>LR991081.1:34209042-35459042 GCA_905163515.2 Lymantria monacha
GGTTAATTCAGAAGTATTATGCAAGACTGATGCTTTGAATGCTTGGAAAATGGCTTGTCCAAACACTGACTTGCCCACCAACCCTCTCTCTCAGAGACAGTGGGACTTGCCGCTTTGCAGAGCAATTAGAGAAAATCTCTTAAATACATCTGTTGGATCTGCAGAGCGCGCTCGTTTGCTGGCTGTGTCAGAATGGGAATCTGGTATTTGGATACAGGCACTACCGTCACCCAGTATAGGTACTATGCTGGATGATACTACCTTCCGTATTGCAGTTTGCCTTCGTTTGGGTGTTCCAGTTCTTTCTCCGCATCAATGTCACTGTGGACAGCAAGTTGATAGTCTCGGACACCACGGCCTATCGTGCGGCAGGAGCGCAGGTAGAATATCAAGGCATGCCAATATCAATGAAATTATCTGTCTAGCTCTTGTCACCGCCGGTATACCAGCTGTTAAAGAACCCAACGGCTTGGTACGCGACGATGGTAAGAGACCGGATGGCATGTCCTTGCTGCCCTGGAGGATGGGTAGGCCTTTCGTGTGGGACGCGACCTGCGTTGACAACCTTGCGCCATCACATCTTCCAAACACGTCAGGTTGTGCTGGCGCTGCTGCCGCATCTGCAGAGAAGCTCAAGCGGCGAAAGTATAATAAACTTATTGGAAATTATATTTTCGAGCCGTTTGGGGTCGAAACTCTTGGGCCTTGGGGTCCCAATGCGCGCATTTTATTTAAAGAGATCGCAAAAAAAATAATCGCTGCTTCACGTGATCAGAGGGCTTGCCTATATTTTGCACAAAAGGTTAGCATTGCCATTCAACGTGGCAATGCTGCTAGCCTTCTGGGCACATTACCAGTGGACAGTGATGCGGAGGCATTTTTCGATGCCTGATTGCGCCTTTTGTTTCTCCTTTTATTTATTTATTTTTTATTCCTTATTCTATTTTCTTCTATTTTTCTGTAAATATTTTAATTTAAAACTTAGCTTTAATTGTACATATTAATTAAAATATTGTTAAAGTTAAAAAAAAAAAATATTTAATAAAAACTAATTTATACATGCATGCAAAATTTCAGCTCAATCGGAAACCGGAAAGGTGATCAAATTTAACTTGCAAGATTTGATTACAAACAACGAGACAGGTGAAACTAAATAAAAGCTTGTACATACTCGTAATGAAAGAAAAAAAATACTTTAGATATCTTGTGTCATTCTCAACGTAGAGCTAAACATAGCTGTATAGGCTGAATGGGATTTATTTCCTTTGCTTGTCCGAATGGACGAACAAAAAATATAACGAACCCAATTTTCATAAAGTATACATACACTAATGACTAAGCAGTTTAGTTTTTTATTAATTGCAATTAAACGACAAGGAATTACCAAGCCATTTTCGAAAGGAAACAGCGCGTTGCGATTATGAAGCTTTTAATAAAGGAAAAACTTCGATACATTCATTTTTACGGTCGACAAAATGCCAGATACTTTACGGTAACATCCGGACGTCCTCGAAAATTTTTTTTAATCAACTTTTTTCTTACTTTAAACAAAATAATTGCTTTTTAAAAATATCAAATACGTTTAGACGAATGTTTTTTCTTGACATATGTATAATAATATTATACTATAAGTGCAATGTGAGAAAATACAATCATTTTTAGGTTTGAAAAGTGCTTGATTTTCATAAGTCGAGAGTAGAGCAAGACCTTAACGCTTCGCTTATGAGGCGTGCAAAATAAGATTGGTTAGTTATTAAAAAAATTAAGGTTTACCTGTCTGCGTGCCACCTCACTCCTAGTATTGAAAAGGTCAAAAGAAAACTCTTTACATAATTTATCTTTGCTCACTCGAAATGTCAAATTGTACCTTCGAGTCATGATAGATGCCAAGGTCACACATCCCTTCACACCTTGGCAACAATTGGGCCTTCAGTTCATAAGATGTCGATATTTGTAACCGTTTTCGACTAAAGGTGACTACCGAACATTTCGCGGGGTTAAGATCGAGCTTATTTAGTTGACAATAATCACCTAGGCGCAAAAGATCCGATTGGAGAGCCTCCATATCTTTTACCGACGATATAGAAGAGAAAATCTTCGTATCGTCGGCAAAACAGAAGGTTAGAATTCCGAATGCAAGAGTCAAGGTCGTTTACAAATATAACAAATAATAAAGGCCCCATTAAGGAACCTTGGGGCACACTACTAGGAATCAAGACCCAACTCAAGATATAGTTGTTGACAACAACCGCCTCAGTCCTATTTTCTAGATAAGAACAGAACCAGCGTAATAGATCACCGCTTATGCCATTGTTGAGTAATTTCAATTTTAGAATATTGTGATCGATCCTGTCACATCACTTACTATAATCAGTATACACTACATCAACCTGTGCCCCACGGTCTATTTGTTTCGTAATATAATCATTTAATAAAATTAAGTTTGAGATTGTTGACCTGCCCTTTAAGAAACCGTGTTGTGAAGAACTGAAACTATTTTTAAGCACGGCGTAAACTTGATCGTAGACAATTCTTTCAAAAATTTTAGCAAGTATGCACAATTTAGATATTGGTCTATAGTTACCAATCTCATGCTTAGAGCCCTTCTTGTGAACGGGAGTTATATACGCAGACTTCCATATATGAGGGACAGTAGACGTGGCGATTTTTTTTTTTGTGTGACTTAGTTGTTAGCCTCAGATGGCTATGACAACTTTACCCGGACTGTGGGTGAGCGCTGAGGGCTCTCAACCCAATAGACGTGGCGAGAGACTTCTTAAATAGAAGGCTTACCGGTATTGAAAGAGTTTCAGCACATCCAATAATAAGTTTCGGTGAAAGGTGATCAGGGCCAGCGGATTTATTCGGATCAATATTACTGAGCAGTTTACAAACGTGTTTTATGTCGATCTCAATTGAGTTTATATTCGTAGAAGTTTTTGACTTGGACATAGGGGAACAAGAGTAACTGTTAGAGCATGTGTTATTATTACTGAAATTTAGAAAATTTGAGTAAAAATGAGAGGAAAATGAATTGCAAATCGCTTCGGCGGAGGAAACCGTCGCGTTCCCATAGTTAAAATAACTAGGAATTGAGTTACATTTGGACCGCTGTTTGACGAAGCTCCAAAAATGATTAGGGTTTTTCTCAATAGATGCCTTAGTAGATGCTAGATAACTAGCATAACATTCAGATTCGAGCTATTTCACCCTATCACGTAAACTTTTGAAGGTGCCCTCGTCAGAAGGTCTACTGTATACCTTAAACTTATTTAAAAATTGAACCTTGAACGGTACGTATTTGTCCCGAATATCAGCCATGGCGTCGTAGAAAAAAGTCACACATTCTTCAAGCAACTGGTTAGAAAATAAATTAACCCAATCTACAGTCGAAATATCCCCATTTATAGAAATAAAGTCACTTTTAGCATAAAAATACCGAATATAAGGGCCT
This sequence comes from Lymantria monacha, assembly GCA_905163515.2. Classification (NCBI taxonomy): domain Eukaryota; kingdom Metazoa; phylum Arthropoda; class Insecta; order Lepidoptera; family Erebidae; genus Lymantria; species Lymantria monacha. The sequence continues at coordinate 34,212,497 of LR991081.1, forward strand.
GGAATTAAGTATGTAAACTCCGCAAAGTTCACGTCGATTAAAAGTGCAGGATGATGTTTATCTATAGGCGCTAAAGGTATTTGGCACTCAGTAACGGATACAGGGTCATTACTCAACACCAAATCCAAAATCCTACCATAGCCATTTAATATCCCATTACATTGATTAAGATTTAAAATGCATAATTCATCAACCAACATGTACTCATCGCAACTACTAACATTCACAGGCAACAGTAAATTATTTGACAATTGCCGAAATGCCACTTAAATTGAAATCGCCCACTATCAAAAACTTATCATCATCATGATTTAGCATGGAATAGTTAAGAGTATTTAAAAAATTAGACAATTGATCAGAGAAAGAATTCCCAAGACTTTGATTACACAATCACAATCAGAACGCCCCCTCCGCGAGATTGACCTGTACTGCTGTAATCGCGAACATGCCGAAATGGACTTCAAAGTACATCTCGCCACAGTAAAGTTCTAATAAATGCACGTAATTTAAACGACATAACTCATGAAATCAAAAATGGCAGTCCATTTTATCAGTGACAGGGCACCCAGAGCGAGGTGCATTTTTGACCTCAAAATACCTGGATTGAAAACATTTAAACCGACTTTGTGCTACTGACACTACATTAGATCCATAAACGTCACATTTTTGCACGCCTCATAAGCGAAGCGTTGAGGTTTTGCTCTACTCTCGATATATGAAAATCAAGCACTTTTCAAACCTAAAAATTATTTTATTTTTCTCACATTTCACTTATAGGATAATATTATAATACATATGTCAAGAAAAAACATTCGTTTAAACGTATTTGATATTTTTAAAAAGCAATTATTTTATTTAAAGTAATAAAATAGTTGATTAAAAAAAATATTCGAGGACTTCGGATAATTTTTTTTTTGTATCTGGCAGGATCACCGCCGTAAAACTTAATGTATCTAAATGTTTATTTATTTAAAAGCTTCATAATTGCAACGCGCTGTTTCCTTTCGAAAATGGCTTGGTAATTCTTTGTCGTTTAATTGCAATTAATAAAAAACTAAACTGCTTAGTCATTAGTGTAGGTATACTTTATGAAAATTGGGTTCGTTTACACATTTTTGTTCGTCCATTCGGACAGGCAAAGGAATCCCATGTAGCCTATCGTAAACGAACAGCTATGCTTAGTACTACGTCGAGAATGGCACGGAATTTTTCTTTCATTTTCATTTATAGTATTGACTAATAGTAAATGATAAATAAAATAATAATAAATTGTCACATGTCTGTTAACTTCAGTATCATAAAAAAATTGTATATTTCTTAAGTTTCTCTAACTTTTTGAAGTGAAACTTTTTTATCGACGAATGGGAGAAATTTTATATTGTAACGTTTTTCTGTTACGCGCCATATTTATTTTGAAGTGTAAAGCCCATGAGGGTTATCTGTGTGGTGACGGAGTAAGAATACAATTCGCCACCCCCTATCTTACCCATGGGTGATCGTAAGAGACGACTAAGGGATATAAAAGGCATATAACATCTTTGTAAGAGAAGGAAAACATGAAACAAAACCCTATACCAACACGTCTGACCAGCATGGTAGGTCAATTTTCCACCCATTATGGTGGAGGCGCGAGCCTGGGTAATACTGGGACATATATGAGCTGGGATTATAAGTGCACGAAGGAAAAAAAATTACAGATGAAACGCGACACGAGAGATGAAGGGAGAGAAGGAAGGAGGGAGAGAGGGATTAGAGAGGCAGGGAGAGAGTGAGGGAGGCAGGGAGAGAGTAAGGGAGGGAGAGAGGGAGAGAGGTAGGGAGGGAGAGAGGGAGGCAGGGAGAGAGGGAGGCAGGGAGAGAGGGAGGGTGAGAGGAAAGAGAGAGGGAGAGAGAGGGCGGAGGGAGAGAGAGGGTGAGGGAGAGAGAGGGGGAGGGAGGGAAAGTGGGGAATAGATAGAGGGGGGAGTAGAGAGGGGGGAATAGAGATAGGGGGAGTAGAGAGAGTGGGAGTAGAGAGGGGCGGTAGAGACACGGGGGGACAGAGATAGGGGGAATAAAGAGAGATCATAAAAACGTATCAATAAAAAAATGTAAAAAGAAACGATTATATTTTAAATAATCATCAATAAATAATTTAAATAAACAATCTTCACGTTAACGCAGGAGAATGATGATGAAATGAAAATGAAAAAAAAAGGCTTTAAAATTTAGTGCCATTCTTAACGTAGTTGTAAACATAGCTCAATAGCTGTATCATTTACAATGCTTGCAGCATTGTAAACCCATTGTACCCATTGGCTGTATGGGATTTGTTTCCTTCATTTATGGCATTGACTAATAATAGTAAATGATAAATAATATAAAAATTATGAGGCGTGCGCTTTTGGATTTTCCACATTATTTTTCTTTTCACGGCTTGCCTTGCAGTATTCCTTTTTTGTAATACAATTTTAAAATGTATTGAATTTCTTCATTGGATTCACTTATTTTGACAGAACGAAAATAAATGAAAAACAACCACCAACAGTAGTTTGCTAAATTATTTCTTTTTTAAAAATAAATCCTTTTTTATGGTATCAAAACTAGCCAGAGTGGGAGTCCAGATCGGCGAATCAGTGGTCAGTGCTCTGCTCTATGCAGATGATGCAGTCCTGCTGGCGCAGTCAGCGACTGACCTGCAGACCCTAGTCGACACAATGACAGAAGATTGTAAGAAAAAGGGTCTACGCGTGAATGTGAGCAAAACCAAAGTAATGTTCTTTGAAAGAGATGAAGCCAGAACATATGTAAGAGTGACAATAGGTAACGATGTACTGGAGCAAGTGGATGAATTTGTATATCTTGGATGTGGATTTAGCCGAGATGGAAGGTACTGATATAGAGCGAAGAGTGAATGCGGGAAATAGAGTGAACGGAGCGTTGGGGCAACTTCTCGGTAGCCACCACCTCAGCCAGAAGGCACGTGTAGCAATACATAACGCAGTGCTTGTCCCAACATTACTGTATGGAAACGAGAGTTGGGTATGCAGAAAAGAGTATGAAAGTAAAATTAATGCGGTCGAAATGCGATCTCTACGGCAAATCTATGGAGTTAGGCTGATCGATTGCATTCGTAACGACGACGTAAGAGAGCGAGTAGGTATGAAAGAGAGTATTGGTGTAAAGATGCGAAAGGGAATGCTCCTATGGTTCGGACATGTGGGAAGAATGCCGAACGAACGTCTGGTTAAGAAGATATACAATGCGAAAGTGAAAGGATGTAGGTACCGGGGGAGACCGAGACTAACCTACCTAGACCAGATCGGTCAGGTACTGAAGGAAGGTGGAGTCAAGAGTCTCCGAAACCGGCGAGAGTGTATGAAAAAATAATGGTCTTCGAAAGAGATGAAGCCAAAACAGATGTAAGAGTAACAATAGGTAATGACGTACTAGAGCAAGTGGATGAATTTGTATATCTTGGATGTGGATTTAGCCGAAATGGAAGGTATACCACTGATATAGAACGAAGAGTGAATGCGGGAAATAAAGTGAACGGAGCGTTGGGGCAACTTCTCGGTAGCCACCATCTCAGCCAGAAGGCACGTGTAGCAATTCATAACTCAGTGCTTGTCCCAACAGTACTGTATGGAAGCGAGAATTGGGTATGCAGAAAAGAGCATGAAAGTAAAATTAATGCGGTCGAAATGCGATCTCTACGGAAAATCTGTGGAGTTAGGCTGACCGATCGCATTCGTAACGACGACGTAAGAAAGCGAGTAGGTATGAAAGAGAGTAATGGTGTAAAGATGCGAAAGGGAATGCTCCGATGGTTCGGACATGTAGAAAGAATGCCGAACGAACGTCTGGTTAGGAAGATATACAATGCGAAAGTGAAAGGATGTAGGTACCGGGGGAGACCGAGACTAACCTACCTAGACCAGATCGGTCATGTACTGAAGGAAGGTAGAGTCAAGAGTCTCCGAAACCGGCTTCATACACCCTGTATGAAGATAATTATGAATGTTGAGGAAGCGAGTGAAGTATGCAAGGATAGAGTTCTCTGGCACTCTGTTCGCAAGGTTTATGGCGTGATGATATGTATGTATGTGTAAAACTAACCAGATATTATATACGATTCACACGAAAGAATAACAGTTCAGCGTATTATTTTTGTAAGTAACTGCGCCTTTTTTTGTTCGTATGCAACGAAACCTTTTATGACTACTCCACCATCCAGCATTAATGCTCCTTCTACTTGCCATTAACATTATACCATTAAACTATCATTGGTCAAGAAAATTCAAATATTGTTTTCAATTAAAAAAGCCCGTTTGACTATAATAGTCACATTAATATCACGAAAATTTGATAAATTGTAATGGAATTTAATCAGCGTGCTGTCATATACTTGTTGACCTATATTGTCAGAGAATAGTCGAGAATATCGGAAAATTATTCAAGTGGCGTGTGATTTCAATATCGACGTCACTACATTTATGTGTGATGTCGTCGATGTCTCCTTTCATTAGGTTAAATATATTACTGTCCATTTTTCCCTTTGAAACAATAGATTAATTACCATTTATTGATAAAGGTCTAAATAGATAATTTTTGGTGAGTCTTACAGAATTTTCCACGGCTTTTTATAGAGTCCTCGGGCTATTTAATTACCAAACTCAGTGAATTTTAATTAAAGTATTAAGTTGAAACTTTTAGAACTTGAGTTTTAATACATATTTAATTTCATTTATGTTATTTACTTTTGCATTCGAATACTGTTCGTGAACACTTACTATAAAAGTATATCTTCTAACCGTCATAGTACCTATAGTATCTTCGAATCTGAACCTCCATCCATATTTTAATGTTATACAAATAAGCTTTAAAACATTAAGGTTAATAAAGTGGTTATATTTATAGATATTGATCGAAAGCATTACATTAAGTTGTTCCTTGATTTTTAAATAATGACGAGTGTCCTGCAACAGTTTGAACTTTTATCATCAATAACGTTTAAATTGTGCTATGAGCCATTCGGATGATGAGGCATCTTTATGGTACTAACTAAATTGATGATTAAAGCCTTATTTAGTGATAAATAAGTAGAAAAGTGCTGGTTTTATACAAATATAAATAGAGATCTATACTAATATTATAAAGAGGAAAGGTTTGTATGTATGTTTGTAACGAATTGGCTCAAAAAGTACTGGACCGATTTTAAAAATTCTTTCACCATTTGAATGCTACATTATCACTGATTAATATAGGCTATTTTTATTGCAATAAAAAAAATAAGGATCCCTACTAAAACTACAATAATGTTACCCAAGGTGCAAAAATTGCCTATAAAATATCTTTCATCGCATGTGCTGCGAAAACTATTGATGGTAGAACAAAAAAATGTTCCAAAATATTAAAGAACATATCAATATCTACAAAAAAATGTGATAGCATGTGTCTAACTATTGTAGTTATGTCACTATAAATACTTTGTATAAATAGTTTTCAGTCATCATGTCACGTACGCAAAAGGAGCCCGCGATACGCTATTGCTAAATACCTTATTAATTAGGTATGTCCTGCATTTACTGTACGTTTATGCCAAAATGTTTAAAAAATAAATGTCCACCCGTGCGAAGCCGGGACGGGCCGCTAGTATTATGTAAATATAGTAAAAAAAATACTTAAAACTTATATATGTGCAGTGAAATCCAAATAGTCAGTAGGACCATTGAAATTATATTAACTTCAGTGAATTAAATCTCTATGTTCTTTATATAGTAACTTATATTTATTATAATCTCAATTATATTTCTTCTTGAGCGTATAACCTAACAAGAAAAGGAGAAATTAAGAGCATTTATGTACATAGAATAGTGTGATAAATATTAGTCTTAAACTCACAGAGATGATCATGTTATTACTAAACATACAAGAGAATACTAAACTTAAAAAAAAATAATGTTAAAAAGTATAATGTAAAAAAATACAAGTAGTTTGTATAATACAGACAAGAGCATTACATAATTATTAATAATAAAATTCTTATCGTATTGTTGGGTAATATTATCGCAACATCGCGTCTTGTTTCTCACCGCCCAATTATAGCCAGGGGTGGTATGTCTGCTCTGCGGCCTGCGGTGCGACTAACAAGGAGAAATCAGATGCACGTAATTACATAGGTTACACCACAGCTAATACATACTACTGTGCTAAATGTTAAATAATACGCGGTGTTGACAGGATTTAAATGTATAAATCTAAGAATACTATTCCTACTAGACCAGACATGGTATTTCAGGGTGTGTAGTATCGTATGTCGGGTGGTGATTTGATAGCTTACATCTTTCGTAGCTGGCTGAGTAAAAACATAATAAATTCGATCTTATTTACTGACATAATATGGCATTAAAATCTGCTTATCTGTTTTATATATTCTTGATTTTTTTTTTATATTTTTTTTAATGTATCGTCTATAAGAGGAATAAGTATCTCAAAATTTAATAACTAAATTTAATAACTTTAATTTAAAAACTAAATTTAAAACTAAACTTTTAAACTAATAAACTAAAGTAAACTTAAAAAAAAAACAATTAGAATACGTAAGGTAAAAAAAGAAAGTAAGAGTCGAATACATATTTTAAGCTGTGAAAGATTAGAGTTTTTGTAGATTTTTATTTGAAAAACATAAGCATAAGATTCTATCTCGCAGAGATATCCCGAGCATAGCACGCTCCATAGCACGCTGAGCGACTTTAAGCCTGGTTATGAGGCCTACATTTAGGGACCACGTTTCCGTGCCGTAAGTCATCACTGGTAACACACACTGGTCATAGACCTGTGTTTTCAAACACTGAGGTATGTTGGATGAAAAGATCCTCTTAAGTTTCCCGAACGCTGCCCAACCGAGTTGGATTCGTCGGCTGACCTCTTTCTCGAAATTGGATTTACCTAACTGGACTGTTTGTCCAAGGTAAACATAATGATCGACAATTTCGAGAATCGCATTGCCAACTAGGACCGGTACAGGAATGACATGGACATTTGACATGACTTTTGTCTTGTCCATGTTCATTCGTAAATCCACTAGTTGGGATACCCTGCTGAGATCGTTGAGCATGGTGCCCAGGTCCTCCATGGATTCTGCCATGACGACAATATCGTCTGCGAATCGAAGGTAAGTGATGTTTTCGCCATTGATGTTGATGCCGAGTCCGGTCCAGTCTAAGAGCTTGAAGACATCTTCCAGTGCAATGGTGAACAGTTTCGGAGAAATGACATCTCCCTGTCTCACGCCTTTCTGCAACTGGATCGGTTTCGTACTCTTATCCCGAATACGGACTGACATTGTGGCGTTAATATCCGCGTGTCTGCGGATTTCCGTATTTCGGAAATGAAACGAACGGGTGTAACCGACATAGCACGAAGAATTAGCACGCGTTATTAGTGCACTGATTTTTAAAATGATACTTTATTATAAATAATATATGAAACCTAAGATATCTAATAGTAACGAGAAGCGGCGGCTTCTTGGTTTGTTCTTTCATTTCATGTAGTCTATTTTTAAAACAATTGCCTAAGATTTTACAGGACGCTACCGAAGAACAGCGTTGTGGTTCTCCTCTGAGGTACCACAATATTATGCCTAGTAGCGATCCTTTTACCTGCTCGCGGGTGGGATTCCAGCTCCTATATATTTCCCGGGTCATCTATTATTAATATTAACTATAATATATACATATGTCCTCCTGAGAGGGAGAAATAAAATATATTTCTCTCTTTCTTTTCTATTTCCTTTCTAGCTTGAATTCGTCGGTATTAATATATTCCTTCATTCTGAGTGGCTTATTAAATGAAAAACAAAAGTAGAAGTATATTAAATACCCATCATTGGAAAGAATGCACAGCATTTTCCACTAAAAGTTAACTTCAGTTTCTATATTGGGCCTTTTATTACATTCAAATTAATGCATATGCCTAAAGTACACAGATAGCGTAGTGGTTAAAATACTGACCTTACGTGCCAGCGCTGTGGCTTCGATTCCCACGTAGGACAATATTTTGTGCGATGTACAAAGTGTTGTTCTGTGTCTGGGTAATTTAGCTGCTTTAATTGCATGTTTTGTAAAGTCCCCCGCAATACAAGGATTATTTCCTTAGTGTAGGGTGCAGCCTTAAAAAAAACAAAAAAAATCTTTAAGCTTTTGATATTTAGTATAATATCCTTTATAAAAACATTTTATTTTTGGCACCGTATGACTAAAACTATAAATGCGAAAGTAACTCTGTCTGGCTGTCTGTCGCTCTTTCACGTCAAAACTACTGAACCGATCTAAACGAAATTTGGTACACAGATAGTCTAGAACCTGACAAAAGACATAAGCTACTTTTTAATACAAAAAAAGGTTGTATAGGGAGACGATAAGTTCTAAGGAAGTATCGTCATTTTTAAAGCCAGAAGCTTGAAACTTATTTTTAGGCTATTGATTAGATAAAAATAAATATGACATTAATATTTTGTAAAAAATAATAATAATAATATAAGGGTAACCTTAAAGGGGGTAAAATAAAAATAGGGGTGAAAGTTTATATGGAAATTGGTTATTTTAGAAATTAGATTGACGAAACATTTTATTTTGCTTTAGTTTAGATATAAATATAAATGGTATTATGTTGATCGGCTGCTGTCAGTAGCTCTGCGAAGTGCCATGCCTCGCAGCTCAGACGCATACTTTTCTAAATACAAAAATGCTGTCCTGCGATCAGCTTTTTGTTATAAATTTTTATGATATCTCATTTTATATTTGAATTATATATAAATAAGTTAGTTATAAATTTTGATTTGTTATTTTCCAAATTTTCTTATCCCAGTAAAATCACTTAAGTTTATGTTTCTTTTGCAAGCATTTCCTAGAGTAATATAAAGGATACTTTTATCCCGCTAATGTGTTCCCTTGCGATAATAGTTCAACTTTAGGAAAGTAGCCTTTTACGCGGGCGAAGCCGTGGGCAGAAGCTAGTTCCTAATAATCAGTATTGTTGACTTGCCATTTATTTGAAATGTACAATTCATAACATGCTTAGCAGTATGGTAATAGCATTGGTATTTCAATCTAACTACAATGTTTTGAAGGCAATAATGCTTTTACTAAGTATTGCTATCATTGTATTTTGTCATTATTGTCGATGGAGTATGAGTAAACACATAAAAAAGCGATTACTATTTTTAGTTTCGATGTAGAAACTTTACATACTTACTTTGCTGTGTGGTAGCGGCTACGAATACTACCAACCCTTGCTTGCTCGAGGGTGTCGTAAAAGACGACTAAGAGCCCTACACTGACCTGGGCCAGCAACATCTGATGCCGTTTGGTCAACGATCGCATTCTCAAAGAGGGTTGACGTCAGGCAGGCGGCCGGTCATAAAAATCACCGCCAAAACTACTGCAATATGTCGGAAAAGAAAGTGAATGAGCACAGGGCTAGGGCGTACCCCGCAGGCGACGCGCAGGGGCAGCACCCGGTCTCTGTGGGAAATGGACAAGGGTTGTTGCATCACGGGCGGGTGCGACGTAAGAAACGAGCCCTTAGTATGAAAGAGATAAAAATGAGGTATGCAAGTTGGAATGTTGGAACGATGACTGGAAAAGGAAAAGAATTAGGAGATGTGTTAAAAAGGCGAAGAATAAATATTGCATGTCTGCAAGAAACAAAATGGAAGGGAACGAGAGCTAGAGAAATTGGTGAAGGATACAAGTTTTATTACAGCGGTGGAAATGGTAAAAGGAACGGTGTAGGAATAGTGTTAGATAAGAATTTGAAAGAATGTGTGATAGATGTAAAAAGGGTGAATGATAGATTGATAGTTGTGAAAATAGTGTGGGAGAATATCATTCTAAATGTGATTAGCGCGTATGCACCCCAAGCCGGATGTAAGGATGAAGTGAAAGAAGAGTTTTGGCAGAATTTCGATGAAATTATGATAGGTATACCAGAAAGTGAGGAGATTTGTATAGGAGGTGATTTTAATGGACACGTAGGAGAAGCGAATGATAGTTATGAGAGTGTGCATGGAGGATGAGGGTACGGCAAACGAAACATTGGAGGTGAGACGCTGCTCCAAGTTGCCTCGTCATTTCACCTGGCCATCGCAAATACGTGGTTTCAAAAAAGCGAGGAGCACCTAACCACCTATAAAAGTTGCAACTACCGTACGCAGATCGATTACTTTCTTGTTAAGAGAAGTAAGTTGTTCTGTGTACGAGATTGCAAGGTGCTGCCAGGTGAGGCACTGGTAACTCAGCATCGTCTTTTATTGCTAGAAATGCGCATAAAAACACGCCCCATTAACACCAGAAACCGGCTCCCTCCTAATGGAGTATGCTTGAAAGAAAAGAGTATGCAAGTAGGTTTAAACAAGTTGTGATAGATAAAATGATTGAAATGAATGATATGAAGGATAAATCTGTGAATGAATGTTCGAATGAAATAGCTAGCTGTATTAGAAATACAGCTAAAGGAATACTAGGAGAAACAAAAGGAAAAGGTATAATTGATAGGGATACATGGTGGTGGAATGAGGATGTGCAACAGATCTTGAAAGAAAAGAAGAATGTATTTAAGGAATGGCAGAAAGAAAACAATGAAAGATTGAAGGTAGCAAAAAAGATTGAATACAAGGAGTGCAAGAGAAAAGCTAAGCGGGCGATAGCTACTGCGAGAGCTCAGGCCGAAGACAAAATTTATAAGTCGTTAGATGGGCCTCAAGGACAAAAAACACTGTACCGCATAACTAAAGCCCGAGAAGAAAGAGCGAGAGATATTAGGCATATCAGGTGTATAAAAGATGAAACAGGTCAAGTTTTGATAAAAGAAGATGAAATAAAAGAACGTTGGAAGAGATATTTTGAAAGGTTAATGAACGAAGAGAATTTATGGAGTGGAGTGCTAGATGATGTGCCAGAGAACGTCGGCTTGATAGGATCAATTACAATAGATGAGGTAAGAGAAGCAGTGAGAAGCATGAAAAATGGAAAGTCTGCAGGGCCTGACGGTATACCAGTTGAAGTATGGAAAATTTTGGAAGAGGATGGATATATGTGGCTGATTTTGTTTTTCGATAAGCTGCTGCATGAGGAAGTAATCCCCAGTGAATGGTGCAATAGTACACTAGTGCCCATTTTTAAAAATAAGGGTGATGTCCAGGACTGCGGCAGTTATCGAGGAATAAAGCTCTTGTCGCACAGTATGAAAGTGTGGGAAAAAGTCATTGAGAAGCGATTGCGAGAAGAAAGTGAGATAACCCAAAACCAGTTCGGATTTATGTCGGGCCGAGGGGCAACGGATGCCATATTTGCACTGCGCCAATTATGCGAAAAATATCGGGGTGCACATAGGAACTTGCACATGGTATTCGTTGACCTCGAGAAGGCTTATGACAGAATCCCGAGAGCGGTTTTGTGGTGGGCTCTGAAAGAGAAAAGTGTGCCTGTGAAGTATATTAGGTTAATCTGTGCAATGTACTGGCGATCCAGGTCGTATGTAAGATCTGCTGTTGGAGACTCCGACGGGTTCAATGTTGAGGTGGGCCTGCACCAAGGGTCGGCGCTAAGTCCCTACCTCTTCCTGTTGATAATGGATGCTTTAACATCGGAGATACAGGCAGAGGCACCCTGATGCATGCTATTCGCTGATGACGTTGTTCTCGTCGGAGAAGATGGGCTTGAGGTCCAGAGCATGCTGGAAAAGTGGCACTGTAAATTGGAGAATGTTGGCTTGAAAATCAGCAGATCTAAAACAGAATACATGTTCTGCGATTTCGGCGGTCTCTCCAATGTTACACCCATAGCTCTAGATGGAGTACTTATACCAGTATGCTCGAACTTTCGATACCTCGGTTTGCTTATCCAAAGCAGCGGCGACCTGGATCGTGCGGTGAAGCACAGAGTTGATGCGGGATGGATGAAATGGCGGCAGGTCACGGGTACAATATGTGATCCCAGAGTACCCCTTAAATTAAAGGGAAAAATTACAAAACTTTAATAAGACCTGCTGTATTGTATGGATCAGCATGTTGGGCGACAAAAGCGATGGATGAGAGACGATTATATGTAGCGGAGATGCGAATGTTGAGATGGATGTACGGCGTGACTAGAATGGATAAGATAAGGAATGAGCGTATAAGAGAATGTTTGAAAGTAGCGCCAGTGACGGATAAGTTAAGGAGTGAACGTTTGAGCTGGTATGGACATGTGATGAGACGGGATGAAAGTAATGTTGCGAGGAAGGTTTTGAGTATGAATGTTGAAGGCTTTAGGGGTAAAGGGAGACCAAAGAAAAGATGGATGGACTGCGTGAAGCATGATATGTATAAACAGGGAGTGACTACAGAGATGACGTCTGATAGGGATGTATGGAAAAAGAGGACATATTGCGTCGACCCCAAGTAGTTGGGATAAGAGCAAGAGAATGATGATGATGTAGAAACTTTACAATTCTAAATTTTATTTTTTATTATTTTCAATTATAAGCCTAATAATAACTTAAATTTTTGGTACGTTAACGATCAAATTATTGAAATATTAAAATTTAGTGGTAGGACCACGCTCTTGATAGTTCTTTGTCTACAGCCGCGGTCCGGTCCATCCGGGGTACCACACTCTCGCTGAAGATCGAAGTCTGAGTAATGGCAATATGCTATTGCACATCCTTCGGTAAGCGAGATAGCCGGAAGCCCAACTGGGAGGGTTTGGTGTTTGTATTGGTAGGCAGTGGTCTAGTTATACGTATTGAAAAGGTCCATAGGCGGCAATTACACTTACTATCAGTTGTGCTGCTTGCACTTTCGCATTGTATTTCTTCTTAACTAAAGAAAGAAAGAAAAACATTTATTTTGTTCTCGTTAAAAACTAATGAAAATAAACATAACTAAAGAAAACAACTTCTGGTATAAAATGACATTAACGAGAAACAAGAAAGGCTATTGGCTCAGCTTTGGCTATTTTATTTTATAAAAATGATTAAAAAAATCAAAATACCCGACTGCGTAAAAAGTCACCAAAACTACGTACCTTTATTCGACAGCAAATCTAATTTTTCAATGGATCCCGACTGTTCAGTTGTCATGTTCTATTATTAAAATATATTTCATTTTCTGCAATAGTATTTATTCAATAATATATTATGTAATTCTAGACCACCGGACATCTAAGTGCTTGTTTTTTTCTTTTCAGTTTTTTTATTATGTACGTAGTTTTGGCTTTTTACGCAGTCGGGTATTTTGATTTTTTTAATCATTTTTTTTTTTACACTTTTTAGTTATAAATACCTAGGTAGCTATAGTTATCTTATTTATTAATAAGTAGGTAAGTACTTAACTATATATAGTTTTTCGACTGAAGTTGAGTACTAAATCGTTAGAAATTGGAGATGGGCGACCGCGTCAGACATTAGATACTTTAGATAGGACTACCTATGGTATATTGGACAATATACCTACTAGATATTTCAGTATATGTCCATCCACATCCAGTTATATGAATTTTACGTCTTTTCATCGTAAATTTCTACTGTCTAAAAAACCTATATGTGAGAAAGGTTGTTACGAAACTTTAAATCGATATAGATCCTAAACGGCCAGTCAAATCGAAAAATGTTGAGAGAAAACTAAAAATGATTTTTAAATACCTATTTAACGATACCCCACTCGATATGGTTTGTTGACTTTATTTTTTTTAATTTTCACAATATGGCGTCCAGTAGTCGCCATATTGAATTTTCAATAACGTCATATCTTTAGTGACACTCGCCGGATTAAGAGGAATCGATTGACGTGCGAATCATAAAAATCGGCCCAGGCGTTTGGTATATATAGTGCTTCAAAGGAACATACAAACATACATACATACATAGACTGTTAAACACAATACCACTCCTTTGCAGTCGGGTAAAAATAGCGCTGGTACATTTTAAAAAAGAAATTATTAAAAACATGACTAGTATAAAAATGTCAGTGTGTGTGTGTGTGTGTAACGATGTATGAATAATTTTAACATAAGTATAACAACATTGCATACATATATAATATAAACAAAATTGGCAATATTTAATAAAATATATATTTTTTTAAGAGTATCGAAATTTCGCACTATATAGGACATTGTAATTGTGCATTAAGTAAATGTTGTTTTAAAGTTTTGTTAAAAGTAAATACAGATTTTAGGTCCCGCAATGGTGGAGGTAAATCATTCTAACACTTGGTGGCAGAGAATTTAAAACTACCACGGAATGTTGAAATGCGATATTTTTTTTTTTTTTTTTGGGCTTGGGTTACGGTCGGCGCACTCCTCACACCACTCCATCCGGGGTGACAGAGGGGCGTAAGCACGCACACCCGTAATCCACCCGTGACGTCGCCTTCGTCGTTGGGCCGACCGCCGGAGCAGAGTGATTTGACGTCAGTGGTCGGCCCGACGGAATACCCCTGAGGAGTACCCTCTCCTCGACCGACATCCCCCCCTCGGGTAGGATGTCGGTGTTTCCTCACGCGGTCGGCCTCTCGGCGGGTGACGGACTAATTCCCTGATCCAGTCACCCGCAGCCTCGGCTAGGGCGGCATCAGGCGCAGGTAATCGCGCCTGCACCGCCCCAGTCGCTGGCGGCGGCTCGCGCCGTCGAGGGGACGCTCCTCGCGCACGCGCTCCGCCGCCTCCTTCCGCGAGACTACTGCCTCGCAGAATGTTGCGACCGCGTCCCAGTTCCTGACGCTATCGAGCATCGCCCTGGCGATGGTCGGCAGCGTCAGATCGGCACCGATGATTGCGACGAGTTCACGACGCTGCTCTGCCCAAGCGGCACAAACCTCGAGCGTATGCTGCGCCGTGTCTTCGTCGCAATCGCAGTGGTGGCAGGACGGTGTACTCTCCCTCCTGACGACCTTGTGCAGGTATTTGGCGAAGCATCCATGCCCCGTCAAAACCTGCACCAGTCGGAAGGAGGGCACCCCGTGTCGCCGTTCCAACCGCTGCATCAGCACCGGCCGGAGGGCCTCTACGGTCCGCACACCGAACCGAGGCCTCTCCAGCCGGACTGCCCAACGGGCAATGACATCTAGGCGGGCGTCGACGCGCTAGGCGGTGAGTTCCCTCAAAGAGACCACACCGCCCTCTGCGGGCACCCCTGACACCCGCCGATACAAATCGGCGAGCATTTCCGCCTCCAGGTCCCACGTGGGACTTCCGGCCAACAGGCACGCTGCCTCCGTCGCCACCGTGCGGTTCCCGCGTACAGCCCTGACAAATTGCGATATTTAGGGATATTTAAAAGGCAAAATGAAGCTCGAGTCTTGTATTTATTGAGAGAACTAGACCAGCTAAGTTTATTGTAGAGATAAGTTGGCTTTTTGGATAAAATTACACCGAAAAGCAAATTAGCTAAATGGAGTTTTCTGCGTGATTCCATTTAAAGAATTTTTCGCATGTTTAAAAACGGCGTAATATGAGAGCGTGGTGGGACAGTGAAGCAAAATCGAGCACAAGCATTCTGTACGCGTTGTATGAGTCTTATAGTTCTAGTGAGTAGACAAGGTCCATAAACTATGTCACCATAGTTCAACTTGGACAATACAAGTAACTCACAGAGCATGATACGCGTTTCTAAGTTGATGTAAGGTCGAATACGATACATCAATCTAAGACGATAAAAACATTTACGTACTGCATCTAGTACATGGGTTTCGAACCGTAGTAATCCGTCAAAAATTATCCCAAGATTGTGAGCTTCCATTACCCGTTTAATCTGCTGTTTATTGACTAATATATTGAGGTTATTATTTTCTGTTTTTCTTATAATATCTAATGAACCTAAAATCATGAATTTTGACTTATCAGGGTTAAGCAGCAATGAATTTTTTTTAGCCCAGTCGTTAATCCTTTTTAAATAGACGTTAACTTGACGTTCGTTCGGAATTTTTTCTACATGTCCGAACCATCGGAGCATTGCCTTTCGCACCTTTTCACCAATACACTCTTTCACTAGTTTAAAACGTAGAATTTATAAAATATAAATATAGAAAATTCAGCAATTGAATAATATAATCATAGTAGCAGACTTAAGTGGATTCATTTGTGCTCTTTGACAAGTTTAAGTTTGTTATCGAGCGACCTATACGCATAAACATAATTAATTCAACGACGAATTTACCATAACGATACAGAAAATTGAAGACGAAATTTGTAATCTACAAATGTAATTTACATTATGAGCAAGATATTGATATAATTTAACGATTGTATTTACGTGAAATAACTTCTAAAATCATTAAATAGTTACATACAAAATAATCAAAGAATAGTTACATTCAAAATAATCAAAGAATAGTTACATTCAAAATAGCCAAAAAATTGTTACATATAACATTATTATTAGGATAATTAAATTGTTGTCATTAATTATATCTACATATATATAAAAGAAAAAGTATGTATGTTTGTTCCTTGTTGACTCCGAAACGACTAGACCGAATTTAATGATGTTTTAGACAATACTTGGATTGACCCAGCAAAGAATCCTGTAAAGTTTAGTTGCGATCGGAGCAATTTTTGTTTGAAATGCCGTGTCGTGCCGATTTAAATTTATAAAATTCATCTTTTTCACAAGATCAATTGTAAGTAGCTTGCTGTCGAGTTCATCTTTAGAATGACCCAGCTGATAATCCGGCGATCGGAACAGTGTTTTTTTTTAACTGTCGTGTCACTAAAATTTAGAAAATGTTAATCACACAGCTAGTTGTATGTGTCTTGCTCTCGAGTTGAGCTTACTTACATGACTTGCTTCAGCTTTAGATTGACTCGGCAGTTGATATAATAAAGAATAAATAATATGCTGGAAGAAAATAAAATGGAGGATGAATAATAATTATTATTGTGGTGGTTTTTTTCCATATATAATTAATGTATTATTTATTTGTAATTAATATAACTTTAAATTAAGCCCTGCAAAGCGGCCTAGGAACGCTAGTTTTTAATAAAGATGGATTGAATATTTTACTGCTTAGACCGCGCCCTATTGGCGATAGATGTAAGCTCTAATGGCGATGGAGAGACAAATGATAGGGTCAAAGCGTTCTTTCGTCACCTTAAGGCGGTGAGTTTACCCAGGAAATAAGCAACAGCTTTATCCTGGATAACTTCACCATAACTCCTAAACTTAGTAGTTTAGCAGTCGAGCGTAATGTGGCGACTGTGACAACATCCTCTTTAATTAATGATGGCGCGTGACATATGGCTTGCTATGAGGAAGGTCTTCTTACAGCAATGGACGGCGAAAGTCTGAATAATAAACGATACAACAAGTATATTAATAAATGAAACTACTATAGGTACATATCTATGCAATTGAATATAGAAATACCTAGAGTCGTGCGCGATCAAATCGGTGAATATTGTGAATGTGTGATGTCTTTGTTTTATCTTTGTTTTCTTTCACTAGACAATACATAGGTTATTGTCTAGTGAACTCTGATATCTCTATAAGTACAGCGGAGGACTTCTCAAATATACAAATAAGCGGACTGAAATTATACCCAGACTCAGAAAAATCTTTTGTGGATCGCACAAAAAATAGTCCAGCGTCGTGATCTTACCTACTACACTCAGCGCGATAGGTCACTTAGACCAATCCTCTATCTGCATAGTCGTTAACGCTGCGTGAGTATTTGTGTATACCATTCACGCCCTGAAAAAAAATTATTAGAGTTTAGATTATAAGTTACGATTCATTTCATTATTTAAGAACCGATACTAATAACAAATAAAAACAAAAAAATAACCTATACTAATTTCATCAGGCGTTGGTAATTTTTCTCCAATTGTGAAGAGGTTTTTATTTGCTGTGTGGTAGCGGCTACGAATACTACCAACTCTTACTTTGTTCTTGGATGTCGTAAAAAACGACTATGAGTGTTGTAATGACCTCGGTCAACTCCATCTGATGCCGTTTGGTCAACAATTACATCCCCAAGGATGGTTGACGTCTGGCAGGCGGCCAGTCATAAAACTATATTACCAATAAATTTTATAATATGTGCTATGAAAGAAGAGTACATATTGTATCGCCCCAAGTAATTGGGATAAGAGTAGGCGAATGATGATGATGTTGATGAAAGGGTAATGAGTAATGAATGTTGATGAAAGGGTAATGAGATATCGTCAGTCTGCTGTAGGTGGAGCAGTTATTGATGCACCATACCTTGATTAAATTATTGTAAATTTAGACAAAGTAGTACTAATACCTGCGATCATTACCTTCAACTGTACCTGACCGTAGGGCTTGATAGCCAGCTAGATCCGATCTATTAACTGAACTCATACTGCTGACTTAATAATAAAACTATTCTATTGACAAATTGTGTGGCAAAATGAAAGAAAATAATAGTCTCGGTCGTTAACTTGAAGCACAAATGGCACCAATTATATTAAGGTTAAGATTGACCGTGTTCGCACACGTTCTGACAATATACTTATTATTTCTACTGACTTGGCTACAATGTATGTTAAGCCATCGATATTAAATAACTTTTAATAATGTTCTGTTTTTCTAGGGAGTGTTTAGTTTAGTTGCTTGCCTGCTAAATTAAAATGTACATTCTCTATTATTTTAAAATAAGCTAAATATAAAAATAATATATCACCAACGACGGATAACTGAATTAAATATTTCTCTTTTCTACTGTTTCTATTTTGTTTTTTCGTGTTTTCGTTCAATATTTTTCTAATTTTTCTTTTTTTTAGCTGTTAGCCACAGATGGCTTTGACAGCTAAAAAAAAGAAAAATCACCACAATAATAATTATTATTCATCCTCCATTTTATTTTCTTCCAGCATATTATTTATTCTTTATTATATCAACTGCCGAGTCAATCTAAAGCTGAAGCAAGTCATGTAAGTAAGCTCAACTCGAGAGCAAGACACATACAACTAGCTGTGTGATTAACATTTTCTAAATTTTAGTGACACGACAGTTAAAAAAAAACACTGTTCCGATCGCCGGATTATCAGCTGGGTCATTCTAAAGATGAACTCGACAGCAAGCTACTTACAATTGATCTTGTGAAAAAGATGAATTTTATAAATTTAAATCGGCACGACACGGCATTTCAAACAAAAATTGCTCCGATCGCAACTAAACTTTACAGGATTCTTTGCTGGGTCAATCCAAGTATTGTCTAAAACATCATTAAATTCGGTCTAGTCGTTTCGGAGTCAACAAGGAACAAACATACATACTTTTTCTTTTATATATATGTAGATATAATTAATGACAACAATTTAATTATCCTAATAATAATGTTATATGTAACAATTTTTTGGCTATTTTGAATGTAACTATTCTTTGATTATTTTGAATGTAACTATTCTTTGATTATTTTGTATGTAACTATTTAATGATTTTAGAAGTTATTTCACGTAAATACAATCGTTAAATTATATCAATATCTTGCTCATAATGTAAATTAGATTTGTAGATTACAAATTTCGTCTTCAATTTTCTGTATCGTTATGGTAAATTCGTCGTTGAATTAATTATGTTTATGCGTATAGGTCGCTCGATAACAAACTTAAACTTGTCAAAGAGCACAAATGAATCCACTTAAGTCTGCTACTATGATTATATTATTCAATTGCTGAATTTTCTATATTTATATTTTATAAATTCTACGTTTTAAACTAGTGAAAGAGTGTATTGGTGAAAAGGTGCGAAAGGCAACGCTCCGATGGTTCGGACATATATATAAAAATAATATATCACCAACGACGGATAACTGAATTAAATATTTCTCTTTTCTACTGTTTCTATTTTGTTTTTTCGTGTTTTCGTTCAATATTTTTCTAATTTTTCTTTTTTTTAGCTGTTAGCCACAGATGGCTTTGACAGCTTTACGCATACTATGGATGAGCGCTGAGGGCTCTCAACCCGAGTCTATCTAATAGAAATCTAGTTGTATTATTATAAAATATTTCTAGTCATTGTGAACTACGTGAACTATGTTCACATTGCTATAGGTGTTAGCTTCATAATATAATTTTCAAAACCTCTTTAAAAGGTTTCCTTTTGCCTAAATATAAAAAATATCTCTCAAATAACTGACTGATTTTAATATTTCACATTTCGAATCTTTTATTTTTACTTTTTTTTGTGTTCTTCCAATCTTGCCGTAATAGGAATAAAGTTGTATTGCTGTAAATTATCTCATCTCATCATCATCATCTTAGCTCATATATGTCCCACTGTTGAGTTCGAGCCTCCGCCATAATGGGAGGGCAATTGACCTACTATACCACGCTGGTCAGACAGACAGATTGTATTCTTACTCCGTCACCACACGGATAGCTGCTGTAAATGTGTGCCACATTTTTATTACTTATAGTTAGTTTCATGAAATAAAGTTAACTTTAAAGTAACCTTTCAAATAGGTTTATTTTTATTTGTCCAACCATAAGCGTATTTAGGTCTCCTATAGGATGTAAATTTCTTACATACATACATATCATCACGCCATATCTCTTGCAGGGTAGGCAGAGAGAACAGAGTGCCAGAGAACTCTATCTCTGCATACTTCACTCGCTTCCTCAACATTCATAATTCTCTTCATACACGCTCGCCGGTTTCGGAGACTCTTGACTCCACCTTCCTTCAGTACATGACCGATCTGGTCTAGGTAGGTTAGTCTCGGTCTCCCTCGGTACCTACATCCTTCCACTTTCGCATTGTATATCTTCTTAACCAGACGTTCTTTCCACATGTCCGAACCATCGGAGCATTCCCTTTCGCATCTTTACACCAATACTCTCTTTCATACCTACTCGCTCTCTTACGTCGTCGTTACTAATGTGGTCGGTCAGCGTTACTCCACAGATTTTCCGCAGAGATCGCATTTCAACCGCATTAATTTGACTTTCATACTCTTTTTTGCATACCCAACTCTCGCTTCCATACAGCAATGTATGGAGAAGCACTGCGTTATGTATTGCTACACGTGCCTTCTGGCTGAGGTGATGGCTGCCGAGAAGTTGCGCCAACGCTCCGTTCACTCTATTTCCCGCATTCACTCTTCGCTCTATATCAGTGGTGTACCTTCCATCTCGGCTAAATCCACATCCAAGATATACAAATTCATCCACTTGCTCTAGTATATCATTACCTATTGTTACTCTTACATCTGTTCTGGCTTCGTCTCTTTCAAAGACCATTATTTTGGGTTTGCTCACATTCACGCGTAGACCCCTTTTCTTACAATCTTCTGTCATTGTGTCGACTAGGGTCTGCAGGTCAGTCGCTGACTGTGCCAGCAGGACTGCATCATCTGCATAAAGCAGAGCAGTGACCACTGAGTCGCCCATCTGGACTCCCACATTCATATCGTTCAACCTTTGGAGACATTTATCCAGATATATGATAAACAGCCTGGCTGACAGAACGCACCCCTGCTTAACGCCGATATTGACGTCAAACCAAGGCGACATTCCATCATCCAGCCGCACACAGGCTCTACAGCCCATGTAACTGGACTGCACAGCCTGTAGCAGTTTACCGTTAATACCATACTCCGGTAAAATGTCCCAAAGTTCCTTTCGTACAACCGTGTCAAATGCTCTCTCCAGATCCACAAAACTGCAGAAAACCCTCTGACCTAGAGCCAGATGCTTCTCCACAATGTTGCGCAGAGAGAACACTTGATCCATGCATCCCCTTCCACTCCTGAAACCTCCTTGTGTCTCACACAGTAAACCATCGGACACCATCCTCATTCTCCTTTCAATAATTTTTCCATACACTTTTGCTGCCAAACTGGTCAAGCTTATGGCTCTGTAATTTGCGCAGTCATAACGTGAACCCTTGTTTTTAAACAAAGGCACGATGACTGCGCTATTCCAGTCCCTGGGAACCATTCCCGAGCTCCAACATAAATTGAGGAGCAACAGGAACGCCTCCCAGACACAAGAGCCACCGAGCTTGATCATCTCGGCAGACACCATATCAATGCCCGCTGCCTTACCATTTTTCAAACTTCTTATCGCCCATTCAACTTCATCCATACTGATGCCATCGGAGGACGCCGTTGTCGAATGTTGATCTACTAAATCACATCCAACACCGGCGCCAACCGTAGCATCCGCATACATATCGCCAAAATATTCACTCCATCGGCTTAACACGTCTTGTGTTTGTGTAAGAATGTCTCCACCTTTAGACCTTATTTTATTTATTCTGAAGGCTGACCAACCACCCCGAGACTTCTTCACCTCCCTCCAAAAGAGTTTGGTGTTACCCTCGAAGTTTTTAGTTAGCCTATCTTCTGCACTCATACTTGCTCTATCACGTTTCTCTTTCACTAAGGCCTTGGTGTCATTCTTACATTGCCGATATATTTCTTTCTTCTTATTTGATAGGCTATGGTCTGGACACGGCCATTCCTTCAGGGGTAACAGAAGGGCGTCGTGTGGCCCCATAACTCATCGTGTTCTCTACCCAAACCATCAGGCTGCCCTCTGGTACCGCTTACTTGACATCCATGGCCGGCCCGGGGGTTTACCCTTCCAGGTATCGTCTCCGTCTTCACCCCGGCAAACAACAGTGTTGTATCGCCCTCAGGCGGTCAGTGTCTCTGCGGGTGGTAGATTAATTCCCATGGTCCATCTACCCGCGACCTCGGTTAGGATGGCAACAGGTGCAGGTACCGCGCCTGTGACGTCCGAAGCGCTGGCGGCAGAGTGTTTCAGTTCTCCTCTGTGACACGCTCCGTCGCCTTTTTCTGTGGGACGACTGTCTCGCAAAAGGCGGCGACCGAGTCCAAGTTCCTGACGCTATTGAGCATCGTCTTTACGATAGTCGACAGTGCCAGTTTGGCACCGATGATTGGGATGAGTGCACGGCGCTGCTTTGACCAGGCCATGCAAACTTTAAGCGTCTGCAGCGCCGTGTCCACCTCGCAATCGCAGTAGTGGTTATACGGTGTGTTCTCCCTCCTTGCGACCGTGAGCAGGTACACGCCGAAGCAACCATGCCCCATCACTACACCAGTCACCACTGTTGATAGCATAGAGTACGTTTCAAGCAGCTTGCAGAGCACTTAAAGGTGATCAGCATTGAGATGACACCCTTGAGTAGGCCTGTAACAGTTATAGCCCCATTCGTTTGAGTCTTTTGCTTTTAATGATGTTATTGTTTTACAGTCTTTCAAATCCTTTGACATTATTATAAAATATAAACGATATCCATCTGAATACATTCTACGCTACTAAAACGCGACATGAACCAAGAATTTCATTTTTATTAATTCTTTCGTAATGAAAGCCATTTATTTTATATTTATCCGTGCGGTTGCGCAGTTAGAATACAATTCACCAATCGCTTTCTTACCTGTGGGTCGATCACCCAGGAGACGACTAAAGGACATCATACATATCATACATCTATGGAAGAAAAGGCAAACTCGAAACAAAACCCTATACCAACACGTCTGACCAGCGTGATATAGTAGGTCAATTTCCCTCCCATTACGGACGAGGCTTGAGCCTAATAGTGGGACGTATATAAGCTGAGGTGATAGATGTCCATGTCCCCAGGTAGCCCTGAAAAGACTTATCTGAGCAGAGCAATCCTATCAAAATGAGGAGACAGCGTAAAATAACTTTGGAAGTAACTACGTCAGAAACTGCAGCTGCATTACTTCTTGGTGGTAAAAGAGCTTTGTTTAAAAACCCGATAGATTTATGCACATTGTTTATAAACCCGATAGATTTATAAAGCAATGAAACGCCGAGATGTTTGTTGCCACCTACAAATTCAGCATTACGTGACATCGTCGGACTTACATCATCTACATCTGACCTACTACACCGACATCTACATAGGAAGCCCGACCTTAAGCATAAGCACTTTTCGCACGTAATATTATAGTATTTAAGCCGCACCACATCTTACAATAAACCAGACTAAAACTAGATCTTGTGTCTCATTATTCTCTCCGTCCGCAAGAACTCCACAGTGGTGACCCCGAAGAAAAGAATAAGCAACATGGCGCAACCCACGTGCAAAGCAAACGGCAGTCAACAAGAAGCATTAGAAGTAGCAGCTGGTACCTCAGTACTATCCCAAATTCCGGCATTCTGGAAGGATCAACCGAGATTATGGTTCACACAACTCGAAGCCATAATAGCACCACAGAAACAAGGAGACGAATACAAGTACCGTACAGTGGTGGCGAAGCTATCAAAAGAAGAAATACTACAGGTTAGTGACCTAATCACGTCACTTCCGACTACGGAAAAATACAAAACCATCAAGGAACGTCTGATTGATTGCTATGAAGAATCAGAACAACAGCAATTTCAAAAATTACTATCAGAGACAGAACTTGGCGACCAAAAACCCTCGCAATTATTACGCAAGATGCGGGTTCTCGGAAGAGGAAAGATGAGCGACGAAACAATCAAACTACTATGGTTCCGACTCCTACCACAATCAGTAACTACGGTCCTAGCGGTCACGGAAGACATGGAAATAGACAAAATAAGCCAGATTGCGGACAAAATAATAGCAAACTCAAAATTAACAGAAGTATCAACAGTAAGCACTACAAGTGACACAAAAACGGCGTGCATTTTAGCTCAATTAGCTAAATTACAAATAGATATAAACGCAATTCAGCAAGGTCAGAGGAACCATCGATACAACACGCAAAACAATTTCATCAAACGTCAACATTTTCCAACGAGGTCAAGATTAAACTATAGACGTATTAATCAATTTTGCTATTACCACGAAAGATTTAGAAAATACGCTAGGAACTGTACACAACCATGTAGTTGGAAACCGACACCTCACGCCAAGAACCAGGGAAACGAATAAGAGCACAGAGAGCGGCGAAACTCTGTGCAATCCACCCATCCAATCGCCTCACTATTACCGACCGAAAAAGTGGTATAAAGTTTTTGATTGACACGGGCGCAAACATCTCAGTAATTAGCAAGCAACAGAGACATTCAACATTACCAAACGATCATTACACACTCTACGCCGCCAACGGGACAAAAATCAAGACATACGGCGAGAAAACTCTCACCTTAGACTTGGGACTTCAACGTTGTTTTAAATGGAATTTTGTTATCGCCGACGTCACTCAACCAATCATCGGAGCGGATATCCTAGAGCACTACAAATTATTAGTCGACATAGCGGGTCGTAGAATTATCGACAAGGCTACACAGCGGACAACGCATGCAACCTTTAGAAAAGCGACACAGCAAACAATTCGCACCATCGCAGCGGGAATTAACCCACACATCACGCAACTTCTAAACAAATACGAAGACATCACGAGATACTCAACCCTCCGCGCCACGCCCAAACACAAGATTGAACACCACATTATTACCCAAGGACCACCCGTTGCAGCTCGCGCAAGGCCATTGCCTCCCGAAAAATACGATATAGCCAAAAAAGAATTTCAAGATATGATCGAACTCGGCATTTGCCGACCATCAGAGAGCCCATGGGCAAGCCCATTACACATGGTACAAAAGAAAAATGGCGAATGGAGACCATGTGGAGACTACCGGATGCTCAATAGTGTGACAGTACCGGATAAATACCCACTACCAAGATTAACCGATTTCACCTACATATTAGAAAACAAGAAGATACTGAGCAAAATTGATATACGCAAAGCATACCATTGTATTCCCGTAAAAGACATTGAAAAAACCGCCATCATCACGCCTTTTGGACTTTTCGAATACCTAAGAATGCCCTTCGGCTTACGAAATGCAGCACAAACATTCCAACGCTTTATGGACTCCTTATTCAGAGATTTAGACTTCGTATTCATATTCATCGACGATTGTCTCATCGCATCCGATAACGAAGAAACACATTATCAACATTTAGAAATAGTTTTCAAGCGTCTACATGAAAACGGAATAACCATTAACCTCGAAAAATGCGAATTCCTCAGAAGGGAAATAGATTTCTTAGGTTATCACATAACGAGCCAAGGAATACACCCAACGGAAGAAAATTACAAAGCAATCATGGAATTCCCAAAACCAAAAACAATTAAAGAATTAAGAAGATTTTTGGGCATGGTTAATTTCTACAGAAACAACCTCCCACAAGCAGCAAACAATCAAAGGGTTCTTAACGCCTATATACACGGTTCAAAAAAGAACGACAACTCGCCTATCCCTTGGACAACGGAAGCCGAAAAAGCTTACGAAAAATGCAAGGAGAGCATAAAAAACGCAATAATTACAGCGCACCCTTCCCGCAACGCACCACTCTCACTTATGACAGACGCTAGCGCTACTTGTATCGGTGCAGTTCTGCAACAAAAATCCGGCCGTGATTGGAAACCATTAGGTTTTTTCTCACAAAAATTAAGCGAAACACAACAAAAATACTCAACATTCGACAGAGAACTACTAGGAGTATACATGGCCGTCAAACACTTTCAAAGATTAAGCGAGGGAAGAGAATTCACAATATTCACGGATCATCGACCTTTGACCTACGCATTCTCCCAAAAACCATCATCAAACGACACGCCAAGACGAGTCCGACAACTAGATTTCATTTCACAATATTGCACCAATATTCAACATATAAGCGGACGTGACAATATCACCGCAGACGCATTATCACGTATAGAGGAAATATTCATGCCATCATCGATCGATTACGCCGATTTAGCTAAATACCAATCAACAGACAGCGAATTAATTAAACTACGCGACAACAGAAGATTAAAGTTCGAAAACATCAGGCTTCCGGGCTCCACAATAAACATTAGCTGCGACATATCTACAGGAAAAAGTCGCCCTTACTTACCACAACATTTCCGTAAACAAGTTTTCGACGTCATTCACGGCATGAGCCATCCAGGAAAAAGAACTACCAGAAAAATGATAACCCAAAGATACCTATGGCCATACATGAACAAAGATATTAACAACTGGTGCAGATCATGTATAGCTTGTCAAAAAGCAAAAATACAGCGACATACAATATCACCCCTTGGCAAATTTATGACAACACAACGCTTTGAACATTTACACATTGACATCGTCGGACCACTCCCTATCTCACAAGGCATACATGTACATCGTGGCCCGAATTATTTCCAGTAGAAGATATAACTGTAGAAACAGTGGCCAAAGCACTTTTCGAAGGATGGATTATTCGATTCGGATGTCATACATACATACATATCATCACGCCATATCCCTTGCAGGGTAGGCAGAGAGAACAGAGTGCCAGAGAACTCTATCTCTGCATACTTCACTCGCTTCCTCAACATTCATAATTCTCTTCATACACGCTCGCCGGTTTCGGAGACTCTTGACTCCACCTTCCTTCAGTACATGACCGATCTGGTCTAGGTAGGTTAGTCTCGGTCTCCCTCGGTACCTACATCCTTCCACTTTCGCATTGTATATCTTCTTAACCAGGCGTTCGTTCGGCATTCTTTCCACATGTCCGAACCATCGGAGCATTCCCTTTCGCATCTTTACACCAATACTCTCTTTCATACCTACTCGCTCTCTTACGTCGTCGTTACGAATGCGGTCGGTCGGCCTAACTCCACAGATTTTCCGCAGAGATCGCATTTCGACCGCATTAATTTTACTATCATACTCTTTTCTGCATACCCAACTCTCGCTTCCATACAGTAATGTTGGGACAAGCACTGCGTTATGTATTGCTACACGTGCCTTCTGGCTGAGGTGGTGGCTGCCGAAAAGTTGCCCCAACGCTCCGTTCACTCTATTTCCCGCATTCACTCTTCGCTCTATATCAGTGGTGTACCTTCCATCTTGGCTAAATCCACATCCAAGATATACAAATTCATCCACTTGCTCTAGTACATCATTACCTATTGTTACTCTTACATCTGTTCTGGTTTTATCTCTTTCAAAGACCATTATTTTGGTTTTGCTCACATTCACGCGTAGACCCCTTTTCTTACAATCTTCTGTCATTGTGTCGACTAGGGTCTGCAGGTCAGTCGCTGACTGTGCCAGCAGGACTGCATCATCTGCATAAAGCAGAGCAGTGACCACTGAGTCGCCCATCTGGACTCCCACATTCATATCGTTCAACCTTTGGAGACATTTATCCAGATATATGATAAACAGCCTGGCTGACAGAACGCACCCCTGCTTAACGCCGATATTGACGTCAAACCAAGGCGACATTCCATCATCCAGCCGCACACAGGCTCTACAGCCCATGTAACTGGACTGCACAGCCTGTAGCAGTTTACCGTTAATACCATACTCCGGTAAAATGTCCCAAAGTTCCTTTCGTACAACCGTGTCAAATGCTCTCTCCAGATCCACAAAACTGCAGAAAACCCTCTGACCTAGAGCCAGATGCTTCTCCACAATGTTGCGCAGAGAGAACACTTGATGCATGCATCCCCTTCCACTCCTGAAACCTCCTTGTGTCTCACACAGTAAACCATCGGACACCATCCTCATTCTCCTTTCAATAATTTTTCCATACACTTTTGCTGCCAAACTGGTCAAGCTTATGGCTCTGTAATTTGCGCAGTCATAACGTGAACCCTTGTTTTTAAACAAAGGCACGATGACTGCGCTATTCCAGTCCCTGGGAACCATTCCCGAGCTCCAACATAAATTGAGGAGCAACAGGAACGCCTCCCAGACACAAGAGCCACCGAGCTTGATCATCTCGGCAGACACCATATCAATGCCCGCTGCCTTACCATTTTTCAAACTTCTTATCGCCCATTCAACTTCATCCATACTGATGCCATCGGAGGACGCCGTTGTCGAATGTTGATCTACTAAACCACATCCAACACCGGCGCCAACCGTAGCATCCGCATACATATCGCCAAAATATTCACTCCATCGGCTTAACACGTCTTGTGTTTGTGTAAGAATGTCTCCACCTTTAGACCTTATTTTATTCATTCTGAAGGCTGACCAACCACCCCGAGACTTCTTCACCTCCCTCCAAAAGAGTTTGGTGTTACCCTCGAAGTTTTTAGTTAGCCTATCTTCTGCACTCATACTTGCTCTATCACGTTTCTCTTTCACTAAGGCCTTGGTGTCATTCTTACATTGCTGATATATTTCTTTCTTCTGTTCAGTCATACTGTCATTCAGATTCAAAGAAGAGACATAGTCCAGCCACGCTTTTTTCTTTTGCTCTACGGAAGCTGCCACTTCCGCACACCACCATGCATCACCATGTAAATTTCTTCAAACCACAATTTGTCGGTAGCTTGATTGCAATTGGCGTTTTAAGTTATTCGGCCTCAAAGTGCTCTCTAACATACGCTTTTCAAATATCTTTAAAAAGCATTAACATTTTTATATAAAACTGAAGGAATAACACTGCTGGTTTATTTTATTTTGAAAATGAAACAAGCAAATTAAATAAAATTAATTTTCAAAGTATGCAAAATTTATTAATATGAGGAACAAAATCTTTTTCTTATTGATATTTTCTTACCCATTTCGATACTTGCCTATTTCGATATTTTCTTCCCTGTTGTTTGCTTATATTTATTCATTATAATATTGACGTAAAACAACATGAAGCATTTATCACAATTGTCATGACTCTGAATGAAGGGTTTTATAATTCACTACGTTACAATAAATAGAATTGCATATCATACAGAAATCAGACACGTGTGGTGTCTGATTTCACACATTTAAATAAAATTTATAACAGCGATAGAAAATAAATTAAAAATAAGAAATACCTATACATTTTATTATATTTTAGTTGTGTGTCTATAAACATCCTAGAATAATAAACTAGATAAAGTCTTTGTAGACGGTAAATATTATAACTAGACTATCTAAAGATAACACTGATAAACTAAAATAATAATACTCTCCTAAAATGATCAATGTTTAGTTTTCGCTTCACGATTAATTAGGATTTTGTTAACAATCAAAACACTCGACGAACGATGTTAATTCAGAAATTATTGGTGCGTATCGTGGCTACGTTTTATCTTCGCTTTATTAAGTAGCAATCGATACTTCTATAGGGTTATATTATGATTAAAGATAATCAAAAGATGCTAAACTTAGAATGAAAATAAATGGGTGCGTGTACTTATATATGTGCGTGGGTGAGAAGTTTTTATACTTCTTTGGCATCATTAAAAATAGTTTTAATTATATGCAAATAATTAATTACAATAATAAAAGGATTGGATTTATAAAACCCGATTACGAAGTGAAAAATGATGTCACAAGCGGGATCCCGCTTATGACATCATTTTTCACTTCGTAATCGGGTTTTATAAATAATTAAGCATATTAAATGCTAAATTTCAGTAATTTAAAAAAAGGATTGGATATTTATTTCACTAATATTTCATCATCATCATCATCTCTCTCTCTCATCTGCTGAGATGATGATGACGGTTAGGCTCAAGCCTCCTCCATAATGAGAGGGAAATTGACCTACTGCACCACGCTAGTTAGACGTATTGATATAGCGTTTTGTATCGAGTTTTTCTTCTCTTGCATAGATGTTGTATGCGTTTTATACTCCTTAGTCGTCTCGTACGATCATCCATGGCTAAGATATAGGGTGGCGAATTGCATTCTTACTCTGTCACCACACGGAAATATAATATATAATATTTACGAATAGTAAATAACATTAATCAAAATATTAAATTTAATTCACTACTGAATATAATTTATTAGCACATATATAATTCACACCTGTATGAAACTAAAACACGTGTTGTGGAATGTAGGAACTAGAAAAAGGTTCTATTTCGATTTTTTTTATTAGCTGTTTTCGAGACTTCATGAGTGGCTTTGCGGCCAACTTCAACCTATTTTACTATTGTGTTAAAGTGATGCGCGCGCATCTTATTTGCAGCCAACTTAAACCTGTTACTTTTGTGTTACAGTTATGCGCGCACATCTTAAAATTTCACTCTCATTATTTATTCAAAACGCATCTAAAAAAGTATAACTTCAATAACAAATATATTTCATATTGAACAATAACTAGAGTCATAAAAATAAGTAACTAGTAAACGACCTACTCGTCAGAGAGATCTCATCACACTAAATTTGCCGCGGGTGACTAGATTGGAGAATTAGTCCATCACCCGCCGAGAGGCTGGCCGCGTAAGGAAAGACCGATGAACTCCCCGAGGGAGAGACGTTGGTCGAGGAGAGGGTCCTCCTCAGGGATATTCCGTCGACGAAGAAGGCGACATGCCACGGGTGGGTTACGGGTGTGCGTGCTTACGCTCCTCTATCGCCCCGAATGGAGTGGTGTGACGAGTGCGCAGACCGTAACCAACCCTTAAAAAAAAATAACACACACACACTTCAAGTTTTGTGCATACGAAACGATGATTGTGATAGCTTGTTCAAATAAAATGAGCCAATCTATATATTTTTAAGTTTTGAAAACTTATGCTTATTACTTGATATCATTGTTTTAACGAGCATATTAGGCCATCAGACCCATACATTTTTAACGAATGGTGAGGCCATATGTATGTATCATTATAATTAAATATATTTACCCACTATTGCATTACACTTTTCTTTTCAACCGCCCTCATCACATTATATTTAGAATAATGTTATTAGTTAAAAGACTTGTTAGTTTTAGAATAATATATAAGCTGTACATTACCTACTTAGGTTGCGGATGTCGGACTATAATATAATTGGGTATAACAAAGTGTAGAAATATAAGGATAATAAGATAACATCTAAATGGTAACCCAAAAATAAATATGACCTTTATAATATTGTTAGCTTCTTAAATAGTTGAAAAGAAGATATATAGTTGTTTTTAATTTCTTTTTCACTACGTAAATTAGATTACATCTATAGCATAAATCCTGGTAATATGTGTAAAATTCAGCTATATCAAGCGAACTAGTGTGCACGAACCTTTTTGCTGCCAATATATGGTTTTACGTATCACTGAATAAGCTCAGTAATTATGAACTCCCCTTTCTCGGTAGAAACATAATCCGTCCCAGCCATCCGGCCAGCAACAGCCTGCAAGTTGTAAAGTTTACATCAATATATCGGATAACCGATACTACAGCAATTAGCTTCCTGTGAAGCCACGATCTAGCCAATAGACACGCTTCCACTCCAATTAAATAGGTGTATGAACTTTAATCTAGATATCAGAATTTATAGTTGATCTATTAACAATTTGTTAGCGAACACATAAAATCAGAATAGAAATATTTATGGATTACCTGTTGCTTCTTGAAACACATGCTTTGAAAGTCATTACTATCATCATCCTGCTCTTATCTCAATTACTTCGAGCCGACGTAATATGTACTCTTGCCATTGTACATATTGTAAAAGTTGCTGCCAGCCAGCTGCTTGCCTGACGTCAACTATCCTTGGGAATGTAACTATTGACCTGATGCCATTAAATAGAGTTAGCTCAGGTCGATATAAAGCTCTTAGTCATCTTTTATGACACCTACGATCACCGTTAGGTTTGGTAGTATTCATAGTCGTTATCACACAGTTTGCTGTGTGACTTTTAAGGCATTGGCCTTAAAAGTGATTCAGAAAAATCTGGATAAGTTTCCACTTAATCTGAAATTATCTATTTTAAAATACGATTTATTAGTAACGTTTTGGGAGGCGTTTGATATATTTACCAAAAATATATAATTTCTAAAAAAAAAATTTTGCCTCTCCGACAAAGTTCACCAAAACGTCTTGCAAGAGGTTATACCAAACCTCTTATCTCTATTATGCTCTTGCACTATATTTCTGTGTCCTCAAACGATAGATTGTTATGACATCGAATTACTTTTAATGATAACAAAAAAATTAAGTAGGTACTTATATGTATTCGCCGCGGTGGTTCATCAGTCTCTAATAAAAATGAAATACAGATTCACATTAATAATAATATTTCCTTTTGGATAGAATTCAGTAAGATTTCTCCTTTGTTAAAAAAAGGATATAAAATCTGGATAAATAAAATATTCCAATAATTTTTACACGTTTCGTTAGTGGCCATGAGTTTCTTCCAAAGAGCAAAGTAAATTAAACTACTATATATACAGTCCTGATCAGAAAAGTTATTATAGGATTTTATTTTAATGTTTCGTTCAGCAGAATGACATTGTAACAACAATGTTATCCGCTCAGAATGGTTAGTCGTCTTTTACAACATCAATGGTGAGGGAAGAGGTATTGAATCGTGTAAGTACTCTATCAACTAATAAAAAAATATGCATGCGTACAAAGTACACATATCAGAAGTGAAACTTTGGCAAACTATTTTTTAAATCTCGTTTACATACATCAACAAAGAGCGTGTACTCTCTCTCTCTTTCTCTCTCTCTCCTCTCTCTCTCTCTCTATATCTCTCTCTCTCTATATCTCTCTCTCTCTATATCTCACTCTCCCTCTCTATATCTCTAGTGGGGGGGTCAGATAGTAGGGATGCTACGAAGAGTCGCACAAAGAGGAGACCGAGAACGTCCAATGTGTTCTATCTTATTCTCTCGCCGGCTGAATCCTATACATTTATGTGTTTGTGGCTCTATGGACTTATTTTTTTGTTTCATCGAGTTTGAAATTACAACGATTCTAAAGAAGTTTCACATCAAAAAGAGAATATAAAATGAAACAAAGAGGAAAATAGAATAAATATAATATCAAATATTAAAAGATCTAATGGGAGTTTTGGCGCGAATGTGGAAATGTCATGTCACGCTCTTGTATTATATCTTTAGTGTTTTGTAGTGTTATATTGAATAATTTTGCTGGTATTTTATGCAATATGGTACAGTTACAGTGCTGAAGTGTAGTGAATATGGTATAATAGTGGTTTACGTGTATTTTCATATTTTGCCAAAATTCCCAAAGAAAATCATTGATTAGGTTATCAGCGCCCGATTAATAATAACGACTTGACTTACTGACAGACAATGACTATTAAGGTTACACAATATGAAGAAATGATGAGCAATATATGAAAAATAATTAAATAAGACTTGGCTTTCAAGATGGATTAATGTCTAACAACAACATAAGGCAGACATTGCATGAAGTTCAGAAAGTAACAAATAGAAAAAGCGCGGGAATCTTTGACTTTGGCGGTCCTCACATGTAAATGGCAAATACTCAAATCGAGTGGTCCAAAATAGAAAAAAAAAGATCTAATTATGTAGAAATTGAACAGTTTATATATTTTTAAATCATACTATAGAAGAATTGCAAAAAAAATGTCAAATAAAATAATTATAATAAATAGTATTCCAAAATTTTTCATAGGATGTTTAATCTATATCACAGATCCTATACTCACAGAGAACACAGTTTTTTTGCATCTGAATATTCTCAATCGATATCTCCTTCAGAGCATATACACGTAGTAGATTACTACTGTTCGTAGAAACCCGTAGTAGTAAATTCAAAATTTATTAACAAGGGAATAGTTGACTTGGCATTTTGCAAAACTATCTCCTGTACTACCGTTATTTTAATTCATTTATAAATATAGGTAAGCTATAATGTAAGCATATAATGCGATTAAAGTATTTCTGAATATACTATAAACTCGCCTCACAGAACGCCAGTATTTAGATGCATTGAATTTAAACATTCAAGCCACTAATCTATACTAATATTATAAAGCGGAAGAGTTTGTTTGTTTGTTTGTTTGTTTAAACGCGCTAATCTCAGGAACTACTGGTTCGATTTGAAAAATTCTTTTTTTGTTGGATAGTCCATTTATAGAGGAAGGCTTTAGGCTATACAACATTACGCTGCGACCAATAGGAGCAGAGCAACAATGATGAATGTGTAAAAATCGGGTTTTTGTTTCCTTTTGAGAGCTTCCGCTGCGTAAACGGTTAAAGTTGCGCAAAAATTATGTACTATATAATTGTTCCCCTTGCAAAGTTCTAAATAAAAGTCCGCAACAGCATATGTCTATCTTTTAAGATTGGCTCACTATAACCTTTTTTATGCTAATCAAATTTGTTTTAAAATAATGTGATATTTTCGAAGGTGTTTTTATAAACATAATATTAATCCTTATCCAAATAAATGAGTTATTCATCACAAGTATTTAATTTAAAACAAAATTGCTCTTTACATTATTTGATTTCAATGAATATCTTAGGAAATATCGCAGTTTAAAAATAACATCGCAGCAAAATAATAATCAAGTACTGGGCGCGCATTTACGATAAAAATACTGGGTCTTATAATCTTATATTAAAAAAACACTCAAACTAATGTTATTTCAAAGTACTTCTGCACACACTACATTTTTAGTTTTGTTTTCTTCTCATGACCTTCCGTCGGCTTTACACATCCTAAATAATAATAATAAGTATAGGAAGTATTAGTGCCTGCCCTCATGTATGGCAGTGAAAGTTAGATTTGGCGGAGAAGACATGAAAATAGAATAAATGCTGTAGAGCTGACAGCTCTTCGTAACGTGTGTGATGTAAGTCTGAAAGATAAAATTAGGTATAATGTTATAAAAGAGCGCTGGTATGCTGAGGTGGGTTGGACACGAAGTGGAAGAAATAATGAGTGGGCAGAGGTTGACGAAGCAAACATATAAAGCAATCGTGAATGGGACGAATACAAGGGGAAGACCACGTCATACTTTTCTGGACTAAATTGGAGATTTGTTCACGAGAGGTCATCATCATCATCATTCTCCTACTCTTATCCCAATTACTTGGGGTCGATACAATAAGTACTCTTCATTCATAGTACATATTATAAAAGTTATTGGCAATAGTTTTATTACCGGCCGCCTGCCAGACGTCAACCCTCCATGGGAATGTAATTGTTGACCAAACGGCATCAGATGGAGTTGGCCCAAGTCGTTATAAGGCTCTTAGTCGTCTTTTACGGCAACCACAAGCAAAGTGAGGATTGGTAGTATTCGTAGCCGCTACCACACAGCGATTTCATACACATTAAAAGTATGTGTAATCGTAAATAGGCGTAAGTGTATGTATGTATATATGTATAATATACATACATTGTATATGGTATATCTATAAAAAGTATAGATAAGACCCAATACTTTTACTTAAGGTTTAATGTTCTACTCTTACTAATAAAAGGGTCATGTAGGTACCTAAAACAGCTTTAACGTATGTATTATTTAAAAATATTTCCACCTTTTACGTAAACGAATTCGCGAGTTGAAGTTAACGTTAGCCCAAAGTAACCATTCCACGCGGACGAAGTCGCGGGCGAAAGCTAGTGTTATAATAAATAATAGGTCAGTGAAAAAGTCTTTTCGCATATAGTCTATATAAACATTTAATAATCTAATCCTATCTTTTAGGCTATACTAGTTGTATCTGGCTGATTTTGCTATTAAAAAAGGTTACATACATACATACATATCATCACGCCATATCCATATATGTAGGCAGAGAGAACAGAGTGCCAGAGACCTCTATCTTTGCATACTTCACTCGCTTCCTCAACATTCATAATTCTCTTCATACACGCTCGCCGGTTTCGGAGACTCTTGACTCCACCTTCCTTCAGTAGATGACCGATCTGGTCTAGGTAGATTAGTCTAGGTCTCCCCCGGTACCTACATCCTTCCACTTTCGCATTGTATATCTTCTTAACCAGACGTTCGTTCGGCATTCTTTCCACATGTCCGAACCATCGGAGCATTTCCTTTCGCATCTTTACACCAATACTCTTTTTCATACCTACTCGCTCTCTTACTTTATCGTTAAAAAAGGTTAAATTTCACAAAACGAAACAATCTAGTAAAATGTTTTTTCACGCCGTTTTCATTTGTTTTTCTTTCTGTCAAAATAAGTGAATCTAATAAAGAAATTTGAGACATTTTAAAATTTTAATACTAAAAAGAAATAAATTCAACGAAAAAATTATGACGTTTATGGACCTAATGCAGTATCAGTAAGAGTAGCATAAAGTTGGTTTAAACGTTTTCAATCAAACTGAACTTTGATGTCAAACATGCACTTCGCTCTGGACGCCCGGTCACATAAAAAGGACGCCATTCTTGAAAAATTGGGGCTTGATCGGCCTATCAGTAGTTAAGACGTAGCTGAAAATCTGGGAATTGATCACATAGCAATTTTGAAATCGAACCATTTGTGAAGTGATTGATAATTCACGAAGAAAAGTGGATCACTTACTATAGGAACGTGCGAAAAAGGTAGTAAGGCAAAGGTAGGTCAGCCATCACAGGTTATGGCAATACCCGGACTATCTCGCAAAAAGGTGATGCTGTATGTATAGATGGGAAGATGATTGAAAGGATTAGTGTTTGCCGTCGGGCAGAACCATTGATTCGGATTTCTACTGCCCACAACTGATAAAATTAAAGCAAGAAATTAAAAGAATGCAGTCGAAATTAATCAACAAAAAGGGTGTGTCTTTCTTCACAACAACGCTAGACCACACATATGGTTAGTCACTCAGCAAAAGTTAATTGAGTTTGACTGGAATGTGTTAATGCATTCACCATATAGCCCCGATCTTACACTTTCAGATTTTCATATGTATCGGTATCTTCAGAATTCTTTAGTCAGTATCAGAACACTAAGAAAAGTCTGCCAAACCTACTTGTCGCATGTTTTGATCATAAGTCCCAAAATTTCTACAGTAACAGGATCATGTCACTACCTACAAGATAGCAAACAGTCATCGAACAAAGAGGCACATATATCATTGTTCTCCCACTATTATCCCAATTTCTTGGGGTCGATACGATATCTACTCTTCTTTCATAGCACATACTGTAAAAGTTATTGGCAATCATTTTATGACCGGCCGCCGGCCAGACGTCAGCCCTCCTTGGGAATGTAATTACTGACCAAACGGCTTCAGATGAAGTTGGTCTAGGTAGTTATAAGTCTCTTAGTCGTCTTATACGACATCCACGAACAAGTAAGGGTTGGTAGTATTCGTAGCCGCTACCACACAGCACAAGGAGGCACATATATATTGTAATTAAATCTAAATAAACTTTTTCCGTGTGGTGACGGAGTAAGAATACTATTCACCACCCCATATCTTACCCGTGGGTGATCGTACGAGAAGACTAAGGGGATATAAAACGCATATAACATCTATACGAGAGAAGGAAAAGAAAACGAAACAAAACCCTATACTAACACGTCTGACCAGCGCGGTATAGTAGGTTAATTTTCCTCCCATTACGGAGGAGGCCCGAGCCCAACAGTAGGACATTTATGGGATGTGATGATGATGATGATGAAACTTTGAAAAATTGTCTTGAATTTTCATAAAGAATACGAAAAAACTTTTCCCCGCGACCTTATATATAGTAATTTAATATAACAACTGATAACTAATATCATATGACTGATAACTGATATTCCGGGTTGGCGATATGATAACAAATAGTTAAAGGTGATGAGTCACCAGGACAGTGAACTGCAGCTCTTTCCTGAAATAAACAACAACTCACACATGCTTACCCCCAAATCGCCTATCAAACGTGGCGATTATAACACTATCTCCTCATTTATGGGAGAGGCCTGGGTCCAGTAACCGACCAGTTTAGGCTAAATGATGATGACAAAAAAAACTGATGTAATAACTACATTTTGAACTATTACATGTAGTGAAATCTCTATAATTCGAATATTCGTAATACTCAGTTCGAAGAAATGCCATTTCCAACGCAAAATACGCGGACTGTTAAATTTATTTAGACTTTGATGCTCAAACGAAATTGCATTTCCTTACGAGAAATTGATAGTACAGAGTTATACTCTATAACTTGAATTTTAAAATGCAAACTCTGTGAGTTTTAGTTTGAAAAATATACTGAATCTTAGGTACTTAGAATTCCCTGAACTCATGGGAATAACATGTAGAAAGTATATTTGGTGCTTCTCTGTTGTTTGTGTTCATACACATGCGATGAATTAGTACATTTATTGAACTTTATAAATAACTTAAAAATCATGCATCGAAATATTAGTAATTTAATCCTCTATATATCGAACTACTTTTGAAATCAAAACTTGAAATTTATTACAATTGCCTTGACATTCGAGTTATCAAGATGTCAGTAGGCACCTTGTTTATGTATCTTTCTTTACACGTTGTATAATATATAAAATAATTCTGTGTAGCGGCTACGAATACTACCAACCCTTACTTTACCCTTTTTTTTTTTTTTTTTTTTTTTTTTTGGTGGACTATGGATTAGTCTCGCCCCGCCAAATCGGTCCGGGGTGACGGAAAAGGCGGCGCGTGACCCCATAGACCCACCGTAAAACTCCTCTCTCTTCGCCGTGCGAGCGGGTCACCGGGACCCGATTTTTAACTTCGGTGGCCCGCCCGGCGGTTCACCCTCGCGGGTTCCTCTCGTCGACGCCCCAACAGATTTCGCCGTCGGGGCGTCGCCCTCACGCGGTGGCCTCACGTCGGGTGACCGGACAATTCCCCGGTCCGATCACCCGAAGCCTCGGTTAGGGCGGCATCAGGCGCAGGTATTCGCGCCTGCGCCGCCCCGGCCGCTGGCGGCGGCCCGGGGCGCGGGAATCCTCCCTTGCCCGTTCCGCCGCTTCCTTCTGCGAGATGACAGCCTCGCAGAAGGCGGCGACCGCGTCCCAGTTCCTGATGCTGTCGACCATCGCTCTCGCGACGGCCGGCAGCGTCAGGTCGGCACCGATGACAGCGACGAGGTCACGGCGCTGCCGCTCCCATCCCGGACACACCTCCAGCGTGTGTTGCGCCGTGTCCTCGTCACTCCTGCAGTGGTGGCAGGCCGGAGTCCACTCCCTATACACGACCCTGTGCAGGTACAACCCGAAACACCCGTGCCCCGTCAATACCTGCACCAGCCGAAAGGTGAGGACTCCGTGCCGCCGCTCCATCCACTCTATCAGTACGGGCCGGAGGGCCTCAACGGTCTCCACACCGTGCCTAGGCCTCTCCAGCCGCGTAGCCCAACGGGCGATGACGTCTCGGCGGGCATCCACGCGCCAGGTGGCTATCTCGCTCAACGATGGGGAGCCACCTTCCTCGCGCGCTGTGATAACCCGCCGGTAGAGGTCGGAGAGCATCTCCGCCTCTAGGTCCCACGGGGGTGTCCCGGCCAACAGGCACGCCGCCTCTGTCGACACCGTGCGGTACCCGCGAATGGCTCTGACCGCCATGGCTCTCTGTGGCCTCCACAGAACCGCCCTGAGCTGGGCGTTCAGAGCCCTCGCCCACACGGGTGCGCCGTACATGGCCATCGAGCGGATGACCCCCGCATACAGCCGTCGGGCCTCAAAACTGGGTCCGCCCACATTCGGCATGAGACGAGAAAGGGCGGACGCCGCGCCGACAAGCCGGGGAGCAATCTGTCGGAAATGCTCCCGGAACCACCATCGCCCGTCGAGCACCAGACCCAAGTACCTCATATGGGCCTGGATGCTGATGTGGATGGAGTTTACCACTATCGAGGCGCCGATGGGTAGCCTCACACGGGGCCCATGGAAAAGTAGGGCCTCCGTCTTGTTTAGGGCCACCCTGAGCCCCAGCGCCTCGATCCGCCTGACCATCTCCTCGGTGCCGAGAGTGGCCAGGCTCGCCGCCTCTTCGAGTGTCCTGCCCCGGGCTGTGACGAGCGTGTCGTCAGCGTAGCACACCAAGCTCAGCCCGGGGGGGAGACTCCCTCTCAACGCCCAGTCGTACCCGATGTCCCACAGGGTCGGCCCCAGAACCGACCCCTGTGGAACGCCGCACGACATGGGCGTCCGCACAATGTCCCCTGCGGGACCCGCGCAGAGGATACTGCGGCCCTCCAAATAGTCTGCCACCAGCCGCCTGAGGTACAGGGGCACTCCATGGAACCGGAGCGCCTCCCTGATGCAGCCGAATGGCAGACTATTGAATGCGTTGGCGATGTCCAACGACACCGCCAACAGCACTCCCTTCCCGGCGACGGCCTCCGCGGCCGCCTGCCTCAGGCGTAATAGGGCCCCGATGGTCGAACGCCCCCTCCGAAACCCATACTGAGCGTCCGACAGATCGGGCCCCACCTCCTCCAGGTGTCGGACGATGCGGGCAGCGAGCACACGCTCCAGCAGCTTACCCACATCGTCGAGGAGCACGATGGGCCTGTAGGCCGACGGCAAATCCGGGGACCGTCCCGGCTTTGGCAGGAGAACCAACCTCCCTTCCTTCCAGCACTCAGGGAACCGTCCAGACGTCAGACAGGCGTTGAACAGCTGCCTGAGGCGAGGCTCGAAGTGCTCGAGGAGCGACGTCAGCACCCGGACTGGAATTCCGTCCGGGCCGGGGGCCGTGGTGGCGGAACGAATCTTCGCCACGGCCGCCCCCACTTCCGACTCCGTCACGGGCGGAACACTCTCGTCGTCGTCGGCCTCCCGGTCCTGATCTGGCGGAGCCATGACCGGGGGCGTGTGTTCCGACTGCCGTGGAAACAGCTCCTCGACCACCCCACGAAGGAAGTCGGGCTGGAGGGTCTCGGTGAGGGGGGGGGCCCGCGCGCGAAGCTTGTTCAGCGCCGCGCGATATGGGCGACCCCAGGGGTCACGGTCGAGACCGTCCAGCATCTCCTGCCAACTCGCGCCCTTGGCGGCTCGGATGGCCAGCCGAAAGGCAGTCCGCGCACTGCGGTACGCCTCGTACAGCTGGCCCTCCCGCTCGACGTCGCGGTGACGCCGCCGGCTGCGGGTGTAGGACCTTCGGGCACTGATACACGCCGCACGAAGGTCCGCCAGTCTTGGGGACCACCAGTAGACCCCCTGCCTCGGAGGCGGACGCCGCCGCACTCTGGGCATGGCCGCATCGCAGATCTGCGTTAACGCACTGCGAATGCGGACAGCCTCAGCGTCCACTCCGTCTGCTGGGGGTGGTGAGGACAGCCACGTACTGACAATGGCCGCCTCCGCCAGTAGATCCCTGTCAAGACGACCCACAGCCCACCGCGGAAACGCGGGAGCTCCGTCCGCCCTGTGACCCCTACCGGGTTCCCGGGGGGAGACCTCCATCCGGATGTACCGGTGGTCCGACAGGGTCTCCGCCTCCTCCAGGACACTCCAGTCCCTCACCCGTGGCGCGACAGCGGGGCTAGCGAACGACAAGTCCACTATCGACCCGCCCTGCCGCCGCACACACGTGTTCACCGAGCCTCTGTTCAGAACACAGAGGCCCAGTGAAGCCGCCCACTCGTTGACCGCCCGCCCGCGGTCGTCCGTCATAGGGGAGCCCCACGCCGTGGATTTGGCGTTGAAGTCCCCCAGAACCAGGACGAGGCCCGGTGCCAGTCGCCGTATCGAGGCCTCCAAGGTGGTGAGTGAGGCCCCGAAATCGTCCATCCTCCTAGTGGGGGAGAGGTATACGCTGTAGAGCGTGACCCCTCCCCACTCCGCCGCGACAAATTCCTCGCCCCTATCCAAAAGGGACAAGGACGGGAAGTGCCGCTGCGTTGAGACGACGATTGCCGCAGTACCGTTTCGACTGACCACCCAATTGGGGCGATCAGGCACGGCGTACGGTTCCGCGACTACGGCTGCACC
Source organism: Lymantria monacha (assembly GCA_905163515.2). Classification (NCBI taxonomy): domain Eukaryota; kingdom Metazoa; phylum Arthropoda; class Insecta; order Lepidoptera; family Erebidae; genus Lymantria; species Lymantria monacha. The sequence continues at coordinate 34,255,080 of LR991081.1, forward strand.
AATCGACCACTCCGCCATGGATTGCAGGAGGAGATCCTGCGCTCCGGCGGAGTGGTTGGTGTTGGCCTGCAGGAGGAGGTGCATGGCTGGTGTACCCATTATCGGGTTGTGTCCATGACCTCCTCGCCAGCGGGCGATCGGACCGCGCTAGGAGCGGGAGCGGCCGTGGTCGTAGGGCCGCCCCGCGCCTTTGGGGCCGAAGCTGGAGGTTTGCACGCCCCAGAGCCCATGCGGTGCTTGGCGGGCTTATTGCCCGCCGCACACGCGGGGCAGTGGGGCGGGGCGGCGCAAGATGCCGCCACGTGCCCGGTCTGACCGCAGCGGAAACACAATCCGCCGCAGTCGAAGCAATTAGTGCACGTCGGTCGAGTGTGTCCGACCGCCATGCACTTGTAGCACCTCGCGGGCCGGTGCTCAAGCACGGTTACCCGCGCCGAGCTCCAGCCCACGAGGAGCCTGCCTGAGCCGGCCAGTTGCCTGACCGACTCCACCGGGCACTGCGCCCAGGCAGCACCTACGCCACCCGGACCGGGACGAATGGCACCGACCCGGACGGTGTCTATGGGACACCCGGTTTTCGAGGCAATAGCCTCCCGGATGTCTTCCACCGTCACCGAATCGTCCAAACCCGAAATGCGCATTTCGGCGCACTTGACGGGCCTGGCGATCTTGATGCCACCCTCCACGGCGAATAAACCTCGCAGCTTCTCGGCCACGCTGTCGGCCGTCTTGGCGCCCTCGGCCCCTGGGAACTCGAGAATTCGAGCCCCCGTCCGGGCCTTGCGGGTCCTGGCTTCGACGCCTCCAATATCGGAGACGTCTAGCTCCCGCCGGGCCTTCCTCAAGACGGCCTCGTAGCTGAGGCCCTTCTCGGCCGCCTCGGGCAGCACAGTGATCACCACTGCGGCCGTCTTCGGCGACTTGAGCCCCTTGCGCGGTCTCTTCTTCCGTCCGGCTCCTGCCTGAGGAGCGGGGACCTCAGCGGCGCGCTTGGCCTCCGCTCTCCTCCTTTGGCCGCGACTCCTTCTGTCGCGTTCGGCTACCTGCCAACCCTGTTCGGGTACGGCAGTCGTGCCGGACGCGGAAGGCCTCGTCGCGGCCTCGCTGGTCGTCGCCGGCGGTGTTGTTGCGGGCGACTTCAGCGGTCCGGCAGGAGCCGGAGCCGTCTTCCTCCTCAGGGCGGGTCCCTTCGGAGCTGGGCCGGGGCCTTTGGGCTTAGGCCCGGCCGCGGCCGCGGCGTAGCTCCCCACGCGGCCACCCTGACAAGGCAGCGGGGCGGGGGCTGGTGCCACATGCGGCCGCTTATCCGCGGCTAGGGGCGGCCGGACACGTGGTTCTGGAGGCAGTCTTGCCTCCAGAACGGCCACACGCGCATCAACGAGTTTGCCAACTGCGTTGATGATTTTGGCGAGGGCCTCGTCCGACAAGCCTCCCACCTCCAGCGTCGGGGTCGGCTGAGCCCCTCCAGGGGCTCGCTCCGCGGCGCCTGGCGGCTTTGGCGCCGCAGGGGCGCTAGCCGGCGGCAAGCGGTCCGCGGGGAGAGGCGTCAACCTCACCACGGGAACAGGGAGTTTCACCGCGGTGACCGCGCCAGCGTCAGCCGGCGGCGCGCGCTTCGCGGCGGCAGGCGTCTTCCTCGCCGCGGGGATGGGTGTGACGCTGACGCCATCACCCAACGTCGTCGGCGCCGCAGCGCGAGGCGGCTTTGGCGCCGCAGCGGCCGCCGAGTATCCGGCCCTGGCCGACAGCGCGGCTGGCGCGGGTGACACAAACAGCGCCACCTGCGCCTTGAGGTCGGCCACGTCTATCAACAGCTGGCGGTTTGCGCGACGCATTTCCGCCAGCATGTCGCCCAGGTTCCGGTTTCGGGTCCGCAGGCCTGACATCTCGCCTCTAAGGCGGACATTTTCGGCCTGCAGATCCGTGGCCTCGCCGGCGCGGACAGCGACCGCCGCCGCCCTTTCCATGACCGAGGTCCCTCGCCCTCTTCGGGAGGCCTGGATCTTGGGTGGAGGCATGTTGGCCACGCTCCCCTCGGTTTCGGCGCTCGAGCTGCCTCCCTTACTCAGGGGGCGCTTTCGCACCTGCGAGGGGAGGGCCTCCTCCTTCTTAGTCGCGGTCGCCGGCGGCGTCTTTGCTGCTAGACGCGCCGACGACCTAGTGGGGCCTTCACCAGCCGACCCACTGTCCTTTTTGGACGGCCCTGCGGGAATATCACCGCCCTCGTCCATTCTGACGGTAGATCCGCCGCCCTCGTCTTCGGACGGCTCTGCGACATCGCTATCGCTCTCGTCCGTCGACGGCTCTGCTGCGAGTCTACCGTCCTTCTTCTCTTCAGCGGCGGCAGCCTCCCTGCGCGCTCGCCGCTCCTCCAGCCGCCTTTTGTGGCTCAGGCCGTTGCCCCGAGACTTTCGAGGCGACCTCCTCTTCTTCTTCTGGGCCTCCACGGTTTGTGCCGGGCCCTCGGCGGACGCCTCAAGTCCTGAGGACGAGGCGTCGTCTTGGTCAGTTTTTGATCGGCTTGACCGGGCCTTGGGGTGAGGATCACTACGATCCCCGTCGGTTTTAAAAGTATTTAAATTTTGCGTATCCATTATGAATCCCACGAGAATGGGAGATACATTACGTCGACCCGGGCAGAGATCCCTTTACCCGGGCAAGCCTACATTTACCAACCAGGGGGGCAGCCGGTACCCTGGCTGGAGCGTGCTAAGAACAGAACAACCCATCTGCCATGCATCTTCTCGCCGCACGCCAGAACTTAAGATTCTGGGTGATTTCCGAGTCCGAATGTTACTTCGAACTCTTTATAGAGGTTGTCTTCCTCGCGGTCCGGGCGGTTAAGCCAAGACCCTCGCTCCTGAAACTAAGACAAGCAGAGAATCAGGTTTACGATGTGTGGGCGGTGGCATGTGCCTGCCCAGCCCTCAAATGAATGAGTGACTGAGCCCGTCCCAATATTTCGCGTCCTATAACCTCTACTACGACTGTAGTAGAGTGAGGAGCGAAATCGCGCAGATATTCGCTACGGACGACAGTACAACAGAAGAACTGGGGACCGCCGCCCGCACCCAGGGTACACCGCGTGGAGGTTTCTGGGATAGTACCCCAACCCTTACTTTACCCGCGGATGTCGTAAAAGACGCCTAAAAGCCTTATAAAGACCTGGGCCAACTCCATTTGGTGCCGTTTGGTCAACAATTACATACCCAAGAAGGATTGACGTCTGCCAGGCGGCCGGTCATAAAACTATTGCCAATAACTTTTACAATATGTACTATGAAAGAAGAGTACATATTGTATCGACACCAAGTAATTAGGATAAGAATAGGAGAATGATGATGACGATGATGACACATTGTTTAATATAAAAAATAATTTAGCAATGCTGTTCGTGTTTGTATTGTTTAAACTCTTATTTGAACACTTATTTGACATCATAAATATTTTCTGAATAGGCATTTATATAAGGTACTAGAATTTATAAGCACTAATTAGCTACGTTTCAGTTTACTACACCAAATTGATGGTAAAGAGATAATTGATTACGTATAACATATATTACGTATAAATATATAATTAATTACGTAAAATATACATTAGAAACGTTTAAAACTATACTAGGTTGTACTATATCAATACATCATCACCATTGTCCTGCTTTAATCCCAATTGCTTGGGGTCGACGTAATATCTAGCCTTGTTCCAGAGTAAATATTGCAAAAAGTTTTGGCAATGATTTTATGACTGTCTGCCTGACACTAACCCTCATTGGTAAGGAATTGTTGACCAAACGGCATCAATTGCGGGTGACCTATATCGATTTAACGTTTTTAGTCATCTTTAATAACACCCACGAACAATATACTGGGTGGTGACATTCGTAGATGCCACCACACAGCTATCATACACGTCCTCACTTATTTGACACTAGCCGCCCGACCCGGCTTCGCACGGGTGACCATTTATTTATTAAACATTTTGGCGTAAACGTACAGTAAATGCAGGACATACCTAAATAATAATGTATTTAGCAATAGTGTATCGCTGGCTTCCCTTAGGTTGATGTTTGAAAACAAAATGAGTAAACAGAATAAATGACATCAACTGGTAATTTTTAAAAACATTTCACTGAGGTTTAGAGTATAGGTATACTAATAATAATTAGATACATTATATACCTACTATTACTGTATAAGTACTGATTATCACATATTTAATTGATTGAATTAGGCGATACATGGCGGAAATCCATTATTATTATAAAATGGAGGAGAGGAAGGAAAACCCACCACTTTCCCACGGTTAATCAATATACCGTACACCTCAAGAAAGGAAGGAATACGGGATGGGATCAAGGTGGAATAGGATATAAGGAAATCTTACTCCTGTGATGAGCACCGTCTCCAGAACTTCTACTTGCAATTTTCCGCAGAACTTCGAATAAAGATTCGACACGTGTTTCGCCTCTAAACGAGGCATCCTCAGGACGGTTCGGCTTCAAATGCGCTCCGATTGACTGTACGCACGCCTTTTATACCCGCTCCACTATCAAACTACCCGCGTTGAGTCATTTTATTGACACGCAAACAACTTTAAGAGTGGGGATGTATTAAAGTTTGTTTGTTCATTCAGCAATGCATGTTTGCTACATTTTAAGATCTCTAATTGTTCCAATACACACAGCCTGAAATCTTTGCTGCAAATATGTAAGGGCTCGAAAGTATTATTATTATTTATACTGTGATTACTGTCTATTAAATGTTTAGCAAAATTCGATTTATGTGGGTAGTTGTTTGTATATGCGGCCAAATGTTCTTTGTACCTAGTTTCAAAATTGCGACCCGTTTGTCCAATGTAAACATTGTGACACGTGTCGCATTTTAACCTATATACACCGGACTTTTTACTTGTGTTGAGCTTGTCTTTTCCGTTACACAGGGTCTTAAGAGTGCTATTTGGTCTATAAGCACAGTGAATGTCATGTACTCTAAGAATTTTCGCTAGTCGGTCAGTCAAGTCTCCGAAATAAGTTAAAGTACACGTGAATTTTGTAAGCTCTTTTGAAGAGGGATATAAAGACTGTTTAACTATATTATTTTCTTTTCTTTTAATTAGCTTATCGATCAACTCTTTATTATATCCGTTGGATTGGGCGATATAATATATGATATTGAGTTCTTTTCTATATGACTCATCGCTTAAGGGCACTTTAAATAATCTATGTATCAAGCTATGGAATGCTGCTAGTTTATGTTGCCATGGATGACACGATGATACAGGTATTGTAATATCTGTACACGTTGGCTTACGATAAACTTCAAATTTATGCCTATTGCCTTCTCTACGTATGGTAAGATCTAAAAAGTTGATCATATTATTCTCTTCTTCTTCTAATTTAAATTTGATTTTGGGATGTAAAGTGTTCAATCTATTAACAAATTGATGGAGTTGCCGGGTAGTCCCGGTCCATACTAGTAATATATCATCAACATAACGGTAATAATATAACAATTTACTTTCTTGGACTACGTATTTACGTTCATAATCGTCCATAAAGATGTCTGCCATTAAAGGACTTAAAGGAGACCCCATTGCTAGACCTTCTTTTTGAATGTAGTGTTCGTTATTAAATTGGAAATAATTTTGCTTCATACAGAGCTCAGTGAGGCGTAGAATGTCATTTGTTTGTCCTGGATGTATATTTTGTGTGCGAAACATATTTTTTAAGAACCCTAAACATTCCTTATATGGGACCTTTGTGAAGAGGCTCTCTACATCTAAAGAAACTAATTTGGCATTAAATGGTAAATGGACATCTCTAATTTGGTCTATTAATTCAATACTATTTTTAATAGTGTATTTTGGTTTAAAGCGCGATTTATCCTTTATTATTGTATTTAAATATTTTGCTAATTTATATGTAGGCGCGTGTACATAAGAAACAACCGGCCGAATAGGGATTTGTTCTTTATGAATTTTGGGTAAGCCATATAATAAAGGACACTGAGGGTTCATCATAACTAGGTTTTTACCGTGATATGAATTTGGTGGAAATAGTTGTTTAGCATCTTTAATGCATAACTTTAGCTCAGCTTGGAAACGTTTTGTGGGGTCAGAGGACAAGCGTTCGAATTCATCAGTCAATATGACGTCGTTTATTTTACTATTATATTCGGATTTGTTCATAATAACAACGGTATTGCCCTTGTCTGCTTTATTTACAACTAAATCGTTAATTTCTATTTTATTTTGAATGGATTTAAAAATTTTGTATTCTGCGTTATAACGTTCACTGCCTTTGTATTTTTTAATTGGTTGGCAGCTAAACTTTTAACTATGTCATCCTTTTTATTTCTAAAAATTGCTATTTCTGTATCAACAGCCAAGGTCTCTAGAGATTTTTTATCAATATTTTTATGCAAATTGTATTTTAAACCCTTTTCTAGTAAGGTCATTTCGTTACTAGTTAACTGAATATTTGATAAATTTTTTACTCGAGGATAAAAAGTATGTGTACAATTATTTTGATTATTATTATATGTATTATTATGTCGCGATTTTTGTATTAATTCATTTAATTTTCTTTGCTGAGTGAGATATTTTTCGTAACCTATTCGGTATGATAACTCTCTAGCTTTTTGATCTAATAAATCGAATTCAATGTTATGTAAATGAAAGGAAAGTTCAGAATGTAGGATTTTTAAATGAAGTTTCAAATTATCCCTAATAGTAAACCAACGCCTGGCCTCTTCACCCAACCAAACTCTTTGAGCTTTTTCTATGGCAACATTGGCAGCCCTGCTATGTGTATTGGCACGAATGTTGATATAATTAGGTATAACATGATGGTATTTACATTGCTGATTGAACCACACGTTTTGACAAGCGACGCGGTGGAGCTTTGAGATCTTAATATATAACTTCGCCTGTACAGCTATGCTTGCTGATTTGATATAATTGATTGAATTAGGCGATACATGGCGGAAATCCATTATTATTATAAAATGGAGGAGAGGAAGGAAAACCCACCACTTTCCCACGGTTAATCAATATACCGTACACCTCAAGAAAGGAAGGAATACGGGATGGGATCAAGGTGGAATAGGATATAAGGAAATCTTACTCCTGTGATGAGCACCGTCTCCAGAACTTCTACTTGCAATTTTCCGCAGAACTTCGAATAAAGATTCGACACGTGTTTCGCCTCTAAACGAGGCATCCTCAGGACGGTTCGGCTTCAAATGCGCTCCGATTGACTGTACGCACGCCTTTTATACCCGCTCCACTATCAAACTACCCGCGTTGAGTCATTTTATTGACACGCAAACAACTTTAAGAGTGGGGATGTATTAAAGTTTGTTTGTTCATTCAGCAATGCATGTTTGCTACATTTTAAGATCTCTAATTGTTCCAATACACACAGCCTGAAATCTTTGCTGCAAATATGTAAGGGCTCGAAAGTATTATTATTATTTATACTGTGATTACTGTCTATTAAATGTTTAGCAAAATTCGATTTATGTGGGTAGTTGTTTGTATATGCGGCCAAATGTTCTTTGTACCTAGTTTCAAAATTGCGACCCGTTTGTCCAATGTAAACATTGTGACACGTGTCGCATTTTAACCTATATACACCGGACTTTTTACTTGTGTTGAGCTTGTCTTTTCCGTTACACAGGGTCTTAAGAGTGCTATTTGGTCTATAAGCACAGTGAATGTCATGTACTCTAAGAATTTTCGCTAGTCGGTCAGTCAAGTCTCCGAAATAAGTTAAAGTACACGTGAATTTTGTAAGCTCTTTTGAAGAGGGATATAAAGACTGTTTAACTATATTATTTTCTTTTCTTTTAATTAGCTTATCGATCAACTCTTTATTATATCCGTTGGATTGGGCGATATAATATATGATATTGAGTTCTTTTCTATATGACTCATCGCTTAAGGGCACTTTAAATAATCTATGTATCAAGCTATGGAATGCTGCTAGTTTATGTTGCCATGGATGACACGATGATACAGGTATTGTAATATCTGTACACGTTGGCTTACGATAAACTTCAAATTTATGCCTATTGCCTTCTCTACGTATGGTAAGATCTAAAAAGTTGATCATATTATTCTCTTCTTCTTCTAATTTAAATTTGATTTTGGGATGTAAAGTGTTCAATCTATTAACAAATTGATGGAGTTGCCGGGTAGTCCCGGTCCATACTAGTAATATATCATCAACATAACGGTAATAATATAACAATTTACTTTCTTGGACTACGTATTTACGTTCATAATCGTCCATAAAGATGTCTGCCATTAAAGGACTTAAAGGAGACCCCATTGCTAGACCTTCTTTTTGAATGTAGTGTTCGTTATTAAATTGGAAATAATTTTGCTTCATACAGAGCTCAGTGAGGCGTAGAATGTCATTTGTTTGTCCTGGATGTATATTTTGTGTGCGAAACATATTTTTTAAGAACCCTAAACATTCCTTATATGGGACCTTTGTGAAGAGGCTCTCTACATCTAAAGAAACTAATTTGGCATTAAATGGTAAATGGACATCTCTAATTTGGTCTATTAATTCAATACTATTTTTAATAGTGTATTTTGGTTTAAAGCGCGATTTATCCTTTATTATTGTATTTAAATATTTTGCTAATTTATATGTAGGCGCGTGTACATAAGAAACAACCGGCCGAATAGGGATTTGTTCTTTATGAATTTTGGGTAAGCCATATAATAAAGGACACTGAGGGTTCATCATAACTAGGTTTTTACCGTGATATGAATTTGGTGGAAATAGTTGTTTAGCATCTTTAATGCATAACTTTAGCTCAGCTTGGAAACGTTTTGTGGGGTCAGAGGACAAGCGTTCGAATTCATCAGTCAATATGACGTCGTTTATTTTACTATTATATTCGGATTTGTTCATAATAACAACGGTATTGCCCTTGTCTGCTTTATTTACAACTAAATCGTTAATTTCTATTTTATTTTGAATGGATTTAAAAATTTTGTATTCTGCGTTATAACGTTCACTGCCTTTGTATTTTTTTAATTGGTTGGCAGCTAAACTTTTAACTATGTCATCCTTTTTATTTCTAAAAATTGCTATTTCTGTATCAACAGCCAAGGTCTCTAGAGATTTTTTATCAATATTTTTATGCAAATTGTATTTTAAACCCTTTTCTAGTAAGGTCATTTCGTTACTAGTTAACTGAATATTTGATAAATTTTTTACTCGAGGATAAAAAGTATGTGTACAATTATTTTGATTATTATTATATGTATTATTATGTCGCGATTTTTGTATTAATTCATTTAATTTTCTTTGCTGAGTGAGATATTTTTCGTAACCTATTCGGTATGATAACTCTCTAGCTTTTTGATCTAATAAATCGAATTCAATGTTATGTAAATGAAAGGAAAGTTCAGAATGTAGGATTTTTAAATGAAGTTTCAAATTATCCCTAATAGTAAACCAACGCCTGGCCTCTTCACCCAACCAAACTCTTTGAGCTTTTTCTATGGCAACATTGGCAGCCCTGCTATGTGTATTGGCACGAATGTTGATATAATTAGGTATAACATGATGGTATTTACATTGCTGATTGAACCACACGTTTTGACAAGCGACGCGGTGGCGACGTAAATACGTAGTCCAAGAAAGTAAATTGTTATATTATTACCGTTATGTTGATGATATATTACTAGTATGGACCGGGACTACCCGGCAACTCCATCAATTTGTTAATAGATTGAACACTTTACATCCCAAAATCAAATTTAAATTAGAAGAAGAAGAGAATAATATGATCAACTTTTTAGATCTTACCATACGTAGAGAAGGCAATAGGCATAAATTTGAAGTTTATCGTAAGCCAACGTGTACAGATATTACAATACCTGTATCATCGTGTCATCCATGGCAACATAAACTAGCAGCATTCCATAGCTTGATACATAGATTATTTAAAGTGCCCTTAAGCGATGAGTCATATAGAAAAGAACTCAATATCATATATTATATCGCCCAATCCAACGGATATAATAAAGAGTTGATCGATAAGCTAATTAAAAGAAAAGAAAATAATATAGTTAAACAGTCTTTATATCCCTCTTCAAAAGAGCTTACAAAATTCACGTGTACTTTAACTTATTTCGGAGACTTGACTGACCGACTAGCGAAAATTCTTAGAGTACATGACATTCACTGTGCTTATAGACCAAATAGCACTCTTAAGACCCTGTGTAACGGAAAAGACAAGCTCAACACAAGTAAAAAGTCCGGTGTATATAGGTTAAAATGCGACACGTGTCACAATGTTTACATTGGACAAACGGGTCGCAATTTTGAAACTAGGTACAAAGAACATTTGGCCGCATATACAAACAACTACCCACATAAATCGAATTTTGCTAAACATTTAATAGACAGTAATCACAGTATAAATAATAATAATACTTTCGAGCCCTTACATATTTGCAGCAAAGATTTCAGGCTGTGTGTATTGGAACAATTAGAGATCTTAAAATGTAGCAAACATGCATTGCTGAATGAACAAACAAACTTTAATACATCCCCACTCTTAAAGTTGTTTGCGTGTCAATAAAATGACTCAACGCGGGTAGTTTGATAGTGGAGCGGGTATAAAAGGCGTGCGTACAGTCAATCGGAGCGCATTTGAAGCCGAACCGTCCTGAGGATGCCTCGTTTAGAGGCGAAACACGTGTCGAATCTTTATTCGAAGTTCTGCGGAAAATTGCAAGTAGAAGTTCTGGAGACGGTGCTCATCACAGGAGTAAGATTTCCTTATATCCTATTCCACCTTGATCCCATCCCGTATTCCTTCCTTTCTTGAGGTGTACGGTATATTGATTAACCGTGGGAAAGTGGTGGGTTTTCCTTCCTCTCCTCCATTTTATAATAATAATGGATTTCCGCCATGTATCGCCTAATTCAATCAATTATATCAAATCAGCAAGCATAGCTGTACAGGCGAAGTTATATATTAAGATCTCAAAGCTCCACCGCGTCGCTTGTCAAAACGTGTGGTTCAATCAGCAATGTAAATACCATCATGTTATACCTAATTATATCAACATTCGTGCCAATACACATAGCAGGGCTGCCAATGTTGCCATAGAAAAAGCTCAAAGAGTTTGGTTGGGTGAAGAGGCCAGGCGTTGGTTTACTATTAGGGATAATTTGAAACTTCATTTAAAAATCCTACATTCTGAACTTTCCTTTCATTTACATAACATTGAATTCGATTTATTAGATCAAAAAGCTAGAGAGTTATCATACCGAATAGGTTACGAAAAATATCTCACTCAGCAAAGAAAATTAAATGAATTAATACAAAAATCGCGACATAATAATACATATAATAATAATCAAAATAATTGTACACATACTTTTTATCCTCGAGTAAAAAATTTATCAAATATTCAGTTAACTAGTAACGAAATGACCTTACTAGAAAAGGGTTTAAAATACAATTTGCATAAAAATATTGATAAAAAATCTCTAGAGACCTTGGCTGTTGATACAGAAATAGCAATTTTTAGAAATAAAAAGGATGACATAGTTAAAAGTTTAGCTGCCAACCAATTAAAAAAATACAAAGGCAGTGAACGTTATAACGCAGAATACAAAATTTTTAAATCCATTCAAAATAAAATAGAAATTAACGATTTAGTTGTAAATAAAGCAGACAAGGGCAATACCGTTGTTATTATGAACAAATCCGAATATAATAGTAAAATAAACGACGTCATATTGACTGATGAATTCGAACGCTTGTCCTCTGACCCCACAAAACGTTTCCAAGCTGAGCTAAAGTTATGCATTAAAGATGCTAAACAACTATTTCCACCAAATTCATATCACGGTAAAAACCTAGTTATGATGAACCCTCAGTGTCCTTTATTATATGGCTTACCCAAAATTCATAAAGAACAAATCCCTATTCGGCCGGTTGTTTCTTATGTACACGCGCCTACATATAAATTAGCAAAATATTTAAATACAATAATAAAGGATAAATCGCGCTTTAAACCAAAATACACTATTAAAAATAGTATTGAATTAATAGACCAAATTAGAGATGTCCATTTACCATTTAATGCCAAATTAGTTTCTTTAGATGTAGAGAGCCTCTTCACAAAGGTCCCATATAAGGAATGTTTAGGGTTCTTAAAAAATATGTTTCGCACACAAAATATACATCCAGGACAAACAAATGACATTCTACGCCTCACTGAGCTCTGTATGAAGCAAAATTATTTCCAATTTAATAACGAACACTACATTCAAAAAGAAGGTCTAGCAATGGGGTCTCCTTTAAGTCCTTTAATGGCAGACATCTTTATGGACGATTATGAACGTAAATACGTAGTCCAAGAAAGTAAATTGTTATATTATTACCGTTATGTTGATGATATATTACTAGTATGGACCGGGACTACCCGGCAACTCCATCAATTTGTTAATAGATTGAACACTTTACATCCCAAAATCAAATTTAAATTAGAAGAAGAAGAGAATAATATGATCAACTTTTTAGATCTTACCATACGTAGAGAAGGCAATAGGCATAAATTTGAAGTTTATCGTAAGCCAACGTGTACAGATATTACAATACCTGTATCATCGTGTCATCCATGGCAACATAAACTAGCAGCATTCCATAGCTTGATACATAGATTATTTAAAGTGCCCTTAAGCGATGAGTCATATAGAAAAGAACTCAATATCATATATTATATCGCCCAATCCAACGGATATAATAAAGAGTTGATCGATAAGCTAATTAAAAGAAAAGAAAATAATATAGTTAAACAGTCTTTATATCCCTCTTCAAAAGAGCTTACAAAATTCACGTGTACTTTAACTTATTTCGGAGACTTGACTGACCGACTAGCGAAAATTCTTAGAGTACATGACATTCACTGTGCTTATAGACCAAATAGCACTCTTAAGACCCTGTGTAACGGAAAAGACAAGCTCAACACAAGTAAAAAGTCCGGTGTATATAGGTTAAAATGCGACACGTGTCACAATGTTTACATTGGACAAACGGGTCGCAATTTTGAAACTAGGTACAAAGAACATTTGGCCGCATATACAAACAACTACCCACATAAATCGAATTTTGCTAAACATTTAATAGACAGTAATCACAGTATAAATAATAATAATACTTTCGAGCCCTTACATATTTGCAGCAAAGATTTCAGGCTGTGTGTATTGGAACAATTAGAGATCTTAAAATGTAGCAAACATGCATTGCTGAATGAACAAACAAACTTTAATACATCCCCACTCTTAAAGTTGTTTGCGTGTCAATAAAATGACTCAACGCGGGTAGTTTGATAGTGGAGCGGGTATAAAAGGCGTGCGTACAGTCAATCGGAGCGCATTTGAAGCCGAACCGTCCTGAGGATGCCTCGTTTAGAGGCGAAACACGTGTCGAATCTTTATTCGAAGTTCTGCGGAAAATTGCAAGTAGAAGTTCTGGAGACGGTGCTCATCACAGGAGTAAGATTTCCTTATATCCTATTCCACCTTGATCCCATCCCGTATTCCTTCCTTTCTTGAGGTGTACGGTATATTGATTAACCGTGGGAAAGTGGTGGGTTTTCCTTCCTCTCCTCCATTTTATAATAATAATAGATTTCCGCCATGTATCGCCTAATTCAATCAATTATATCAAATCAGCAAGCATAGCTGTACAGGCGAAGTTATATATTAAGATCTCAAAGCTCCACCGCGTCGCTTGTCAAAACGTGTGGTTCAATCAGCAATGTAAATACCATCATGTTATACCTAATTATATCAACATTCGTGCCAATACACATAGCAGGGCTGCCAATGTTGCCATAGAAAAAGCTCAAAGAGTTTGGTTGGGTGAAGAGGCCAGGCGTTGGTTTACTATTAGGGATAATTTGAAACTTCATTTAAAAATCCTACATTCTGAACTTTCCTTTCATTTACATAACATTGAATTCGATTTATTAGATCAAAAAGCTAGAGAGTTATCATACCGAATAGGTTACGAAAAATATCTCACTCAGCAAAGAAAATTAAATGAATTAATACAAAAATCGCGACATAATAATACATATAATAATAATCAAAATAATTGTACACATACTTTTTATCCTCGAGTAAAAAATTTATCAAATATTCAGTTAACTAGTAACGAAATGACCTTACTAGAAAAGGGTTTAAAATACAATTTGCATAAAAATATTGATAAAAAATCTCTAGAGACCTTGGCTGTTGATACAGAAATAGCAATTTTTAGAAATAAAAAGGATGACATAGTTAAAAGTTTAGCTGCCAACCAATTAAAAAAATACAAAGGCAGTGAACGTTATAACGCAGAATACAAAATTTTTAAATCCATTCAAAATAAAATAGAAATTAACGATTTAGTTGTAAATAAAGCAGACAAGGGCAATACCGTTGTTATTATGAACAAATCCGAATATAATAGTAAAATAAACGACGTCATATTGACTGATGAATTCGAACGCTTGTCCTCTGACCCCACAAAACGTTTCCAAGCTGAGCTAAAGTTATGCATTAAAGATGCTAAACAACTATTTCCACCAAATTCATATCACGGTAAAAACCTAGTTATGATGAACCCTCAGTGTCCTTTATTATATGGCTTACCCAAAATTCATAAAGAACAAATCCCTATTCGGCCGGTTGTTTCTTATGTACACGCGCCTACATATAAATTAGCAAAATATTTAAATACAATAATAAAGGATAAATCGCGCTTTAAACCAAAATACACTATTAAAAATAGTATTGAATTAATAGACCAAATTAGAGATGTCCATTTACCATTTAATGCCAAATTAGTTTCTTTAGATGTAGAGAGCCTCTTCACAAAGGTCCCATATAAGGAATGTTTAGGGTTCTTAAAAAATATGTTTCGCACACAAAATATACATCCAGGACAAACAAATGACATTCTACGCCTCACTGAGCTCTGTATGAAGCAAAATTATTTCCAATTTAATAACGAACACTACATTCAAAAAGAAGGTCTAGCAATGGGGTCTCCTTTAAGTCCTTTAATGGCAGACATCTTTATGGACGATTATGAACGTAAATACGTAGTCCAAGAAAGTAAATTGTTATATTATTACCGTTATGTTGATGATATATTACTAGTATGGACCGGGACTACCCGGCAACTCCATCAATTTGTTAATAGATTGAACACTTTACATCCCAAAATCAAATTTAAATTAGAAGAAGAAGAGAATAATATGATCAACTTTTTAGATCTTACCATACGTAGAGAAGGCAATAGGCATAAATTTGAAGTTTATCGTAAGCCAACGTGTACAGATATTACAATACCTGTATCATCGTGTCATCCATGGCAACATAAACTAGCAGCATTCCATAGCTTGATACATAGATTATTTAAAGTGCCCTTAAGCGATGAGTCATATAGAAAAGAACTCAATATCATATATTATATCGCCCAATCCAACGGATATAATAAAGAGTTGATCGATAAGCTAATTAAAAGAAAAGAAAATAATATAGTTAAACAGTCTTTATATCCCTCTTCAAAAGAGCTTACAAAATTCACGTGTACTTTAACTTATTTCGGAGACTTGACTGACCGACTAGCGAAAATTCTTAGAGTACATGACATTCACTGTGCTTATAGACCAAATAGCACTCTTAAGACCCTGTGTAACGGAAAAGACAAGCTCAACACAAGTAAAAAGTCCGGTGTATATAGGTTAAAATGCGACACGTGTCACAATGTTTACATTGGACAAACGGGTCGCAATTTTGAAACTAGGTACAAAGAACATTTGGCCGCATATACAAACAACTACCCACATAAATCGAATTTTGCTAAACATTTAATAGACAGTAATCACAGTATAAATAATAATAATACTTTCGAGCCCTTACATATTTGCAGCAAAGATTTCAGGCTGTGTGTATTGGAACAATTAGAGATCTTAAAATGTAGCAAACATGCATTGCTGAATGAACAAACAAACTTTAATACATCCCCACTCTTAAAGTTGTTTGCGTGTCAATAAAATGACTCAACGCGGGTAGTTTGATAGTGGAGCGGGTATAAAAGGCGTGCGTACAGTCAATCGGAGCGCATTTGAAGCCGAACCGTCCTGAGGATGCCTCGTTTAGAGGCGAAACACGTGTCGAATCTTTATTCGAAGTTCTGCGGAAAATTGCAAGTAGAAGTTCTGGAGACGGTGCTCATCACAGGAGTAAGATTTCCTTATATCCTATTCCACCTTGATCCCATCCCGTATTCCTTCCTTTCTTGAGGTGTACGGTATATTGATTAACCGTGGGAAAGTGGTGGGTTTTCCTTCCTCTCCTCCATTTTATAATAATAATGGATTTCCGCCATGTATCGCCTAATTCAATCAATTATATCAAATCAGCAAGCATAGCTGTACAGGCGAAGTTATATATTAAGATCTCAAAGCTCCACCGCGTCGCTTGTCAAAACGTGTGGTTCAATCAGCAATGTAAATACCATCATGTTATACCTAATTATATCAACATTCGTGCCAATACACATAGCAGGGCTGCCAATGTTGCCATAGAAAAAGCTCAAAGAGTTTGGTTGGGTGAAGAGGCCAGGCGTTGGTTTACTATTAGGGATAATTTGAAACTTCATTTAAAAATCCTACATTCTGAACTTTCCTTTCATTTACATAACATTGAATTCGATTTATTAGATCAAAAAGCTAGAGAGTTATCATACCGAATAGGTTACGAAAAATATCTCACTCAGCAAAGAAAATTAAATGAATTAATACAAAAATCGCGACATAATAATACATATAATAATAATCAAAATAATTGTACACATACTTTTTATCCTCGAGTAAAAAATTTATCAAATATTCAGTTAACTAGTAACGAAATGACCTTACTAGAAAAGGGTTTAAAATACAATTTGCATAAAAATATTGATAAAAAATCTCTAGAGACCTTGGCTGTTGATACAGAAATAGCAATTTTTAGAAATAAAAAGGATGACATAGTTAAAAGTTTAGCTGCCAACCAATTAAAAAAATACAAAGGCAGTGAACGTTATAACGCAGAATACAAAATTTTTAAATCCATTCAAAATAAAATAGAAATTAACGATTTAGTTGTAAATAAAGCAGACAAGGGCAATACCGTTGTTATTATGAACAAATCCGAATATAATAGTAAAATAAACGACGTCATATTGACTGATGAATTCGAACGCTTGTCCTCTGACCCCACAAAACGTTTCCAAGCTGAGCTAAAGTTATGCATTAAAGATGCTAAACAACTATTTCCACCAAATTCATATCACGGTAAAAACCTAGTTATGATGAACCCTCAGTGTCCTTTATTATATGGCTTACCCAAAATTCATAAAGAACAAATCCCTATTCGGCCGGTTGTTTCTTATGTACACGCGCCTACATATAAATTAGCAAAATATTTAAATACAATAATAAAGGATAAATCGCGCTTTAAACCAAAATACACTATTAAAAATAGTATTGAATTAATAGACCAAATTAGAGATGTCCATTTACCATTTAATGCCAAATTAGTTTCTTTAGATGTAGAGAGCCTCTTCACAAAGGTCCCATATAAGGAATGTTTAGGGTTCTTAAAAAATATGTTTCGCACACAAAATATACATCCAGGACAAACAAATGACATTCTACGCCTCACTGAGCTCTGTATGAAGCAAAATTATTTCCAATTTAATAACGAACACTACATTCAAAAAGAAGGTCTAGCAATGGGGTCTCCTTTAAGTCCTTTAATGGCAGACATCTTTATGGACGATTATGAACGTAAATACGTAGTCCAAGAAAGTAAATTGTTATATTATTACCGTTATGTTGATGATATATTACTAGTATGGACCGGGACTACCCGGCAACTCCATCAATTTGTTAATAGATTGAACACTTTACATCCCAAAATCAAATTTAAATTAGAAGAAGAAGAGAATAATATGATCAACTTTTTAGATCTTACCATACGTAGAGAAGGCAATAGGCATAAATTTGAAGTTTATCGTAAGCCAACGTGTACAGATATTACAATACCTGTATCATCGTGTCATCCATGGCAACATAAACTAGCAGCATTCCATAGCTTGATACATAGATTATTTAAAGTGCCCTTAAGCGATGAGTCATATAGAAAAGAACTCAATATCATATATTATATCGCCCAATCCAACGGATATAATAAAGAGTTGATCGATAAGCTAATTAAAAGAAAAGAAAATAATATAGTTAAACAGTCTTTATATCCCTCTTCAAAAGAGCTTACAAAATTCACGTGTACTTTAACTTATTTCGGAGACTTGACTGACCGACTAGCGAAAATTCTTAGAGTACATGACATTCACTGTGCTTATAGACCAAATAGCACTCTTAAGACCCTGTGTAACGGAAAAGACAAGCTCAACACAAGTAAAAAGTCCGGTGTATATAGGTTAAAATGCGACACGTGTCACAATGTTTACATTGGACAAACGGGTCGCAATTTTGAAACTAGGTACAAAGAACATTTGGCCGCATATACAAACAACTACCCACATAAATCGAATTTTGCTAAACATTTAATAGACAGTAATCACAGTATAAATAATAATAATACTTTCGAGCCCTTACATATTTGCAGCAAAGATTTCAGGCTGTGTGTATTGGAACAATTAGAGATCTTAAAATGTAGCAAACATGCATTGCTGAATGAACAAACAAACTTTAATACATCCCCACTCTTAAAGTTGTTTGCGTGTCAATAAAATGACTCAACGCGGGTAGTTTGATAGTGGAGCGGGTATAAAAGGCGTGCGTACAGTCAATCGGAGCGCATTTGAAGCCGAACCGTCCTGAGGATGCCTCGTTTAGAGGCGAAACACGTGTCGAATCTTTATTCGAAGTTCTGCGGAAAATTGCAAGTAGAAGTTCTGGAGACGGTGCTCATCACAGGAGTAAGATTTCCTTATATCCTATTCCACCTTGATCCCATCCCGTATTCCTTCCTTTCTTGAGGTGTACGGTATATTGATTAACCGTGGGAAAGTGGTGGGTTTTCCTTCCTCTCCTCCATTTTATAATATCACATATTTCATAGAATAAAAAATATAGCACCCCGACTTATGTACTAAGTTTTTTTTTACATTTATTTTTCCTTTTTGATTTATATTTTTTATTTATTTTAATGTAGTTTTTTTTTTTATTTGTGTATCATTTCTTTATTCAAGTACATCTTTTATTTTAAAGACTTAAATTTTAATTTTCCATTTTTACCTCAGTGCTTCACTATACACTATGTTAGCAGTGGTATTTGTAGATGGCAATAAAACATATTAATTTTCAGGAGGCCCTACTCGAGAAAGTGCAACATATAGTTGGCCATGAGAAAAGCACTCTTTTCTTAGATCGATGCCAACCATAGAAAAAGTTTGTCCCTGGGATTTATTTATTGTAAGGGCAAACGATATCTTTACAGGAAACTGTAATCTTTTAAAAGATATAGGACAATCCGTCGGTATCATCGGGATCCGCGGAAAGTGAGCAAGCTGTCCGGCCGCGGGGCGGGTGATGATAGTAGGTACAATCACATTGTCTCGCAATTCCATAACCAAAAGTCTTGTTCCATTACGCATATTGGGAGGGCTTAAATTTCTCAGAGCGAGCCGCGCGGCTACCTATTTCATAGATGTGCCCCTCTCCTGCACTCTGGCCCCGCCGCACCGGCGCGTCACGGCGGCGAATTAATTTTATTTCAATTTTATTAAACTCGTAATATCTTTCGAATGGAGTGTCCGATTTTAATAAAATAAAAAGTTATTTACAGGTATTTAAACAGCCTTGCTTGAGAAATCATTTATTTAGGTAAGGATTAAGGCAAAGGTATAAATAACTTGGTCTTATTATGGTCGAAATTTCTATTAAATTTTAAAATGTTAAAAAGTAGTTAGAGTGACATAACTACAATAGTTAGACACATGCTATCGCGACATTTTTTGTAGATATTGATATGTTCTTTAATATTATGGAACATTTTTGGTTCTATTATCAATAGTTTTCGCAGCACATGCGATGAAAGATATTTTATGGGCGTTTTTTTACACCTTGGGTAACATTATTGTAATTTTAGTAGGGATCCTTATATTTTTCTTACAATTAAAAAAGCCTATAATAATCAGTGATAATGTTGCATTCAAATGGTGAAAGAATTATTTAAATCGTTCCAGTACTTTTTGAGCCAATTCATTACAAACATACTTACATACAAACCTTTCCTCTTTATAATATTAGTATAGATTATGTCAATGCACCATTTTTATCTATTAGCAACAACTATATTATCCACTCGTCTGTTAACTATAAAAATGACGTCTCCGCCTCATCTGTGGATCCCACTACAGGACTCTCCACAGACCGGGGTTACAGCATATTTTTTTGTAACATTGGTTAAGAAAATTCTGATTTTCTCCAAACCTAATTGAAATTTTGAATAACTCTGATTAATTTTATCAATAAAAGATATTTCTATGTAATTTCTTACACTACATTTTTGACTTTGAATAGCATTGCGACCGTTCTATGAGATACAAAATGGGTTACCTAAACTTAACTTTTATTTTCCGATTAAATAAAAATAAAACGCTTGCTGGAAATAATATTATATATATATTTGTACAATCTTACATAAATAATAAAATAAAAACCAAATGGCATATGTTTCAATACATTTTTTGTATACTACACCTGTTTTTTTATTTTGATTAAAAAAAGCCCCTCTTCAAATGTCACTTAAGTGGGTCTCATTTAACATTAGTTAATAGTACATTCTTAGCGCGGAGGGCAAAGAATGTTTTGTTTTCAATAAATTAAGCTTATCGCCAAGCTATTTTAAGTAATGGTATGTTGTTATATTTCATAGATCTTGAGTATGAGTGTATTAAATATGACACTCATAATTGGTACAAAAAACCATGTCTCATAAAAACTAAGATTATACAGAATATATACCCAAAAGTGTTATAATTGTTAATTATTTAAGATTAACATGAAACTAAGCGTTAATTCCAATGAAAAAAACTACATGTTTGGAAGAAAAATATCAAAAACCATGTTCATAAACATATTGAAAATTAACATGTCTACTCCATGAAGTTAACATAGTATGGATACGACTTGCTACGTGCGAAAAATAATCAGTATGATCTGTTTTTTATTTTCGAACTTATATATATTTAACTGTTGATAAGCTTAGTGAAATAAAAGTAAACAACAATTGTTTTAATAATTGTGTGGTTGATGAAACAAAAAAAAATGTTTTATAAAAATGGTATGGAATTTACAACAAATCGTACTGAGATACCACACACTTAAAAGATCGCACATAAATATAAACACAATAACCCTACCTAGTCCCTTAATAATTAAAACTAATAAAATTGCGAATTGCATTGGTGACACGACCCAGGAAAACAGTGCAGAAAAGGAATAAATCAGGTCTCGACGGCGAGGGACAAACGTCTTCCGGGATTCTATAGTATCTTTCATACGTATCTACTAATAGCATCCAATCGGTGGCAGCTGCCAAAATGGAGTAAGGCTTTTGAGATATTTTCTTTGCACAGCCTTCTTTCACAAACTCAATGTCATTTCTTTTGTTTGTGGTTAAACCCTTTACCGCTCTAGCCACCGCAAAGCTTACAGCTTCACGTATGATTTCTAATACCCTAACATGTCGACATGAGTAACGACCCCGGTCTAATAGCGTCCTTACAACAACTCTCCAGCAGGTGCCTAGCAGTACCAGTTACCTCGGCACATATGCTACACGTTTTATCTGTGGCTTTCCTCCACCTAACTAGATTACTTTGGTCGGGGAGGGTCAACTGAAAGGCATTAAGATAGAATTTTAATAAGGCTAGTGACTAGTCGCACAATAACGTACGCCATTTCAAAGCTAAAGGAATACAATATTCACTTAGAGTCAACTACTCGTTTTGCATTGTGTTGTTTTCATCTTGAATAAGAAAAGATTTTGTGTGTGTGTGTGTGTGTTTAGATAAATTGTAATGTGTTAGTGTGAAGTGTGGTATGGCTCGTAGCAAGTGAAAATACACATTGCTAGTTGACAAGCTTTGCAAAATGTAATGGTACGTTTTTTGCAGACAACACATTGACGCTTAAACCGGTCTGGTTTTCCGGGCTTAATTATGTCGTACTGTGCCGGAACATGTAATTGTGTGATGGGTGTGATAGTTGGGGTGAGTGCTGGTGTTCTATGAGCTGTCAGTAGGTCAGTAATCAATGTCTTTCTAAATTTTCGGTGTTTCAATGAGTGATTGTTAAATAAGATATGTGAATTGAGCACACTGGCATTTAAAAGCCGTCTAAAAAATTTTTTGTACCATACTCTGGTTCTTCGTCTCTCAATGGGGTACATTGCCAGTTGCTGGTCTATGCAAGAGAGGGAAAACTCGAAACAAAACCCTATACCAACACGTCTGACCAGCGCGGTATAGTAGGTTAATTTTCCTCCCATTACGGAGGAGGCCCGAGCCCAACAGTGGGACATTAATGGGCTGTGATGATGATGAATTAAAATTAAAAAAATTATTAAAAAACATTTAAAAAATCTATATTAAATCGATATAAATAAAAACAAATTTTATAAATTGGTCCAGCCGAAGAATTGATGGACTATTTTTTTTATATGAAATTCTAAAGTCTTATCCATATTTAGTTCTACTGGCAGCCATTTTGTGATGCAAAACACCTATCTGTGGCGAGTCCCAGAATAGGACTTCGAGTGTTTACATATCTTTGAGGTCGAAATTTTGGTATTTGCGACTAAAATACACGCATTTCGTAATAATTAGACTGAAGTTATAGTATAATAGCAATCTGATTACAAATAATCGTGTGGTTTTTGCTAATGTTTCTTGTCAATTATAACAAACAAAATCCATCTACAAATTTGTAAAATGACTTGGCCGGTGCTTAGAAGCTGGTTTTTGACTTAAAATGTAAATAATACATTCAAGTTAGTAAATAAAATTAAATATTACTTACTGTTCCATGATGTTTTCAGTAGAAATCTCCCAAAACTAATAAAATAATGCACAAACACCGTAACTTTTACGCGCCAATCTCTCGACTAGTCTCGACTGAGCCGGTCACCGATAAAACAAATAATTTCAAATTTTTTGTACCACACTTGTACTAAAGTATATGTAAGAGGGAGAGCCCTTTCATTCTGAAGCGATTTTTAATAAGTGCGAAAGAGTGAGAATTGTGTTACTTGTTAAATTAGGCTTGTGAATAAACATCGGTTGCGCACGTATGGCGAGTCCTGTCACAGGACGCTCCACAGATGAGGCGCTTTTTACCGTGTCCTGTAGTGGGACGCTTAACAGACGAAGGGATATGTCTACAAATGTTAGGTGTTAGATAAGTTCTGATATCATAGGATTACAAAATTTGCTTTCAGCTACACACCAAGCCGAGGTTCGTATTTCACATTAGTTGTTCTTGGACCCAGTTGCTTAATCTGTGTAAGGATGTAATTCAATCTGAGATTAACATTGAAAATTCAATAATGAATGATGATAGGCATTTGGTTCTTGACCACCGATATCAGCTAATGTTAGAAGCAAGATTAATGCTGAAGAATGTTGAAGAGTAACCTATCGAGATTAATTAATCTGAATATCACTTAGTTATTTATTACTAAGTCTGTTCAGATAATCTAAGAGGCTTTTAGCAGTAATTAGTAAGGGTAGCTTTATAATTAGATAGTTACGTTGGTAATGACTATAAAGATTATATACTGTTAGTGAATGAAATAGTCCAAGTACGATTTAACTGTAATATACGCACTCCAAAATATGTGATACTAGTAAACGTTCATGTTATTATTATGAAATTCAAATATCCCAAAAAATCTTTACCAGTTAATTCTTCTTTACCTTTCTTGCTTGTTCTTTCTCTGTCACAAGAATAATTTAAAGCTTTAATCGATTGCTAATATTAGGGTCAAATTAATTATATTAGATCGTAATTTACAATGTCCGACATTTTTGATATTTCTTCTTCTTCTTCTTATGTATTGGCAATCAGCTACATATACGAGCTATTGGTGCCAGTGTCAAGTTATAAATATTTTCACGTTTTTAGTCTTTCAAGTCAGTCGTTGTTTAAGTCAAATTGTCACCATTAACAGTGAAATGGCCACACTGTTAATGGTATCTTGTGGGAATTTTGATGGAAAACGAAAACGTTGTAAAGCACTTTTATATGATATTCACTACATCCCAGTATTTCCGCACATCACATTACATAAAATGCCATCAAAATTATCTAATATAACACGTTAAAACACTAAGATATCGAATATAATACAAGAGCACCACATGACGTTTTTAAATTCCCGTCAAAAGTCCTTTTTGATATTTAAAAGTTCAAGTAGCAAATACGGTTTATGAAATCAAATATTGATGTGCCATAGATTATAAATTATTATTAGGTTTACGTCAATAATTCGAGTATGACCATTTAAAAAGACAACAAAATAAAAAACAACATTTTTATAGTTGAAAAATAAACAAAAAGATATGTTTTAAAAGTACTTAAGAATATTATACGTTCTTCTGATAAATATATTTCAGGATAGTCTATAGAACTTGGTACTCATTTAGATCTTAAATCTTTTGTTTGTGAAGTTGAAAACCTCCCAATAGTTTTTTTATTGTTGGAATTACTCAAATTTTCATATATATATATATATATATAATATATACACAAATTTTCATATATATATATATATATATATAATATATTTATGGGTGGGGGGGATAGTCCGGAGCGTTCTGCCAGTCTAGTTAGACTACTAATCCGGCTCGAATAACGCGTACCGACCCGCCTCCGTTGGTACGAACATCGGCAGATGCTGCGATGGGGGCCGCCACCTATCACGCCTTGCCTCAGGCGAGTCGAGGAGAGCAGAGTGCCGGGTGGAAACTTGGAATATAAGAGGATGTGTGGAAGGTAAGTTGCACGAGCTGATAACCGTCATGGCGGACAAACAGCTAGACGTGCTCTGTGTAACAGAGACCAAGCGAAGGGGCAGCGACGCCTGCGATCTTCCTGGTGGCGGGATGGCTCTGTGGTCTGATGTACCACAAACATAAGGACATCCATATGTATACATGGAGAAGGAATGAACAGAAAAGCATAATAGATTTAATTTTGGTAGACAGTCGCCTCCGAAGCAAAATATTGGACGCAAGAGCCTACAGGGGCCCCACAGTCGATACGGACCACTATCTCGTTATTGCGAGATTTAGTGATCTGTTCAGAAAGTGGAGGCACTGGCGAGAGCGTGTCCACTTCGGAGGGCTTGAAAGAATAAAGGTTGAAAAGTTGCAAGAAGAGTGTGTAAGAGAAAATATGCAGAGGGTGTCCGAGAACGGCTGACGATGGCAAGCCAGCCGCAATCGGACATTGAAGAATGCTGGAGAATATTGAAAAAGAGTATGGTAGATACAGCGAAAGAAGTATGTGGAACTTCAAAAAAGCATAGAAAAACAAATGGTGATGCACGATGGTATGCTTAAGTGGCAGCTTCCGTAGAGCAAAAGAAGAAAGCGTGGCTGGACTATGTCTCTTCTTTGAATCTGAATGACTGTATGACTGAACTGAAGTAAGAAATATATCGGCAATGTAAGAATGACACCAAGGCCCTAGTGAAAGAGAAACGTGATAGAGCAAATATGAGTGCAGAAGATAGGCTGACTAAAAACTTCGAGGGTAACACCGAACTCTTTTGGAGGGAGGTGAAGAAGTCTCGGTGTGGTTAGTCAATCTTCAGAATGAATAAAATAAGGTCTAAAGGTGGAGGACATTCTTACACAAACACAAGATGTGTTAAGCCGATGGAGTGAATATTTTGGCGATATGTATGCGGATACTCGAGTTGGCGCTGGTGTTGCATGTGGTTTAGTAGATCAACATTCAGCACCGACGTCCTCCGATGGCATCAGTATGGATGAAGTTGAATGGGCGATAAGAAGGCATTGATATGGTGTCTGCCGAGATTATCAAGCTTGGTGGCTCCTGTGTCTGGGAGGCGTTCCTGTTGCTCCTCAATTTATGTTGGAGCTCGGGAATGGTTCCCAGGGACTGGAATAGCGCAGTCATCGTGCCTTTGTTTAAAAACAAGAGTTCACGTTATCACTGCGCAAATTACAGAGCCATAAGCTTGACCAGTTTGGCAGCAAAAGTGTACGGTAAAATTATTGAAAGGAGAATGAGGATGGTGTCCGATGGTTTACTGTGTGAGACACAAGGAGGTTTCAGGAGTAGAAGAGGATGCATGCATCAAGTGTTCTCTCTGCGCAACATTGTGGAGAAGCATCTGGTTCTAGATCAGAGGGTTTTCTGCAATTTTGTGGATCTGGAGAGAGCATTTGTCACGGTTGTACGAAAGGAACTTTGGGACATTTTACCGGAGTATGGTATTAACGGTATACTGCTACAGGCTGTGCAGTCCAGTTACAAGGGGTGTAGAGCCTGTGTGCGGCTGGATAATGGAATGTCGCCTTGGTTTGACGTCAATATCGGCGTTAGGCAAGGGTGCGTTCTGTCAACCAGGCTGTTTATCATATATCTGGATAAATGTCTCCAAAGCTTGAACGATATGAATGTGGGAGTCCAGATGGGCGACTCAGTGGTCACTGCTCTACTCTATGCAGATGATGCAGTCCTGATGGCACAGTCAGCGACTGACCTGCAGACCCTAGTCGACACAATGACAGAAGATTGTAAGAAAAAGGGTCTACGCGTGAATGTGAGCAAAACCAAAGTAATGGTCTTTGAAAGAGATGAAGCCAGAACAGATGTAAGAGTGACAATAGGTAAAGATGTACTGGAGCAAGTGGATGAATTTGTATATCTTGGATGTGGATTTATCCGAGATGGAAGGTACACTACTGATATAGAGCGAAGAGTGAATGCGGGAAATAGAGTGAACGGAGCGTTGGGGCAACTTCTCGGTAGCCACCACCTCAGCCAGAAGGCACGTGTAGCAATACATAACGCAGTGCTTGTCCCAACATTACTGTATGGAAACGAGAGTTGGGTATGCAGAAAAGAGTATGAAAGTAAAATTAATGCGGTCGAAATGCGATCTCTACGGAAAATCTATGGAGTTAGGCTGATCGACTGCATTCGTAACGACGATGTAAGAGAGCGAGTAGGTATGAAAGAGAGTATTGGTGTAAAGATGCGAAAGGGAATGCTCCGATGGTTCGGACATGTGGGAAGAATGCCGAACGAACGTCTGGTTAAGAAGATATACAATGTGAAAGTCTCCGAAACCGGCGAGAGTGTATGAAAAGAATTATGAATGTTGAGGAAGCGAGTGAAGTATGCAAGGATAGAGTTCTCTGACACTCTGTTCTCTCTGCCTACCCTGCAAGGGACATGGCGTGATGGTAGGTATGTATATATATATATATATATATATATATATATATATATATATATATATATATATATATATATATATATATATATATTAGTGATGTAACAAATATTCGCATTTGCGAATATTCGCATATTTTTGCATATTCGCATTCGCGTAATTCTTGCGAATGTTTTTGTGCGTATATTTTTTTTAAGTGGGTAATAATAGTTGGTTAATATAAGAAAATCCAATTCCATTAATTTCTCATATTTTTTAATGCAATAAAAGTAACTTAACCTTGTAATCACGTTATCAGTCTTGTCTTTATCATTTGATATCATTTATTTATTTAACTTTGGGCAATGAAGCTTAACAATCAAACTTTCATAACAATTTAAAAAACAAAACTATTTACTAAATTGCCTAAATGCAATGTAATGGAACAAAAAGAAACTTCTATGAATTTTTACCAAAGCTTAATGAACAATAAAGTTTATTATTTTTAGCTTTATCTAAAAATAATAATCTACAAATACTTCTACAATAAATAAACTATAATTAAAATCAAATTAAATTTTAACATGAGTTGCTGTCATCATAATCACAAAGTGTTTATAGTATATCTATATTATATAGTTTATAGTATTTATAGTATAAACTAGCTTCAGCCCGCGGCTTCGCCTGAGTAAAAGGTTACTTTCCTAAAGTTGAACTGTTATCGCAAGGGCACACATTCGTGCGGCAGCGGGGCGGGTCGATAGTGGACTTGTCGTTCGCTAGCCCCATTGTCGCCGCACGCGTGAGGAGCTGGTGCGTCGCGGAGGAGGTTGAGACCCTATCGGACCATCGGTATATCCGGATGGAGGTCTTCCGGACCCTTCCGACGCCCAGCAGGGGTCATGAGGCGGACGGACGTCCCGCGTTCCGGCGATGGGCTGTGAGTCGTTTAGACCGGGACCTGCTGGCGGAGGCAGCCATCATTCACTCGTGGCTGTTTTCTGCCCGCCAGTTGGACGGGGTGGACGCCGAGGCTGGCCGCATCCGCAATGCGTTGACGCAGATCTGCGATGCGGCCATGCCCCGTGTACGGTGTCTGCCCCCGAAAAGGGCTGTCCACTAGTGGTCCCGGGAGCTGGAGGATCTTCGGGCCGCATGTATACGCGCCCGGAGGGCCTACACCCGCAGCCGGCGGCACCATCGCGATGAGGAGCGGGAGGGCCGGCTTTATGAGGGCTACCGCAATGCGCGGTCGGCCTTCAGGCTAGCCGTCCGTACCGCCAAGGACGTCAGTCGGCAGGAGATGCTGGACGGTTTCGATCGTGACCCCTGGGGTCGCCCCTATCGCGCGGCGCTGAGTAAGCTCCGCGCGCTGAGTAAGCTCCGCGCGCGAGCAGTGTCGGCGGGTGTCGGGGGTGCGAGCGGGGGGCGGTGTGGTCTCACCGCCTCTGGAGCTCACCGCCTGGCGTGTCGACGCCCGCCGAGACGTCATTACTCGTTGGGCAGTCCGGCTGGAGAGGCCTCGGTTCGGTGTGCGGACTGTGGAGGCCTTCCGGCCGGTGCTGATGCAGTGGTTGGAACGGCGACACGGGGTGCTCTCCTTCCGACTGGTGCAGGTTTTGACGGGGCATGGATGCTTCGCCAAATACCTGTACACGGTCGTCAGGAGGGAGAGTACACCGTCCTGCCACCACTGCGATTGCGACGAGGATACGGCGCAGCATACGCTCGAGGCGTGTGCCGCTTGGGCAGAGCAGCGCCGTGAACTCGTCGCAATCATCGGTGCCGACCTGACGCTGCCGACCATCGCCAGGGCGATGCTCGACAGCGTCAGGAACTGGGACGCGGTCGCAGCCTTCTGTGAGGTAGTAGTCTCGCGGAAGGAGGCGGCGGAGCGCGTGCGCGAGGAGCGTCTCCTCGACGACGCGAACCGCCGCCGGCGACTGGGGCGGCGTAGGCGCGATTACCTGCGCCTGATGCCGCCCTAGCCGAGGCCGCGGGTGACTGGACCGGGGAATTAGTCCGTAACCCACCGAGAGGCTGACCGCGTGAGGAGGGACCGACGTCCGCCCCGGGGGAAGGGGACGTCGCTCAAGGGGAGGGTACCTCTCAGGGGGTATTCCGTCGGGCCGGCCACTGACGACAAGTTCACGCTGCTCCAGTGGCCGACCCAACGACGTAGGCGAGGTTCGTGGGTGGGATACGGGTATGCGTGCATACGCCCCTCTGTCGCCCCGGACGGAGTGGTGCGAGAAGAGCGCCGACCATAACCCACCCCTAAAAAAAAAAAGGGCACACATTACCGGGATAAAAGTATCCTATATGTTAATCTAGGAAATCCTTGCAAAGGAAACATATACATAAGTGATTTTACTGGGATAAAAAAAAATTGGAAATATAGAAAAATTACAAAATAAAATTTATAGCTAACTTTAATTAATATGGTGAATTATAAGATGAGATATCATAAAAAAATATAACAAAAAGCTGATGGCAGGAGACAGCATTTTGTATTTAGCTAACTATGCGTCTGAGCTGCGAGGCGAGAGGTACCATACCTCTACTACTACTGACAGCAGCCGGTCAACGTAATGCCATTTTTATTTATATCAAATCAAAAGCCAAAAAAGAATATTTTAATCAATCTAGCTTTTAAAATAACTAATTTCCATATAAACTTTCATCCCCTCTTTTTATTTTACCCCCTTAAGGGATTTTTTATACAAAATTTAGTGTCATATTTATTTATATTTAATCGAGAGCCTAAAAATAAGTTTCATTCCTCTGACTTTAAAAATGACGATACTTCTTTACAATTCTTCATTCAAAAAAGTTGTAAAGGGAGGGGCCCTTTACAACTTTTTTGTATTAAAAAGTAGCCTATGTCCTTTGTCAGGTTCTAGACTATCCGTGTACCAAATTTCATTTAGATCGGCTCAGTAGTTTTGGCGTGAAAGAGCGACAGACAGTGTTACTTTCGTATTTATAATATTAGTAAGGATATAATCATTTTACATAAGAGTTAACAGTTAACACTTTAAGCAAACAAAGATAAAATTAAGTCTTTTACTTTAATAAAGCTAAAAAAAAATAATTGTTATTAGAACTTGTGACATAAAATTGAAACTAATAAAATTAAATTCTTCTATTAAACTTTTCTCAGTCTTTAGATATATTTTTAATATTTAGATAATCAAACAAAAATTATATTCTTTTACAGTAGATCATTAAATAGTGTAACTCTAAACAAACAAAAAAAAATAAGATTCTCAAACAAAAATACTTCTCTACCTTAAAAAAATAACAGTTATTATAATTATATATATTTTTCATATTAATAATTGAACTTCAGTAGGGGAATATTAAACTTTAAAAATTGTAGTTTTGATGCCTGTTTTGAAGGAGACACCTTCAAGTCTGTTTCGATGTGGCGTGTAAATAAGTCCAGCCCCACTAAACGCTACGCTCGCTGGGGACATACTTGGTGGTGTAACTAAATAAAGCTATATATAGACAAATAGCGCCAAATTTAAACAAAAACCAAATATTCGCATTCGCATTCGCGAATGTCCAAAATATGACATTCGTTACATCACTAATATATATATATATATAATATATATATATATATATATATATATATATATATATATATATATATATATATATATATATACATACATATCATCACGCCATATCCCTTGCAGGGTAGGCAGAGAGAACAGAGTGCCAGAGAACTCTATCTCTGCATACTTCACTCGCTTCCTCAACATTCATAATTCTCTTCATACACGCTCGCCGGTTTCGGAGACTCTTGACTCCACCTTTCTTCAGTACATGACCGATCTTGTCTAGGTAGGTTAGTCTCGGTCTCCCTCGGTACCTACATCCTTCCACTTTCGCATTGTATATCTTCTTAACCAGGCGTTCGTTCGGCATTCTTTCCACATGTCCGAACCATCGGAGCATTCCCTTTCGCATCTTTACACCAATACTCTCTTTCATACCTACTCGCTCTCTTACGTCGTCGTTACGAATGCGGTCGGTCAGCCTAACTCCACAGATTTTCCGCAGAGATCGCATTTCGACCGCATTAATTTTACTATCATACTCTTTTCTGCATACCCAACTCTCGCTTCCATACAGTAATGTTGGGACAAGCACTGCGGTATTGCTACACGTGCCTTCTGGCTGAGGTGGTGGCTGCCGAGAAGTTGCCCCAACGCTCCGTTCACTCTATTTCCCGCATTCACTCTTCGCTCTATATCAGTGGTGTACCTTCCATCTCGGCTAAATCCACATCCAAGATATACAAATTCATCCACTTGCTCTAGCACATCATTACCTATTGTTACTCTTACATCTGTTCTGGTTTTATCTCTTTCAAAGACCATTATTTTGGTTTTGCTCACATTATACCATTATTTTGGTTTTGCTCACAATATAAATATATATATTTATATTTATAAACAAGAGTAAGTACATCCTTAATTTAAGAAGATATACAATGCAAAAGTGGAAGGATGTAGGTACCGAGGGAGACCGAGACTAACCTACCTAGACCAGATCGGTCATGTACTGAAGGAAGGTGGAGTCAAGAGTCTCCGAAACCGGCGAGCGTGTATGAAGAGAATTATGAATGTTGAGGAAGCGAGTGAAGTATGCAGAGATAGAGTTCTCTGGCACTCTGTTCTCTCTGCCTACCCTGCAAGGGATATGGCGTGATGATATGTATGTATGTATGATAAATATATATATGGGCAGATCCATTAATTTTCGACGAAAGTCTGCGCACTAAGATCAGCGATTTTGTTGCTGATTTTTTTCTCGAAAGTAAACCGTATAGGAGACGAACCTGAAAATTTCAGCCTGGTATGTGCAAATCTTATCGCTAGAGAATTATTTTGAATTTTTAAAAAATGCTATTTTCTACTTATTTTCAAATATTTATATCTTAGCTTTTATATTACCTAAAGACTATCTAACGGTATTTTTTTTTTATTAAGACTTTTATATTTATGAAAAACATAGATATTAGGTCTAAACTTATATCGGGCTTTACTAATAGCTTCCAACGAAACAACTGTTTTGGTTATATTTTACCTATTTGTAAAACACTATTATATGTACTCTATTTGAAGTTGAGAGTCGACCAGTAGCCAATATATTTTGTCTGGCTATATTTTAATGGAATCTATCCAATTTTTGCTTAATTGCTCCGATTTTGTAAACTTACAGCTATTTAAAATCAATCAAATTTTTAATAAATCGGTGTATTTAAATAGCCAAAGCTTATTTCTCCGAACTTTGATTTATTTCAAACTTTCACAAAAGTTGCTTCATTCTGTCCCTAAGAAGTCCTGACTAATTTGAAAGAGAGAATTGAGCTTGTATTTGAGATATTTTTTTTTTTTAATTGTCAAAATTGCATTGATTCTGTTAAGGAATTCCTGATTTTACAAAAATATTTTAGCTTCTGCTGTATATATATGGACATGGAAAAAGCCTTTGATTTGGTAGATCATAAACTATTTTTAACAAAGCTTCATTCTTGTGGTGTACGAGGTAATGTCCTAGATCTTGTTCAGTCTTACTTTAGTAATATAACATTATCGTTACATGGCACTGTCCTAATACGATGGAATGTGAAAAAAACTTAAAATTCGTTGTGAAAAAAAAAAGATTTAACCCAATAGATTTTTTTCTAGCCTATTATTTCAAGTTGGACTAGTTGGATTACCCGTCTTTGTTTTCGGGATCGGTTCACTTCCACCCTGTATATAACTTGACACGCTACCGCGTCTCTATATAATAAGTATGAAAGTGCTCCTACTAACAATAATATCTTTCTGATAACAATTAAGTAATTAATAAATATAATTACAAACAGCTGCTTAATTTTTTTGAGACTAATGACGCACAAAAATAATAAAATTTAAAACGCTAAAATAATCTATCCATCATCGTGTCGACATCAGCTGCTCGAGATAGGCCTCTCTAATATGAGATAATGCTATAATCGCCCCAATTAGTTAAGAGGCGGGTAAGCGACCGTTGTTGTTTTCTATATTTGGCCGATTTTTTCGACTACCACGAGAAATTAAGGAGCAGTGACATGACATTATACCCATAACTACTCAGCACACGCTTGCTTATGTAACATGCCTGTTTAATCCCGACAAATAACGTGAAATTGATAAACATAAAAATGGCAAATTACATAATGACCGTTTGTTTTTAATAATTTCTTTTTTATTTCTCACAAAAGCGCTTTAGATAGACAGGCAATTGTTGGCTAGGACTCCGGCGGAGCTTTTCTGGCGGATGCCTTCAATACGCGAAAACGCCCGGCCAATATGTCATCGCTTGTTGGGCAACACGGTAGAGAGGCTTTGTGCCGTAGTCCGAACTGTGTGAGCCCTCCGGCTGGTGCTTGTAGACTGAATGCACCCCTCCTTTTCCAACTGGTTTAGTTTTTATTGGGGCATGATTGAAATATTTATTAAGATTTATACATATGTAATTATATTTATTATATTCTTTAAATAATTATTATTATTTACATACTGTCTTTATAATAGATGTGTTGTTATCTAAGTTTGTGGTAGTGATACTTACTTGACTCGAATATCAGTGGATCTATGAAATAATAAATTATCTAATAATACAATTAATTTATTGTATTATTGCAAATAGCCTTATTTGTAATTAAACTATAAATAAACTTATAAATATTATAATAAACTTATAAATATTATAAACTTATAAATATTATACAAAAGACCTACAGGAATAGTCTATAGGAATAGCTTGACTTGGAATATTTAGTAGGCTGACATCTTAGCGCCCACCGTATATAATACTCGGCCTGTTATAGATATTTTTGCTGGTATCAAAGTCAAGCTAATACCACTACGGTATACTACTTGACATATTTTCAGATCATCATCATTCTCCTATCCCAATTACTTGGAATCGATAAAATATGTACTTTTCTTTCATAGTACATATTGTAAAAGTTATTGGTAATATTTTTATCCTAAAACACTGCCTTGACGCATCCCATAAGATATAATAGCATCCGATGACACATACTTTACTTCTCTCGTAGTTGTTTCATTTATGTGACTTATTTCTACACATTGGGTCCTGTTGCTAAGGTAAGACTGAATAAGATCTAGGACATTACCTCTTACACCACAAGAATGAAGTTTTATTAGAAGTAATTTATGATCTAGCAAATCAAAGGCTTTTTTTCTGATCCATATATATACAGCAGAAATTAAAATATTTTTGCAAAAGCAGGAATTCCTTATCAGAGTCAATGCTATTTTGACAATATTAAAAAAATTATATCTCAAATACAAGCTCGATATCCTATTTCAAATTTTCAACATTTCTTGGGGTCAGAATAAAGCAACATTCCTGAAAGTTTGAAACATATCGAAGTTCGGAGAAAAAGTTTGGGCTATTTAAAATCACCGATTTTTATAAATTTGATTGATTTTTTTATATGGAAATTCAAACAATTCTCTAGCGGCAATTCAGCATCAAAATCGATGACTCTAGTGCGCACACTTTCGTCGAAAATTAATGGAACTGCCCATATATATATATATATATATATATATATATATATACGTAGCTAAGTATCTATCAAAATCCTACGAACTTCAAAACCATAGCCGTTAGATTCCAATTGTATATTACGTGCAAGTAAAAGATTTATAGGATTTACATTTTTTAGACAAAATATGAGTATGTTACTAATTCCGTTTGACTCAGGAAATCAGGGATTATAGAAAAAGGCTAATGAAAATGAAAAACCCACGTTTATCTTAGGTAATATTAGGCAGAATGATAAGATAATACTTTATAAAGATTTTTGCATTACGTAAATATGAGGACAGCATTTATTAAAATTAATAAAATACTATCAATAATAAATACTGCTGTGTGGTATTGGCTTTGAATAATGCCAACCCTTACTTCGCTCGTGGATGTCGTAAAAGACGACTAAGAGCCTTAGAACGACCTAGGCCAACTCCATCTTTTGCCGTTTGGTCAACAATTACATTCCCAAAGAGGGTTGATGACTGGCAGGCGGACGGTCACAAAACTATTGCCAATAACTTCTAAAATATGTACTATGAAAGGAGAATACATATTGTACCGACCCCAAATATTTTTTTTTTTTTTTTTTTTAAAGACACCACCCTGCACTAAGGATATAATCCTTGTATTGCGGGTACTTTACAAACATGCAATTAACGCAAACAAATTACACCCAGACTCAGAACAACACTTTGTGGATCGCACAAAGTATTGTCCTGCGTAGGAATCGAACCCACGGCACTGGCACGGAACGTCGGTATCTTAACCACTACGCCATCTGTGCAGTCTTTGGAATTGGAATAAGAGTAGGAGAATGATGACTAGCAATAATAAGAAAAACACAAATATGCGAAAGAGTTTGAGTTTATCCAAGAAGAATTTATTAACGTAATTTTTACTATAAATTGATGATAATTTAGATGACATTTCACAATTGAAATTTTAATATTAAATTTAAAATAACACACTACTCTAAATATGGATTAATTTAACCGATATTTGATTGCCTGTTAAAATTTAGAAGTGGAGTTGACTAATGTGGATATATCAAATTATTACTATTATTACTATGTAATATAAATTTAAGAAAAATTATACATTAAACTTTATAAAATTCTTGAAAACAATGATTTGTTGATGATCTTTAGTTATATAGCTCTTTCTATTTAAAATATAATGAAAATAGTTGCTACCTTGTTAACATAATTGTTTATAGTAATGTATTCAATATCGTGCTCCGATGTTTTGGACATGTGGAAAGAATGCCGAACGAACGTCTGGTTAAGAAGATATACAATGCGAAAATGGAAGGATGTAGGTACCGGGGGAGACCGAGACTAACCTACCTAGACCACATTGGTTACGTACTGAAGGTAGGTGGAGCCACGAGTCTCCGAAACCGGCGAGCGTGTACGAAGAGAATTATGAATGTTGAGGAAGCGAGTGAAGTATGCAAGGATAGAGTTCTCTGGCACTCTGTTCTCTCTGCCTACCCTGCAAGTGATATGGCGTGATGTATGTATGTATGTATTCAACATCGCTACATTAAAAAAAATACAAATTTATTAAACGAATTCGCAAGGCCGAATCCCAAAATATCAATCAACAGTATTTCAAACCTTTCTTATAAATTATATTACTATGTGAACCTTTTAATGTTAGCATTTTTCCAATGTGTAAAAATAACATGCAAAAATTTCATACTTGAATAAGTATATAGCTGAATAGCTATTGTAATTTGTAGCTCAATAACATTCTTTCTAAAGAATTCATGAGTGTAGCTGCTTAATTCAATTCTCAGCGGAGCAGGCCGAAGCCACGAAATACTTCGCTTTTTCAATAATTTTCACATCGGTACTTGAGTACATCCTAATTCTATCCGGAATAACTTAATTCCCTTACAGCGTGCTCAAATATACTTAAGGCGATCGATTCGAACACTTCTGTAGCCTTCATAGCACGATCATCACGATACAGGTTGAAAAGAAACTTGATTAATATTTATAAAATATGTAAATCTTATAAATTATATAGGTATAGGGTTTTGTTTCGAGTTTTCCTTCTCTTGCATAGATGTTATATGCGTTTTATATCCCTTATTCGTCTCTTACGATCATCCACGGGTAAGATAGAGGGTGGTGAATGATATTCGTTCTCCTTCACCGCACGGATATATATATATATATATATATATATATATATATATATATATACAATATATACAATTAATATTACAATTATTGAAATGAAACTTTATTATCGACGTATGGGAGAAATTTTATATTGTAACGTTTTTCTGTTACGCGCCATCTTTATTTTTCTAAGTCACATTTTTCCGTTACGCGACATATTTATTTTGAAGTGAAACTTATTGCGCATGAGGGTAAAATTTTACAGGTGAAAAGAGGCACGAGAGAGAAATAGACAGACTTTCACTTCGCTAACGCATTTTTTCATAATACACGTGTTTACATACATATTACATACATATCATCACGCCATATCCCTTGCAGGGTAGGCAGAGAGAACAATGAAAAGAACATGTTTAATTTATTAAAAACTAAAACAGAGATATATAGAGCGAATCGTTATGATGATATGATTTAAGATTTAGAGATATAATATTACTATTTTCCTAATAAGATAATGTACCCATCCAATATCAATACTTAATGTAATCCGCATACATAGTCACAGTTAAATATAGCTCATCCTTATTGAATAACTGGCTGAAAGGTTAAATACAAAGGGTTCGACTGGCATTATAGGTATATATTATATGTTTAGTAATAGCATGGTTTAACTTGATGTTTAAACTTCAATATAGTTGTACCACTTACAAGCGTATTACGGTATTCAACTCCTAAATTGTTATAGTTGCCAAACACAGGTGGGACTATACGGAAAGTTACAAACTATTTCTGAAATTGTTTTAGTCGTCAACACCTCGTATACGCGACATACACGAGGCGCGGCTGATTGAGTTGTTAAATTGATTAAACTACAGATGCAGTGATACTAATTTACGAAATGATACTATCAAGGGATGAATGAATGAGTATGTTTAAAAAATCACATACGTAATCTCAGAATATTTGATGGCATAGTTTATCTAAAGAAGAACTAGAATCCATTCCGATCATTAAAATCTCTTTATCAGACTAGAGTAAAACGTATTTAATAATTTTTATTTTAAAATTATATTTTAACGAATATTATTATAAACTGTGCGCGACGAGCATCCAGACAAATGTGTTGTAGTTAGCTGACGTCCCGTTTGGTCGCTGGTTCGGTGGTGAAGTGAACTGTATCTCGCCGGGACCAGGCAATTATTGAAGAAATAAAACGCTTGATTGAAGTAACATATGCACATCGGACGAATATTACACCATTGCTGCCTAGCCCCCACGTACTATGACTTGAAGTTCACTATTTCACTTTTTTGTTTTTTTTTTTTTGTGTGTCTTAGTTGTTAGCCTCAGATGGCTATGACAACTTTACCCGGACTGTGCGTGAGCGCTGAGGGCTCTCAACCCGACTATTTCACTATATCTCCATACTAATATATTTGCGGCTACACAATGTCGATTTATTGTGTCGCTTAGGTACAACGAAACTTTACTGTAACGAGAGCCGCGGCGAGCGGTGCAAAATGGCATTAATATTCATCCTCGTTTTGTGCTATCTTTATTAACATTTTTGCTTATAACTTAAAGACTATAATAGTTACATTTATAATATATAGCTTATTTTTTGTGCACTTAAATTACCTATCTATTACAACTATTACCTTAGCCTTAGGTATCAATTTAGGCTTCATTTAAGCACTAAATACAACAATTTTAACACTGTTTAGTACTGTTCATCTAATTTAAAACACTATATTTCAAAAACTATAATACCTAGGATGATGGTTTTTACTGTGCTTGATGGGCCCTACTATATGCTTCAATAAAACTTCAAAAAAACATATGTATTTATTGCAAGATTACAAGATAAATAAAAAAATT
Source organism: Lymantria monacha (assembly GCA_905163515.2). Classification (NCBI taxonomy): domain Eukaryota; kingdom Metazoa; phylum Arthropoda; class Insecta; order Lepidoptera; family Erebidae; genus Lymantria; species Lymantria monacha. The sequence continues at coordinate 34,294,224 of LR991081.1, forward strand.
GGGGCATAGTCTGAAACAATTAATTTTTATACAAGTTATGTAAACAATAATAGTTGCAGCCTATTTTAACATTAATTGAGTATTATTATATCTCTAATTAACCTATTTTAAACAAATACAGAACAAATTACAGAGCCATAAGCTTGACCAGTTTGGCAGCAAAAGTGTACGGTAAAATTATTGAAAGGAGAATGAGGATGGTGTCCGATGGCTTACTGTGTGAGACACAAGGAGGTTTCAGGGGTGGAAGGGGATGCATGAATCAAGTGTTCTCTCTGCGCAACATTGTGGAGAAGCATCTGGCTCTAGATCAGAGGGTTTTCTGCAGTTTTGTGGATCTGGAGAGAGCATTTGACACGGTTGTACGAAAGGAACTTTGGGACATTTTACCGGAGTATGGTATTAACGGTAAACTGCTACAGGCTGTGCAGTCCAGTTACATCGGCTGTAGAGCCTGTGTGTGGCTGGATGTTGGAATGTCACCTTGGTTTGACGTCAATATTGGCGTTAAGCAGGGGTGCGTTATGTCAGCCAGGCTGTTTATCATATATCTGGATAAATGTCTCCAAAGGTTGAACGATATGAATGTAGGAGTCCAGATGGGCGACTCAGTGGTCACTGCTCTGCTTTATACAGATGATGCAGTCCTACTGGCACAGTCAGCGACTGACCTGCAAACGCTAGTCGACACAAGCGTGAATGTGAACAAAACCAAAATAATGGTCTTTGAAAGAGATGAAGCCAGAACAGATGTAAGAGTAACAATAGGTAATGATGTACAAGAAATGACGTGCAAGTGGATGAATTTGTATATCTTGGATGTGGATTTAACCGAGATGGAAGGTACACCACTGATATAGAGTGAATGCGTGAAATAGAGTGAACGGAGCGTTGGGGCAACTTCTCGGTAGCCACCACCTCAGCCAAAAGGCACGTGTAGTAATATATAACGCAGTGCTTGTCCCAACATAACTGTATGGAAGCAAGAGTTGGGTATGCAGAAAAGAGTATGAAAGTAAAATTAATGCGGTCGAAATGCGATCTCTGCGGAAAATCTGTGGAGTGAGGCTGACCGACCGCATTCGTAACGACGACGTAAGAGAGCGAGTAGGTATGAAAGAGAGTATTGGTGTAAAGATGCGAAAAGGAATGCTCCGATGGTTCGGACATGTGGAAAGAATGCCGAACGAACGTCTGGTTAAGAAGATATACATTGCGAAATTGGCAGGATGTAGGTACCGGGGGAGACCGAGACTAACCTACCTAGACCAGATCGGTCATGTACTGAAGGAATGTGGTGTCAAGAGTCTCCCAAACCGGCGAGCATGTATGAAGAGAATTATGAATGTTGAGGAAGCGAGTGAAGTATGCAAAGATAGAGTTCTCTGGTACTCTGTTCTCTCTGCCTACCCTGCAAGGGATATGGCGTGATGATATGTATGTATGTAACCTATTTTAATGTTCTTTATTCATTGTCTTTGTTTTTCACTATTTACTGTCACTTAATATTCGCGAAATATAGGCGCACTCTGATCGGTCGACACTCACGGTATGTTCACGGCTGGTGTCGCAAACTGTGTTATTCGATTTACACGGCCATATACACTATGTTTTTGAACACTATTTTTTTCACTATCACTGCACTGTACTTGTCGCGAACAACGACCTTAGGATCCACGTTTTTATTAACCTAATAGATAATAAAATGACCGGTTTTCTTATTTGTGTTTCACTTAATATCGCACCGGTAAATAAATTAATTGCCGTGGGGTGGATTTCTTTTGCAGGACATTACTTTGTGCAATGAATAAACTACTGTTCCGAGTCTGAGTGGAATTTGTCTACGTTAATTACCTATATGTTTGTAAAGTCCCCCGCAATACATGGATTATATTGACTTATTGCAAAGTGGTGTCTTTCAGTTAAAAAAATCCATCGATCGCTAAGTGAAGCTTTAAGACTTATTAAGTATGAGGGTAAGATGTCGGTTCCGTTTATTGGATAACGGGCGTATATCACTAAGTTAAAATAACAACTACGGGGAAAAACGGGTATTTTTTGTTTTTTTTTTCTTACGACTTAAAAACATACATTTAGTTTTTTTTTATAGATGTGTTAATGATTTTCCCTAAAGCATTATTTTAATGTTAGTAACCTTCATATTCTATCATTATCATATTGTAGATTTTGTTTTATTCTTGAATTTATCCTATAATTCGTTTAAAATAAAACATGTATACCAACTTATGAAAGTTAAGACCAAATTAATCTTCTTAAATTAATTTTAATCCTGTTACATTATCGACCCATTATTGCCTTACTAGTTAGGCGATAAATATCTGCCTAATCGGGCCTTAAAATGAAAAGAGTTTAAAACATAATTCCTACGAAATATCTAGGGATATAATCCTATTATTTGAAATTTTGATTGGTTATTTGATAATTAATAAAGGTTATTTTAACAGATTTTGTATAAATAGTTATAGACTTTAACCTAACACAAACAGTATATGATGCCGTTATAATATGCTTGCTTATATGTATATACTAAGGATGTTAGGATAAGAACTTTCAAGTCTGATACAGATATAAGAATATCATAAAAATCTTAGGATTACAGATATTCGAGACGTCATTGCCCGTTGGACAGTCCGGCTGGAGAGGCCTCGGTTCGGCATGCGGACCGTGGAGGCCTTCCGGCCGGTGCTGATGCAGTGGTTAAAACGGCAGCATGGGGTGCTTTCCTTTCCACTGGTACAGGTTTTGACGGGGCATGGGTGCTTCGCCAACTACCTGCACACGATCGTCTGGAGGCAGAGTACACCATCCTGCTACCTACGTCCTCCCCGAGGGCTGAGACGTCGGTCAAGGAGAGGGTACACAGGTACTCAGGTGGTATTCTGTCGGACCGGCCACTGACGTCAAGTTCACGTTGACCCGGTAGTCGGTCCAACGACGAAGGCGAGGTGTCACGGGTGGGTTACGGGTGTGTGTGCTTACGCCCCTCTGTCACCCTGGATGGAGTGGTGCGAGGAGTGCGCCGACGGTAGCCCAACCAAAAAAAAAAAAAAAGGATTACAGATATTGGCTTTTTAGGAAATTGTATAAGAAAAATGCCAAGTGTGGTGATTAATCGAATTATTCTATTATGGAGAGACTTACATTTAGGTTTTCAATTCGGCTGATTGGCATAAAACCTGTGGTAACATGCCTAATATAGACATTGACTCTATCCGAAATTATTCGAAACTTTCAAATTGGTTTCGGTTATGGTTTCAGATATCTGATAGTTTCTCTCTTGAACTCTATAATATCCTCAATATATATGTAAATAGATACAACTGTATACACTTATACACTTTGAATATATATACGATGTGATAAGATGCGAATGATTTATCACGTAGCGTGTTGTGAGTCCCGATGCCGTCCTTTTGTCACTCCGAACGGCCGAGTACAGCTCGCCAACAAAGAAAGGTCGTATATAAATAAAATACCTACATTTCGTTTTTCATGTTGCGGACTTAATATATGTAAAGTAAGTATAACATAGACATGTGTTGTTTTACATATATGTTGGTTGGCCTAATATAACAAAATTGTAGCAGTAAGAACTTAAACACTAGTATAGAGATACTATCTTTAAAACCATTTCAATGGTATTCTATCACTTGTGTAGAATAATTATAGTCTGATTTCTATGTTTATATATTCTATATTTGTATAGTTGCAATATAAGGGTTTATTTCTTTAATGCGGGGTGCTATCTTTATATAAAATATAGCTTAATAATTAGGATTATTTGTTCGATAACCACTTCTCCTACTTAATAATCAGAACAATCCTATATGGATTGGTATTCACTAAAGATAATACATTGCGCGGGGGAATTCGGTGAAGTTCTAGTAATCAGTACGATTTTCTTCAGTCTTTTATGATGTAATCAGAGCTCAATTAGCGGGGAGGAGTAATGAGACAGTCTCTGGAACCGCACGTCACTCTTCCTCGTCCCAGACGGGGTAACTATACGATATCATGCCAAGAAAATGAATAAAACTACAAGCTTACGATAGATAGCTTAGCTATACACCAAAATAATAACGCGTTCTTTAAATTTCTATAAATGAGAATCTATAATACTATAAATTAAAAGTAAATAAAGTTTATATTTTTTTTTAAAGATAAACAAGTGAATGTCTATGGGGCTTAGTGGTTCGCCGGGCGGGCCACCGAAGTTAAAATCGAGTACCGGTGGTCCGCTCGCACGGCGAAGAGAGAAGGTTTTACGGTGGGTCTATGGGGTCACGCGCCGCCTTTCCGTCACCCCGGACCGATTCAGCGGGGCGAGACGCACCCATAGCCCACCAATAAAAAAAAAAAAATGGGGCTTAGTGGTTGGGAATACCTCACCGCTTTTTCCATTCGTATTGTACAACACACATTCAATGAATTCAGATCAATAGTAGTATTTTCTAATACTAAGTAAACATACATACTTTCCACAAAGGAATTGTTTTAACATAGCTATTTTGTACAACTATTGTATTTCCGTGTTATTCTATTTTCACGTAGTGACGGAGTAAGAATACAATTTACCACCCCTTATCTTACCTGTGGGTGATCGTAAGAGACGACTAAGGAATAAAATATGCTTATAATATCTACGATATGCCGAACGAACGTCTCGTTAAGAAGATATACAATGCGAAAGTGGAAGGATGTAGATACCGGGGGAGACCGAGACTAACCTACCCAGACCAGATTGGTCACGTACTGAAGGAAGGTGGCGTCAAGAGTTGCCGAAACCGGCGAGCGTGTATGAAGAGAATTATGAATGTTGAGGAAGCGAGTGAAGTATGCAAGGATTGAGTTCTCTGGCACTCTGTTCTTTACCTACCCTGCAAGGGATATGGCGTGATGATATGTATGTATAATATCTATACTAGAGAAGTAAAACTCGAAATAAAATCGATGGGATATATATGAGCTGAGGTGACGATCGTTGCTTTTAATCCCACGAAGGATGTGTAATATGTTCTACAATCGCCACGCTTGGCAAGTGAGTAAGCGATCGTAACCAGTGTTGGGAATTTTTCTGGATAGTATTATGTTCTATTCCTCTAGTCCCGTTGAAAAGGTAAGAGTAGAAATATGAAAAGTTATGAGGTATCGCAAGGCCCAATCAGCACACCGATCGATTTAGGTGGGGTTTAGTTTTTTTTTTGGGTTTAGTATGGTCCGGACACACGCCGCCCATTCCGTCCGGGGTGACGGAAGTGTAGTGCGTGGCCTCATAACCCAGCGTATTCCCTCCTCATTACTATTGGTCTGGCCACTGGTACCGCTTAGGTAAGATGGGGTTTATCTGGCACATAGTATGCAAAAACTAATTTTAAATTGAAAACTAGCTGAGCTATATACCATGCTTATTTTTATTAGCATAGGCAACCTATACGAATCCTGTGGCGAATGTGAATGATTCCATATTGTATTTTTTTTCCACACTGCACGCCCATAAATACATACAAAACCTATTTTGATATTTAAATATTAACATGGCGCTAAAATTTCTCTTACATTCCTATTTTAATGAAATTTATTCATTCAATTTTATTCAGTGTATTGGTTTTTACAACATAAATAGATTTTGAACATTAGTGCTGAGTTATTGCGAATCACATATTATAACATACCTACGCAAGCTTATTTCCTTGAGTTACTTTGTTTAAAACAATTAATGCCAGAATGAGTTGAAACAATCTCTCTACCTACCTAATAGGATTTTCTATAAATATTAAGTGAATTCAAAATTGAAATATATAATATTTTAACCATGCGAATATTTTGTACAGTATCGTGGCTAAGAACTGAATACATTAGATCTATACAAGGTGTTTTGTTTCAATGTTTTTTTTTCAATTTTGTAAAAAGACAAAGATAAAATATGAAGAGACGCTCTCTATTGAATGATATTTGATAAAATGAAATTCTTTTAGCTTTTTTAATTGCAATTCCAATATTTTAGTGAAAGATAGCAAAAACAAAACAACAGCTGGTCACATGAGTTTGACTACTGCTCATAGACTCCATAACATCAAGGCAACAAACTAGTCGATGTTAGTTACTGCGTTTAGATGTAAATTAGTCATAGATTTGCTTTTCTCCTTACAAACCGAACCAACACCATATATGGTGAGTGGTCGGTTTAGTCAAAATTCCTTTTCAATTTATATATGCCTGAAGGTCCTACACCCGCAGCTGACGGCGTCATCACGACGCTGAGCGGGAGGGCCAGCTGTATGAGGCGTACCGCAGTGCGCGGACTACCTTTCAGCTGGCCATCCGATCCAATCCGCCAAGGGTGCGAGTTGGCAGGGGATGCTGGACGGTCTCGACCGTGACCCTTGGGGTCGCCCGTATCGCGCGTCGCTGAACAAGCTTCGCGACTTCCTCTATAGGGTGGTCGAGGAGCTGTTTCCGTAGCAGTTGGAGCACACGCCTTCGGTCGTCGCTTCGCCAGATCAAGACCGGGAGCCCGATGAAAGTGTTCCGCCCGTAACGGAGTCGGAAGTTTGGGCGGCTGTGGCGAGGATTCGTTCCGCCACGACGGTCGCCGGCCCGGACGGAATACCAGTCCGGGTGCAGACGTCGCTCCTCGAGCACCTCGAGCCTCGCCTCAGGCAACTGTACAACGCCTGTTTCGCGTCTGGACGGTTCCCTGAGTGCTAGAAGGAGGGGAGGTTGGTCCTCCTGCCGAAGCCGAGACGGCCTCCAGGATTCGCCGTCGGCCTACAGGCCCATCGTGCTTCTTGACGATGTGGGCAAGCTACTGGAGCGCATCCTCGCTGCCCGCATCGACCAGCACCTAGTTGAGGTGAGGCCCGATCTGTCGGACGCTCAATTCGGCTTTCGAAGGGGGCGTTCGACCATCGGGGCCCTGTTAATGCACGCCGCACGAAGGTCCGCCAGTCTTGGGGACCACCAGTAGACCCCCTGCCTCGGAGGTAGATGCCGCACCCTGGGCATGACTGCATCGCAGATCTGTGTTAACGCACTGCGGATGCGGACAGCCTCAGCGTCCACTCTGTCCGCTGGGGGTGGTGAAGACAGCCACGTGTGAATGATGGCCGCCTCCGCCAGTAAGTCCTTATCAAGATGTCCCACAACCCACCGCGGAAACGCGAGAGATCCGTCCGCCCTGAGACCTCTACTGGGGTCCTGGGGGGAGACCTCCATCCGGATATACTGGTGATCGGAAAGAGTCTCCGCCTCCTCCAGGACACTCCAGTTCCTCACTCGTGGTGCGAGAGCCAGGCTACTGAACGACAAGTCCACTATCGAACCGCCCTGCTGCCGCACACACATGTTCACCGAGCTCCTGTTAAGAACACAGAGGCCCAGTGAAGCCGCCCACTCAACAACTACCCGTGTTCGTCATAGGGGCCCACCACGCCGTGGATATGGCGTTGAAGTCCCCCAGGACCAGGACGAGGCCCGGTGCCAGTCGCCGTATCGAAGCCTCGAAGTTGGTGAGGGAGGCCCCGAAATCGACCACGCTCCTAGTAGGGGAGAGGTATAGGCTGTAGAGCGTGAAACCCCCCCAACCGCCGCGACAAATTCTTCGCCCCTATCCAAAAGGAACAGTGACGGGCAGTGCCACTGCGTGGAGGTGACGATTGCCGCGGTTCCGTCCCGGCTGATCACCCAATTGGGGAAATCAGGCACGCGGTACGGTTCCGTGACTACAGCTGCACCAATCGACTACTCTGCCACGGATTGCAGGAGGAGATCCTGTGCACCAACGGAGCGGTTGGTGTTGACCTGCAGGAAGTGAATGGATTCTGTAGCCATTAATGGGCCGTATCCATCACCTTCCTCTCGCCGGCGGGCGATCGGGCTGCGCTAAGAGCGGGAGCGGCCGTGGTCGAAAGGCCGCCCCGCCCCTTTGGGGCCGAATCTGGAGGTCTGCACGTCCCAGAGCCCATGTGGTGCTTGGCGGGCTTATTCCACGCCGCACACGCGGGGCAGTGGGGTGGGGCGGCGCAAGATGCCGCCACATGGCCGGTCTGACCGCAGCGGAAACACAATCCGCCGCAGTCGAAGCAATTGGTGCATGTTGGCCGGGTGTGCCCGACCGCTATGCACTTGAAGCACCTTGCAGGCCGGTGCTCAAGCACGGTTACCCGCGCCGAGCTTCAGCCCACGAGGAGCCTGCCTAAGGCGGGCATTTTCGGCCTGCAGGTCCGGGGAGTCGTCGATCACGCGGGCAGCTGGCGTTCGACCATCGGGACCCTGTTACGACTGAGGAAGATGGCCGCGGAGGCTGTCATCGGCGGAGGAGTGCTGTTGGCGGTGTGGTTGGACATCGCCAACGCATTCAATAGTCTGCCATTCAGCTGCATCAGGGAGGCACTCCGATTTCATGGGGTGCCCTTGTACCTGAGGCGACTGGTGGCGGACTATTTGGAGGGGCGCAGTGACCTCTGCGCGGGTCCCGCAGTGGACATTGTGCGGACGCTCATGTCATGCAGTGTTCCGCAGTGTTCGGTTCTGGGGCCGACTCTGTGGGACATCGGTTACGACTGGGCACTGAGAGGGAGTCACCCAGGGCTGAGCATGATATGCTATGCTGACGATACGCTCGTCACAGCCCGGGGCGCGACACTCGAAGAGGCGGCGAGCTTGATCACTCTCGGCACCGAGTAGAGGTTAGGCGCCCTTTTATTCCATGGGCACTGCGTAAGTCCGCCTATCGGTGCCTCCTTAGTCGTCAACTCCATCCACATCAGTATCCAGGCCCATATGAAGTACTTGGGCCTGGTGCTCGACGGGCGATGGGCAGTTCCGGGAGCATTTCAGCCGAATTACTCCCTGGCTGGTCGGCGCGGCGTCCGCCCTATCAGGGCTCATGCCGAACGTGGGCGGACCCAGCTTCGAGGGCCGACGACTGTATGCGGGGGTGATCCGCTCAATGACCATGTACGGTGCACCCGTGTGGGCGAGGTCTATGACCGTCCAGATCAAGGCTTATCTGTGGCGCCCACAGAGAGCCATGGCGGTCAGAGCCCTACGCGGATACCACACGGTGTCGACCGCGGCGGCATGCGTGTTGGCCGGGACACCCCCGTGGGACCTAGAGGAGGAGATGTTCTCCGACCTCTATCGGCGGGTTACCTCAGTGCGCGACGAAGGTGGCTCCCCATCGCTTAGTGAAATAGCCACCTGGCGCGAGGACGCCCGCCGAGACGTCATCGCCCGTTGGGTTACGTGGCTGGAGAGACCTAGGAACAGTGTTCTTACCGTTGAGGCCCTCCGACCTTTTTTTTTTTTTTTTTTTTTTTTTTTTTTTTTTTTTTTTTTTGACGCTGTGGAAACGCTTTTACGCGCTAACCCCTTCCCGCCGATGTCGAGATGGGAGGGAGTGTGGGACTCGCCAGCCGGCCAGTCCGGCCGGAATACCCACTAAAACCACAGCGGCCCCCTTCCGCGTTTTTATGGGGCGCCGGAGAGATCGTCTACTGACATTCGATCCCCGACGCCCCAACGCTTGGCCTTCTGGCCACGTCCTGTCGGTCCTCAAGGCGGTGGGAGAAGGTGCGCATAACGGCGCCTCCTCCTCCCCGGTCGCCGGCGGCGAAGCGAGTCAGCGGACGCAAGCGCCTCGCGTTCCCGCTCCGCAGCCTCCTTTCTCTCCATGACGGCCTCACAAAACGAGGCCATCGACGTCCAGCACCTGTCACTGTCGAGCATCTTGGAGATGATGGTCGACAGCGACAGGTCTCTTCCAACGACCTCCGACAGGGCGTTGCGCTGGGGCCCCCAGGCGGGGCAAACCTCCAAAGTGTGACGCGCATCATCTACTGGCGCGCCACACTCGTGACATCCTGGGGCCCCTTCTCTTCCAATTTTATGCAGGTACTTACCGAAGACCCCGTGTCCGGTAAGCACCTGCACCATCCTGAAGCTAAGGCTGCCGTGCCTTCTTCTGAGCCAGCGGTGGAGATGTGGCGCAACCGCCTCCACAGTCCCCCGCCCTGCTACGGGGGACTCCAGGTCCTCTCTCCACCGCTGGATTACTCCCCTTCGGGCCACTTCCAAATCTCTGCCCAGTCTCCTTGCGGAGACTTGCTCGCCGCGGGCCCGCGCCGCAACGCGCAGCCGGTAGGCCTCTGCCAAGGCCTTAGCCACAAGTGGCCAAGGTGGGTCGCCCGCCAGCAGTGTCGCTGCAGTCCAGGACACCGTACGGTAGCCCCTAATAGCCCTCACCGCCATGACCCTCTGCGGACGTCGCAGGAGGGCCCTATTGCGGGCAGTAAGGGACTCCGACCAAATAGGGGCACCATACAGCGCCATAGACCGCACAACTCCGGCATACAATCGCCGGCAGGACGACCCTGGACCTCCAGTATTCGGCAGAAGCCTACTTAGTGCCGCGGCCGATTTGATAAGCCGCGGGACGAGCTGGGCAAAGTGTGGCCCGAAATTCCATTTTGAATCTAGGTGCAGACCCAGATATTTCATCCGGGCCCGCACCGGCACGGCAACCCCAGATACACTGATGTGTGCTCCTCGGGGGGGACCTCGACGTGGGCCATGAAATAAGAGGGCCTCAGTTTTCTCTACCGAGACCCTCAGACCCAACATGCCAATCCGGCCCACGACGAGCGCAACTCCTTCCCGTGCCAATCGGGCAGCCCCCAGGAAGTCGGGCCTCCTCACCGTGATGAGGGTATCATCCGCGTAGCAGATGACCCCCATCCCAGAAAGAAGTCGACCCCGTAGGAGCCAGTCGAAACCGACGTTCCACAGGACCGGACCGAGGACTGATCCCTGTGGAACGCCGCACTCCACCCGATGGCGATGTATGCGCCCGTCGCCCCCCTCCCAGAGCACGTGCCTCCCCTCGAGGTACGCCTCCAACAGCCTCCGAAGATACGGAGGCACTCCATGAAAGCGAAGCGCCTCCTTCAATGTCTCGTGCGGGAGACTGTTAAAGGCGTTCTTAATGTCGAGCGAGACCGCCAGAAGAACTTCCTTATGGGCCACCGCATCGGTGGCCATGTGCTTCAGGGCGGCCAATGCGTCAATTGTTGACCGGCCGCCCCTGAACCCATATTGATTTTCTGACAGTCCCGGTCCAACCTCCTCGAGGTGCTGGACGAGACGGTCCGCGAGCACCTTCTCGAACAATTTGGCCGTCTCGTCCAGCAGCACCAGTGGCCTGTATGCGGAAGGGGAGTCGATTGGGCGACCCTCCTTCCGCAGCAAACACAATCTTCCCCATCTCCATTGCTCCGGGAACTGCCCGGACCTCAAACATGCGTTGAGCAGCTCCCGAAGTTCAGCCTCGAGGTACTCAGCAGCGACGCCGAGCACGAGTCCCGGGACGCCGTCCGGACCAGGCGCCTTCCTTTTTCCGCGAAGTCGGGAGAGAGCCACTTCTATCTCTCGGTCGGTGATGGGTGGGGCTGAGATCTCCACCTCCACCATCGACCGAGGAGCCATACTGGGAGGAGCATGTCCTACGGAACGCGGGAACAGCTCCCCCATAAGCCTCGACAGAAGATCCGAGTCCATGGATTCGATGATGGGGGCGCCACAGGCGCGGAGTTTATTCCGCGCTCGTTGATATGGGCGCCCCCACGGTTCCCCGTCGAGGCCCGCAAGCAACTCCTCACGGGCCCTCTCCTTCGCCTGGCTGATGGCCAGCTGCAGGGTCTTCTTCCTTGTTTTATATTCATCCCGCAGCTGACCCTCAAGTACTTCGTCCCGGTCGACTCTTTGACGGCACCGGACGTAGGCACGCCGCGCCCGGTTGGAGGACACCCGAAGATTCGCAATTTCGGGTGACCACCAATACACTTGACGACGCAGAGGCCTCCGCCGAGCCCTCGGCATCGCCGCATCACACACTACCTCGAGGGCACATCTCATTTGGCCCGCGAGCCCTTCTACATCTGTAGGTAGCCATCCTGTCCTACCCCAGCGCTGCACTATGGCAGACTCCCGGACCATCTCCAGGTCAAGTTGACCAATGGCCCATTTTGGGAGTCCGCCTCTTCCACGCCGGGGCTCTCGTGGTCCCTGAGGGGCGGAGATCGCGAAGCGCACGTAGCGGTGATCCGAGAGAGTCTCCACCCCTTCTACTACTCTCCAGTCTTTCACCTCGCGGGCGACAGCGGGGCTGGCGAACGAAAGGTCCACCACGGATCCGCCCCGATGTCGCACGCAGGTGTGGACCGTCCCTTTATTAAGAAGGGACAGACCGGAGAGCAAGGACCACTGCTCGACGGCTGTGCCCTTAACGTTCGTGGTGGGGTTCCCCCACGCGCGAGACTTCGCGTTGAAGTCGCCGAGGACAATTATTCGTCTCGACGACTGACGAAGAACCGCGGCACCAACGGAGTCCAGGAATAACTCGAACTCCGCCAGCCCGCGGTTAGGGGAGAAATAAATACCAATGATGGCGAAGTCTCGCCACCCCACCACAACATATCCGTTGCCCCTCTCGAGAGTAGAGAGGGAAGGGCCAGCACATCCTCTTGACAGGACGGCTACGTCTTCTCTAAGATCCCCCACCCAATTGGGTGAGTGAGGGACAAAGTAGGGCTCGCAGGCCACTGCTAGGTCTATTTGCCACTCCGCCATGGACTGCAGTAGCAGGTCCTGAGCCCCGGCGCAGTGGTTTAGATTCGCCTGGAGGAAGCCTACTTTGTCTCCCATTAAGTCGACATTTCAGCTTCCTCCTGGCCTCTGCGGCTGTTCGGTGATGTAGGGGCCCGGGGTCCAGGGGCCACCTTACCTTTCTTTGAGGGGGCCTTGCAGAGTCGCCCCCCTAGCGTGTGTTCCGCTGGTCGCCCAGCGGCAGCGCACACCGCACAATGCGGCGTGGCTACACACACAGCCGATTTGTGTCCACCACCACCGCATCTGAAACAGAGTTCAGAGCGGTCAATAGCGGACGGGCACAGCGGTGCCGTATGTCCCGGTTCCAGGCACCGGAAACATCTCATCCGGAGTGTCTCCAGTACCCGGACGCCTGCAGAGCTCCAGCCGACCAGGAGCCTTCCTGCGTCGGCAAGCATTTTTGCTGCGGTGACGGGACAACGGACCTTAACCATACCCATGCCTTGGGGCCCATGCTGGATTTCTCCAACCTGAACCTCCGCAGCGTCGCAGCCGCATGTGCGGACCACTGCCGCGCGCACCTTCTCCTCGGTGGCGGAGTCATCCATCCCAGTGATCCGTAGGTCTGCCCGTTTGACCGGGCGGACGACATCCGCTACACCTGTGAGGGCAGTGCGCAGGCTTGCTGCCAATTGGTCAGCGACCTCCAGTGACTGGGACTTGGGCAGCTGCAATACGCGAGCCCCAGTCACGGAGCGCCTCACCTTAAGGCCCTCCCGTATCCCCATCGCCTGCAGATTGACCGCCTGCTCGGCACGGAGCATGGCGTCAGCATATGTCACGCCTCTCTTTTCTGCCTCCGGCTGTAGTTTAAGGATTACAGCCGGTGAGCGTGGGGGAGCAAGAGCCGACGACTTCTGCTTCCTTTTCACTGAAGCAGGTGGAGCAGGGGCCGCGGAAGGCATAGCAACCGCGTTGGGCACAGCAGTCGCGGTGGGTGGCGCAGCAGGAGAAGACTTCTTCTTCTTCTTCCCCTTCTTCACCACTGTAGCCCAGCTATCCGCGTTTGCAGTCTGGGCCGGCGGGGCAGCTACTCCCGACGGGCCGGGAACTGGCTCCACGGGGTCCGCAATAGCACTGCCGGCTGGGACTACAGTCTCTGCAGTCGTCGAAGTCCTTTTTTTGTCCGCAGCCAGTGGCGGACGCATCGTCTTGGCGGGGAGAAGGCGGTCTTCAATTCCCGCAAATCGGGCCGCCATCATCTCCCCGAGAGACTTGATTAAAGAGGACTTTAAGTCCTCCATCGCGTCCACCTCTGGTGCAGAGGTAGGTATCGCTGGCTTTGAGGACCTCAATTCTTCAAATTGTCTCCTGTGAGATTTTATTTCTGTCTTGAGATCCTCATTCTCCTTCCTAAGCCGGGCAATGTCCTTGCGCAATGAGCTCAGGTCATCCGGTTCAGTACGCGCCACGAGGGCATCAATACACTTCATGAGGGCATCCGCACCCTCACAGAGGATCTTCATGTGCGTCCCTTTCAGGTGCCCAGACTTCCTCACTGCCTGCCTAATTTCAGAGACTTTACTCAGTCCCAACCCTCTTATCTGAGTCGGCCCTAATATGGCCAAGCCCTTGGGGTCAAAATCAGCAGTCGTCACTGAGTCACTGCTCACGTCAGAGAAGCCATCTCCGTCGTCCTCATCCTCGGCCCGTTGTTCCCTGCGAGCCAACTTCCTTTGTGCCCGAGTAAGGCCAACAGCGTGGCTTTTGGCCCTTGCTTTGCCCCTCTGGGCCGTGCTAATTTTTCGCTTGGGTTCCACGTCGACGTCAGAACTCGACTTCAAAAAGTATTGCAAGCTAAGATCGCCAGCAGTACGTTTACCTCTGCGAGAGGAGGTATTACCTTCCAACGGTTGCGAGGGCGGGGGCATGATCGCCCTAGATGTCTCACCTACACTACCTATCAACATCGTTTCTGCGCTAAGCGCCTCCTTCTCATCATCTTTGGTTTTGGTTTTGGGGGTTTTTGTTTTAATAAGAGATTCCATGATTGATCCCACGAGTACGGGGTAAATAAAAGTCCACCTGAGCAGGTACCCCTTTGCCCAGGTAACCCGATTTAGTATACCACGGAGGTCGGGAGGTATCCGTGGTTTGACCTCTAGCGGGTTGAGTAACTCCCCAACCACCCACGAGGGGCGCCCCAAGGCGGTTGGTCGACGCCTTGGGACTTTGAGGTTTTTTTAGAGTGGTGTACTCCACGCGGGCCGGCCAATTAAGGCAAGCCCCTCACCTTCCGGCGAGTTCGCCGACGGTGGCCTAAGCCTGGCCGACTGGATGTGTCTCCACGACCAGTCAGCCCCGCCGCCTGAAACCTGCGTCGCCACTACTCGGAATAAGTCCAAGATGCCGACCAGACCCTGCCGCCATTTCTGGCTCCTACCCTACGCCTACGGCTTCTGTCAAAAGACACTCGTAGACCTAACTCCATGTCAGTTATCTGCCACCAGCGAACGCTCCCGAAACAATTGGTCCAGGGGCGATCGCTGGGCCCAGGGTGCACCACGGGGAGGTTACTGACATCGCACCCCAAGGCCCTCCGACCTGTATTGACGGAGTGGATGGAGCGGCGGCATGGGGTTCACTCTTTCCGGCTGGTACAGGTGTTGTCGGGGTACGACTGCTTCGGCAAATACCTGCACATGGTCGTAAGGAGGGAGTCGACTCCGTCCTGCCTCTAGTGCGGCAGTGACGAGGACACTGCGCAACACACGCTGGAGGTCTGCGTGACCTGGGCCCAGAAGCGCTTTGACCTCGTCGCTGCCATCAGTGCCAACCTGAAGCCGCCGGCTGTCGCGAAAGCGTTAGTCGACAGCGTCAGGAACTGGGACGCGGTCGCCACCTTCTGCGAGGCTGTCATGACGGCGAAAGCTGTCGGGGCGTCAACACGAGAGGAACCCGCAAGGGTAAACCGCCGGGCGGGCCACCGAAGGCAAAGATCTGGAACCGGTGGCCCGCTCGCACGGCGAAGAGAGGTGTTTTCCCGACCGATTTGTCTGGGCGCGATCACATCCATGGTCCACCATGCAAAAATAAAAAGAAATAAAAAAGTTTTAAATAAATAACTATAAAAATTTAAATCCAAGTTAAAAATTTCAATTTATATTAATTTATACATGTTAGAATACAAATTACCTTGTTCATTACCTACATACATATATTCTTTAATTATATCAAAAGGAGTAAGTAGTTACTTTTCTCAAATAAAGCATATTAATATTAAATAAACAAGGTGTTATATATTCTCAGAGATATTCGCTTACAAATTCTGACAGAAGTATTAACTGAAAGGAACAAGATATAAACACAGTAATAACTAATTAAAAGGAACACATGTTTTTAAATGTATTTTAGTTTATTTAATTTCCAAGCTAAAATATGTATTTTAAAGTACCAACTAACTTATATCATCATCTCAGTCCGTATAAGTCTCATTGTTGGGCTTGGGACTGTCAGTATAATATAATGAAAATTGACGCACCATTCTATACTATTTATACGTATTGGAATAGAGTTTTACATCTAATTGAAGTGAAAACTTCTTTAACGGCGTTGTGTACTTTTTTTGGGATGGGTAGAAAATATTAAATATGCATCAAGACACGTGACCTGATCGAAAATTCGTAAGACGGAGGAAGAGTAGACCATAAGAGAATATTGTATTTAACTACATAAATGATAGTACTTTTATACTGATAAATAAAGCAATTCGTGTGAAATTATTCCTTAATCATTCCAAATTTCTTTTTGACGACTATGTTTCTTGTTATTTTTTCATAGATTTAAGTTTTCACATCTGTCGGCTGTTTTTGACGACTGGCTATGGTATGGTCACACTCATACACACTCTCTGGGGCACGATTTTATTTTCTTTTTGTATTCGTTTTATTTTCATAGGTTTAAGTTTTTACTTCTGTCGCCAGTCCTCGTGACTGCTTGGTATTTTTCCCTTCTCTTGTATGAACGTTGGCTATTTGTTTTATTCGTCGTCTTTTATAACACCTACATACAGTATAAGGAGTATTTATTTTTATTCTAATTTCGTAACCGCAGAAAAAAAATATTAAACCAATATAACTATGAAAACAGATTTATTGATTGTTACAACAATGTGAGAACGTATTTTTAGTAGCTTTGGTCTTGTCGCAACTTGATCAACCGGCTGTTGCCACAATAGGGGGCATGGGATCATGTCTATGTTATCACATTTTATGCTATTATTAAGCGACTCACTAGTAGTGTATGTATTTGTTTCTAATCCGGCGTATTTTACATGTGGCTTTGAAATAAGACTGAACACCCCCCCAATTCTTTCCTATGCCTAACTTTAAAATCAATTTAGGGATATAAGTTGATACCGTCTTATTACGAGCTTCTAATCCCTAAGTGGTATCGGGGGTGGATAGGATTAGTGTAGACTCTGTTCTCAAACATCTGCATCATCTCCTCTTGGCGTAAAATCTCGACATCGCAGAAGACCTCAATGACATCTCATTTCCTGGACCTGTCCACCATCACCCTAAAGAAAGTAGCATTCATTTCTGATGATTGTAGTCCCAATATGATTCATTTCGGGCAACATGGGCTTTAAATCACGTGTAAATAGAAACTAAAGACAAATAGAATGAAATTTATTTGAATTATTTAGTCATTTCAACGACCTAACTTCCTAATATTACTCTAATAATAATAATACTATATTAGCTACCATAATTTAATTTTAAATAAATAATAAGTGACGAAAAATTATATATTTAATACATAAAACTTTTCAGTTGGCTGTATGGTAGCGGCTACGAATACTACCAATCCTTACTTTGCTCATGGATGTCGTAAAAGATAACTAAGAGCCTTATAACGGCCTGAGCCAACTCCATCTGATGCCGTTTGGTCAACAATTACATTCACATCGATCCCAAGTAATTGGGATAAGAGTAAAAAAATGATGATGACATAAAAGTTTTCTGTATTGGCAATTACTTTGTCTAAAAATTATAAAAAATAATAACTAATGTCATAAAGTGGGTATATAAGAAGCGTCGAGCTGATGTAATAGTAATGATCTGTTGAACCTTAAATATGACTGTAATCCTCCTTTGGACCAAAGCGAAATGTAGTCGTAAAAATAGTTTAATATAAGTTTAAACATCAAAAACCGTTATGCGTATTAATATTTTTTTACAATATTTATATAGTGATTATTGTTTCAGATAGTTGCTGAAGGAAACGCCGCGGCGTAATTAAAAATATGCAAAGGTAAGTAAATCTTTTACCGTATTAAAAATTCATTTGTGTATGTTTGTTAAGTACCTTTCACGTTATACGTTTCAATCAATTTGAGTGAAAAATAAATTAGCATTAACTTATAACCTGGATCGGATCACAAAAGTCATTCGTCATCATCGTCATTGTCTCAGCTCTTACATATCCCACTACTAGGCTCGAGCCTCCTCCAAATCAGGAGGAAAATTGACTTACTATACCACTATATAAACTTATTTTTGAACTTATCCTCTACTCACTACTGTACTAACAGTACTAGAAGTGTGAGTAAAGCTGCACTCAAGTTTTAATTCTTGACTCGACACCACCGAAAATGTAGCCTTATTTTAGCAGCCATTTCTCTATATTCTTCAAAATATGTTGTTTCTGTTTCAGAGAACGTTCTATGACCTTTTTTAGTTTTTTATCGATTGAGGTCATAATCATCTTATTATATTCTATTCTTTGATTAATGAGAAATACGCTGTATGCCGCAATTTTTATCAAATTCATAGTGCTCGCAGAAGCAATATAAAAAAGTTTGTCTAGTTTTTGTGCAATCAAATATTCTCTTTTCCATTGTGCTTCAGATTTTTCTATATATTTCTTGGAAAGCAGCCAGTTCTCATAAAACAAAAAATTAAAAAATAATACTCGATTGAGCACCACTATATACTTGAGCTATCTGGTTGAAATTTTACTATGTTATTACTACTTCTACATGTAACAAATATGCGGGGTGGCGAAATGAAAAATAAGATTTTTATACTACCCTAATATGTATATATATATATATATATACACTACCGTCCAAAAGTTTGGAAGCAGCAAGGTAAAATCGAATAAAACCAAACTAAGTCATTTAAATTTAAATGTATTGATAAAAAAATAAAGAACAAACAGAAACTAACTTAAACAAAATAAAAAAATAATATACAATGGTAAATTAGATTAAATTTTAGCTTCATCAAAGTGTCCACCTTTCTCCTTTATAATCTTCTCACATATTCTGGGCATTCTATTAATCAATTTTTTAAAATAATCTTTATCTAATTTGTTCCATTCGTTCTCTAATAGCTGCCACAAATGTTCTGAGCTCGTAGGACAACGACTTTTCACCCTCCTGTCAAGTTCATCCCAAACAAGTTCAATGGGAGAAAGATCAGGGGATTGAGATGGCCATTGCATGATGTTTAAAATGTTTTCAGCTTTTTTCTTGTTTAAAAAGTTCTGGCACAATTTAGACGAATGCTTAGGATCATTATCCTGTTGAAAAATGAATCCAGAACCAATGAGACTTAGTCCACTGGGTATGGCAGAATCTTGGAGAATTTTTAAATAGCCTTCCTTGTTTAATTTTCCGGTTATCCTCACAAGATTGCCGGGTTTACTGTTGCCAAAACACCCCCAAACCATGACATTACCACCACCATGTTTGATGGTAGGCACTGTACATGCCTCTGAAGCCCTCTCTTCTTTTGACCGGCGTACAAAGACACGTCTATTGGATCCGAAAATCTGAAATTTTGATTCGTCACTCCAAAGGACATTTTCCCATTGTTCTATAGTCCAGTTTTTATGCGCTTTTGCCCATTCTAGTCTATTTTTCTTATGTCGATTTGTTAGTTTGGGTTTTTTAGCAGCAACACATCCTCTTAATCCCGCAGACAGTAAGCGTCTTTTAACAGTAGTTGTTGAAATGGGTGTTTCTCGCGTATCATTCAGAGCTGCAGTGATCTGTGGTGCAGTTAAGCGTCGATTCCGTTTAGAAAGAACTCTAATGAAGTTGTCCTCTTGATTTGTTGTGGATTTGGGCCTACCAGATCTCTTTCTATCTTCATTTTTCCCCGTTTCTTGTTTTCTAGCAAGGGTATAGTGGACACCTTTACAAGAAATTCCGAGCCTTTCTGCGATTTGACGTTCACTGTATCCTTCCTCGCGTAGAGTGCAAATAGCGCTTCGCTGTTCAAGCGTGATTTGCTTGCGTTTTGCCATTTTCAGAAGAAAAAATACGGTCAAAGTAGTAGCCGATATCTTTCGAATACAGACAATGTTAATATCACAACTTTCACGTGCCAATGCTCAAGTGCGACTGAATAAGGTCTAAAAAAGTTAAAACCAGCAAACATTATCAATAAAACTACACCATTGCATAGGATAAAGTAGCCGACGGATTAAGTCATAAAACACGTGTTTCGTCAATATTAAGGAATTCCATAAAACTTGATGAATGTAGGATAATAATCCTTTTGTGTTTGTGTAGACAGTCGTAAAAGGTTGTAAAACTTAAGATTATTGCTAATTTTTACCGCTATTAGTCGGCATTTATTTGTTTTGTTTGAAAACAGGTGTGCTTCCAAACTTTTGGACGGTAGTGTATATATATATGTATATATATATGGATTTTCGTCATGTGCCACTAATTCAATCAATTAACAACATTTGTTATAATTGCCTCAATTAACTTTTGATTAAGCCAATTATTTATTGATGCCGTACATACATATAATTCAATTTTATTAATTTCTATTTAGCTAATAAATCATGCAGTTAAATGTTACAAGTGTGAATGAGTGAATGAATTACCTAAAAACAAAACTAAAAGCTAGTGTAACATTTTATGACGAACGGGCACTGATGACAAACACCAACTTCCGGTGGCTCAACCACATGGCGTAAAGAGATACGTGTATGATAGCTTATGGAGTTATGTGCCGTCCTTATCATCACTCTAGACGGATAGCACATGTTGTGACCATACCATAATCTGTCCCTAAAAAAATTGTAACCCTTTATATCGCCACTTATTGTACATAATACATCCACCCATGTATCCACACCTTCAGCTGAATGTATACCTACCCAGAGGGAATAATATCGTAATCATCATGTTTGATAGGCGGGTTAATGATTATAGTTAATGCTACATGTTTCTTATCGTAATTCATCATCATCCTCATCTGAACTCATATACGTCCCACTGCTGAGCCTCCTCCGTGTCATCGTCATCGTCGTTATTCTCTTATCTCAATAACTTGGTGTCGACACAATACGTGCTCCTCTTCCATCGTACATATTTCAAAAGTTATTGGCAATAGTTTTATGACCGGCCGCCTGCCTGACGTCAGCCCTCTTGGGAATGTAATTGTTGACCAAACGTCATCAGGTAGCATTGGTTCAGATCGATATAAATCTCGGGGGATGGTAACTGAAAAAGGTAACCCGCCGGGTTTGCCACGGACGTCAAGGATTCGGTACAAGTAGCCGAACCAATTTGGTTGATTATGGGGCCACGTGCCGCCCTTCCATCGCTACGGACAAAACGAGCGGCGTGTGTCCAGACCATATAGTCCAGATCATGGCCTAAATAAAATAACGGTCCATATAAATCTGCTGAGCTCGTCTCACCGCTGAGCTCGAGCCTCCTTCATCCTCCATTATAGGACGTTAATTGACTGTATACCACAACCCACTACACCAGAATGGGTAAGTGGGTTGATAAATAGAGTTTTATTTCGCATTTTCCTTCTCTTGTAGAAATATTTTATGCAGGTCATAGCTCTTAGTCGTCTTTTACGACATCCACGAGCAAGATAGTAATCATGAATAGTTATTGGGGAAGATGTTTATGGTATATTTTTATCCATGTTATGTACCTATTTATCTATGGGTAGTTATTGTGTAGCATTAATCTATCATCACACAGGATAATCTTCTAGTGTGTCCTCAGCCAATTATTACGTTACCATAGAAAAATACGGAGTAGTGACACATTTCACCGAAAACATGGACTGGACGCTGAATGGGGTGTGAACACTGGTGTGTTCACACACTATTTGGCTAGGTGGCCCACTCGGCTACCATACGGCTACCATAGCCCGTCGGAAAAAAAGTACCTACTAGGCGGGTGGGCAACCAAAGAAAATGACCGGGTTCTGGTGACCCACCCGCACGGTGTCAAGAGGTACATTATAGTGCAGGTCTACGGAAAATGGTCGAACAAGGTGGGCCGAACCAACTGGTGAACGTTATTGGGAGTCGTTGGATTCGGGTGGCACAAGAACGTTCTTTGTGGCGAAATATGAGGGTGGCATACGTCCAGCAGTGGATGACAAAGGGCTGAATGATGACTACGGAAAATTAAAAATTATCGTACGCAGCTTCTCTTGGCCACCCGTGGCCCGCTCGCACGGCGTGGAGAGGTACATGTAGGGCGGGTCTGTGGGGTCTTGCGCTGCTTCTTCTGTCGCCCCGGACGGATTTTGCGGGGCGTAACCAATCCATAGCGCGCCGCCTAAAAAAAGAAAACGCAGCTTCTCTTATTACCCCGGACGGATTAGCGGGTAGCAACAGCCCCGCAGATCGCCGCCAAAATAAAAAAAAATAATGAAAGCCTACCGAAAAAAGCTACTAGTGGCCATATTATATTTTTAAGCCATGATTCATTATTTATTCATCATTAATATTGCATAGAATAGCTTTTTAAATACCGCCGTTGCGGTACAATAACATTTAAAATTGAAAGCCGTTGTTTTCAATTTTTAATGTTATTGTCTTTATTAATTGCAATACATATTATTACAAATTGTACTGACTGCTTTGTATTTATGAAATGGTACCAAACATTGTAAATTTACTGCGCAAATAGAACAATATTGCAAGCAGCGCAAGTTTGTCCTGATTTTAAGTAGAATTTGTTTCTGTTGTTCTCTTTGTTTTATCAGACATTGTAGCTATTATTTTCTTGATTCCGTAGCAAGATATAAAAAGAGCAAATAATTCTCTTTAAGAATTATGTCATTATTCATTCAGCTTGTGTTGATATTAGAAATATATTAATATATTTTTTTAATTATATTCACGTTATATATAACGAAATTGATAAATTTAATGTAGTTACTACTACTATTAGTTAATAGTAGTACATACATACATACATACATACATATCATCACGCCATATCCCTTGCAGGGTAGGCAGGGAGAACAGAGTCCCAGAGAACTCTATCCTTGCATACTTCACTCGCTTCTTCAACATTCATAATTCTCTTCATACACGCTCGCCAGTTTCGGAGACTCTTGACTCCACCTTCTTTCAACACGTGACCAATCTAGTCTAGGTAGGTGAGTCTCGGTCTCCCCTGGTACCTACATCCTTCCACTTTCGCATTGTATATCTTCTTAACCAGACGTTTGTTTGGCATTCTTTCCACATGTCCGAACCATCGAAGCATTCCCTTTCGCATCTTTACACCAATACTCTCTTTCATACCTACTCGCTCTCTTACGTCGTCGTTGCGAATGCGATCGGTCAGCCTAACTCCACAGATTTTCCGTAGAGATCGCATTTCGACCGCATTAATATTGCTTTCATGCTCTTTTCTGCATACCCAACTCTCGCTTCCATACAGTAATGTTGGGATAAGCACT
The DNA here is from genome assembly GCA_905163515.2 of Lymantria monacha. Taxonomy (NCBI): domain Eukaryota; kingdom Metazoa; phylum Arthropoda; class Insecta; order Lepidoptera; family Erebidae; genus Lymantria; species Lymantria monacha. Next base: position 34,317,602 of record LR991081.1, read on the forward strand.
GCGTTATGAATTGCTACACGTTGCACGTACATTGTTAATAGTAGTAATAGGCACTAAGCTGTTTGGTAGCGGCTACGAATACTACCAACCCTTACTTAGCTCGTGGATGTCGTAAAAGACGACTAAGAGCTTTATAACGACCTTGACCAACTTCATCTGATGCTGTTCGGTCAACAATTGCATTCCCAAGGAGGGTTGACGTCTGGCAGGCGGCCGGTCACAAAACTATTGCCAATAATTTTTACAATATGTACTATGAAAGAATACATATTGTATCGACCCCAAGTAATTGGGATGAGAGCAGGAGAATGATGATTGATGAATAATAGGCATTGTGATTTAACAATCAAAAATTAATTTTAATTTCAAATATAAATAATTAGGTCTATGCAACAGATTAATTAAGCTGGTCGAAAATAAATTAGCTAATATTTCTAAAGTCATAAGTCAAAAGTCAATTATATAATGTTTAGATTTTAAGATTTTATTGTTAATTATAAAATAAAGATCATAAATTTACTTGATTCTGTATATAATTGTAATGTGTCATTAACACTGTCTTCTTGAGTATTATGTATATCCTAGACGGACTTACATAATACTCTAATACTCTTTCTTGCTCATAGGTATCGGAAAAGACGATTAAAGGTACACGCCTTAGTCGTCAGTTTTTTTTGTTTCGGAATAAAAATACAAGCAATCACCTCTTTCTATGCCCAATTTCATCCAATGTAAGAGAAGAGAAATTTGAAATGAAACCCTGTACCAAAATATCTAACGAGTGTGGTATTTCATTTGTCGTTCACCCCATACAAGTCTATCTACACGGAACCAAGCTTTACTTTTTTGCAAAATTTAAAGAATATTTATGATTTATAAAGCAATATTCATTTATAAACGATTTACAAATACAGGGTGGAAGTGGACCGCTCCCGAAAACAAAGACAGGTGACCCTACTAGTCCTACTTGTAATGATAGGCTAGGAAAAAATCGATTCGGATGAAAAAAAATTTTTTTTTTACAACGAATTTTAAGTTTTTTCCACATTCCATCGTATTAGGACAGTGCCATGTAACGATAATTCCATAAAAAATACGTAACTTTACTCAGATGAGAAAAGACGCAATCTATTTAAAACTCACGATCATATGTTCAACGACCTCGCGTGGTGAAAAAAATATTTTTTTCATCAGAATCGATTTTTTTCTAGCCTATCTTTACAAGTAGAACTAGTAGGTTTACCTGACTTTGTTTTCGGGAGCGGTCCACTTCCACCCTGTATCACGTACAGTACAGTTGTTCAGTAAGTTACATTATAGAAATAAAATAAAAATTAAATTTATATCTTTACTTTCATTGTGAAAATATTCGATTTATATACTCGTATAAAAAGCGGCAATAATACGTTATCACAACGTAGCACAATTTGCAGGATAAATATCAAACTCAAATAATATTGAGTGACTGTCACGGTAAACTAATAAACTATAAGCACCTTTGGAGATATTTTGAGTTATCTATCTAAACGGTAGAAGCTTATATAACACGAACTAAAATAAGAATGTAATTATTCGAAAAATTTGCATTACATTCTTATTTTTAAAATTTTCACGAAAATATTTTAATAATTTTCACTGAAATTTTAGCTGCAAGTTTCTCTTATTCTAGTTTTATTTTGTAAAATCTACTACGTTTTATTACGTTTATTTTATCAGGTAGTATCTGTATTACCAAACAACAAGGATAAAGTTGTGAGTGCATGGCTACGAAACAATAAAAACTTCGTAAATTTTTGGTCCCCACATACATTTTAAATGTGTTTACCGTATTTTTATTTTAAACTACTGTTAACGTGGGGTAGCTATGTTATAGATTAACTTCGTAAATCGAAATTTATATAAAATTAATATTTCCTTTTTATTTTTATTGATATTACAATTTCTACTCTTTGACTCCTCGAAATTCCATTAACCAAAATCAATTGATACTGACATTTATCATTTATTATATTTTCATCCTTCAAAAATTTCAAATAACGCTTATTCATAACGTATACCCATAAGAAAATGACCTTCGTTCAACGTGACGGTTATGGCTATGAAGGTCTCCAACAATGTATGTAATGATGAATTGATAGCACATATTTTAAATTATTTTTTACTTTTTGCTGAATGGCACAAAGTAAAAAGTAAGATTGATAGAGTAAAACAGTAAGAAAGTAAGACGTAAATAGAAATATTACTACTACTAATAATTACGAAGGTACACAGCACCTGGTGGACAGTCGAATAGAACACGGCAAATTACAGTTGACTGTAATTTGCGAGAGACAAAGGACAAAAGCTCTAATACATCTAAATTCTACTATGTAACCTTAAATTCACATTATAATTTTTTTTTATTCAAGCCAGAACTATCACAATAACAGCCATAAATCTAGTAAAGAAAAATATTTACTCTAATTTATAAAGCATTGTCATGTTTTATATTTTATCTTATTATATCTCCAAGTCATGCTCAAAGAGGAAAAATTTTCTCTAAGTCAATGAATCCCTTGGACAATAACCCTTTCAATAACTCTACAACAGGATTATAGAATCGTAAATAAGAGACACAAATATACTCAGATTAAAAATTAAGGCATTTTTATATGATCTATAGATTTAATGATCTTATGTTCGTCATTTCCTTTACTAGCAAAACCATGCTACTACTAAATACGATATTAATAAAAAGAATATTGTGGCCTGCTCACTTGCTACTGCTGCCTGCTCTTTTAACAACTTTTTTTGGCAATGTCCTCGAACCTTGATGCTCTCCATCTTTAAATAAAGACTCTGCTAGTCACCACTTGCCCGTATACACATTTATGTTGATAGACGTCAATGATAATACTATCAACGTATAACGATCTGATCGTGTAGTGTCTATCACGAAGACATGAATTTTCATTAAAAAATATTACGTTCGATATTCACATGCCTTGACTTCACCCTTACAACATTTTTGTCATATCTTAGTTGACCCAAAACCGATAATCGGGTATTGCATCGACCAGAAAATGGTTAACATGAAACTTTACCATTATTCTTGAATATACTTTTATTTTATTTATAAACTAGCCACCCGCCCTCGCTTCGCTTCGGTTACGTTAATTCAGTTGTGTAATTTACTTTCGCTACATAGAATTCCTTTTCTGAGAAGGAATTTCTTCTTTTCTTCTGAATTTTGTAAGATCTGAAATCATCTGACCTCTAAAGGGCAGAGAAAATTCATACCAAATTTCAAGTCTGTAGAAGCTATATTTAAAAAATGTGTTTTATACACCCCATCAACCCCCACCTTGTGGGTAGAATTTTGTGAAATCCGTTCTTAGCTGACCTCTACTCCATAAATATAATATTTCTACCAAATTTAAAGTCTGTAGGCCTTATGGTTCCAGAGATATCGTGATGAGTCAATACATAGGTGGAAATCTCTTATATGTATATAGATAAAAAAAATATTCTTTAGTGAACAATTATTTATTTTTATTCTTTAGTGAACAATTATTTATTTTTATTCCTTAGTGAACATTTAAGAGAGTCTTTTAACGTTGTTAGTATACAGTTACATACGTAATAAATCCTCTACTAATGCTGAGAAGTATTCGTATAATTCTTCTAGTATGTTTATATACATCATTCGGATTTTTAATTTGAAACTGTAATATTTACTACTATTAATATTCTACAACTGTTTGCATTACATTAGGTACATAAAATTTTAGTGAAATGTCAGATTACGAGTACACGTAATCGTAGAGAATGCATGAAGACTATGATGAACGTGAATGAAGCGATAGAGGTATGTCAGGACCGTGGTTTGTGGCAATCCGTAGTCTCTGCCTACCTCTCTGGGAAATAGGCGTGAGGCTATGCATGTACGTATATATCTGTTTCCAACTATGAACAAATTAGATGAGTTAGCACCTTACCAGGTGCAGTAAGCATCTGGCATACTGACGACAGCCTAATTTTTACTAGTAATTACATAGAATGGTAACTATTTATGTGTTTAAGCTTTAATAGATTATATTAAAAAGTGTAGCATAATAAATATTTTTATAATTCAAAAGAATTTAATATTTAATCAATACGAGAGTAATCTTCTTCAAATAACTTACCTGCAAGACCCAATCATCTCACATCGTCCGTAATAGCGCTGGTTCGACTAAGTAGATGTCTCTCATGGGACCGCCCGAGTAATGTTACTTAAGTTTATGTGTACTGTAGCTTTTTTTATAACGAATGTGCCTATATATTTGGTTACTATAAGTATGTGGGTAAATAAACGTAAGATTCAACCACCAATAGCTTATAGCATTGCTCTTAACATGTCACTATTCACAGTAAGGTTCTTGGTTTAATTCTTTAGGCAAATAATAATGGGCATTCTGAAATTCTTAGTATCAACACGAAATATGTAACTGTACTCTGAAGATGACAATAGAATGCCTCTTTTATATCATACTAGCTGACCCGGAACACTTCGTTCCGCCTAACAGTTAATAAATGAGCAGATTTCAATTAATTCAAAATGGTTAAGTTATTTTTTTTTATACATACATACATATGATCACGCCATATCCCTTGCAGGGTAGGCAGAGAGAACAGAGTGCCAGAGAACTATCCTTGCATACTTCACTCGCTTCCTCAACATTCATAATTCTTTTCATACACGCTCGCCGGTTGCGGAGACTCTGGACTCCATCTTCCTTCAATACCTGACCAATCTGGTCTAGGTAGGTTAGTCTCGGTTTCTCCCGGTACATACATCCTTCCACTTTCGCATTGTATATCTTCTTAACCAGACGTTCGTTCGGCATTCTTTCCACGTGTCCCAACCATCGGAGCATTCCCTTTCGCATCTTTACACCAATACCCTCTTGCATACCTACTCGCTTTCTTACGTCGTCGTTACGAATGCGATCGGTCAGCCTAACTCCACAGATTTTCCGTAGAGATCGCATTTCAACCGCATTAATTTTACTTTCATGCTCTTTTCTGCATACCCAACTCTTACTTCCATATAGTAATGTTGGGACAAGCACTGCGTGTACATCGGTAGCCTCACCACCTCAGCCTGAAGGTACCTGTATTGCTACACGTACCTTCAGGCTGAGGTGGTGAGGCTACCGAGAAGTTGCCCAAACGCTCCGTTCACTCTATTTCCTGCATTCACTCTTCGCTCTATATCAGTGGTGTACCTTCGGTCTCGGCTAAATCCACATTCAAGATATACAAATTCATCCACTTGTTCTAGTACTTGTAACTCTTACATCTGTTCTGGCTTCATCTCTTTCGAAGACCATTATTTTGGTTTTGCTCGCATTCACGCGTAGACTCCTTTTCTTACAATCTTCTGTCATTGTGTTGACTAGGGTCTGCAGGTCAGTCGTTGACTGCGCCAGCAGGACTGCATCATCTGAATAGAGTGGAGCACTGACCACTGAGTCGCTCATCTGGACTTCCACATTCATATCGTTCAACCCTTGGAGACATTTATGCAGTTATATGATAGACAGTCTGGCTGACAGAACGCACCCCTGCTTAACGCCGATATTGACATCAAACCAAGGCGACATTCCATCATCCAGCCGCACACAAGCTCTACAGCCCATGTAACTGGACTGCACAGCTTGCAACAGTTTATCGTTAATACCATACTCCGGTAAAATGTCCCAAAGTTTCTTTCGTACAACCGTGTCAAATGCTCTCTCCAGATCCACAAAACTACAGAAAACCCTCGAACCTAGAGCCAGATGCTTCTCCACAATGTTGCGCAGAGAGAACACTTGATCCATGCATCCCCTTCCACTCCTGAAACCTCCTTGTGCCTCACACATTAAACTATCGGACACCATTCTCATTCTCCTTTCAATAATTTTACCGTACAATTTTGCTGCCAAACTGGTCAAGCTGTAATTTGCGCAGTCATAACGTGAACCCTTGTTTTTAAACAAAGGTACGATGACTGCGCTATTCCAGTCCTTGGGAACTATTCCCGAGCTCCAACATAAATCGAGGAGCAAAAGGAACGCCTCCCAGACATAAGAGCCGCCTAGCTTGATCATCTCGGCAGACACCATATCAATGCCCGCTGCCTTACCATTTTTCAAATTTCTTATCGCCCATTCAACTTCATCCATACTGATACCATCGGAGGACGCGAGGAGAGTGACTTCTTCACCTCCCTCCAAAAGAGTTTGGTGTTACCCTCGAAGTTTTTCGTCAGCCTATCTTCTGCGATCATATTTGCTCTATCACGTTTCTCTTTCACTAAGACCTTGGTGTCATTCTTACATTACCGATATATTTCTTTCTTCTGTTCAGTCATACTGTCATTCAGATTCAAAGAAGAGACATAGTCCAGTCACGCTTTCTTCTTTTGCTCTACGGAAGCTGCCACTTCCGCATCCTGCCATGCATCACCATTTGTTCTTCTATGCTTTTTGAGCTTCCACATACTTTTATACTTTCGCTGTATCTACCATACTCTCTTTCAATATTCTCCAGTATTATTGTATGTCCGATTGCGGCTGGCTTGCCATCGTCAGCCATTCTTGGGCACCCTCTGCATACTTTCTTCCAACCTTTCAACCTTTATTCTTTCAAGTCCGAGGTGGACACGCTCTCGCCAGTACCTCCACTTTCTGAACAGACCACAAAATCTCGCAATAACGAGATAGTGGTCGGTATCGACTGTGTGGCCCTTGTAGGCTCTTACGACCAATAATTTGCTTTAGAGTATGCCGCTTTTTTGGAGTCTTTTTTTCAACTGTCTATCAAAATTATATCTATTATACTTTTCTGTTCATTCCTTCTCCATGTATACATATGGATATCCTTATGTTGGAAAATTGTGTTGGACACGATAGTGTTTCTCTCCATGCATACATGCATCCGCAATGCCTACCTGCGTCGTTCACTCTCTTATCACCAAATGGACCAAGTACGTCCTCATAGTTGGGAGGCTTGGTCCCCACCCATCCGTTCAAATTTCCGCATACAATCACGCGTTCACTAGTTTCTGCCACATCCAGAACATCCCTAACATTATCCCAAAACTTCTCCAGGTCTGATGCTACTGAGGACGAGACGAGATCCTACGGGAGCATATGCTACAAACACACCAAAGTGTATGTTCAAGTGACACCTAGTTTTATACGGACCCAAAGACGTCTGGGATCATACATTCCATCCGTATTTTTTTTTATTATGATAATAAATATGAATAATATATAGATTAAAAAAAAACAAGTATTTTAATAACATGCCAGCAACACGAAGAAGTACCTTATGTTATACGACATTTTTCTTCATGCGCGTTGAAAATTATCTAATTGTTGATCTCTGAGATTTGCTCGACGATTTCGCATTGTCAACCGAGCTGTTTCACGGGCTGCATTGCTTTCCTCTTGTGATTGAGAAGAACGACGTCGGGCCATATTAACGCGGCGGTCTGCCCGTTCAATATCTTGTTTTTCTGCCGTGGTTACATTTGTGATGTTTCGAAGTGTTACTGCTTTGTCGAGAAAGATTTGATCTGTTGATCGCGGCACTCTTGATGACAATATAGACACAATATGATATATTATAACAATATTCGTTAAAATATTATAAGAGAGGGCTGTGGTGTGAATGAAGATGTGGCGACAAAGATAAAAAAGGGTATGCTGATATGGTTTGGACACGTGGAAATAATGAGTAAAGAAAGTTTGACTAAGCAAATATACAAAGCGAGTGTGAGTGGGACGATTACAAGGGAAAGACCACGTCGTACTTTTCTGGATCAAATTGAAGATGTGTTGGCGAAAGATCAAATTAAGAGTACGCGTAACCGTAGAGCATGCATGAAGACTGTGAAGAATGTGAATGAAGCGATGGAGGTGTGTCAGGATCGTGATTTGTGGCAATCCGTAGTCTCTGCCTACTCCTCTGGGAAACAGGCGTGAGGCTATGTATGTATGTATTCGTTAAAATTCGTAACACTCGCACAAAATGAACACCGACCGGTCAAATTTAATTTTAACTTTTTGCGGTATTTTCAAACAAACCATTACGTCAGTTGCGTTTTGTTACATCATTTACTAATAAATGTTTAGAACTGATGTTTTTTTAAGTTTTTTTTCATTAATATCATATTTTAATATCACTATATCCTATTCCCGACGACAACAAACTCAAAAACATAAAAATCATAAAAATTTGCCCAGCCGTTCTCGAGTATAAGTATTGTAATCAACACAACTTTGTTTTACATACATACATACATATCATCACGCCTGCAGGGTAGGCAGAGAGAACAGAGTACCAGAGAACTCTATCTCTGCATACTTCACTCGCTTCCTCAACATTCATAATTCTCTTCACGCTCGCGGATTTCGGAGACTCTTGATTCCACCTTCCTTCAGTACATGACCGATCTAGTCTAGGTAGGTTAGTCTCGGTCTCCCTCGGTACCTACATCCTTCCACTTTCGCATTGTATATCTTCTTAACCAGATGTTCGTTCGGCATTCTTTCCACATGTCCGAACCATCGGAGCATTCCCTTTCGCATCTTTACACCAATACTCTCTTTCATACCTACTCGCTCTCTTACGTCATCGTTACGAATGCGGTCGGTTAGCCTAACTCCACAGATTTTCCGCAGAGATCGCATTTCGACCACATTAATTTTACTATCATGCTCTTTTCTGCATTAATTAATTTAACTTTGTTTTATATATATAGATTCCAGAAATTACGTGTTAATAGTAACGTTGGAATGTTAATTTACTGTTTTTATTTTCTAAATGTGTTTTTTCTGTTTACCGGGATATTATCAAATACATACCATCCTGCTAGCCAGATTAATAGCTCAGCTTGAATCCTTATTATTCGTGCCTCCGTTTTCACCGTTTGGAGAGGAGCATTGGGATCATGCGGTAATTAAACTTAGTCGTCTGCTCAGGACGGTTACTCCTTGAGGTTAAATGACTTTATATACAAAATTAAAAATATAAATCTACAAATATATTGATTTATATATTGATATTAGATTGAGAATCTCAACTTGTGTACGTCCTACTTTTAGGCTCAAACTTCTTCTATAATGAGAAGGGTCTATATATCGAGGATGTTTATACCATGCGGTACAAAAATTTGGTATAGAGTTTTATTTTGAGTTTTTCTGCCCTTATAATGATGTTATTTGCTTACGTCTCTTAGTCTTATTTTACAATCACCGACGTGATTGAAAGCGGGTGGAGATATTTCGCATTCTTGCCGCATTACCACATGGAAAACCACCATTAATTGACCGTACATAATATTCATATTAATTGGAGTTAGCTTCAGATTCAATAGAAGACTCCTTACTATTTCAAAAACTCAAATGAAGTGATTTTAGATTCATTTTTATAGAATTACTAGCTTTCCCAGTAGACGTGGTCCTGCCCGAAAAATCTTTAAGCGATATGTCCACAGCAGAGCCACCTACCGGGTCCAATTCTCTTTTGAAATCATCTAGGGACCCATTGGAATATTCATAGAAAATTTTCAATCGGTCCAGCCGTTTAACATACAATGGCGCCAGCGAGCCCAATTGCAAATCTAAACCATTCTCGAATCCACTTGAACACACACAAAAAATTTCAAGAAAATCCGTCCAGCCGTTTAGGAGGAGTTCAGTAATATATATATATAATATATATATATATATACATATACATATATATATATATATATATATATATATATATATATATATATATATATATATATATATATATATCTATATATATATATATATATATATATATATATATAGAAAGTACTAGCTTCTGCCCGCAGTTTCACCCGCGTAAAAGGTTACTTTACTAAAGTTTGTTTTTCATCCCCTGTTTTTACTTTACCCCTTAAGGGTAATTTTTTACATTATTTTAATGTCATATTTATTTACATCTAATCAATAGCCTTAAAATAAGTTTCAAGCTTTTGACTTTAAAAATGACGGTACTCCCTTACAAATTTTCATCCCCCTTTACAAACCTTTTTTTGCTTTAAAAAGTAGCCTATGTCCTTTGTCAGGTTCTAGACTATCCGTGTGCCAAATATCATTTAGATCGGTTCAGTAGTTTTGGCGTGAAAGAGCGACAGACAGACAGACAAACAGAGTTACTTTCGCATTTATAATATTAGTAAGGATTGAATGCGCTTAGAATTGCATAAATAGAAGTAAGACTGCCGCTAAAACCATCCATACGGTTGCTGATAGCTACAAATTTGAAAGGGTCATATGATAATCATAACATCTAACAATATCAGAGCAACCACGTGTTATCTTTCTCCGTGGTTAGATGAGTCAGAGAGGCTCGTAACTAAAAAAATGCAATCAAATGGGCTCTGTCTAATACCGGCTAGTCAACCATTAACCTTTCAATGATTGACAAGCGCGTCGCTAAAATTTCTGATATCTGCTACGATTTTGGTGGCCTGGCCCACAAAATGCTTCGATTACATGGCCTTCTAACCCATACAACTGCTATGTTATGAACACATTAACTTTATACCTTTTTTGCTGGCTATAGAAAACAATAATAAAATACCAAATAGATCATCAGGATATCATACCAAGTAACAGACCGGTTTCAGATCCATAAGGTTGACGTCACATAACGACAAGGCAAAGTCATAGGATAATCATGGATCGCAATAATATTCTCCTCCAGGTCAATTTTAATCAGTCCGCTATTCCATCGAACAGTTGGTTTCTGTAATAAAAGTCACACACCTATGTTATTATACATCCTGCAACGTTCTCATTGAGCTATATGGTATTCTGGGCGCATATTGAAAAGGAAAAATTTTAAAAATTAAGTTTCATATATAATCTCATTTATATATGCAGATTTTTAATATTATTTTATTCCTCTACGTTGGCAATGGAACTTCTTTTAATTTTCTTATTGGCAATATATATTATTGAGAAAATAAAATTAAGATATTAGAATCTGTGGCAAGATACAATTTTGCCATTATTTAATACAAATAAAATACGTTATTTAAGGGTTAGGTTGACAAAAATTATATTAATAGGCCCCTTTTTTTTTTTTTTTTTTGAGGAGGGTTACGGTCGGCACACTCCTCGCACCACTCCGTCCGGGGTGACAGAGGGGCGTAAGCACGCACACCCGTAACCCACCCGTGACGTCGCCTTCGTCGTTGGGCCAACCACCGGAGCAGAGTGACTTGACGTCAGTGGTTGGCCCGACGGAATACCCCAGAGGAGTACCCTCTCCTCGACCGACGTCCCCCCCTCGGGTAGGATGTCGGTCTTTCCTCATGCGGTCGGCCTCTCGGTGGGTGACGGACTAAGGCCCCGATCCAGTCACCCGCGGCCTCGGCTAGGGCGGCATCAGGCGCAGGTAATCGCGCCTGCGCCGCCCCAGTCGCCGGCGGCGGCTCGCTTCGTCGAGGAGACGCTCCTCGCGCACGCGCTCCGCCGCCTCCTTCCGCGAGACTACTGCCTCGCAGAAGGATGCGACCGCGTCCCAGTTCCTGACGCTGTCGAGCATCGCCCTGGCGATGGTCGGCAGCGTCAGGTCAGCACCGATGATTGTGACGAGTTCACGACGCTTCTCTGCCCAAGCGGCACAAACCTCGAGCGTATGCTGCGCCGTGTCCTCGTCGCAATCGCAGCGGTGGCAGGACGGTGTACTCTCCCTCCTTACGACCGTGTGCAGGTATTTGCCGAAGCATCCATGCCCCGTTAAAACCTGCACCAGTCGGAAGGAGAGCACCCCGTGCCGCCGTTTTAGCCACTGCATCAGCACCGGCCGGAAGGCCTCCACGGTCCGCACACCGAACCGAGGCCTCTCCAGCCGGACTGCCCAACGGGCAATGACGTCGAGGCGGGCGTCGACGCGCCAGGCGGTGTGCTCCCTCAACGAGACCACACAGCCCTCCGCTCGCACCCCCAACATCCGCCGATACAAACCGGCGAGCAATTCCGCTTCCAGGTCCCATGGAGGGGTTCCGGCCAACAGACACGCTGCCTCCGTCGACACCGTGCGGTACCCGCGTATGGCCCTGACCGCCATGGCCCTCTGGGGTTGCCACAGAAGAGCCCTGAGTCGGACAGTCAGGAATCCCGCCCACACCGGTGCGCCATACAGGGCCATCGACCGGATGACCCCTGCGTACAGCTGTCGGCAGGTAGCGCTCGGTCCACCCACATTCGGCATAAGCCATGATAGGGTGGACGCCGCGCCGACGAGCCGTGGAGCGAGTCTGCAGAAATGCTCCCGGAACCACCATCGCCCGTCGAGCACCAGGCCCAAATACCTCATATGGGCCCGGATGCTGATATCAACCGAATTGACGGTGATCGAGACGCCGATGGGAGGGCCCATGCGGGGCCCATGGAACAAAAGGGCCTCCGTCTTGTCCAGGGCCACCCTCAACCCCAGCGTCCCGATCCGCCTGACGATCTCCTCGGTGCCGAGAGTCGCCAGGCTTGCCGCCTCCTCCAGCGTCCCACCACGGGCTGTGACGAGCGTGTCGTCGGCGTAACATATCACGCCCAGCCCGGGCGGGAGGCTCCCCCTCAACGCCCAGTCGTAGCCGATGTTCCACAGGGTGGGTCCGAGGACCGACCCCTGCGGAACACCGCACGTCATGGGCGTTCGCACAACGTCCCCTACTCGGTTGGTGTAGAGGACGCTGCGCCCCTCCAAATAGTCTGCCACTAGCCGCCTCAGGTAAACTGGCACTCCGTGATATCGGAGCGCCTCCCTGATGCAGCTAAATGGCAGACTATTGAATGCGTTGGCGATGTCCAGGGACACCACCAACAGCACTCCCACGCCGGTGACGGCCTCAGTCGCCACGGCCCTCAAGCGCAACAGAGCCGCGATCGTCGAACGACCCCTCCTAAACCCAAACTGGGCATCCGACAGATCGGGCCCCGTGCCGACGAGGTGCCGCTCGATGCGGGCAGCCAGCACCCTCTCCAATAGCTTGCCCGCATCGTCGAGCAGCACGATGGGCCTGTAGGCCGAGGCCGACTCTGGAGACCGTCCCGGCTTCGGCAGGAGCACCAGCCTCCCCTCCTTCCAACACCCAGGGAACCGCCCGGATGCTAAGCACGCGTCGAACAGCTCCCTGAGGCGGAGACCCAGGTGGTCAAGGACCAGGGCCAGCACGCGGTTGGGGACACCGTCGGGCCCGGGGGCGGTGGATTTTCCACGCATGCGCGCCACCGCCGCCCCCATCTCGGGTTCCGTGATGGGCGGAACACTGTCATCGTCGGCCTCCCGGTCGGTGTCTGGCGGAGCCATGACCGGGGGCGTGTGTTCCGCCCGTCGCGGGAACAGATCCTCGACGACCCTGGTGAGGAGGCCGGGCTGGAGAGTCTCGGTGAGGGGAGGGCCCCGCGCGCGGAGCTTACTCAGCGCTGCGCGATAGGGGCGACCCCAGGGGTCACGATCGAGACCATCCAACATCTCCTGCCTACTGACGTCCTTGGCGGTACGGACGGCCAGCCTAAAGGCCGACCTCGCATTGCGGTAGCCCTCGTAAAGCCGGCTCTCCCGCTCCTCGTCGCGATGGTGCCGCCGGCTGCGGGTGTAGGCCCTTCGGGCGCGTATACACGCGACGCGCAGGCCCGGTCGATGGGCCGCCCCGCCCTTTTGGGGCCGATGCCGGGGGTCTGCAGTCCCCAGAGTCCATGCGGTGCTTGGCAGGCCTATTGCCTGCCTCACACGCGGGGCAGTGGGGCACCGCAGAGCACGATGCCGCCTGGTGTCCAGCCTGACCGCAGCGGAAGCATAACCCACTACAGTCGAAGCAGTTGCGACATGTCGGTCGGGTATGCCCGACCGCCATGCACTTATAACACCTCGCGGGGCGGGTTTCCAGCACGGTTACCCGCGCCGAACTCCAGCCTACGAGGAGCCTGCCTGAGTCGGCCAATTTTTTCACCGACTCCACCGGACATTGCACCCAGACAGCACCGACACCGCCCGGACCAGGGCGGATGGTGCCAATCCGGACAGTGTCCGAGGCACATCCAGTACACGCTACAATGGCCTCCTGAACGTCCTCCACCGTCACGGAATCGTCCAAACCCGTGAGGCGCATCTCTGCGCACTTGACGGGCCTGGAGATTCGGACTCCATCCTCCGGCCCGAACAGCCCCCTCAGCTTCAAGGCCACACTATCGGCCACCTTGACGCCCTCGGCCCCAGGGAACTCGAGAATACGAGCCCCTGTCCGAGCCTTGCGGGTCCTCGCCTCAACGTCTCCGATGTCGGAGACGTTCAGCTCCCGCCGGGCGCGTCTTAGGACGGCCTCATAGTTGAGGCCCCTCTCAGCCGCCTCAGGCAACACGGTAATAATGACCGCAGCTGTCTTCGGCGACTTGAGGCCCCTGCGCGACCTCTTTCCCCCTTTGCCGCCTCCCGCCTGGGGAGCGGCGGCCACAGCGGCACTCTTGGCCGCCGCTCTCTGCTTCTGGCCGCGTGCCTTCCTACTGCGTTCAGCCACCTGCCAGCCCAGTTCGAGCCTGGCAGCAGCGCTGGGCGCAGCAGGCACAGTCGCGGGTGCGCTAGCTGGAGCCTGCAGTGTAGCCGCTGGCGCCGGCCACTGCCCGGCCTTGGCGGGAGCCGGCACCGTGCCAGCCTTCCTCTTGGCCCCCTTGGGCCCGCCTACGGCCGCGGCGTAGGTCACCACGCGGCCACCCTGACATGGCAGCGAGGCGGGAGCTGGCGCTTACGGCCGCTTCGCCTTGTCAGCGGCGAGCGGTGGTCGGAGGGGTGCCTCGGGCGGAAGACGATCCACCACGGCCTGGATGCGCGCGTCCATCATCAACTCAATTTTGGCGAAGATGACAAGCATCGCCTCCTCCGGCACACCGTGCACCGCAGGCAGCGGCTCCTCCCCCTTCTTGGGCCTTCCGCGCTTCCTGACGGCGCTCACGGCCGACGCCGCGGGCGCAGGCGGCGCCACGGACGTAGGTGGCACCACGAGCGCAGAGGACGGGCCCGCCCTCCCCGGCGCAACCCGTTTCGGCGGCGAAACCGGTGTCGGCGGCGCGACTGGCACTAAAAGTGCGAATTGAGACCGCAAGTCAGCCATGTCCTTGGCCAACCCGCGGTTGTCCTTCCGCACCGCCGACAGCTCCGACTCAAGTGTCCGGTTGCGCTCCCGCAGGCCGGAGACCTCCCTACTGAGGCGGGCGTTCGCGGCCTGCAGGGCCGCCACCTCACCTCCTTGATCGGCTTGACCCGGAACCGGCCTCGCCGCCACCGCCGACCCACGACCTCTACGCCCACGACGCGCAGTGGGGACCTTAGGAGGAGGCATGACGACACTCCCCTCCGAGTCGGAGCTGCCGCCCTTATGCAGGGGGCGCTTCCGGACACTCGGGGGGAGAGCCTCTTCCCTCTCCCTGACATTTATGGCCGCCGTCAGAGCCTTCGCCGCAGTGTGCGGCTCAGACTCCTCGGCGGCCTCGGCAGCCGAGCTGCCCTCTTCCATGCTGAACGGCCCCTCGTTCCGGCTTCGGCCGACCTCCTCGTCGGACGGCTCTGCGGCCTTCCCGCCCTCGTCCGAAGACTTTTCCAAGGCCGTGTCGGTGTCGGAGCTTCTGGCGCTCTCCGACGATGGCCCTGCGGCTTTACTGCCACCCTCACTCCGCGACGGCTCTGCGGTAGATCCGCCCTCGTCACTCGACAGCTCCGTTGAGCTGCCACTCCTCGTCCCCTCCTTAGACGGCTCTGCGACATCGTCGCCCTCGTCCCGGGACACACACCCGCCGCCGCTCTCCCTCCGTGGCAGTCCTGCGGCGCTACCACCATCCGTATGCGACGGCTCTGCGGCAATTGTGCCGCCCTCATCGCTGGGAACGCTGGTCTCACGGCGTGCCGCGGCCTCCAGCACCTCCCTCTCCTTCTTAAGGCGGTTGGCGCGCCGTTTAGCGCGCTTGCCAAGCGGAGTTAGCATCCGCCTGCTCTTCTTCCTCCTCTTTGAGGCCTCTTTTGCTGGTGCCGGGCCCTCGGCGGACGCCTCAAGTCGCGAGGACGAGGCGTCGTTTGTGTCAGTTTTGCTTTGGCTTGACAAGGCCTTGAGGTGGGAATCATTATGATCCCCGTCGTTATCAATTTTTAAATGTCCAGTATCCATAATAAATCCCACGAGTATGGGAGATACATTCCGTCGACCCGGGCAGAGATCCCTGTACCCGGGCAAGCCTACATTTACCAACCAGGGGGGCAGCCGGTACCCTGGCTGGAACGTGCTAAGAACAGATTAATAGGCCCCTACCTAAATATGTACTTTCTTTTATATTTTGTAATGATTGTCAATTCGTTATATTGATATTATACTGTATATCTATCTGTGTGTCTTTCAACAGTTCGTATACTATAAACATTGCCAAGTGTGACTCACATTCAGGCACCGCTCAATATTTCGCGGTATACGGCACCTGCATACTAGTACATGTATCTTCTGAAGGAATTAAGTCTGAATTTTATAATAACACATAATATTATATTTTTACGCATAATATTTCTATAATACAAGTTATGTTTTCAGGTAAAAATAAAAACTATAAAATAAAAACGATATTTAATGTTTACTTGCGGTTTATTAGGGAGATGATTTTTTTTATTCAAGTTTTATTTCAAAATTTCGATCAATTTCCAAGGAAAACAATTAAAAAAACCTCAAATAAACATTGCTCACATATACGAACTATATTCAATCCAACTGGTTAATTTCTAGCTATCAAAAAATCAGTTACTTCAATTCTGATGATTCTTTGAAAACGGCACATATTCCTAACTAGGCAAAAAATAAAAAAAATAAAGTTATACATACTACTTTTATAAATGCGAAAGTAACCCTGTCTATCTGTCTGTCGCTCTTTTACGCCAAAACCACTGAACCGATGTAACTGTAATTTAATGCACAGATAGTCTAGAACCTGACAAAGGACATAGGCTACTTTTTAATGCAAAAGAAAGGATTGTAAAGGGGAATGAAAAGTTGTAAGGAAGTATCGTCATTTTTAAAGCCAGAAACTTATTTTTACATAAATATATATGACATTATAATTTTGTAAAGAAAATACCCTTAAGGGGGAAATAAAAATAAGAGATGAAAGTTTATATGGAAGTTGGTTATTTTAGAAGCTATATCGACGAAACATTTTTTTTTTGCTTTTTATTAGATATAAATAAACAGGGCATTACGTTGACCGGCTGCTGTCAGTAGCTCTGCGAGGTACCATGCCTCGCAGCTAAGACGCATAGTTGGCCAAATACAAAAATGCCGTCACCTGCGATCAGCTTTTTGTTATAAATTTTTAAGATATCTCATCTTATATTTTAATTAAATATAAATAAGTTAGCTATAAATTCTGTTTTGTTATATTCCATATTTTTGCAATTTTTTTCTTATCCCAGTAAAATCACTTATGTTTATGTTTCCTTTGAAAGCATTTCCTAGATTAACATATAGGAAACTTTTATCCTGGTAATGTGTTTCCTTGCGATAAGGTTCAACTTTAGAAAAGTAACCTCATGATATTTACGCGGGTGAAGCCGCGGGCAGAAGCTAGTATGTCATAATTTATTGGTCTGGATCTGATACTCCAATAGAGGGCGCATAGCAGCTATATTCGCCTCTTATTAAATATAGAATTCGTTATGTAGATGTAATATCTATTATAATTTAAATATTAACTTGTATTTTACTTGCAGTGCAATCCGCCGCCTACGGGCGGTGGACTGGGGTGGCCTACGGCGTGATGGCCACAACCTCTTCACTAAGCTTATACGAACTAAGGATCCTCGTGACTCCGAAGCTACTGACGCAACTGCATCTAGCCGTCAGAGATTATCGGTGAGTAAATTTGACTACTACCTTTGTCTTTCTAAATATGTATATTCAGATTACTTCCTACTCATACAAAGTTTAACAACTTAATAATAACTTTTTATCAAATTATTTAATTTATGGCAGTAAGTAAAATAAACATCAACAAGAAACTATTTTGAGAACCTACCTATTAAATTATATACCTATTAAATGGAATGAAAATAATGTTTAGTACATTATTTTTATAAAACTTGTAAAAAGAAATCACTGCTTCGTTTTTCTAATATTAGTATAAATGTACAATTAACCATTTTGCAAACTAACCTTAGTAAACTAACCTTAGTAAGCTACCTAACCGTAGCAAGCTAACCTTAGTAAGCCTTGAAATAAACAGCGAAATACAAATTAATGTTCATTATTTCCAATAATAGCAGTTCTATAACTATTGTCCTCTTGTGTATTTTGTTTTATAATTAAACAAACTAACTATATAGTAACAGATTACAACACAAAATTATTAAAACATTGAGAAGGAAAACTTGAAACAAAACTGACCAGTGTGGTATAGTAGATCAATTTCCCTCCCATTACGGAGGAGACTCGAGCCCAACAGTGGGACATATATGAGCTGAGATGATGATGATGAACTATAAAACTGATGATGTTTCTAATAAACTTGCAATCCCTGTTTGACATCGACATGATTTATTAGAAAATATCCAAAAATAATGAAACAAAAATAACTAAACAAAAAGCCTCACAAATGTAACTTAAAAACTGTTAAAACTTCATAAAAAAACTTGCAACCCGTATTTTACATCCTGCTCATAGAAATTTACAAAAATGATGAAACACGAATTTTTAACATTTAATACTAAATAACCAAATACAAATGATCACGGATCGAATTTCAAATCTGACGAAGTTTCATACAAACTTGCGATCCCTATTTTTGGGAAGAAATTTCTAAAAATGGTGAAACACGTACTTTTTTATTTAGTACTAAATACCCAAATATATAACTTTAATACCGCCAAATTTCATAAAAAACTTGTAATCCCTACCCTACAGCCAGAGGGGAGAAATTGCCAAAAATGATATAACTCGTATTATTTTTTTTTAATATTAAATAGCTAAATACAAATTTTCACTGATCTAACTTCAAAGTCGACGAAGTTTAATATAAAATAGCAATCCCCATTTTACATACTTAGCGGAGAAATTCCTAAAAATGCTGCAACACTTATTTGTTTTAGTACTAAAGAGCCAAATTAACATTTTCGCGAATGTAACTTCAAAACTGATAAAGTTTCATTAAAAATTGCAAACCCTATTTTAGACCCATAGGGTAGAAATTTAAAAAAAATGCTAAAACACGTATTAATTGTCTAATATTAAATCGTTAAAAATAAACTTTCAGGGATCTTACTTCAAAATTGACGTAGTTTCATACAAATATGCAATCCCTATTTTGCACCCCTATGAGAAAAAAATTACAAAATGCTGAAACAGAAAAATTAACATTAAGTAGCAAAAAACGAAATATCAGGGATTTAATTTTAAAGCTGACGAAGTTCTTTAAATGTCATACAAACTTGTAACCCCTATTTTACACCCTTAAGGGAGAAATTTCCAAAAATGGTGAAAAAGGTATTTCCTAATTTAACATTTAATGGCTAAAAACTAATTTACAGGGATCTAACTTTAGAACTGACGAAGGTTCATACAAACTTGAAACTCCTTATTTTTCACCATTAGGGAAGAAATTACCAAAAATGATGAAATATGTGTTTATTTATTTAATATTAAATAAGCGAATACAAATTTTCAGTAACCAACTTCAAAACTGACCAGCTTTCATACAAACTTGCAACTCCTATTTTTCACTACCCTTAAGGGTGAAATTTCCAAAAATGCTGAAATATGTGTTTGCTTATTTAATAATTAATACGCAAATTCAAATTTTAACGGCTAGCTTCAAAATTGACAAACTGTCTTAAAAAAAAACTTGTAAACCCTATTCTACTCCCTTAAAAGAGAAATTTCCAAAAATGTTAAATCTCGTATTTATAAATACCCGATTACGAAACGAAAAATGATAACACAAGCGGGGTTCGAACCCGCACCTATTGGGAATCCGGCCCAATCGTGCTGCCACTTACACCATCATGAACTATTTTATGACATGCAAATTTCGCTTCATATATCTTACGTCTTCAAGGTGACGTGTGCCATCTACCGGACAATGTTTACACATTGTATAAGGCTTAATACTTCAAACTTTACAGTTAGAATTGTATTAAACGATGACACAACCTTGTTATTCAAATTACTGAAATTTTTAGCATTTAATAAGCTTAATTATTTATAAATACTCGATTACGAAACAAACAATGATGTCACAAGTGGGGTTCGAACCCGCAACCTATTGGGAATCCGGCCCAATCGTGCTGCCACTTACACCATCGTGAACTATTTTAGGACATAGAAATTTCGCTTCATATATCTTACGTCTTCAAGGTGACGTATGCCATCTACCGGACAATGTACTTTCAGGTATCTAATTGCAAAACTGACCAAGTTTCATACAAACTTTCAACCCCTTACTTTTCACCCTTTGAGGAGAAATTTCCAAAAATGTTGAATCACAATTTTATTTATTTAATATTAAATAGGTGAATACAAATTTTCACGAATCTAACTTGTAAAATGACGAAGTTGGATACAAACTTGCAACACCTATTTTTCACTCTTAGAGTAGAAATTTCCAAAAACCCTTTCTTAGTGAGCACTTACAATATAAAAGGCAACACCTATCTAAATTTCATGTTATTAGCCCCAGAGGTTTAGGCTGTGCGATGATGAATCAGGCAATCAGGACAAGCTCTTTTATATATATGTATATAGATTGCTTGTTCCTTATTTGTCTTTTGCAATACTTCCAGATCAAGTCGTAGTGAGTTATATTCTGAATTGAACAAGATACCGAATTTCTTTTATAGTTTCCTTAAAATTTTGTATCCGTAAACTTGGATATGTAAATAAATATAACATGAGAGGTAACTAAAATTATATTAAATATATACTATAATCTGTAATATACTATAATCTGTGTGGTGACGGAGTAAGAATACAATTCACCACCCCATATCTTACCCGTGGGTGATCGTACGAGACGACTAAGGGATATAAAACGCATATAACATCTATGCGAGAAAAGGAAAACTCGAAACAAAACTCTATACCAACACGTCTGACCAGCGCGGTATAGTAGGTTAATTTCCTTCCCATTACAGAGGAGGCCCGAGCCCAGTACAGTGGGACATTTATGGGCTGTGATGATGATGATGAACTAAAATTATTTGTATTAAATATATAAAACCCTCCATACGAATGCATTTCAGATAATAATCAACGAGTAAAGGAAATTGATACTCTTTCATTTTAATTACAGAGTCGCGACGATTAAATTCTAGCGGAAAGTTGAAACATTGCCAATCGTATCTTTAAAAAAGATCCTAGATCCGCTCAATTATTACTTTATTTTGTCCGAATAAAAAGGATAATAAACATAATTTAGTACGGTATACTAATAAATATCAATTTTAAACTGAAATTATGTAACCATATTTAGGTTGTATTGGCATTTTTTTCTTTTCTCACACTCTTTACAATTTTGTTTAAGTCTAAATTAAACGTTTGATTACATGCTTTACAGTTTAACATTGATTAAAAAACATATCAAAATACATTTTAAATACACATTGTGGCAATTTCTAGGTGCATTATGTATTGCAAATTGTATCCCTGGAAAAGCACCTAGGCCTCATTCCTCACCGAAGACAAAGATCGGGTACCGGTGGCCCGTTCGTACTTTGAAGAGAGGTGTTTGCAGGGTGGGTCCATGGGGTTGCGCGCCGCCTCTTCTGTCGCCCCGGACTGATCTGTCGGGGCGCGACCACATCCATGGTCCACCTTGCGAAGAAAAAAAAGGCCATTCCTTTAAAATATATTAAAGAGAATAAAGGGAAGCCACATATTGCTATAATAGCAAATATATTTTGGTCACCAAAACTAAATTAAAAGTTCAAAGAAATTATTAGCATCTCGGTACAAGATCTCTTTATTAATTTACGAATTTTACAAAGAGCTCAGAAAGTACAATAGCATCAAAATGAATATATTAATATAGTACAAAAATAATATTTTCTTGAAATAACAAAAATATCATTCATCCATCAGTCAGTAGACGTCCATTGTTGGACACAGGTCTCCCCATAGGAATGGCACTCAGAACGGTCCTACATTGTATCGTCCGATTCGTGATCGCCACCCAAAAACCTTTCTTCCCTAACAGTAGTCGGTTCAACGAGCAATGTGGCCATTGACACTTCAACATGCTAATTCTTCAATGAAAATACATAATCCCAAAACCAATTTAAATCTGATTCTATGATAAAACCTCTACTATTATAACTACGAAAAAATCGAATCGTATAAAAAAATAAAAATATATTTCGCAAGGACGGTGATTTAACAAAATTAGAAGTAATAACGACTCGCTTTTATCTTGTGTTTTGTTGGGCCGGATATCCGCACACTTCACCAAACATTAGATCAAAGAGAAAATGTATCCCTTTAAAGGATAACGTGAGGTTTATCTATTCTTAAATTCTTTATTAAAATTCGAAACAGAAATATGGCTAATTGATATACACTCATTTGCAAAAAAAACGGGCACCTAAGCAATGAACCATTTCAAATGTTAATATTTCTTTGTTTGATAATTATAGGTAGTTTTATCCACACAATTTGGTAAATTAATAAGAAAATAATCGTTTTCATCAGTATTTCATAAAATTTAGATACAATTTATGGGAAATAATGCTAAACCTCGCTAGTAGTGTATTTTCGCTAGTAGTGCATATGCTCATGAAGTAAAAATAAAAAAGTTTTTTTGTTTGTTTTTCTTTAATAAAGTAAAAGCAGATAAATGTTTAGTATCGAGTGTGACCCCCTCTAGCTAAAATCACAGCTTGAATTCGTCTGGGCATGCTAGCGAGTATATCCCGGATACTTGCTTGCGGAATACGTTCCCACTCCGCAGTAATCACATTCTTCAGCTCTCTGATGGTCTGCGGAGCCGGGTGTACTGATCTCACACGCCGTTTCAGAACGTCCCAGACATGCTCTATGGGATTGAGGTCGGGACTTCGAGCTGGCCAATCCAAACGACGAATGCCGACCTCTTGCACATACGCATTAACATCGCGGGATCGGTGGGCGCGAGCATTGTCGTCCATAAAAATCGAGTCTTCACCTAGAGCGGCCAATGCGGGTTGTGCATGAGAAATTAGAACTTCCGTTATGTATCGATGCCCAGTCAGTGAGCCGTTTTCAATGAAGACTAACTCTGTACGATCCATTGAATTTATTCCTGCCCAAAACATAACAGAGCCCCCACCATAAGGTGTGATTTCTTCGAAACATGCCTCTGCAAAGCGTTCTCCTTGTCTTCTTAGCACTCGCCGACGTCGATCTTCACCGAACAGAGATATCCTGGCTTCATCAGAGAACAAAACCCTATTCCAATCGTCTTGAGTCCATGATTCACAATTTCTAGCGAACCTAAGCCTGTGAACTCTGTGCTCACGGAGTAATTTGGGGCCGCGGGCCGGGCGGTGACTGCGTATATTGGCAGCGAGAAGCCTCCTCCTGACCGTCCATAGACTAATATGCACATTTCTTACTTCTTGGAGGTTGTTCTTAAGATCCACATACGAAGATTTGCGATTTCTCAATGCGCGACTCACAAGAAAACGATCATCCCGTGGTTGGGTACATGGTTTTCTTCCAGAACCAGGCCTTCTCTCGACGGAACCAGTCTCCTGATATCGCTGCCAGGTCCTTTGGACTGTCGAGCGACTAACATTTAGCCTCCTAGCCACGAAACATTGGCTGCAACCCTCTTCAAGCAGCGCGATAATTTTGGTAGCTTTTACCACTTTATCTACCATTTTTGATACAGCCAAACAGCATTAAATAAAGCTTTGACAGTCAAGGATATGAAATTAATCGATAAAAATTGAATAAAAGTTATGAAAGTCAATGTTAACTTCTGGAACTTCGCGCCAAAAATGTAGGATAAAAAGGGGTTTCCTGTAAAAATGAACATCAAATGAAAAATTGAATTTAGAACGTACTTTTTTAAATACCACAGCATTTTTAAAACCGGCCAGTAACGTGTACAAACGATTGAAACCTTTTTGGTATTGTATCTTTTTAAATATGAATGAAAATCAAAACCGCCCGTTTTTTTTGCAAATGAGTTTATTTTAGATATCTATACATATAATAAAAATGTAACGGATCGCTGTCTGTACATGGAAGATATATGAGAAAAAATATTACTGGGACCTTTATCAACACAAATAGAGCCCAAAACAATGATTGTTAAAATTTTTCTCTGTTTATCTGTTTGTCTGTGCGTTTGTGCACGCTAATATCAGAAACGGCTTATCCGATTTAGACGCGGTTTTCGCTTTCGCTGTTCGAAGAAAAAAAATCTTTATCGATTCTTTTTAAATTACGTATTATCTTCAGTAAAAATAAATAAACACGTGTTTCAGCATTTCTTAATTTTCACCCTCTGGGGGTACACATTAGGCCTGCGAAGCGGGTTAGACGACTCATTAAGTCACTAGCGCCAAGCCGATATTATTGAAAGTGGCAACTTGAAATTTTGACAGTGGTTTCTTTCTCTGACGTAGAGATTTACTAAGAAAGGATTTTACGAAATTACATCCCTAAGGGGGTAAAACAGAGTGGCAAAGTTTGTATGGGGAGAAAAAAATCTTTATTGATTCTTTTGAAATTACGAGTCGAATCAAATATTCTATGGTAATATCCGGCATTTTTCAATTTTCACCCTTTGGTTGTATAAATTAGGTCTGTGAAGCGGGTTGAACGACTCATTATCGGCAAAACGGTACTATTAAAACTAGAAACATTAAATTTTGACGCATGTTTTTTTATGACGCAGAGATTCAGTATGAAAGGATTTTATGAATCCACCTCTAAGGGGATGTAACAAAGTGGCAAAGTGTGTATGGATGGTCAGGAGGATATCTTTTCAAATTACGTACAAATATTCTTCGGTAAAAATAAATAAACACGTGTTTCTCTCTCCCTCTCCATCAACCCTGCACTAGTGCCGTCGTGGCGACCAGTGCCGGCGTGAGAGCTCACACGATACACATAGTAGACGGCAATAGGTTCTTGCCTAAGAGTTTAAGATACAAGTTAAGTTTAGCTTCAAAAATGTTCACTCTATAACGCAAATAATAAATCATATCTAACGAGGTCGCAACTCTGCTGGTGAAACAAAACAGTCAAATAAAGGGTGGCGATAATTATATTTTTATCCCATGGTCATACCGTAAATAGTATATTAAAGGCAATATAATTGGTAGAATGAATAGAACATTGAATAACCTTTTTCTTTAGTGACTGGCTATGGTAAATAGACACACCGCGCCCAATCCGTCCGAAGTGACGCGTGACCCCGCAGCGCGCCGTACACATACATTTAAGTTATGTGGGCGGGCCACCGCAGCCGGGTATCGTTTCGAGTCGAAGCCCTCATGCAGTGAATCTCAATACAGGTACCCACGCTTGCGCCGCCCAAAGCACCGACGGTAGAGTGTGTCAACCTAGAGTATTTTCTCTCGGACCCACCCTATTGCCTAATTCCGTTAGACAACTAACTCGCAGAAGGCGGTGACCGCATCCCAGTTTCTGACGCTGTTAATCATCGTCCTAGTAATAAACCTTCAAGACCTTGCATTGCTTTTTCTATTTAACTCTGTCAGAGATGACTTCTGCGTGGACGAAGTCGCGGGCGAAAGCTAGTTATTTCATAATTTTATATAATTCGCTTACATAATATAAGTAACCAGATTGAAAAATAACTTGATAGGTATCCAATTATGTCTTTGGTAAACATACCTAAAATTTTATATTGAAAAAAGATTATACTGGAGTTAATCCCTGATTCGTGGGAGACTTTATAAATGTACAATTAATAGACATACATTTCATGTAAAACCGCGTCATGCCAAGTTAATATTTGATCTATTTGTGTTGTAAAATTTAATTTTTATAATATATCAACTTCACCCCTAACAGTGAATATATAGGTACGGTCATCTTTGGTTTATGTTACATTTTCAAATACCATTTTGAATGAGACAATCTATTGCTCTCTACAGGATTCAGTTTCAGGTTTTTATGTTGCTAGTGAAAATTTATCATCATCATCATCTCAGCTCATATATGTCCCACTGTTGGACTCGAGCCTTCTCCTTAATAAGAGGGAAATTGGCCTACTATACCACGCTGGTCAGACGTGTTGATATAGGGTTGTGTTTTGAGTTTTTCTTCTCTTGCATAGATGATATATGCATTTTGTATTCCTAAGTCTTCTCTTACGATCACCCACGGGTAAGATAGGGGGTGGTGAATTGTATTCTTACTCCGTCACCACACGGATAAAGTAATAGTGAAAATTATTGAGCAGTAAAATAATAAATACCATCATGGATATTACTGATTTAAATTTATATGAACTAAATTCTTATCCATGTGATATAATTCATATCTGACCTGAGTAAAAGTGGTGAAGTAATCATGGGTAGCGAAGCAACACCAGTTGAATAAAAATATATTCATTCGCCCTAAAACATCCATATTGTATTCGGAGCAGAATACGAAATAAAATATTCTGAATGCAAATTATGATTCCGTACGCTTATCTTGCATATTGAAAAAGATGATAAAAGTTTGCACACATGTGTATAATTCAAACCGCTTTTTTTTTTTGACCACGCTCTGCTCTGGACACAAGCCGTCCATTCCGTTCCGTCCGGGGCGGCGCGTGGTCTCATAACAATAACTCCACCGCCACCCCCGCCCCCCTTTCTTTACGCCATTGGGCTGGCTAGTCGTACAGAATACTTGACGTGCGTGGCCAGCCCGGTATGTTACCCTTTTGGATGACATCCCCCGTCAACGCTCCAGCATGCCGCCCTCACGAAAATTTACAAGCTTGGTGCACTTCTTCTCTAATAATTATAATTATAATAATATTCTTAATCTAATAATTATAATAATAAATACTAGAAGACTAATAATAGTGGGAAGAATTTGTCATAGTTTTCTAATATCGTAAGATATATTACAGTGCATTTTAATTTCTTTTTACTGTACTTAATTTTTATTTACTTAATAATTATACCGTAGAAGTATCATATACATATGAACGGCTTGTATAATTGACATCCCTGAAGTATTTATTCGGTTAAACAATATAATCTTATTATTTTTATTTTTGGAATTCACCAACTAGATATACTTACTCGTTGCCCGAAACATATTTTATTTCTATTTCTTGTTTTTATTTTTCAGTAGTTTATATAGCTGGACAGACTGATAATATAATTTAACACTCAAGGCTATCCCAATAAAATACGATTAACGATGTGAACATATAATATTACGGCAAAAAGGGCAAACTATCACGGACACAGCCCCTTACTTTCTCCAAACAATAAAAGGCGTTAAAGAGCACTAGAAAAATTAGCAACTCCCCTAGGTAACTTATAACACCAACTACAATTATCAACACGCTCGTCAAGCGCAGCTATTATGATATGCCTCTGCGTGGGAAGGTATATTACTTTCATCTATTAATAGCTTTCCATTCATTATTAGATTTTTATGATAATCACGTAAAATTTAGTACTTTATATTAATAAGTATCAATTTTAAACTAAAATGTAACCATATTTAGGTTGCATTGGCATTTCTTTCTTTTGTCACATTCTTTACACTTTTGTTTAAGTCTAAATTAAAACGTTTGATTACATGCTTTACAGTTTGACATTTGATTAAAACACATATCAAAATACATTTTAAATTTACATTGTGGAAATCTCTAAGTGCATCATGTATTGCAAATTGAATCCCTGGAAAGGCACCTAGGCCTCATTCCTCCTAGCTATATTAAAGAGAATAAAAGGAAGCCATACATTGCTATAATAAACAAATATATTTTGGTCACCACAACTAAATTAAAAGTTCAAAGACATTATTAGCATCTCGGTACAAGATCTCTTTACTAGCTTACGCATTTTACAAAGCGCTCATAAAGTACAATAGCATCTAAATCAATATATTATTATATGCCTCTGCGTGGGAAGGTATACTACTTTCATTCATTAATAGATTTCCATTCATTAGATTTTTATGATAACCATGTAAAATAAAGATATGTTGACCATTGTATGATCTAATTTCATCACTACAGGAAAATAATATAAACATATATTAAATCTAGAGATTAAACCATTGTTTAGTTCAATAATGATGGTTAGATTTTTTATGAGAGTTTAATTAAAATTAATTATTTTGTATGAAGACACACTTCTCGTACTAATAGTACTAATAACAATATATTGATAGACTTTTTATATAAACCTAGACGATTTCTCAACTGCTTACTATTTAACACCTTCTTTACCCTACCTAACACGTTTTTTTTATTTATTTTATGGTATCCCAAACCCCAAATAGACCAAAAGATTCGCCCAGGCCAAAGCTTTTTTTATCTTTAAAGAAATGTATGAAAATTGTGAGCATTTGTGATATACAACGACAAACGCAATGGACACGGTGTATCATTTTTGATACACTGGCGCCGAATGTGTTAAAATGCTTGTCTTTGAAATACTACTCTTATTTACAATATTTTTGACGTCATGTTAAAAAGAAATTAAAATATCAAATATTGTCTTTCATCATAATATTCGTTAAAATCATCATTGTTATTATAATCACAACTCATATACGTCCCACTGCAACTGCAGAGCTTAAGCCTCCTCTACAATAGAAGGCGAATTGGTCTACTTTATGTTATTGGTCAGACGTGATAATATAGGGTTTTATTTCGAGTTTTTATTCCCTAGCTGTGATGTTGCCTTGCGGACATGTGGAAAGAATGCCGAACGAACGTCTGGTTAAAAAGAAATATAATGCGAAAGTAGAAGGATGTAGGTACCGCGGGAGACCGAGACTAACTTACCTAGCCCAGATTGGTCACGTACTGAAGGAAGGTGGAGTCAAGAGTCTTCCAAACTGGCGAGCGTGTATGAAGAGAATTATGAATGTTGAGGAAGCGAGTCAAGTATGCAAGGTTAGAGTTCTCTGGCACTCTGTTCTCTTTGGCTACCCTGCAAGGGATATGGCGTGATAATATTAATGTATGCTGTGATGTTATATGTATGCATCACTTAGTTGTCTTTCTGACGCCCTGAGTCTTATTGCCCTTATATTATTAAAGGTAATAATAATGTAATTATACATATTTATCTTGTAAAAAATAACATACGTCCTTGCGTTGAATTACTCAAATCGCCCGTAAATTATTGTTCTGTTCTTTTTTGTTATATTCTTTTCCTTTTCCAATGAGTTTCACCATACTATTACTTTTTTTTTCACTTTTTATATTCTCTTCCTTTTCCAATGGGATACATACTACTATTATTTTTTTGGTTTAAAAAATTATCGACCTTGATCTATTATAAAACAGTAAAACATTGTTGTTTCTCAATCCTATATGCCCCTTTGTTGAGCATAAGTCATGTTCGTATGAGTGAAATATAGTTCACAATCCCTCTGTTGCAGAACAAGTTGGCATAGTTAAAGTTGTTTCGAGTTTGTATTCATTTGTAGTGATGCTATATGTTTATATCCTGACGTAGGTAATCCACAGGAAATTAAAACGCAAGTATATATGCAATGCAATGTTACTGGGTAAATACATTGTTATAAAAAATATTCGTTTATCCATATGCTTATATCCTGACATAGGTAATCCACAGGAAATTAAAAGGCAAGTATATATGCAATGTTACTGGGTAACTACAGTGTTATAAATATCATTCGTCTATCCATTTATTTACCTATAGACTTGCGCTGTTGGAAGTCACTCCAAGTAGGGATATAAACTATTGTCGCTAAGGTTAATTATTGAATTGATCATCACAGTTTTGTTGCCCAGAGGAGTGTTAACGACTATTTTCCTAGAGATTTTTATTTTTCTAGAACATTTAGTTTTTACGACTTCTATGGATAAGTATGTTGCTTAAGTCATTAATCTAGTAATGTAGAAAGTATGAATGTATTAAATTCAAATTTTTACGTCAACTTAATATTTGCCACAAAAATGCGGTAATAATTTTTAAATTTCAAACAATACTTAATTTATATAGTTAATTAATTTTAACATAAGAAGAAAACTCAAAATGGAATGGAATAGTATGATAAAATCTATGTCATCATCATCTCAGCTCATTTATGTCCCACTGTTAGGCTTGAGCATTCTCCGTAATGGGAGGGAAATTGGTATAGGGTTTTGTTTCGAGTTTTCCTTCTCTTGCATTGGCTTTATATGCGTTTTATATCCCTTAGTCATCTCTTACGATCACCCATGGGTGACCATCACATATGGGGTGGCGAATGGTATTCTTATTCCTTCACCACACGGATGTAAATCTATATATCATGGATATAAAAAAATATATATCATGGATATAAATAAAAATCTATGTATCTCCGTTCAATTCATTTCCGCACGCTTCGCTGCTAACAAAATTTGAGACGATTGTTTTGCAAACCCGTCTGTAGGCAAACCATGCTTTTTATATTTCAATATATGTATTGCAATCCGATATTTGTGTTCTAGTTGTTTATTATTTTAGCAAAACTTTTTATGGTAGGATAATTTATTTTTGGATAGGCAAAATCTTATAATTGCTTGTCACCGAAATGAAAATATTAGTTGTTTTTTTTTTTTTAAGTGAACATCTTTATCGGCGTTTTGCATTTTTTTGTGGTGGGTAAAAATGTTAAACTTGCGTTAAGACACGTGACCTGATCTAAAATTCGTAAGACGGAGGGAGAATAGACCGTAGAAGAGGAAATTCGCAAGACGGAGGAAGAGTAGACCGTAGGAAGGATAGTAATAATAAAATATATTTAATATATATATGTATTGTATGGTCATACATACTTCCTTATTTTTTGCCGTCCTCCCTTATTTGTCCGGGTCAACAGGTGGAGCGGCGCGTGACCCCATGAATCCGCCTCACAATGTACCTCTCCACGCCATGCAAGTGGGCCACCGGAATCCGGTCTTTGTCGTTGGAGGATCACCCGCCACCCATACATACTCCCTGGGGCATGCCTTTTATTTTTTGTATTTGTATTTTCTTTTTATAGTATTAAGTTTTCACTGCTGTCGGCAGTCTGACTGCTTTGTGTTTTTTTAACAGAAATTGTTCTAAACTTATTTTATTTATTTCATAGGCATATATAATATATATGGAGTCAAGAGTCTCCGAAACCATATATAATATATATAGTATATATAATATATATGGAGTCAAGAGTCTCCGAAACCGGCGAGCGTGTATGAAGAGAATTATGAATGTTGAGGAAGCGAGTGAAGTATGCAAAGATAGAGTTCTCTGGCACTCTGTTCTCTCTGATGAAAAATGATTATCCGTATCTACTTATACTTCTGTTAATTTATATAGTATGTCCTCTAATACAGATGGTAAAGAGGAAGGTCTCTGGGTTCTTCAGGGATTAGCAAAGACTTACTTCCGACTGCCTACCACGTCAAGCCTCCTTGGGTACTCAATCGTTGAATTTACCATACAATAGCATTATTCCTGCTGTTAGTTGTCTTAGATTGTAATAAAGATCATTAATTTGAATTGTTATAACTTAATTTAGGCTTGGTTGAAAATAAAGTTTAGGATTCCATCTATACATATAAAATGCTTTGTCTTGAACGACTGACTAACTAATGGATCAAAGCACAGCCTTAATCACTGATCGTAGAGACCTGAAGCTTGGAGGGTGTGTTATTTATTTAATGTAGGCGTCCGATAAGAGGGGATTTTACGAAATTAAGCCCTAGGAGGATAAAAAGGGGGTTAGATTTATATGAAACAAGGCGATTCCATGGTCCAACCTACTTAAAGTTTTTTATAAACACTTTTTAATTGAGTTCATGGCAGAAGTGTTTCATATTTTATTGAAGTTCATCTCCAAAAGAGGTAGACAGTTATTTTTGGGGTTACTTGCTTTGAAGTTGACATAAATACTCCTAAATGAGTTATATTATATTTCATCTTGACTCATTTTTGAAACTATCCGGTTTTATTAAAAGAAGGTTGAACTTCAATAATGCAAATACTCTTTGAAATCGGAATATCTCACAAGTCACCGAACTATATTAGTATGGCATTTGAAGATTTTTAAGCTTTAAGGAGATCATACACTTTGAGGACACCGTCTCATAAAGACTCATATATAAGGATTTGAAATGATAAGATAAATTTGAAATGATAAAATAAAGATTGTTATATTTTATAAGTATTCAAACATTTGAACATAATAATTTATACGTTATAACAAAATTAATAAAGTGAAAACCCATCAAAAAGCCTATTAGAACAATTTTGTACTTCTACACGAACGAAGTTGTGGCAAAAAGCTATATATATATATATATATATATATATATATATATATATATATATATATATATATATATATATATATATATATATATATATATATATAATTAACGGCAACAAACAACAGCCAGACTCAAGAAAACAATTTGTGGCTCACATATAGTATTGTGCTGCATGTGAATCAAACCTATGGCACTGGCACAGTAGATCGGTATCTTAACCAATACGCCATCTGTGCAGTCTAATTCAAACAATTTTCTACTGTGAACTATTCTTCAAAGCAAAGTAATACATATAAAATAATTGTATTTAATTAATTGAATAGCCTTGCAGACAAAATTATTTGAATTGCAATCTGAAAATCGCACTGCATCTCATTAATTATCAAACATATGCTCGTATAAAGACTTTTCATAAGTCCTTATATCATTACATGCGACGTATAAGCTAAAACCGAACAAGTTTCTAACTTACTGCAAATTTGTTGTGTACGCTTTGAGCATCTGTAGTTGGAACGTGTCATACACAGTCTACTAACATTCTCTTTTCTATTAAACACAAAGAGCTGCGGCGTTTGTATGCTGAACGCGTTTTCTATTAGGATCACATCAATAGAACATATTGCTTTCATAAATTATAGAGTGTCAAGAGCAGTTGTATTATAAAGAAGTTATTATAGACGCTTAGAGTGGATATAAAAAACTTTTTCTAATATATGTATTTTTATAATGTATGTTTTTTTATATTACAAAGCCATAAATTTGCTATAAAAAGGTTCTAGAGTGGCGTCCACGTACCTGACGACGCAGTGTAGGACGCCCCCCCACTAGGTAGACAGACGACCTAGTGAAAGTTGCTGGGCGTCGATGGATGCAAACGGCACAGGACCACACTCTGTGGCGTACCATGAGGGAGGCCTACGTCTAGCAGTGGACGGCGATGGGCTGGAATGATGATGAAATTTTCTGTAAACGATAATTGTGTCTTAATATTCTTAAGATTTATAAAAAAGTGGAAAGAATGCCGAACGAACGTCTGGTTAAGAAGATATACAATACGAAAGTGGAAGGATGTAGGTACCGGGGAGACCGAGACTAACCTACCTAGACCAGATCGGTCATGCACTGAAAGAAGGTGGAGTCACGAGTCTCCGAAACCGGCGAGCGTGTATGAAGAGAATTATGAATGTTGAAGAAGCGAGTGAAATATGGAAGGATAGAGTTCTCTGGCACTCTGTTCTCTCTGCCTACCCTGCAAGGAATATGGCGTGATGATATGTATGTATGTATTTTTATAAAAAAGAAAATAGTAGGAGATAATCAATTTGTCGAGCGAAGATCTCGAGTTCAAATCCTTTAGTGCATACCTCTGACTTTTTCTATAAACTCTATGAAGCTAGACGTAGAATTTAACTTAGAGTTATGAATGATAACGCATGAGAATCATTGTGGTGATGATATTTACTTATATTCATTCAACCATTCGTCCACATATCAACGTCTACTGTAAAATATAGATCTACAAAGAGAGGATTATTATAATTACTACGATTGACAGACGGATTGGCTTACAAAGTTAGTATTTTAAGCTTCTCAGATAACTACTGCTCACCGAAGACAAAGATCGGGTACCGGTGGCCCGCTCGCACGGCAAAAATTGATGTTCGCAGGTTGGGTATATGGGGTTGTGTACCGCCTCTTCCGTCGCCCTGGACCGATTTGGCGGGGCGCGACCACGTCCATAGTCCACCGCAAAAAAAAAGAAGAGAAAAGTAACTACTGCTGCCAATAGGTAACTAGGTAAATAATCTCTCACATTTTTATTACGATTCCCATTGGAAAGTAGGGGTAATAACACTGTGTGGTTTTATTCTACGTTTATCGTCTTCTTTATCCTATTTATCACATAGATTATTAAACAATTAGAATTCAAACAAAATTTATTTACGTAAATTCAACATAATTTGAATTAATTGAATTAAGTTAAGGAGTGAAAGGTTATCATGGTATGGACATGTGATGAGACGGGATGAAAGTAATGTTGTGAGGAAAGTTTTAAATATGAATGTTGAAGGCTTTAGGGGTAAAGGAAGACCAAAGAAAAGATGGATGGACTGCGTGAGGTATGACATGGATAGACAGGGATTGACTGCAGAGATGACGTCTGGTAGGACTGTATGGAGGAAGATGACATATTGCGTCGACCCCAAATAATTGGGATAAGAGCAAGATGATGATGATGATGAATTTGAATTAATTGAATATCAAAAATTTTAATTGTAAATTTATTAACATGATAGAAAACCCTTATGTTTTCCTGTCCACTATTTTAATGAGATATAAATTATTTGCTTGTTTTTGATAGACCCTCCACTCTGAAGGTTGTTATAAGACTTTGGATCCAAAATCCTATATACTTTCTGATTGATTAAAATGTTGAATGAATCATTTAAAATTTTCAGTTTTCATTAATTATTGCATTATAGTATTTGCAATTGCTATTACTTTGTTATTTACATGGGTCCGTTCGTCTGTGCAATGTACAATTACACATATCTATGTTCACTGAATTTGACTGATGAATGGCTTCATTGATTTGAGAGATCATTGTTCAGACATATTTGGAGATGATTCTCAACCGTATTTGATTCCGGAGCGTGTGAGTGAGCCAATCGGAACAATCAATTATTCAATTTATGTCCCAGGTTTCTCCATAGAGGGACAAAGTCATAATAATCACGCTTGGCAGGTGGGTTGGCGTATGTAATAGATTTTATGAATTTTCTAGAACAATGTAGTCACATAATTTCATTGTAAACCTTCAAGCGGTTTTAAAAGCCTCACGACAAAGGAAGGAGTGAGAACACATTTTTATCTCAACACATCACTACACAAAGAATCTAAATATATTTCGGATATTTATCGTATATTAAAATCTAACGAATCATTTCTTTTAGGAATGAATAATGCTAATATTTTATTACGACAAAATCGTAGATGTTCATTTCAAAATAATTTGGTCATGATGGAAAATTCATTGAATTCGTATCGGACAGAACCCAACTCAATATTAATATCACAGGATAGGTGACATCGATATTAAAACCTACACTCCAAATATTTATATCTAACGCTAATAAAACTGGTAAAATTTATTATCATCGTCATTCAGCGTTTCGCTATCCTCTGCTTAACCCCACATGTCCCCCATGATGTCCCCCACAAAATGGCCTATGGTGTGGTTATTCACAAGAGAAATTATTGATATGGTTTTTTAAACGAATTGGTGATTTTATTAAATTGTTATATGTTAATCAGAAACTTTTAGTTATTCTACTGACATACCCTCAGCCGATTTTTACGATTTCCATGAGCAAATAAAGCTCAAGGAAGGCTCAAGGAAATAAAGCTCAAAGGAGTTGCACCAACCGTATTTTTATCCACTCGCCCCTAGGAATAAATTTAGAATAAGAACCATATTACGGCGTATCATTTACAATGAGTAACGAGTGCTGTTTAACTGTACTTATAATACTAAAAACTCTAAAGTATTATATATATATATATATATATATATATATATATATATATATATATATATATATGATATTCTTTTTATATTTGTATTTATATCCTGTCGATTGAAATATAGGCTATATATAATATATTATGCAACATAAACATTCGACCTTAATTAATACAAATAAATACTTTCGTATGCTATAACCAGTAATTACAAAATAATTTAATAGTGCTTAAAGATAATAAGAGCTATTATTTACACGTTATATCGATTTTTAATATTTGACCTGGATCGACCTGATTTAAAATTTATACACTTTATATGGTGTTCGAAATTTGAAAAGTCCATCTGATTTAAATAATACTAAGCAACCATTAGTTTACAGGTCGATAAATACATTCACAGGTAGATTATATCCTAGGAAATAGATACATAATGGCTTCCATCTCGTCTTCCTGATTCGACAAAATAATAATATACCAAAATTAGATAAATGATGGTATTTTTTAACTCCTTTGTCGAACTAAGTATCGTATGTCTTGTTTAAACATCAT
Organism: Lymantria monacha; assembly: GCA_905163515.2. Lineage (NCBI taxonomy): Eukaryota > Metazoa > Arthropoda > Insecta > Lepidoptera > Erebidae > Lymantria > Lymantria monacha. The sequence goes on from LR991081.1 coordinate 34,354,195, forward strand.
CATGAATATTTATTTTTCATGACTGTCAGCAATTTCAATTTAACATACTTGTTTAGATTTTTTTAACATAACACTCCACATTATGAAATAAACTCTTGTGTCGCAGAGGATATTACAAATATACAAATAATGGACATAAATAATATCTAGACTCGGTACAAACATTTTTAGATCGCAGATAGAATGTTATCAGAACGTTGGGTGAGTACTCAGAACCACCTGGTTTGAATACTCACAGTGTACACACTGTGACTATTACCATGGCCTATCCCAAAACAAAAGGTAAGTACTTAGACCACTCCGCCGTACGTCAAATTTGTAGATTTTATATTTACGCATAGAGAATCATCATCATCATCGTCATAGCCCATAAATGTCCCACTGTTGGACTCGGGCCTCCTCCGTAATGGGAGGGAAATTAACCTACTATACCCGCGCTGGTCAGACGTGTTGGTATAGGGTTTTGTTTCGAGTTTTCCTTCTCTCGCATAGATGCTATATGCGTTTTATATCCCTTAGTCGTCTCGTACGATCACCCACGGGCAAGATATGGGGTGGTGAATAGTATTCTTACTCCGTCACCACACGGAAAACTCATAGAGAATATACATATATATTGAAGACATTTATTTGAATGGTAACCTTGTTAACTTATTTTGACAAGTGCCAGTTTCTACTTAGAATGTCGCGTTTATTATCATGAGTGTTTATGAATTCATAACATTTTTGGTAAAAGTGGATTATGAAAGCAGGTTATTGGTTAAACTATGCATAAGTACCGATAATGATTCTTAATGTGACCGAATCATCATCATCACTCTCTTACTCTTATCTCAATTACATGAGGTCGATAAAATAAGTACTCTTCTTTCATAGTACATATTGTAAAAGTTATTGGCAATAGTTTTATGACCGGCCGCCTACCAGACGTCAATTCTCTTTGGGAATATAATTGTTGATCAAACGGCATCAGTTGAAGTTAGCCCGAGTCGTTATAAGGCTCTTAGTCGTCTTTTAAGACATCCACGAACAAAGTGGTAGGTAGGTTTACTGTGGTAGGACCACGCTGTTGACAGTGTTCTGTCTACAGCCGCGGGCCGGTCCGTCCGGGGTAGTACCACACTCTCGCAGAAAATCGACGTTTGAGCAATGGCAATATGCTGCTGCGCTTCGTTCGGTGAGCGAGAGAGCCGGAAGCCCAACTTTCTGGGTGTGTTTACGTGTGGTGGGTTCAGGTGGTGCCTGAAACTTGCGGTGGTGAAGTCTTGGTTGGGGCATTGATCGTGAGAGGCTGACATGGGTTACAGGGAGACCCGGTGGGAATGGTCACCGCCGGCCACCTACCGGTCAGCAGGGGACCCGAACCCAGGATTATCCTCCCTGGGAGGCTGTCCCGCCAACCGGCGAAAATCCCGCTGTGTAGTCGTTGTGCCGGAGCAGGAAACCGGAGTGGATTACGGCGACTGCGCGCGGGGGGGGGCACCGGGGGCCCTTCCGTGCTTCGTGTCAGCTTCTCACAAAACTCACCCTCCAGCCATGCACTGTGCCCCGCACCTATTTTTTTTGGTACCACCGAATCTCATTGTACGCATCCACACACCCTTTCTCCTCTTCTTAAAAAAAACCCGTATGAAAAGTACTAGAAAAAAGAGAAGGTTTTCTACGGCGGTCCCCTTATCCACATTTGATGTGGATTTTTGCAATATCAGGGGTTTACATAGCAATCTCGATGCCGTTCACCACCATCTCGACACGGCGCGGCCTGCCTTGCTCTTTTTAACGGAGACACAGATAGGCGCTCCGAATGATATTTCGTACCTTAACTACCTTGGCTACGAGTTAGAGCACTCCTTCCGTCGTAAGGCCGGGGTGTGCGTGTTCATTCGGGGTGATATCTGTTGTCGCCGGCTTCGGGCCCTCGAACATGGTGACCTGTCTATCTTGTGGTTGCGCGTAGACTATGGAGGGTTTACCCGCATCTACGCGTGCCTCTACAGGTCGCATGGCAGTGATTCGGGGTCAACTCAGTTATTTGAGAACATCCAATGGGGCATTAACGAAATATTGAAGCAGTGTCCATCAGCGGAGGTGGTGGTTCTTGGAGACTTCAACGCTCATCATAAAGAGTGGTTGGGGTCCCGAGCCACTGACCTCCAGGGTCGACATCTCTTCAATATGGTCTCGGCTTATGGACTCTCACAACTGGTGACACAGCCCACCAGTGTCCCAGACATTGAGAGCCATGAGTCTTCTTTACTGGATCTTCTGCTGACTATACACCAGCAAGGATACCGGGTAGTGGTCGAAGCCCCTCTTGGGTCATCTGACCACTGCCTAGTCCGTAGCAGAGCCCCTGTTGCGAGGCCTAATCGCTCTACGGCGACTGGGACTCGCAGAGTCTGGCAATATAAGTCGGCAGATTGGGATGGACTTCGCGAGTTTTATGCATCCTACCCATGGAAGCGGCTTTGCTTCGCCTCTGAGGACCCTGGCGATTGTACAGACTGCGTAACCGAAACGATTATTATGGGGATGGATTTATTTATCCCCAATACTCAAATACCCGTCGGCGGCCGCAGCCGCCCTTGGTTTAACAAAACCTGCAGGACGGCTGCACGGCAGAAGCAGTCCACATATCGGGCCTGGAACCGGGCTAAAAACTGTCAAGACCCGAACGTCAAAGAGGTGAAGCGAAAATTTAACGCCGTTTCCAGATCTAGTAAGAAGGCTATCGCCAGAGCCAAGGCAGAACATGTTGCCAGAATTGGCGAGCGATTAGAGAGCTATCCTGCTGGGAGTCGTGCATTCTGGTCGCTCGCCAAGGCTGCTCAAGGCAACTTTTGCCGGTCCAATCTCCCACCACTACAGAAAAGCGATAGCAGTCTGGCCTACAGCGCAAAGGAGAAGGCCGATCTTTTAGGTTAATTCTTTGCCTGTAACTCGACTTTGGATGCGGGAGCTGCCACACCACCTACCATACCGCGGTGTGATAGCTCTCTACCTGAAATCCGTATCTCACAGCGTGCGGTCAGGCGAGAGCTGCGGCTTTTAGACGTCCATAAGTCGAGTGGGCCGGATGGCATCCCCGCAGTGGTCTTAAAGACGTGCGCCCCTGAGTTAACCCCCGTCCTCACGCGCTTATACCGTCTTTCCTACGATACTAATAGGGTTCCATCTTCGTGGAAGGTAGCTCAAGTCCACCCGATCCCTAAAAAGGGAGAACGGTCGGACCCATCGAATTACAGGCCGATTGCGATAACATCCTTGCTCTCCAAAGTAATGGAGAAAATCATAAACCGCCAGCTTCTGCAGTACCTTGAGGATCACCAGCTGATCAGTGATCGCCAATACGGCTTTCGACATGGTCGATCGGCTGGTGATCTTCTTGTGTACCTTACACACCGTTGGGCAGAGGCTTTGGAGGGCAAGGGTGAGGCGCTAGCATTCGGCCTAGATATCGCAAAGGCGTTCGATAGGGTCTGGCACGGAGCCCTTCTATCGAAGCTACCGTCTTATGGAATCCCCGAGGGACTCTGTAAATGGATCGCCAGCTTTCTGGATGGTCGGAGTATAAGAGTCGTCGTCGATGGCTCTTGCTACGATACCATGACCATTAACGCTGGTGTACCACAGGGCTCGGTGCTCTCCCCGACGTTGTTTATCCTGCAATCAATGACATGCTCTCTATAAAGAGTATGCATTGCTATGCGGATGACAGCACGGGTGACGAGCGGTATACCGAGCATCAGAATATCCCTCGGAGTATATTACAGGAAAGAAGGACTCAACTTGTGTCTGAAGTCGAGTGCTCTCTGGGGCGGGCCTCCGAATGGGGTGAACGGAACTTAGTCCAGTTCAATCCCACTAAGACAAAAGTTTGCGCGTTCACTGCAAAAAACCCCTCCGTCATGGCGCCTCAGTTCCAAGGAGTAACTCTCCAAATTTCCGAGAGTATTGGGATCCTCGGTGTCGAACTATCAAGCAAAGTCCAGTTTGGGAGTCATTTGGAGGACAAAGCCAAATTGACAAGTAGAAAGCTGCGCGTCCTGAACAGAGCCAGGCGATACTTCACACCGAGACAACGTCTTGTGCTATATAAAGCACAAGTCCGCCCTCATGTGGAGTACTGCTCACATCTCTGGGCAAGCGCGCCCAAATATCAGCTAGACCCATTTGACTCCCTGCAAAGACGTGCTGTTCGAATCGTCGGTGATCCCAATCTCACGGAAGGACTGGAGTCATTGGAGAGCCGGAGAGACTTTGGGTCTCTCTGTGTACTCTACAGGCTCTTTCACGGGGAGTGCTCTGAGGAACTGTTTGACTTGGTACCACCGTCACCATTTTATCACCGTACCACTCGACACCGCAGCAGGGTTCATCCATTCCACCTGGAAATGATACAGACGTCAACTGTACGTTTTCAACGTTCATTTCTCCCACGTACATGCAAGATCTGGAATGAACTACCTGCTGCTGTGTTTCCCGAGCGCTATGACATATTCTTTTTTAAACGAGGTTTAAGAAGAGCACTTTCTTCACGGTAGGCAGCGGCCTAGCTATGCCCTGGTATTGCAAGAGTCCATGAGCGGCAGTGTCACTTACCATCAGGTGTGCTGCTGGCTCGTTTGCCACCACCGGCAATAAAAAAAAAAAAAGTAAGGATTGGTAGTAATCTTAACCGCTAACACACAGCGACCGAATAAGAAACCTTTAGTTATATTATACAATCTCGTATGTGACCGAATAAGAATCATTTAGTTATATTATACAATCTCTTATGTGCCCGAATAAGAATCATTTAGTTATATTATACAATCTCTTATGTGACCGAATAAGAATCATTTAGTTATATTATACAATCTCTTATGTGACCGAATAAGAATCATTTAGTTATATTATACAATCTCTTATGTGACCGAATAAGAATCATTTAGTTATATTATACAATCTCTTATGTGACCGAATAAGAATCATTTAGTTATATTATACAATCTCTTATGTGACCGAATAAGAATCATTTAGTGATATTATACAATCTCTTCATCGGTATAAATTTAATACAAGAAAAATTGCTGGTTTGTGATCGCACTTTATGATATCTCCTACATGATGGTGCATTTAATGATTATCAAGTTGACCGAAGAATGTTTGTGATATATCCACATTATAGCTCATAGACGGTCCATTAAACGATTTGAGTGAGTGAATGAGTTTCTTTAGTGATAGTTCTTTAGTGATAAATGAGTAATGAACCATGTTTTGCATACCGCTATGATTGAATCACCTAATCCTTAATACCTGTGTAATGTAAGAACCGACACCATTCCTGATTAATATGTCTTTCTGTAGGGTGCTTAAAACTATCACCGAAGATGAGGACTCGGTACTCAGTACCCGTCCTAATGACGATAATTTACAGCAAGCTATGAGGTTGCACGCCATCTTTTCAATCTCCCTAGGTGGTTTCGACGCGATGACCGGAACATAGCCTGTCTCGGAAAAAAGCTACTTAAAACCTAGTTCTGCTAGATATATGACTACCAATTAAGTGCAAATAACAGTTTTATTTTCCGTTTTTACGATATAAATTAATTACAACGAGTAAATCCATAACAGCCAAACGTTAACCCTTATTTTATCAAGTGCTTAGACATCAAACGATAATCCCAAAAAAAAATCACAGCTGCGAGCTTAATGAAAATTCAAATAACAATATTCGTCAAATTACTAAAATTTAGCATTTAATGCTTGATTATTATAAAACCCGATTACGAGCAAAAAAGGATTCGAACCCATACGTATTGGAAATCCGTACCAATCGTGCTGCCACTTACACCACCGTGAACTATTGTAGGACATTCAATTCCCGCATCATATTATATTTTCGTCTTTAAGGAGACGTGTGTCATCTACCTGACATTATTTACACATTGTACAGACTTAATACTCAAATTTTGCATTATTGTATTAAGCGATGACACAACCTCGTTATTCAAATTACTGAAATTTAGCATTTAATATGCTTGATTATTTATAAAAACCCGATTGCGAGCAAAAAATTATTGTCACAAGTGGGATTCGAACCTATACCTATTAGAAATCTGTTCCGGTACCTGACATACAGGTAGATGGCACACGTCTCTTTAAAGATGAAAATATAATACGTTGCGAGAAATTTAATGTCCTACAATAAATTACGGAGGTGTAAGTGGCAGCACGATTGTTTTTATAAACAATATTCGTATTATTTTTATGCCCAAGAACCGACAAGCGTTGGGGAAAAAAGGTTCTCGAGTGGCAACCACGAATTGGATGACGCAGCGTAGGATGACCCCCCACTCGGTGGACTGATGAACTCATCAAGGTCGCAGGAAACCATTGGATGCAGGTGGCATAGGACCATTACAGATGGCATTCTCGTGGGGAGACATATGTCCAACAGTGGACGTTTACGGACTGATGGATGGATGATTCGTTTTATGTGATTTTGTTTATATTTATGTGAATGCTTATTTAAGACAAATCATAATGATTTCGTCCTAGCATTCGAAACCAATTCGACTAACTAATTTTCTATAACCAAAGTATCTACTTGTATAATCAGTACTGATACGAAAATATTTTGGCACAGTTTCCTATAAAATTTGCTCTGATTATCACGAAAATAATGTCATGCAAAATACTTTACACGACAGCGAGGTGCAAAATTGATTATATTATCCTTGGTAGCGAGAATTTCCATAATATACACGATCATGACACAGTACTTACCTTATTTATTACAACGTGTTATACACTTAGCTACTTACGATCACCGAGGAGAATATTGAACTTGTTATTTTATTGGCTTATGAAAAAAAAATTATATCAATAGTGAAGTTGAATTTTATGAATAAAAAATATTACTTGCTTACTATTATTAAAATAATTTGAATAAAAAATTCACTTTTCATCCACACGTCACAATTCTGTCCAAATTTCACCTTCATTTCTATACTAGTTTGACAGAATAAGGTAAGTTTCCACGCTCGCTGCTTTCTGCAGATCAGTCAAATCATGAGGCATCCATTTTTCAAGATTTTGTTACCGACTTGGTGCAAATGAGTCAATATCCTAACGTCAAACCACGCCGCTAATCCCTGGGTAGTTTGACTCGGATCGGCTTCCACCATCACCTTCAATTCATCGTTATTTAACTTAGTAGCTGGTCTTCCTCGTGGTTCATACTTCAAGTCCCAATTTCCACTACGAAAGCGGTTAAACCAAAAACGCACGGTGCGTTCGTTAGCCGTCTCCACTCCAAACATAGCATTAACATTACGAGCCGTTTCTGCCGCGTTAGCCCCACGTCGAAACTCGTATTCGAAAATTGCTTTGATTTTCTCCGTATCCATATTTACTTAAATGCTGAATATAAAAACAATTGAACGTCGAACGATCAAATGTCATACATTTTTTTAAATTTAGAATGTTATAGTTTTCATTTGAAAACAGTTTCACTTTGATATCTGACACCATGCAGGTTTAATTTTAATTCAAAGTAGTTAATAGCTTAATACGGCAATTTTATATTTTAACCCCTATTAATATCCGGGCCAATAAAACTACAGTAAATGTACAAGACTGTGGTCTTATTGTCATTAACAGTGCACTGATGTGAGCTGCGACAACTGAGCATCAACAAAGGAAAGCGAATTAGAAACCATAACCATCAAACCATAATCGGACACCTTGCGGTATTGAATAGAGGTATACACATTGGAAAGCTATTCACCTATCTATTTCGAAAACAATGAGTGTGTGTCTCTTGCATGAAAATTTGGGCGCTTGGTAGGACGTATGCCTACAGGGACGTCATGAGCCGTTGTGTATGGTACAGCTGGAGATATGACCACTCAGTAACTGAAGTACGATGTCAACAGACAGAGTCCTATTTGTTCGAATGGTGTAGGCGTTATCAAAGTGCAGTTAGTTCGAAAAATACCTGCATACAAATTCCAGAAGGAAATCATTATCGTGTAACGTCAGACACAGTATACACTCGAGGTTTTGTGGTTTGAACTCGTTGAACACATGAAAACCGACCCACGCATTTCTCGGTCACTGCAAATGGCTGAGTGACTAGACCATAGGTTGTCAAAAATGGATTTATTTAATTTGCCACAGAATGATTGCCGTTTGACCTCTGCTAAGATAACGATATTACTTACATATTTTTAATTTGCCCTCCTTTATTATCTATTCCTATATGTCTCTGCCTTTGTTGCAGAAGTGGTGTAGTATATCATATTGTATGTAATTATGTGGATCGCTCGTGAAACGATTTCGTATAGCTGTCGTTGCGTTAGTCACTTGTAATATGATTGCCACAATTCGCTTATGTATTTTATGAATTTCATGAATACACAAACAGTAGCAACATGGTAACGTAACATCGTAAGCTCTCAATTTCAAACAAATTGGTATGTTATGATGTTACGTATTTGAACGTGGCATGTCAACAATATTATATCATGTATTTATGTTATGATTTATATTTTTATTTATCGTTTTAAACATTTTAGATAGTATATAACTGTATGGATAATCATTTTATTTTTATATAGTCTGTCCATAATTACTGTTACAATTAAAAATAAACAAAATATGTATTACATTTGACTTTGGAATCTGTCATTTTTATATGATTATTCATTGAGTTTTCTAATTTTGGCGCCAATACATTGTACAATATTTTACGATATTAAAATGGAGTGGGGTGATAAAGATAACCGAATTGCTGTGATTGTATTACACAAAGCAGGTATGGAGCCAAATGTAATTTTTAAAACTGTCCATACGCTTGGTATTAGTAAAATGTTTGTGTACTGGGCTATTAATAGGTACAATTAGACCTCTACCTACCCTTACCTTATTTGTGACAGAAAAAGGTGTGGCCGTCCACGTAGTGTTCCTACGAAAAAGTAGGTAACGCAGTAAGGCAAAGAATTCAAAGAAATCCTGTCCGAAAGTAAAAGATTTTATCTCGGGAGATGAAGATAGCACCTAGAATCATGTCGCGTATTTTAAAAGATGACTTAGGACTTGCAGGCTCACCGAAGGCAAAGATCGGGTACCGGTGGCCTGCTCGCACGGCGAAGAGTGGTGTTTGCAGGGTGCCTCTTCCGTCGCCCCGGACTGATTTGGCGGGGCGTGGCCACGTCCAGAGCCCAAGGCAAAAAAAAAAAGATTTGCAGGCTATAAGAGACGTACTGGTAATTTCTTAACAGATAATTTAAAAAAGAATAGGGTTGTAAAATCGAAACAACTACTGAAGCAGTATGCAAAGGGAGGTCAAAGAAAGATTTTGTTTACGGATGAAAAAATTTTTACAATTGAGCAACATTTTAACAAACAAAATGACCTTATTTATCCCAAAGTATTTAGCCCAATGCTCTAAGTATTTACCCCAAAGCTCTAAGGAAGCTTCCCAATTAGTCGACAGAGTGCAACGTGGGCATTATCCGACTTCAGTGATGGTTTGGTGGGGTATTAGCTATGAAGGAGTGAGTGAGCCATACTTTTATGGAAAAGGTATCAAAACATCGGCACTGGTGTATCAAGATACCATTCTTGAGAAGGTAGTGAAGCTCTTTAACAACACCATGCTCAAAAACCAAGAATGGTCTTTCTAGCAAGACTCGGCACCGGGTCATAAAGCTCGGTCTACGCAGTATTGGTTGGAAACGAACGTTTCGGACTTCATCAGAGCTGAAGACTAGTCGTAGTCTAGTCCTAATCTTAATCCACTGGATGGATTTACGGTCAGATTTAGCGAGTACAACTTGCTCTAAACGCCATAATAATTTGGAATCCCTAAAACAATCCATAGGATTGGCAGTGAAGAATTTGCCCATGGAAAGAGAGCGTTCTCTTATTGACAACTGGCCTCAACGTTTAAAGGACTTTATTGCAGCCAATGGAGACCACTTCGAATAAGCTTTTTTATTTTAAATTGTTTTATATTTATGTATTAAACTAACATACTATACAAGTAATAAAAGTTATTTGCAATAGAATATAACGCTGAGCGAATTACAACAAAGACGCGGGTTAAAAAAAATCAAGAGTTTTCGGAAATAAACGACAAAATTATTTAAATTATGATCAATAAAACTACAAAGGAATATATACGAATCAGTGAGATGGTTAAGATAAATGAGAACAAAGAAACTGGACACGGTATTATGCTAACTGAATTTCTACCTCAATAAAACATTTTCTACAAAGTGCTAGCTTTGTTTTCATTGAATAAATGCAACGCTTCAAAGATTTTATTTGATTTTTTTTTATATACCTTTACCTTCGTTTATTCGAGAACATAATATATGTTTATATTGCTTTATTTTTGAATCATAATCATCTAAATCTTCATCATCTGATCTATATGAGTTATAGATCAGTAAACAATAATAAACTTTCCGTGTGTTGACGGAGTAAGAATATAGCCCCCTATTTTACCCGTGGGTGAACGTACGAGACGACTAAGGGATATAAAACGCATGTAACATCTATGCGAGAGAAGGAAAACTCGAAACAAAAACCTATATCAACACGTCTGACCAGCGTGGTATAGTAGCTCAATTACCCTCCCATTATGGAGGAGGCTCGAGCCCAACAGTGAGACATATATGAGCTGGGATGATGAAACAATAATATTTTAAACTTACAAGATTTTTATCAATAACTATAAAGTAAATTAAATCTTATATTGTATTTCTAGACTTATTTAATTGCGTTTCAAATTTATCTCTAAATAGCATTACAAACTTATAAGCAATTGCTCTTTTTAATAATTCAGTTGTAAGCCTTCCCAATGTCCGTGTGGAGATACGGTAAGAATACAATTCACCACTCCTTATCTTACCCAAGTTTGTCGAAAACGTCTGACCAGCGTGGCATAGTAGGATCAATTTCCATCCTATTGCCAGCTGCCTGCCCTTAGCGTGGAATGAGGGCAGGCAAATGATGAAATGATGATGTTCATCCCAGCTGTAAGACGCATATGAACTGAGATGATGAAGTCTGCCTTAACATCTTACTATTTCAGTAATAGCAAAAGTATTTAAGTAATCAAGTGGAATAATAGATCGAGTAGATTAGTACTATAATCATGTGCTTGTCTTTTTTTATTGAATAATTGCATCTTTTTCTAATTTCTATCTAATCATCCCGTATAAATTACTCATTTTAATAAACATCAACATCAGTTACCTTTAGCTGTGTGGTAGCGGCTCCGAATACTACCAACCCTTGCTTTGCTCGTGGATGTTGTAAAAGATAAGAGCCTTATAATGACCTAGGCCAACTCCATCAGATGCCGTTTGGTCAACAGTTACATTTCCAAGGAGGGTAGACGTCAGGCAGACGGCCGGTCATAAAAATATTGCTAATAACTTCTAGAATATGTACTACGAAAGAATAGTGCATATTAAATCGACCCCCAAGTAATTGGGATAAGATAGTAGGAGAATGATCAACATCAGTTATATTAAGAAATTACAAGGTGGCCATATAAAACATAATATAATATAGCATTTTATAATTATAGTATAGTGTTTAAGATTACGGAATTTTTTCAGCATTCAACAAAACGTTACTACAGCAAAACTAAAATAAAAACGCAAAAAAGCATAACATGTTATGTACTCATATATGTTATGTATTCATATATGTAATATTAGATCAGAAATTATTTGTTATAATTATTAGTCTATATAGAAGGAGAACTAGTAATAAATATAAAGTCCGTCTGATTAATATGGTACCGTTGTTCAATTTTCTGCCAATTGTAAAAAAGACTCAAGACCAATAATGGGACATGTATGACTCGAAACGCATTATTTATTTTTGTAATATTTACTAGTTTTAAATTACTATAGAGATAAAATATTATTTTATTTTTGTCATGCATTTTCACGTGAATCGCGATTGCTTTTTTTTTTTTTTATTTCTTAAGATGGTAAAGGAGCAAGCTGCATATCTATAGGTAGGTGTTAATGCTTGTCATGGACCTTTACATTACCAGGTGTACTAAACCTTGGCAGTACTAGACTGCTGTCTACTAACCTAAACCCACCTAGAAAGTTAGACTTTCGGCTCTTTCATTCACCGAACGTAGCGCAACAGCAAGTTGCTATTGTTCAGACGACGATTTTACCCGAACATGGTACTAACCCGACTGGGTCAGCCTGCAGTTGTAGACAGTAAACTTTTAATTCATGTAGTGGAAAAGCCACACTGGCTCTTCCACTACAAGAAGAAGATTACTTACATGAAACCAACAAAAAAGCCCATATTTATTCGGTATATTAATCAACTCAATTAAATTTTGTAACATTAAGAACTTAGAATATGAAAATTTGCTATCCCAAGTGACAAAATTGCAACCAAAGTCCAGCTCGGAATTTAAAACCAACAAGTACAGCATTATGACGTTTAAGCTTAAACACTAGTTTGGTTGTTCTCACCTGGAGTACTCACATCCCTCGGTAAGTGCACTCATGTTAACTTGACCTACTTCATTCCCTATATAAATGCGCGTTTTTCTTATCTTATATCTGTATATCTATCTACTTTTTCCATGAAGTACTCTGTAGAACTGCCTCACACTAAAACAGTTCAAGTCCCACGTGTAATCATTATTTTTCGTTCTTAAAATTAGTTCAAGTAGAATTATGTAAGGTATCATCATCATCATCACAGACCATAAATATCTCACTGTTGGGCTCGGGCCTCCTCCGTTATGGGAGTGAAATCAACCTACTATACCGCGGTGGTCAGACGTGTTGGTATAGGGTTTTGTTTCGAGCTTACCTTCTCTCGCATAGATGTTATATGCATTTGATATCCCTTAGTCGTCTCGTACGATCACCCACGGGTAAGATATGGGGTGGTGAATAGTATTCTTAATCCATCACCACACGGAAAGTGTGAGGTATATTTATGATAGAATAAACATCTTTAACTTAACTAAACTCAAGCGTTGAGCTGTTTAAACGTTGAACGTTTATGTTTTGTTGTAGTAAAATAATGTTCAATACGATGAATAACGACACGTAAGCCCTGTTAGGAGCAGCGTATAATACGATGTATATATTGATTGTAATATTCATTCACGATATGCATTGTATTGATACGTGTAAGGACTAATTAGGAATATTGTCATGAACATCAATCAAAATTTATATTATTAATTAATATGATGAACATTACCATATCGAATCTAGTTTTATTATAATAGAACTTTACATGAAATTTTCATGAAAATTTTAATTTATGTCCTTCATCATCATCATCATGATCATCATCTCAATTCATGTATGAATGAAATGAATTCTGAGCTCGAGCTTCGTGCAAGTAGTAGTAAATTTTACTACGCTGGTCAGATATAGTAGTAGGTAGCAATAGTAGTAAATTTTACTACGCTGGTCAGATGGGTCGGTTGGTTGGTTTTATTTCCAATCTTCCTTCTTTTGCATAGATGTTATATGTATATCTCTTAGTAATTTTATAAGATACCCGTAGGAAGAAAAAACAAAGGATAGTGTATTCTTATTGCATCATCACACGGCAAGAAATTATGTTTATGGAAACTTCATCATATTCTCAGGTTATTTATATACGTCCCAGTACTGGGTTCAAGCTTCCTCCACAATGGGAGTGTTATTGACCTACTATATCACGCTGGTCAAACGTATTAGTATAGGGTTTTGTTTCGAGATTTCCTTGTCTTGCATTGATACTATATGCGTATCTTATCCCTTAGTCGTCTCTCATGATCACGACAGTAAGATAGGGTGTTGAATTGCATTCTTACTTCCACCACACAGATAGAATAAAATATGGAAACATAATCATTATTAACAAAAATAGTTGTACAGATAAACATTCTGTTATAAGAAATGAGCGTTCCACAAGGATCCATTCTGGGCCCATTTCTTTTCCTTGTATATATTAATGACTTACCTTATTATATAAAGTATAATCAAAACATTGTGCTGATGATTCCTGTTTAACATAGTTTACAAATTTAACACATTTTAATGAAAGATTTAACTGGTAGCCATTCTGATACTTTCTTTTTTGTGTGTCTGTGTAAAATTCTTTATTGTGTGTGTGTGTTTGTGTATGTATGTGTAAAATTCTTTATTGTGTGTGTGTGTGTGTTTGTGTATGTAAAATGATTATAGATTAAGTATTTTGGCATCAGCGTTACCACTGAGTAACAAATATGAGTAATTTTAACTTAGATTAAACTTAATTAACCAAATAAATCTAACATAAATAAACCTTTAAAAAACACATTGCCACTTTTTGCTCCTAAGAGAACTCTAACTTGGCTAGTTGGCAGCCAGGTCTTTAGAATGTATCAATGAAGTGAATAGATATATAAGACCTTTAATATTGATGTATTTCTGTACAAATAAATGTCATGTTAATAAGTAGTTACGAGGCAAGCATACTTTACCTTAGTTTCCCATGGCGGCCGTAAAAACTGCCTAATCAAGCACCAGCGGAGAAGCTAAAATCACTGTACGTTCTTAAAAAAAAACTGACCACCGAGCGTGATGTTTACGACCTTAAGTATGAAATGTTATATGTACCTATATTCTAAATCTTGTATTCTAAAAGAAAAACCGAGTAACGAGTGGTAACTATGAGATGGCCTATATTCCACGTCTTATGTTTTAAAATCCGACTACCGAACTTGGTGTTTATAATAGTAACTATGAAATGGCCTATATTTTACGTCTTATATTCTTAAATTCGACTACTGAACGTGGTATTTATGGTAGTAACTATGAGATGGCCTATATTCTACGTCTTATATTATAAAAAATACCGACTACCGAGCTTGGTGTTTATGTTAGTAACTGTGAGATGGCCTATATTCTACGTCTTATGTTTTAAAATCCGACTACCGAACTTGGTGTTTATAATAGTAACTATGAAATGGCCTATATTTTACGTCTTATATTCTTAAATCCGACTACCGAACGTGGTATTTATGGTAGTAACTATGAGATGGCCTATATTCTACGTCTAATATTATAAAAAATACCGACTACCGAGCTTGGTGTTTATGGTAGTAACTGTGAGATGGCCTATATTCTACGTCTTATGTTTTAAAATCCGAGTACCGAGCTTGGTGTTTATAATACTAATTATGGAATGGTCTATATTCTACGTCTTATATTCTTAAATCCGACTACCGAACGGGGTATTTATGGTAGTAACTATGAGATGGCCTATATTCTACGTCTTATGTTTTAAAAGCCGACTACCGAACTTGGTGTTTATAATAGTAACTATGAAATGGCCTATATTTTACGTCTTATATTCTTAAATCCGACTACCGAACGTGGTATTTATGGTAGTAACTATGAGATGGCCTATATTCTACGTCTAATATTATAAAAAATACCGACTACCGAGCTTGGTGTTTATGGTAGTAACTGTGAGATGGCCTATATTCTACGTCTTATGTTTTAAAATCCGAGTACCGAGCTTGGTGTTTATAATACTAATTATGGGATGGTCTATATTCTACGTCTTATATTCTTAAATCCGACTACCGAACGTGGTATTTATGGTGGTAACTATGAGATGGCCTATATTCCACGTCTTATGTTTTAAAATCCGACTACCGAGCTTGGTGTTCATAATACTAATTATGGGATGGCCTATATATTATCTACGAAGTGTTAAAAAGCAATACAATTGCATATCAACATACAATCTTTAGTCCTACGCTTTAGAAACCAACTGCTTATTTCCTGGCTTTAATCATGCCACTAAATTTTCTTGGAAAATCCTTAAGGTTAAGAAAATTTAAAGAATACCTCACTATATGTTTTGGCTGTCTGAATATACTACACGATCGTGACATGGTAGATCGAGCTATAAAGTTCTATAACTTTATTTTAATTTTTAAGACAAATTGAATTAAAATATTATATTTTATTTAACTTTTAGATTTTAGTATGTCAAAACATTGATCTCTACTGGGCTGAAGCTGCCTCCACAATAGGAAGGTAATCGATCTACCATGTCACGCTAGTCAGACAGCTTAGTATAGGGTTTTCTTTTTTCAAGTTTTCTTTCTCTTGCATACCTATTATATCGCTTAGTCGTCTTCTTATAAGATACCACCGGGCCAAATCCCTTATCTTACCGTGTGATCAGCGTGCTATGGAGAAGACTATCTTCAGGATATTTTTACGTAATAAAATCCGGAATACGGCAAACTATATAAGAACGGGTGTAACTGATATAGCTCGTCTACGGGCTGTCGGATGGATAGATGCAACTGTATTCTTACTCCGTCACCACCAGGGAAAGAGGGTATTTTTTACAAACTTATTATAAGATTTTTTGATTTTAACTTACGGATGTTATACGCTTGCCAAAGAATAAATCTATAAAAAATCCCTTAAGGGGAAAAATATTTAGTAAAATCTCCCTAAGGTATTTGTAAATCTATGACGCCATTTACTTGTTATTGATAGGCAATAAAATTTACCATTGTGACGTAATTAGTTTTTCTCAATTACTGTATCAATCAACCAGCAACGAAAACACATTAATAGAAGAACAAGAACCAATTATTAGCTAGCAAAACACATAGCTATCTAATTGATATAAATTAGTTTTGTGATAATTGAAATATTAATGGGCTATATGAAATATGTGTAGATAGTGCTTGGATAATTATCTATCTCCGCAAATATTGAAAACAATAGAGCGTAGTATTAGTTTAAAAATTGCAATACTAAAGAGAACTTTATTAAACGCTTCATGAATATATTAGTCTAACTTTTCATTCTTTGCAAATTAATTTCTCAAGTAAACAAGAAAATAAAAATAAATTATAAACTCATTTTCTCGTGTTCACTTTCTGCACGCCCTAAATGAATAGTAATAAAGCAATAACTTACGTTTTAATATCACTTCGCATATTTCGCCGATAGTTATTTATTTAAATAGATGTTTTTTTTATTAAATATTTTATAATTACGCCTTGTACTTTATTATGAAATTCTTAACAACTACGCAGTGAATATAGATAATTTTTGTCGTTATTTTTAATTTTATTTATTAATATTATACTGAAACAAGCAAAGATTTGGTTCTATAAGAACCAAAACTTTGTTTTTTTCTCCCATTATGTTTTAATTTGCAGTGAAAGTAGGTACTATTGGTTGGGATATGCATATTGAAATTTCATAAAGCTGATATTTTACACTTTCCATATGGTGACGGAGTAAGAATACATTTCTCCACCCCATATCTTACCCGTGTGTGATCGTACGAGACGACTAAGGAATATAAAACGCATATAACATTTATGCAAGAGAAGGAAAACTCGAAACAAAAGCCTATACCAACACTGAAGATGATGACTGTCTGACCAGCGGGCACAATATATTCTATAGTAATTTTTACTATATTCATGGGCAAGATATTAATAGTGGTAGGACCACGCTGTTGACAGCTCTATGTCTACAGCCGCGGGCCGGTCCGTCTGGGGTAGTACCACACTGTCGCAGAAGATCGACGAATGAGTAATGGCAATATGCTATAGCGCTTCGTTCGGTGAGCGAGAGAGCCGGAAGCCCAACTAGGTGGGTTTGGGGTTTTTATTGGTAGACAGCGGCCTATGCAAATGTCCATGGGCGGCAGTAACACTTACCATCAGGTGTGCTGCTTGCTCGTTTGCCACCATAAGCAATAAAAAAAACGGGCTTGCATCTTACTCCTTTACTACACGCAGAAATATATTCTCAAAATATATTTATATTGTGTCAAGTTTTAAGGAAAATAAAAGATGTCTTTTTTTTCACAGAGATGTCTAACCACAATGGACTTAACATCGCTCGGTGTGGGCTCCTGCGTTGGAACCGGCATGTATTTGGTAGCAGGAATGGTTGCTCGAAAATTTGCGGGACCTGCCGTTGTCATCAGTTTTATCATTGCTGCCCTAGCAAGCATATTTTCAGGTAATGTATTTTAATACTTGTACATAACTAACAAAATCTATATTCCCAAAACTTGATATAAGTTAACCTAAATTCCTGAATTTCGATCAGTTATTTTTGGGGATCCCACATTAGAATCCCACCACACTTTCCACTATTGTAAATCTTCTAAGCCAGAATCCACAACGGTCTCCATAAATAACACTGAGATTTGATCCTCAGGCAATCCCAGGAGATGTTTTTATTTGTCTTGGGCCCCGCAACAAATTTAATTAGAAAAAGGTTAAAGAGAAGGAGTCAGAAAAAAATATTCCACTTCCCTCATCGGCAATGCGGGAAGCAGGAAACAAAATTGACGAGTCCACCATTAAGTAAAGGGCGTTGTAAGTAAACAGCTACGATGACCGCAGCAGAACGGTATCACAGATACTGTAGATCTTAACGGGGCCTATATGTCCTAAATAAGCCTTAAAATTGATTGCTACAGCAGGTAAGGTAGAAATTACTGTACTCACCTGTATTGTGGTGTTAATATATTTTCTCAAATATGCTTGGAAATTTGAGCATTATTTTGACAACCTTCTTCGAGATAAATTGATATTGCTGTACTGAACAAATACATGCGAGCAGCGGCCGGCAAAAAATGTATGAAAATCCATATCTGTTGTGTTTTAGCGGCCAAATAAATATATTATATGTAAATGCATATCTATCGTATATTTTAAAAATGGAACGATTTATTACTTCAAAAATTGCAACTAAGGAGGCAACTTATCAGAGTTTTATTTAAATTTCGAACTGGCTTGAAAAAGAAACTTGTTTGATAATAAAAAAAAAAGCAAATGAATTCTTTAGCACGTGAAAAATGTTGTTCGTTATTAGCCATGTATACAGTTCTACATACAATTAGTACTATTTAGTTTTAATTGCCGTGCATTATTTGAGAAAAGCACTATACAAGCCTTTGGCTACAACTAAGAATTGTGTGCCTCGGCCCACATTTACACGTTCGTCCGTCAATGCTACTTTTGGTGGCCGCTGTAGTAATGTACTACAACGCTTGTCTCTGAAATATTGTTGTAGCATTAAGAAACATTCTGTGATTCAATTCATTCAATGCTCGCCACAATTAACTTACTATGGCAATTATCTTTTTCTTAAAAATTATTTCGTCAAAATTTAATTGCCATATAATATGGGTGAAATAATAATAATTAATAAATATATATAAATTAATACCATGCATCGAGTATAAACTTACTAAAAACAATACCATAAACCTAAATAGTAACATTCCGTTATGTTATATTGTTTTGTTGTGGTTCCGATCGTCGAGATCGATATGTGGGTGGAACGTACGTCCAACGTACAAATGTTCTCAGTATTTCGACTAGACTATATTTAGTTTCAATGACCAATCATTCATTATTTTCAATCTATATATTTTGGTCACTATGCATATATTATATTTTGGTCACTATGCATAGATCGGGTTGTCAAATAGCAGTCATTCTCATTTAAAAGCGTACCATCACGATTTTGCCATGATTAAATAAATATTGTATCCATTAGCTTATCGACGCTCACTACTGGATACAGGCTTTCTTAATGAGAAATGAATGCCATAATTGCTACATTAAGCTACCCTAGTGATGCCGCTTACATTTGGTGTTATAAATTTCCCAGGAGAGACTTTCTACTGGTAATACTGAAATTTTAATGACTCCCAAAAGAGAATAAAGTATCTTGACACAGTGTATCTATTTGTGTCTGGTCAAGAGACTTGATACGCCACGGGTTAATATTCAGTTCAATTCGGGTATAAGATAAACACAATGAGCTAAATCTACGTAGTCAGTCAGCGTGCTATGGAGAAAGCTATACTCGGGATTTTTATACGTGATGGAATACGGCAATTTGTTGAAGAATGAATGTAACCAATACAGTCCAAAGAATTAACACGATGAAGCGGCAACAGGCAAGCCATAACATCCTTTCTGTTGTCCCAGGCTGATCGAGTAGGACCGCATCATAGCCTGTCGCAAAAAAAGGTATTGTCGCCGCCACATCTACTGGTGCACATAACATTTTTAAAATGAAAACCTTGTCCGGCTGGCCACAGACAACCAAGATTCGGTACCTGTGGCCGTCCCAATGGCGATGGGGAGGGAATACTATAGGTTATAGGACCTAGCACCGCCCTTTCGTCGGCCTAGATAGAACAGACGGCATGTGTCTACACTATAGCCTATCGAAAAAAAAGATGAAAACCTTGAAAAAATTTAATTAAAGAGCACGTGACTTGAATCTTAGTCTTTGCTTAGCACGGAAGTTAATAATTATCATTCAATATGGTAATGCTGCCAGCTTTAAAGGCACGTTGCCAATTGGCAATACATTATAAGATTAAACGTCTATTTAGGATTAATTTAATAACCATATACATATATTAAATTATTTATCAATATAATTATCTAACATAGTTTTCGTTTTTATCAATAGGTGCTTGTTACGCAGAGTTCGGTGTTCGAGTTCCCAATACGACCGGCAGTGCTTACATGTATTCCTACGTGACTGTTGGCGAGTTTATTGCTTTCGTCATTGGTTGGAATATGATCTTGGAATACTTAGTAAGTAAATTCCAGAATATATTTTCATTTTATGATACTGATTTGACTATAAGCAATAGGAATAAATTATGCATTGTACTATAATGAACATTCATATTTGTTTCAACAAATAAAAAATTAACATTATCATTATAATTTTGTGTGTGATGACGAAGTAAGAATACAAATCACCACACCATATCTTACCCGCGGGTATAGTAAAAGACGATTAAGGTATAATACGCTCAAAAATATCTATGCAAGAGGAGAGAATTTCGAAATAAAATACTATTCTAACTCGTCTAACAAGCGTGGTATGGAATAGATCAATTTCGCACCTATTCCCTTATATAAAGAGAAGGCTAGTACCCAAATCTAGAACATATATGAGCTAAAATGTTATGTCATGTGATTTAAGTTCTATAATTTTGGTGCCATAACTTGTCTGTAAAGTGATATTATCTGCATTGAGAATTTATCAAAATATTGCATACACCATAAAAGTTTATAAGATATTTATAATCAAATAAAATCATTAAATCATATTATTATTATTTCAGTCATTAAAGAAATATTAATATAGGACTAAAACGGGAAACTAACAACAAGTACCTAACTAACAATGAAATACATCGTTCTGGTTATATTCAAAGTCGTAATGCACAATGCTTTTATTTTTTTTTCCGCAACGTGGACCATGGATGTGGTCGTGGCGACAGAAGTGGCGGCATGCATCCCCATGGACCCACCCTGCAAAAACCTCTCTTCGCCGTGCGAGCGGGCCACCGGTACCCGATCTTTGACTTCGGTGGCCCGCACGGCGGTATACCCTTACGGGTTCCTCTCTTGTCGATGCCCCGACAGCTTTCGCCGTCGGGGCGTCGTCCTCACGCGGTGGCCTCACGTCGGGTGACCGGACAATTCCCCGGTCCGATCACCCGAAGCCTCGGTTAGGGCGGCATCAGGCGCAGATACTCGCGCCTGCGCCGCCCCGGCCGCTGGTGGCCTGGATACTGATGTAGATGGAGTTGACGACTATAATGCACAATGCATTTCCAGTTCAGTGAATTATACCTCTAATGCTGTTCGACGTATTAACCTTTTGACGTCAGGGTAATGAAGTGAAAATATTAATTTATTCGTCACTATGTCCACGCTGATAAATACCTATAATAAATTATTTTATTTCTATTATTCTCTAATTAGTTCTTTGCAATGGCAATAAAGTATTATAAAGAAAATCAATATATGTAACATTACATATATAGCATCGTTAACTTTTCATAACTAATTCTTTAATGAATTGATTACTATAACAATTATTATTATATACTTCAAATATGATTCTATTTCAGTATACTTCAAATATGATTCTACAAAGGACTTCATTGCTCAAATAATTTTTATTCAGCTCATTTATATCCAAATAGAATGCGGGAAATAGAGTGAACGGAGCGTTAGGACAACTTCTCGGTAGCCACCACCTCAGCCAGAAGGCACGTGTAGCATTACATAACGCAGTGCTTGTCCCAACATTACTATATGGAAGTGAGAGTTAGGTATGCAGAAAAGAGCATGAAAGCAAAATTAATACGGTCGAAATGCGATCTCTACGGAAAATCTGTGGAGTTAGGCTGACCGACCGCATTCGCAACGACGACGTAAGAGAGCAAGTAGGTATGAAAGAGAGTATTGGTGTAAAGATGCGAAAGGGAATGCTCCGATGGTTCGTACATGTGGAAAGAATGCCGAACGAACGTCTGGTTAAGAAGATATACAATGCGAAAGTGGAAGGATGTAGGTACCGGGGGTGACCGAGGCTCACCTACCTAGACCAGATTGGTCACGTACTGAAAGAAGGTGGAGTCACGAGTCTCCGAAACCGGCGAGCGTGTATGAAGAGAATTATGAATGTTGAAGAAGCAAGTGAAATATGGAAGGATAGAGTTTTCTGGCACTCTGTTCTCTCTGCCTACCCTGCAAGGTATATGGCGTGATGATATGTACGTATGTATGTATGCATATATATCCGAATATCGAGTGTGGCCTTTTTACATAAAAAGGCAATATATTATATCACGCAAGAAATAATTTTATAGAAATAAATAATTAAATCAATATTAGATGCAAGTAGCACAGGTCCGTTCTGAGTGGCATTCTCGTGGGGAGGCCTATGTCCTGTGTTGGACTGGCTGATGGATGTGTGAAATATAATATTAATTATTCACCAAGCAATCATCTGGGAACGACTCAATATAAATAGAATATTATTTTACAATACACTTCTATTTTATATTAATAGTAGTGACAGTACGTTACAACCTTAATATCTCTAAAAAAAAAACAAAATAAAAGATTTTCTATAAATTTTCAATGTTAAAATGTAAATTGGACGTGTGATTATGTCTCATAATTATCAAATACATGTATAATTATGCTACACTTGTAATGAATGCCGTTAATTGAATCAATGTTAATATAATTACTATGAACAGATTATGTTATTACAACCGATAATTAATATTATTATTAAATTATTAATATCTAAGTCAATGAGAAGACAAGCATTCAATTAACATTCCTAAATTATCCCCAAACTCAGAACATAAATTAGTGAATATAACAAAGTATGGGCCTTTTGGTGGCAAGCTATATTCAGGACACAGTTCGCCAATTCCGTCAGGTCGACGGAAGGGTAGGGTACGGCCCCATACCCTATTGTATTCCCTATATCGTATTCTCTCGCATTGAGTCGATCATTACATTAGTATTGATTCCTTGACTTCCATGGCCATGTTATTTTTCCGTATGCCATCCCTCGTCAACAGTTTTGCCGGGGAGTGACTCTTATATAGGTGGCCTCGCGTGATAATCTCCGATCCGAACATCCATGGCCTCGGCTAGGGTAGCGTCAATCATAGATATTTCTTACTGCCCCTTCAGAGGCGCTGTTGGTGAAGCGTTTTAGTGTGAAGCGTTTGCTCCCTAATTTACTCCACCACTTCCTTCACGAAACAATTCCCTGGCAGAAAGCGGCGACTATGTTCTAATACCTGACGCTGACGAGCATTGCTCTAGAGATGTTTAGCAGCGTCAAATCAGCACTGACGATTGCGATGAGTTCAAGACACTGCTCAGACCACGCAGACCTCGCGCCTAGACCTGCAGACCTCGTGCGTCAAAGTCGCTTACGTTTAGCATGAGCCAGGATAGGGCGGACGTCGCGGTAACAACCCACGTAGGTACATAGTTGGTGGAAATGTACCTGAAATCACAAGTGCCCGTTGAACACTTTTTAAATAAATAATATATAAAGTAAATAAGTCTTAGTGAGGAGAACGGGCCTAAGGCTTATGCGTGGAACTTACTCAGCGTCGGGCGATATGGGCGAACCCGAGGGTCACTTCCAGACTGCTTCGTATTTCCTGTCAATTCACATCCTTAGCGCGATTGTGAATTAGCTTGAAGGCAAAGTGCCCACCGCAATAATAATTATTTATTTATTTATTTATCATACACACAACTATCATTACAGGATTTGCCTAATGCAATAATAGCGTGGTAACAAAAAATAAGTTATAATTATAACATTTAACATTTTATAAATCTTTTATCAAATAAACTTTAATTATTTGTTTAACATATGATATGTAAAGCGGTTTTTGAAAATTCATTCAGAGAACAACAAAATATGTCTATTTCTTCAGAAACACTATTTATAGTTCGAAGTGCACGCGACAGTGGCGCCTCAAGCAGTAGGTTTGTACGGGCGCGAGGCACTGCTAGCAGGCGTGGTCGTCGTCTTCGCCACACATACCTATTAGGTACATATAGACCTACCCGCTGTAAAATATCAGCATTATAGTTATATCTTAGCCCTTATTAACTTGAACAAATATGAAGCGAGTGCAAGATATCGCCTGACCTTTAGTTCATTGTATCCAACCATACCCAGAATAAATAGAGTTGGATACATCAGCGGATAATATGAATATACACCATACTGTCTCAGATATAAAAACCTCAAAAACTTATTTTGTACTCGCTCCAACATGAGACTATATTTTAGCTTCATGTGGATCCCATATAATTGCATTACATTCAGCAGTTGGCTCCTGACTAAAGCATTATAAATAATAATATAAGTAATAGTAATAATAATGTATTATCTTGAGTGAGAATCAAAGTCACGACACTTGGCACGATAAGTCGGTATCATAACTACTACACCAACTCTGTAATTTAATTGTGTTGATAGATTAAAGTTCTATATAGGTAACACTGAGTAATGTTTCCAATGGCAGGTAGCTTAATTATGTTCTCAATTTAGATTTTCGCCACAATCAAATCAGTTAATTTGATTTTGACATGGAATCAAGTTAACGCGTATGATTAACTATTAACTAATAATAATTATAGTGTTAAATAAGTTTTCGTAGAAAAATTTGTATTTTGACGATATAATATCGTAAGATATTAAAATAAAATTAGGCTTACATTTTAGTAATAAAATCATAACCCAATAAAGTTACATACATACATACATACATATCATCACGCCATATCCCTTGCAGGGTAGGCAGAGAAAACAGAGTGCCAGAGAACTCTATCTCTGCATACTTCACTCGCTTCCTCAACATTCATAATTCTCTTCATACACGCTCCCCGGTTTCGGAGACTCTTGACTCCACCTTCCTTCAGTACATGACCGATCTGGTCTAAGTAGGTTAGTCTCGGTCTCCCTGGTACCTACAACCTTCCAATTTTGCATTGTATATCTTCTTAACCAGACGTTCGTTCGGCATTCTTTCCACATGTCCGAACCATCGGAACATTCCCTTTCGCATCTTTACACCAATACTCTCTTTCATACCTACTCGCTCTCTTACGTCGTCGTTACGAATGCGGTCGGTCAGCCTAACTCCACAGATTTGCCGCAGAGATCGCATTTCGACCAATAAAGTTACTTCTGAAAAATATAAAGAAACTAAAATAAGCCTCGTCGGTTTGACAAATTTACGGCCGCTTTATTTTAGGGGAAACAAGGCGTAATAATAATAAAAAAATAGAATTAGAGACCTAATGAAACGATTTAATCCTAACTAAAAATAAAATCACTTACATAATATATAACAAATAATAAACTGAACATTGTTTACTTTCAATATTAAATTTTATTATTAAACTTCTTGTTATTACTTAAAGTTAACATACGTTTTTGTGCAACAAGATATAAGTAACTGTTATAGATTTTGCAATATGACTATTAAAATTATATAATACTACTAGCTGTCCCGGCAGACGTCGACTTGCCCGGAAAAGTTTTAAGCGATATGCTGACAGCAGCGCCACCTAACGGGTCCAATTATGTTTTGAAAACATCCAGGGACCTCCTCCACAATAGGAGGGAAATGACCTACTATGCCACGCTGATCAGACGTGTTGGTATAGGGTTTTATTTCGAGCTTTCCTTCTCTTGCACAAGTGCCATATGCATATTGCATCCCTTAATCATCTTTTACGATACCCACGGGTAAGATAGGGGTAGTGAAATGTATTCTTACTCCGTCACCACACGGAAAAAAAACTAACCCTACTGAGAAGCTATGAGATGACGAAATGCCATCATCGTTAAGTATAATCGGCGAGCTAGCGAATGCCATTGGTATTATAGGTCTCACAGGAGTGCTGCTAGAAATACTTCAGATGAACAATTATCCTATTTTTATAACTTGTGTCTTATATATTGACACATTAACACCTTAAACCATCACTTCCCTTTTTTTTTTTTTTTTGCGGTGGGTGATGGACGTCACACCCCGCCAAGTCGGTCCGGGGTGACGGAAGAGGCGGCGCGCAACCCCATTGACCCACCCTGCAAGCACCTCTTCTTCGCCGTGCGAGCGGGCCAACGGTACCCGATTTTTGTCTTCGGTGGCCCGCTCGGCGGTATGCCCTCTCGGGCTCCTCTGCTGTCGACGCCCCGACAGCTTTCGCCGTCGAGGCGTCGTCCTCACGCAGTGGCCTCACGTCGGGTGACCGGACAATTCCCCGGTCCGATCACCCGAAGCCTCGGTTAGGGCGGCATCAGGCGCAAAACCATCACTAGTGGATTAAAAAAAAAAAAAAAAAATCAATAACCCAGGTATTGAATTTATATCAAATTATCTCGCCTTTTTTTTTTGAGAGTTTATAGATAAAAACCAGCGTAACTAACATAATAAACCACATATTAATAAATATTTAACTGTGTAGTAGCGGCTACGAATACTACCAACCCTTGCTTTGCTCGTGGATGTTGTAAAAGACGACTAAGAGCCTTATAACGACCTGGGCCAACTCCATCTGATGCTGTTTGGTCAACAATTACCTACATTCCCAAGGAGGGTTGACGTCTGGCAGGCGGCCGGTCATAAAACTATTGCCAATAACTTTTACAATATGTACTACGAAAGAAGAGTACATATTGTATGAACCCCAAGCAATTGGGATGAGAGTAGGAGAATGATGATTAATAAATATTTTGATGACAGCATCTATAGAAGTAGCTTCTAAATAATATTATCAATTAAGGAAACGCATGTTATATGAATGTTATAAATAAACTTAAATTAATTTCAGATGCAATACAATATGTATTATAATTAAACTGTATAATACCTAATAGATTTGTGTCCACTGAGACTAAATCGGGTGGTATGACGTTTCTAACGATTCATCTCATCTCAGCCCATATATGCCCACTGTTGGGCTCAGACCTCCTCCATAATCGAAGCGTAATTGACCTACTATACCACGCTGGTCAGACGTGTTGGTATAGGGTTTTGTTTCGAGTTTTCCTTCTTTCGCATAGATGTTATATGTATTTTATATCCCTTAGTTGTCTCGTACGATCACCCACGGATAATATTATATATTTTTAAAGAGAAGTGTCTATAAAAATGCGCATTCAATCACGTGTCAATAAGAGTCACTCAAAAGCCGTGACGTCACGCCGTACTAAACGGCGTTATCGTGACATTTTATTGAACAAGCCTCGAACCAACCAATTTTTTATATTTTACAAATAATTATTTTTGTCAGTGAATTGATAAGTTGCATGTCATTTGTTAAATAGAAAAACATATAGAAAAACATATTGCAATAAATTTTATATAACATTAAATGGTATGATTATATATTAGTCACGACAACTTAACTTTATCACAATAAATTTAACTAGAAAATACTAATTAGATAAATTTAACCAGAAAATAGTGATTTTGCAATATTCGTTAGTTGTAATTCGAATTTAGAAATAGGTTGAATATGTACCACGAAGTTTAGATACAAGGCGTCCGAACGGTATAGGCTTTTCCATATTATTCATGGACACAATAATGAACCCCAGATCTTAGTTCTCTTTTCTGCCAGTGGCTGCGCTAGGTTTAGGACGTACCGATACCGATGCTATTCTTATTATTACACGTAAACACGCATTGGCTAAGCGAATGTTGAATTTAATTAATTTCAATATAAAATTCCAGAACTGTCAATAGCAACAAAACATTCTAGAGCTGTCAATAGCAACAATACTACCCGCGTAAGGATTTAAATGAGTATTTGTTGATAAGTGGCGCGCTCTACCGACAAAATTCTGTCCCCTAAATTGAGACCATACGTTTAACATAACGTTTAGGACTACTTGTATCTATACTTCGTGTTATGAAAGTATTGAATCTACATAATTACCATTTCGCCTCGCAAGGTTAAGTCACTTTTGTCGCATTTTTA
Source organism: Lymantria monacha (assembly GCA_905163515.2). Lineage (NCBI taxonomy): Eukaryota > Metazoa > Arthropoda > Insecta > Lepidoptera > Erebidae > Lymantria > Lymantria monacha. The sequence goes on from LR991081.1 coordinate 34,382,597, forward strand.
CACTGTTTGGCACATAAATAGTTTGTTAGGCGTTTTTATATTTTGGTTTTTACATTAGGAGTATGATACAGTGCTTATAATACGAGGAATTCATTTTAAATTAAAGTTAAGCGAACAAAACTAATAACTCCCTAAGACATTCTGTTTTGGCACGATGTGACGTCATACACGTTGACATGGCTATCTTGAGGGTTTTTGCGGTAAATTTAAATTGGTATAGAAAACCATAAAATAAATATTGTACATTATCGACTTTTTGAATAATAATACATTTTTAGGGTTAATTAGATAAACAGGTAATATTCAAAATTATATTGAAATTTAGTCAATTAGCTTATTACAATCACAGTTACAACTTATATTTATGATATTCTTGGTTTAAAGATAAGTGAAAAATACACATTGCACAAAAATAAAACTCCAGACGAGGGAAATTAGGGGACGTCCATTAATCACATGATCTTTTTTTTATCATTTCTTAACCCGACTTGGTGATACGTGGTGAGGTTTAAGACTATGGACGGCCCCTTACGTTGCTTTAATACCCCGCTGACCAAAAGATTTAACTCTATCCGACTTTTATTTATTTAGACATTGCCTTTTCTTGTCACATCACTAAGTTCTCTTGCTTCTCTGCTTTCACGCCTTGTCAGTTTTTTACGATAAAAGCGTAATTGAAAGAATGGTAACTATTGTATGTTTACTACGTCATCGTGCTGATAAGAAAACTTATAAGAGGTTTTGGAAAGATTTACCATGCCGTTTTTATTTTTTAAAAACCATTACGATTCTTATGAAAATAAAAGTAAAGTAAAGTAAAAATTTATTTGAGAAACATGGGTATATATACAAACATTAAGGTGCATGTAAGATGTTACAGTTGAGGTGTTCAGACATTTTTGCCGACTGTGTGGCGTACAAATGTAGGTACATACATATATCATAATATTTTAGCTAGTTATTAAAAAAAGTGGTCTGTATTTTCCCCCCGCAGGGTAGACAGAGAGAACAGAGTGCCAGAGAACTCTATTCTTGCATACTTGACTCGCTTCCTCAACATTCATAATTCTCTTCATACAAGCTCGCCGGTTTCGGAGACTCTTGACTCCACCTTTCTTCAGTAATTGACCAATCTGGTCTAGGTAGGTTAGTCTCGGTCTGTCCCGCGGTACCTACATCCTTCCACTTTCGCATTGTATATCTTCTTAACCAGACGTTCGTTCAGCGTTCTTTCCACATGTCCGAACCATCGGAGCATTCCCTTTCGCATCTTTACACCCATATTCTCTTTCATCTACTCGCTTTCTTACATCGTCGTTATGAATGCGATCGGTCAGCCTAACTCCACAGATTTTCCGTAAAGATCGTATTTCGACCGCAATAATTTTACTTTCATGCTCTTTTCTGCATACCCAACTCTCGCTTCCATATAGTAATGTTGGGACAAGCACTGCGTTATGTATTGCTACACGCGCCTTCTGGCTGAGGTGATAGCTACCGAGAAGTTGCACCAACGCTCCGCTAACTGTATTTGCCGCATTCACTCTTCGCTCTATATCAGTGTTGTACCTTCCATCTCGGCTAAATCCACATCCAAGATATACAAATTCATCCACTTGCTCTAGTACATCATTACCTATTGTTACTCTTACATCTGTTTTGGCTTCATCTCTTTCGAAAACCATTATTTTGGTTTTGCTCACATTCACGCGTAGACCCCTTTTCTTACAATCTTCTGTCATTGTGTCGACTAGGGTCTGCAGGCCAGTCGCTGACTGCGCCAGCAGGACTGCATCACCCGCATAAAACAGAGCACTAACCACTAAGTCGCCCATCTGGACTCCCACATTCATATCGTTCAATCTTTGGAGACATTTATCCAGATATAAGATAAAAAGCCTGGCTGATAGAACGCACTCCTGCTTAACGCCGATATTGACGTCAAACCAAGATTGTCAAAATAATAGCAGCCAATAAGAGTATCAAATAAAAATATAATAATCAACGCAAACAGAATAATAATAATAAGCAATCATCAAGTAATATAATAGCATAATCAAAACAATATAAATGAAAAACAATCATAATAGTCAATATAAGGTCAATTAGTATATGTAATATATGTACAAGTCAAAATAAACATTTCATAATTAAATGTTGCTAAATTAAATCATAATTTATATGGTATACTTGTAGCAAGTATTAAAGCTAAATGTTTATATGCACTTTGGCTCTGTGATCTTAGCTTATTTTAATTAAAAATTATTTTTGTTTAGATCGGTACCAGTGCCTGCGCTCGAGCTCTAAGTGCGTCTTTTGATTCTCTCTTCAACGGAGCCATCAATCGTGAATTAGCAAATACATTTGGAACGATATATGGTAAGTAAATTATTACTATATATTTTACTAGCGACCCGCTCTCATTTCGTTTCGGTTACGTCAGTTCTGTTGTGTAGTTTACTTTCGCCACAAAGAATTCCTTTCAGACGAGGAATTTCTTAAATACCTAATTCATCTGACCTTTACAGGGCAGAAAGAAAGTCCACACCAAATTCCAAGTCTGTAGGGGGCAGTAATGGAAAATGTGAATTTATTGAGTTAACACCTACGCAATCCCCCTTAGGGTTGGAATCTTTAAAAGGGGGATTTTTACACTCCAGTAACCTCCATTAGAAGTAGAATTTCGTAAAATCTGTTCATAGCTGACCTGTACTCGGCAAAAGGAATATTCCTACCAAATTTAAAGTCTGTAGGCCTTATGGTTCCAGAGATATCATAACTATACAACATCTACTAAGTAAAATTAAATTCGAGGACTCTAAGAGTAATATTTATGGCATTTCATTAATTATCAAAATCCCCAACCTAAGATTAGAAGACAAGGCCAGAAAATAATGAAATAAAGCCAAGTTGGACGATTTTGACAAAATCTCCAAATTGATTGCTTAACTTTTATTAAAGGTATCACCATTCCTTGACAATGTTACGTACAGTCAATCTTTGTCATATGAACCATAACTTCGGCAGTAATAATTTAATTTACAAATTGATTACTGATTACTGTATTTTAGAATACACATTACTTTAAATAGTAATTTATTGTTTACAAGATTTAAATTAGATTTTAGTGAAATATATAACTCACTGATAAGATGCAGATTGATCGCACCACTATTAATATCACCAAAATGATTACTATGTTGTTCAAATTATGTTGAGGGCTTTCACTCATTTTTCTTAAGCATCCATATAAAGTATATTCGTGAATTAATATAATATACTTGTCTATACTTGTTTTAAAATGAGTTTAAAATTAAGATATATGTGTGCCTAAATAGGAGGAACTAAAATAAAAAATAATATTGGCTAAACTTGTATATATTAACATGTAATATTTAATTTTGCATTAATAATTAATCAATAGGTTAGAATTTAAGTAATTACGTCTATTCTTGGATATAGATTATAGTGTGAGCGTAACACGAGCCTTGGTAATTGACTCTATCGATTGTCAAATGAAAGAGAACTTTTCTTATAAGATAAAAAAATAAAATGAAGAGAGTAATTTCTTATATGAATGTATCTGTATACGGATGTAATAAAAATAACACTTGATGATATATATATATATATATATATATATATATATATATATATATATATATACATTTTACCGGAGTATGGTATTAACGGTAAACTGCTACAGGCTGTGCAGTCCAGTTACATGGGCTGTAGAGCCTGTGTGCGGCTGGATGATGGAATGTCGCCTTGGTTTGACGTCAATATCAGCGTTAAGCAGGGGTGCGTTCTGTCAGCCAGGCTGTTTATCATATATCTGGATAAATGTCTCCAAAGGTTGAACGATATGAAATTTTTTTTCGCTCGAGAAAGTGACACGATCAACATCTGGTCCGTGCTATTATAAAGTAAATGATTATCTAAAGTCTATATTTTACTCGTATTTTGGTGTAGTTTCATGTGATAGGCTATAACGGTGACTATATAGTGTTATCTATTAAAAAACTACATAAATAGTGACAATTTAACAACAATAAGTGAAGTGGAACTTTCTAACAATAAATAAGTGAATCTAATATAATACTGTGATATAAACCATCATATCTTATAGTAACACGTTTATTTTAAAAAAACATTAACGAAAAATATAGCCAAAGTCTGTTTTCTTCTTTTAAAAGTGAAAAAATGTTACTCACCGTCGTTATTTTAAACTTTTTCAACTATCCTAGTGACAATCGAAGATGCCTCAAAAACTAACTAATAACAGCAGAAGCCGCAGGGTGGCACCACTTGTTACATGTCATATATGCAAAAAACGAACGGAACGACGAACAGTTTTGATTGCATTGATGAGTCTAATAATAAAATGCATAATCTAGAAACAGAAAAATGGAAGTGCAAAACATGTGAAAAAAAGATTCTGGAAGAAAAGACTATAACTTCACCAATTTCTAAGACATTAATTCAAACAAGCCCAAAGCACCACTCTTTGCAAAATCCAAACTGCAATGATGCGCCATTGAGCCCCTCATTAAGTATGCCTCAGGAAAATACGCCCTGGTCTACTCCCGTGAGCAAAATATTAGATGAACATATATTGACGAACAATAACAGCAACCTGAAAAAATCACCTAATTCTTCAATCCAAGTATTATCACGAAGCATGGATAATACAATAATTGACTCGATTACTGTACAAGAATTACAAAATACCATAGAACAACTTCAAGTGCAACTTGGCAGCTCGCAAAATGAACTAGAAACTGTTATATTAGAAAATAATGAACTCCAACGACAAATCTCCAAGCTCGTTAAAGAAAATAATACCCTAAAAGGCTTTCTCTCCCATTCTCCAAGTTTTACTCCCATAAAGAAAAGTAGACACTATTCACAGCACTCAAAAACAAACACAGATAGTATATAGTCACCGTCACTATTAACCATCTCACAACACACACAAAAGTTTGCTAATCATCCTATCCTAACCATGCAAAATAACCTTACTGACTTAGAAAACCAGCTAAAGGAAGCTAAAAAGGAAATTCATAATCTCAACCAACAAATAGACACACTTCAAGAAACACTAAAATCTCAAGAAAACACTAATTTATCACCTACCCACATATTTCCATTGAAAAAAACAAAAAATATTTATATCAAACGAAACAAAACAAGAATAAAATACGTTTATTAACTAATACTCATTCATACGGCACACTACAGGTTATCGAAAATACATTTGGGTGTAATTATAAATACTGTCGTTACGCTTTACCACATTGTAACATAGAACGCCTGTTAAAAAACATAGAACTAAAGTTGAATGGTTATAATTTGCACGACTATTGTATTATTATGTTAGGAGAAAAAGATTTTAAAAATGCCTATGACAACACAAAACTAATAAAAATAATTAAGGAATCTCTAAAGCACATAACATACACAAATATAATAATATGTACCCCCACATATATATGCGGAACTCCTATTTATAATTATAAGGTCGAACTATTCTATAACTTGCTATACCAAGCATTGGAAAATAGTAATTATATTCATTTCATTGATTCAAATTACCACCTGAGTTTTGACATGTTTTCTTATAGAACGGGTGTGTTGAATAAGAAAGGTTTTGTGGACATATACAAACATATTTTTGAAATAATAAATATCCATAAAATTAATCTATTGAGTTCACCACCTGTATCTAACCACGATGATGTAACAGAACCGGCAAAAACAAATGTGGATTTTTTTCGATGTTAAATACATGTACATTCTCCACCAGAATATAGCTGGTCTTCTTAATAAGTGTGATTCATTATCCGTCCACTTAGATACTCTCGCTAAAAACAGGCAATATCCGGATGTTATATGTGTAACGGAAACTTTCATTTTATCCGGTCATGAGAAATTATTGTACATACAAAATTATAGACTAGCCGCTTATTATTCCAGAGATGTACAAAAACGCGGTGGTTCCTGTATATTAGTCAGGCAAGGTCATGAGTTTAAGGAATTGCCAAATATTGCAAAATTGTCTAGACCAGGAATTATTGAATGTAGTGCTATTGAATTATTACAGCAAAATATTAAAATCTTATGCATATACAGACCACCAAGAGCTAATAATGTTGACATATTTTATGAAGTCCTAGATACTATTTTAAAATTATTGTGTCAACTTTGCATAATCTCTACAGATTATGCAAAGTTGCTATTGTGTGGGGATTTCAACATTGACATTTTGAAACGTAATAAATTGTCTCTAGATTTTGAATACTTTCTCTTGAGCTGTAATTTAAAACTAATTATATTTGAACCAACTACACTAATAAGCAAAAGTTGTATAGATAATTATGCACATAATTTTAAACATGACTGTAAATATGAGATACTTGATCTAGCCCTGTCAGACCACACTGCAAAGTTATTGCACATACCAATAAAAAAAATAACCACGCTTAAACCCTGGAAGAAAAGACAACGCAACATGTGCAAAGATAACTTAAAGAAGTTTTCTAATTGCCTGCAAAGTTTGACTTTTTCTGACATTTATAGAATGGACTGTCCTAGTGATTCATACGATCAGTTTTTAGAAATTTTTCTGTTATTTTACAACTTGTGTTTTCTTTGGCAACAAATACTATTTAAACCAAATAAAAAAGTTAAATGGATCTCCCATGGTATTAGAACCTGTAGTAAAAGGCAAAGACAACTTCTATGGAAGTATAGACGCATGCCATCAAATGAAAATAAAGCAACGTTTAGAACGTATTCAAAAAGATTAAAAATGATCATAAAACTGACGCAAAACGCCCAGAATAATTATAAAATAAACATATCTGAAAATAAAACGCGTACTGCCTGGCAAATAATAAATAACAACAACAAAACTGTAAAAGAACCAATTTTGAGAATTATGAAAAATGGCATTACAATAAACGAACCTAAAGAAATCGCAGACAGTTTTAATGACTTTTTTATAGACCAAGTGACAAATATAGATCATAGCGTGGGCATTGCTGCGGTAAAAAGTATTCCCAATAGCAATCACACTATGTTTATGCCACCTGTAGTTCCGCAAGACATATTTAGAGTATTAAAATCATTAAATAATAAAAAAGCTGCGGTTACGATGGAATTTCAACAACTGTTGTAAAGTATGTCTCTAACATAATATCTTTAGTACTTTGCCACATAATGAATCTGAGTATATCTTATGGTATATTTCCAAAAGCACTAAAGACAGCTATAGTAAAACCGCTTCATAAAAAGAACTGTCAGAAAACAATGAGTAATTATAGACCCATTGCGCTAATTCCTATATTCTCAAAAGTATTTGAAAAGGTAATATACGAAGCAATTTACTCTTTTGTAACTAAATATGATATATTATATGATGGACAAAAAGGATTTAGAAAAAACAAAAGCATAAATATGGCTATATATGATTTACTAAATAATGTAGTAATAAACATGGACAAAAGAACCCCTACTTGCGCTATATTTACAAATATATCAAAAGCTTTTGACTTTGTGAGACATGACATCCTGTTAAATAAGCTGAGCTCTTATGGATTAAGAGGAAACATCTTAAAACTCATAAAATCATATCGCACTGATCGCCAACAATATACTGTCATATATAGAGTATGCCCTATAACCAACAACGAACAAGACTACTACTCATACGGTCGAATGATTGAATATGGTGTACAACAAGGAAGTGTTCTCGGACCGTTGTTATTTTTGTTGTACATAAATGACTTACCACGATCAACCACTCATCCAATGGTATTATTTGCAGATTACAGTACAGTAATCATAAAATGTTTAGATAGAAAAAGTTACGAAAGAGACGTGAATAATACCTTAAATAATATTATAAATTGGATGAACATAAACAATCTAGTCATAAATATAGATAAAACCAATATTATGCATTTTTACCAGCGTATGCCCACAAATTCTGCCATAAACATTAATTATAATGGTCAAACAATTACTGAAGTAACAGATACACGTTTTCTCGGAATAAACATCGACAGTCAGGTAACATGGAAAACACACTCTAATGAAATTTGTAAGAAATTGAGCATATCTGCTTTTGCACTCCATAGACTAAATAAAAAAGTCAACACGAAAACTGTGGTAATGGCATATCATGGTTTGGTTTCATCACTTTTAAGATTTATGGTTATATTTTGGGGCAATTGTAGCGATAGAGAGAACGTATTCAGAGCACAAAAGCGCTGTATTAGGGCCATGCAAGGACTGAAATATACAGATAGCTGTATACCAGTGTTTAAATCCCTTAAACTACTTTCGTTTCCATGTATTTATATATTAGAAGTCGCCATGTTTGTAAAGACCAATAAGCATCTTTTCCATATGATGTCAGAAACAAGACTTCGATCAACAGCATTGCGATCCCAATATAAAGGCTTACTAACTACGTCTGGTCATCACACGGCACTATTCAAAAAGAGTTTATTTTTTATGGGACCTGCTATATATAATAAAATACCTGAGGCAATAAAGACTGAAACTGTTTATGCATTTAAGAAAAATCTTACGACATTTTTATTGGACAAATGCTATTATTCTATAAAAGAATTTTTAGATGACATAATTTGAATTTATTTTATTATTAATTATTTATTGTATGATAAGACATTTATTTTAACATTGAGTAGTGACATTTGTTTAATCTTAAATAACATGACATTTGTGTAAATATATTTTTTTATTTTGTGTAATTTAAATATTGTGTGAATTATTTTTTTTATTAACTGTTAGCATTGACTTTTTTAATATTTGCATGCTCAATGGGCAGAATGTATCTGGACGAACTATTTTTATAAGACCCTATCAATGTACATACATTCAACGCAAATAAATGATTTGATTGATTGATTGATTGAATGTGGGAGTCCAGATGGGCAACTCAGTGGTCACTGCTCTGCTTTATGCATTTATAGATGATGCAGTCCTGCTGGCACAGTCAGCGACTGACCTGCAGACCCTAGTCGACACAATGACAGAAGATTGTAAGAAAAGAGGTCTACGCGTGAATGTGAACAAAACTAAAATAATGGTCTTTGAAAGAGATGAAGCCAGTACAGATGTAAGAGTAACAATAGGTAATGATGCACTAGAGCAAGTGGATGAATTTGTATATCTTGGATGTGGATTTAGCCGAGATGGAAGGTACACCACTGATATAGAGCGAAGAACGAATGCCGGAAATAGAGTGAACGGAGCGTTGGGGCAACTTCTCAGTAGCCACCACCTCAGCCAGAAGGCACGTGTAGCAATACATAACGCAGTGCTTGTCCCAACATAACTGTATGGAAGCGAGAGTTGGGTATGCAGAAAAGAGTATGAAAGTAAAATTAATGCGGTCGAAATGCGATCTCTGCGGAAAATCTGTGGAGTAAGGCTGACCGACCGCATTCGTAACGACGACGTAAGAGAGCGAGTAGGTATGAAACAGAGTATTGGTGTAAAGATGCGAAAGGGAATGCTCCGATGGTTCGGACATGTGGAAAGAATGCCGAACGAACGTCTGGTTAAGAAGATATACAATGCAAAAGTGGAAGGTTGTAGGTACCAGGGAGACCGAGACTAACCTACTTAGACCAGATCGGTCATGTACTGAAGGAAGGTGGAGTCAAGAGTCTCCGAAACCGGCGAGCGTGTATGAAGAGAATTATGAATGTTGAGGAAGCGAGTGATGTATCCAAAGATAGAGTTCTCTGGCACTTTGTTATCTCTGTCTACCCTGCAAGGGATATGGCGTGATGTTATGTATGTATGTATGTATATATATATATATATATATATATATATATATATATATATATATATATATATATATATATATATATATATATACATATATATATATATATATATATATATATATATATATATATACATATATATATATATATATATATATATATATATATATATGTGTGTGTATATATGTATATATAAATTATAAAAAAAATCACAAGAATCCCTTGAAAATTTGTAATCTTTTTAATACCAGCCTAGTTATCGACGAAACGACGACCTTTATTTCTTATTTCTCAACATTCTAAAACAATATATCTCACACCAATACAATCATACAATAGATACTTTCAAAGCAATAAATTCACTCAAAAATACTTATTCCACTGGTTATGATGATCTGAGCACTAAGGTACTAAAAAGATATGCAGCTGTATTAACAGACCCATTAACACATGTAATAAATTTATCCTTCTCTGAAGGCACGTTTTCTGAACGCCTGAAGGTATCCCTAGTGAAGCATCTATTTAAAAAAGGTATTAGGACTCATTTGAACAATTATCGTCCAATCATGTTGATACCAATACTTGCGAAAGTTTTTGAACGAATTATGTATAATAAAATGGAGGACTTTTTAACATCATTTAATATTCTTAGAAAAGAGCAATTTGGTTTTTAAGGAAGTTTCACAACTTTGGCATGTTTCTCACTAATGAAGCACATAACTGAGACTCTTAACAATAAGTCAATGGTGGCATGTCTTTTCCTAGATATGACCAGAGCGTTTGACTTCGTATGTCACAAAACCTTACTTTCGAAACTATTCAACTATGCTACACGCGGTAAAGCTCATGAATGGATAGATAGTTATCTTAGCAATCGCCTGCAGTGTGTTGAAATAACCAAAACGTATAGGACTAACCAGATATCTTATAGTTCTGCATACAAAACTAATAGTCGTGGTATCCCCCAGGGTAGTTTATACATACATACATACATATCATCACGCCATATCCCTTGCAGGGTAGGCAGAGAGAACAGAGTGCCAGAGAACTCTATCTCTGCATACTTCACTCGCTTCCTCAACATTCATAATTCTCTTCATACACGCTCGCCGGTTTCGGAGACTCTTGACTCCACCTTCCTTCAGTACATGACCGATCTGGTCTAGGTAGGTTAGTCTCGGTCTCCCTCGGTACCTACATCCTTCCACTTTCGCATTGTATATCTTCTTAACCAGGCGTTCGTTCGGCATTCTTTCCACATGTCCGAACCATCGGAGCATTCCCTTTCGCATCTTTACACCAATACTCTCTTTCATACCTACTCGCTCTCTTACGTCGTCGTTACGAATGCGGTCGGTCAGCCTAACTCCACAGATTTTCCGCAGAGATCGCATTTCGACCGCATTAATTTTACTATCATACTCTTTTCTGCATACCCAACTCTCGCTTCCATACAGTAATGTTGGGACAAGCACTGCGTTATGTATTGCTACACGTGCCTTCTGGCTGAGGTGGTGGCTGCCGAGAAGTTGCCCCAACGCTCCGTTCACTCTATTTCCCGCATTCACTCTTCGTTCTATATCAGTGGTGTACCTTCCATCTCGGCTAAATCCACATCCAAGATATACAAATTCATCCACTTGCTCTAGTACATCATTACCTATTGTTACTCTTACATCTGTTCTGGTTTTATCTCTTTCAAAGACCATTATTTTGGTTTTGCTCACATTCACGCGTAGACCCCTTTTCTTACAATCTTCTGTCATTGTGTCGACTAGGGTCTGCAGGTCAGTCGCTGACTGTGCCAGCAGGACTGCATCATCTGCATAAAGCAGAGCAGTGACCACTGAGTCGCCCATCTGGACTCCCACATTCATATCGTTCAACCTTTGGAGACATTTATCCAGATATATGATAAACAGCCTGGCTGACAGAACGCACCCCTGCTTAACGCCGATATTGACGTCAAACCAAGGCGACATTCCATTATCCAGCCGCACACAGGCTCTACAGCCCATATAACTGGACTGCACAGCCTGTAGCAGTTTACCGCTAATACCATACTCCGGTAAAATGTCCCAAAGTTCCTTTGGTACAACCGTGTCAAAAGCTCTGTCCAGATCCACAAAACTGCAGAAAACCCTATGACCTAGAGCCAGATGCTTCTCCACAATGTTGCGCAGAGAGAACACTTGATCCATGCATCCCCTTCCACTCCTGAAACCTCCTTGTGTCTCACACAGTAAACCATCGGTATCGGTAGTTTATTGGCCCCTTTATTGTATCTTGTTGTACATTAAGGACCTGCCAGGTGCCATAAACAAAGATACAATACTCTTTGCCGACGATACAACAATAATAATAAAAAATTTTAGTAAAACGGCACTTGAAACAGACATGACACTAACTCTTGAAAATACTGTCAACTGGTTAGAATACAATAAGTTAAAAGTAAATATGATTAAAACAAATATAATACAATTTCAGCCCTACAAAGCAGATATTACTCCACTTAATATTCAATGGTACACATATCAACTGTGTTAGCGATTGTACATTTTTAGGTATTACCCTAGATAAATACTGTAGCTGGAAACAACATATAGAAAAAATACTTACCAAAATAGGTCGCTTTGTATATGTTATAAAAAAAATTAGACAAACAGTTAATGTAACCGTTGCTCTAACTGCATACCATGCTTACGTCGCATCTGTGTTTAGATATGGCATAGTTGTCTGTGGAAATTCAGTGATTGCTGATAGAGTTTTAAGAGCCCAAAAAAGTGTATTCGAGCAATATGTGGCATTCGATTTTTAGATACTTGTAAGCCACACTTTGTCAAGCTCAAAATCCTGACCATTCCATGCCTGCATATCTACGAAGCATTCATATTTGTTAAAAAATAGCCGGACATTTTCAACAAATTTGATAATACATCTAGACATAAAGCGAAATTAAAATTGCCAGCAATTAAATTAGAATTATTTAATAAAAACTCGTATTGCATGTCAATTAAAATATTTAATCACCTACCACAAAATATAAGATTATTGCTATTGCACAGATTTAAAAATGTACTGCACAATATATTAATAAATAAAAACTATTACAATTGCAGATAATATGATATAATTGAATATAGATTGACTGAAATATGAATTGACATTTACAATACAATATAATTATTATACTAATCGCACTGACAAGGATAATATGGATACTAACCAATGTCAATTTTATTATTTATTATTAATATCACTAACAATTACAATCATTGTGACATTTAATTAACTGAATATGATATTGTTAACAATTGAAATAATTGTGACGCTTAATTCAATGATTATATATATATATATATATATATATATATATATATATATATATATATATATATATATATATATATATATATATATATATATATATATATATATCTATTATATATTTGCACGTCCTACTGGGCAGAATATGATGTACCTAAATCTAAATGTAACACCTGTTTATACCATATTTGAGCAAATAAAATTAATTGAATTGAATTGAATATAGATACTGATATGAACACATTAATGGTTGTTACATGCATAGTGAAAAACGTCAAAAGTTCTTGTGATGTGAATGTGAAATTTGCCGAGTACCTCCTAGCCAGCGACTCTATTGGCGCTCCGGTGTCACGGGGTGCCCTTGTGCCTAAGGCGGCTAATGGCAGACTATTTGCATGGGTGCAGTATCTCCTCTGCGCGTATCGCGCAGGGGAGATTGTGCGTGACTAAGCCTCTTTAGCTACAATAGGCTTACTTCATTATACAGGAAACCAAAGATAATTTATTAAATTTGAGTGTGTTGTCATTTCTGCTTAGCCATACCGACTAAAATGTGAGACTCAAAAAAACGCTTCTTTCCTCCATTTTGGCTTGACTAGATATAATGCATTTTTTTTAAAAAAACGTCAAAACATTTATAGCTCTATAGAATGATTTAATGTAATTACAGTAAAGCAATTCATATGGTATATAATACATTCATATATCCTTGTAGTATATCATAGTCCTAGACTATCAAGAATAACATTGAATAGGAGCAATCACGCCTATGGATAGGTAGCAGCATCTAACGAAGTTTAAATTTGCAACAAGGCACCTATTAATGTCTGTCTAGAATTAGACAAATTAGATTGTATTAACTAGAATCACATTTAATAACACTCTACAATAATTAAATATAATTTCTTGAGCTGTAGTTTATTATAAAATTATAAGATTACAATTTCATTCTAAGATTTCACCAATTGATATTTACTTTCATGTTGTATAAGATATTAAATAAATATAGTCATAAAAGATGAAAAATAAGAATCGTTTCGAAATGGGTGAAATATTGATGTCAACATTAATTTGGCTAAAGTATTAAAAGGAATTCATTAATATTTCATATAGTTTCAACTCAGGTTCCGGTAAAATGCATACGATGATGGAAGAGGCATTATTTATAGCAAACTCTTTTGATGGCTATTACACCTGGAAAATAAAATTATTATAAACTTTATTATTAACATATGTCTGCTATTCCGAGCGATACTGTTCTGTATCATACAATCCACTAATATCTATAATCTATTATTGTAATGTTGTATGTAATATTTATCCTAAGTGCTTATATTTCAATAGGTATTATCTTTAAAATATAAAGAGTCTTTAAATATTGAAGATTTAAGATTACATCTGATGGCAAAAAAAACAAAAAGCATTTGAGATAATAACACTGGAAGATAATATTTAGACTATACCTATTATCATGGCGGACACGATCAATTGTTAATATAACTTGTAAAAATAAGTAGACAAAATTTGTGATAACTAATTGCTAACGTACTATATTCTGACTACATCTCAATCAACAATTCAGGGCAGTATGGGGTTTCATGAAACACTGCGCGTCCGCTCTTGACGTTAGACTAGATATTTTCACAGATTCCACGAAGCTAGGTCTGTCCCTTTTTTTATATATTCCCAAGAATAATCACCACCTAAAATTAAACCAGACATCCAATTATATTAATGAACCCATAACGTCGAAAAATGAGACATCAGAATCATCATTTTGGCAGTCTATTCATTCGCCACTAAATTACGTTTCATAAGTAATATCTTGACTAAACCTAGATAATATTACAGATATTCACTAAACTTACAATTTAAATTCATGAACTAGCTCAACTTACTCGTTCTAAACCAGTAAGTCAACAAGTCAACATAGTACTGAATAAACGCTCTACAAATTAAATAGTGCCATTTCATATCCTGATATTTAAATTGTTAAAACAGAATTTTCTCCGTTAAACGCCTGTTTGAGTTCGAAAGTCAGACTGCAGTGGTCAAATATTAGCATACATGTATGCTGATAGCACAAAGAGAATTGAAACGCTTTGTCAAGCGTCAGTAAACTACAGGCAATTTTTGTCTATTCGTGTTTATAGATCCATAAATACTATTTCAATAGTTTTAGTTCCTATTAGCTTTTTATTTGGCGGCGGGCTATGGTGTGGTCACACCCCCTTCGATCCATCTAGAGCAATGGAAGGAACGGCGTGCGACACCATAACCTGCCCAAAAGCAAAGTACCTTGCAACGTCATGCGATACCCGGTCTTTAACTTTGGTGGCCTAATCGATGGGTTACCCTTTCGGTAGGTAGGTATACTCTCGAGTGGACGCTCCCGCAGCTTTCACCGTCGATTAGGGCCACATCAAGCATAGGTACTCGCGCATGAGCAACCTGATGCGCCAGTGGTGGCGCGTGTCGCCGAAGAGAATTTTTCTCTCGAACCCGCCCCACCACCTCCTTTTACGACACAGCTGTCCGCAGAAGGTGGCGACAGTGCACCAGTTTCTAACGCTCTCAACCATCGCTTTCATGATGGGCGTCAGCGTCAGGTTGGTACCAATGGTCCAAGGTCCATACCCCAAACCAAGGCCACTCCAGTCATGCTAGCCAACGTGCAATGACGTCCCGGCGGGCATCTTTATGCCAGGCAGCCAGTTCACTGGAAATATGTCTGACATCGGCGAGCATCTCCGCTTCCAGGTCCAAAGGGGGTGTTTCGGCCAATGCGCACGATACTTCGGTCGCCACCGTGCGGTAATCGCGGATGGACCCGAGCGCCATGACTCTCTGTGGACACCAAAAGAGAACTCCGAGTCGGACGGTAAGAGACCTTGCTTATACTGGTGCGTCCTACAACACAATTGAGCGGATCACTCCCGCGTACAGCCGTCGACATTAAAAATAAATACAAATGCTGTGTCCGCTCACGTATGGAATAACGTGCGAGAGCACGGACACCGCGCCTATAAGCTGGAGAGCAAGTCTACAAAAATGCTCCCGAAACCAATAATGTTCATCGAGCACCAGGCATAAATACTTCATATGGGCCTGAATGCTGATCGGGATGGAATTGACGACTCTCTGGACTGAGTCCCAACGCCTCGATTCACCTGATCTCTTTGCATCGTCTCGGTGCTGAAAGTGGTCAGGCACATCGCCTCTTCTAGTGTCCTGCCCCGGGCTGTGACAAGCTTATCGTCATCATAGCATGTTAATCCCAGCGTGGGGTAATGAGTACCTCTCAACGTTTAGTCGTGGCTGATACCTCACTAGGTTGACGCTTAGACTGACCCCTGTGGGCACCGCATGACATGGGTGTTTGCACAACGTCCCGTGCATGGTTCACGCACAGGATGCTATGACCTTACAAATAGCCTGCCACTAGCCGCCTTCCGTACAAGATTATCCCCTGATACCGGAGCGCCTCAGAGATGTAGCTGAATGGCAGACTATTAAATTCGTTTCAGGGGTCAGCGTTGGGTTGGCAGATTACGGGCATATTGTGTACGCTCCGGCACACGTTCCTTGAACTTCTGCATGACTAGCGCCCAGATATCCGCGTCGGCATAAATGTCGTTAATGTCGACTCTTACGATATCCCTGATTTGGTTTACTAACTAATAGGAACTACTACCAACTTGACTTTTATCTACTGTTAATTGCCTATCAACCCTGAGGAAGTACCCGGAGGTGTGTGGGTCTACTCCCTCTCTCATCGAATTAGGTCAGGAGGATCTACTTATTACTAAGGTGAGCCCTAAGTTGGTATTCACTCACCAATCTTAACGTGTGAGTCAGTTCCTAACAGCTTCGGCGGTATATGCCCTTTCGGGTAGGCACGCCCAAACTAACATCAAGGGATGGAAATTAAGGATCGGTAGGGTGGGCAGGTCGATGCCTAGGGCCAACTAGGAGCACCCACCAAAGTTGGCTGGTCTAGGCCCATCCACTTAGTGTTCTTCGCCCCGAAGGAATTTGGTAGAGAAGTCGGGGCCTCGTCTCACCCAGCTTCGCTAACACTGTTCGGTTTTGTCGTGGATTAGAAAATTTGCTTTTTCCTGAAAGGGCAAGTGACTTTCATTCTTTTAACTAATAAAAACAAGTACTTCTACCTGCAACTGCTTTTGTGCAGAACAGTTAGACGCGCTCACAACCCGAGCACGATGTCTTGAAAAGACGGGTTGCCTGTTCAATTGTTTCTGAACGACGATTGGAACAGCGCGCGAAAAGAAAATACATGAGCGGGAGAATGCGTAATGGTAGCACAGGTGCACGCTAGAACGGACTAACGCTGAAGGTTACCTTTATATTAATTGATAGCATTATGAAAAGTTTACCATTATACTAATACATTTTAATAGCTTTCAATATGCAAAATGTTTTACCACTCCAAAAAAATCAAACGATATACATACTGTTCAATACTTTCACGAGCTGTCTTTCTAAAACAACCATTAACTTTGCTGAGACAAAATCTTTTATTCAAATATCTATTCAATATACAGATATTTAAATATTGTATTTTTACGACCATTCTGGTTTTAACTGATCTTTCTTTTAGATTTGCGCCCACTGTTTATACTTTTTTGCGTCGAATTTAATGTGAAATTTGATTTTTAGAGTTTTTCGTAAACTCTAAGCTTTTAGTGTCTCGGCTATCTTGACAAGCCTCGGAACAAACTGGGCAAAGTGTGGCCCGAAACTCCACCATCAAGGTGCAGACCCAGATATTTCATGTGGGCCCGCACTGGCGCGTCAACCGATGGTCAGACACGCTGATGTGTGCTCCTCGGGAGCACCTTGACCTGGGTCATGAAATAGGAGGGTCTCAGCTTCCTCTACCGAGACCCTCAAGCCCAACATAAAACATACCGATCTGGTCCACGACGAGCTTAACCCCCTTCCCTGCCAATCGACCAGCCCCCGGAAGTCAGACCTCCTCACCGTGACGAGGGTGTCATCGGCATAGCAGACGATCCTCATCCAGGGGAGAAGCCGACCCCGTAGGAGCCAGTTAGTCTCAGTTACTTAGTTCATACGGCATTCAAACGCTATTTCATTTTGAACGTTTTAACACTGAACACATTGTACTGTTATGAATGTTTATAGCTCATATTTTAGTCACTATCACGATACAGTACACTTGTCGCAAACCATTAGGATTATCTATGTAGTAAAAAATATAGGTAATTGATTAGCTTAAAAAAATTGAGTTAGTAAATATTTTTGATATAATTTCACACTCCTTAAACCATGTCCAATTGGTGGCAGAATAAGTTTAAGGATACTATGGTATGCCACCACTTACATTGCCGTGGATATCGTATAAGTCGACTAACTTTAAATAATAACATATAACTTTAAATAGAATACTATGGTTACCAGTGTAGTTGTTAATAGTGCTATATGCCATTCCTTTATGGATGGATTTGCCGTTGGGCCGGCCACGCCGTCAAGGAACTGGTACCAGTGGTCGGCCCAATGGCAATCGGGCAGAAATATGGTGACTTATAATGCCGCACGTTACCCTTCCGTCGCTCCGGATGGATTGGGTAGCGTGTATCCAGACCATAGCCTGCCAAAAATATGGTATTATATAAATAGAATGAAATGTAAGAAAACAAAAAAATATTAGACAGGAGTAAAAGAGACGGGATTCACTTAAAATTTCGTTCCATTCTCACCTGTTTGCTTTGCAATTACTAATACAGAAGCACTACATACTCAGAACCCTCATCGGTCTCCCTAACGATGACATACATATAACTATCTATGTACACGATTCAGCTTCTCGGGTGTCGTATCTCGACTATCGATAATTATTTAAACGGCGCGTCTGACTACAAAATATTCATATGCAAAAAATGAATTACAATAAAAACTACTATTAATTAAATATAATTTCATTCAGTGTTTTGTGACATTTACGTAGTAGGTATACGTTTACGTACATATATGATATTTAATTTATTCCGCTCTAGCTCGATAATGGTTTAAGAAAATTTACTAACTACACATATTATAATTTGTTCTTAATTACAAATAAACTAATCTCAGACTTCTACTAACATTATATTTATCATTGTTTTAAAATGGAGACCTTTCCATTTCTCCATTTTAAAATAATAAGACATTTTTTTCATAACAAATTTACATTAGTGTCGAAAATAAAATGACAGTACAAATTAATATTAAATGCTCATACTAATACAAAAACAACTATAACTCACAATATTATTTAGTTGATAATATTTCTATTTTTATAAAACTAAGCATTAGTAAAGTCAAAATTATTTAGTAGCATATGCATAATAATTATACATATATGCATAATATACAATATATTATACATAATAATATGCACAATAATTATATTTTTTTTTTTTTTTTTTTTTTTTTTTTTATTGTCTACGGTGACAAACGAGCAAACAGCACACCTGATGGTAAGTAATGCTGTTGCACATGGACCCAGCAACACCAGGGGTACAGCCAGGCCGCTGCCTACCGTGAAGGAAGAGCTCTTCTTAAACCTCGTTTGAAGAAGGACATGTCATAGCGCTCGGGAAACACAGCAGCAGGTAGTTCATTCCAGATCTTGCATGTACGTGGGAGAAATGATCGCTGAAAACGTACGGTCGAGGACCATATCGTTTCCAGGTGAAATGAATGAACCCTGCTACGGTGTCGAGTGGTACGGTGGTAAAATGGTGACGGTGGTACCAAGTCAAACAGTTCCTCAGAGCACTCTCCGTGAAAGAGCCGGTAGAGTACACAGAGTGACCCAAAGTCTCTCCGCCGCTCCAGCGACTCTAGTCTGTCCGTGAGATTGGGATCACCGACGATTCGAACTGCCCGCCTTTGTAGGGAGTCAAGTGGGTCTAGCTGATATTTAGGCGCGCCTGCCCAGAGATGAGAGCAGTACTCCATGTGAGGACGAACTTGTGCTTTATATAGCACAAGACGTTGACTCGGCGTGAAGTACCGCCTGGCCCTGCTCAGCACGCCCAACTTTTTGCTTGCCAATTTGGCTTTGTCCTCCAAATGACTCCCAAACTGGACTTTGTTCGATAGCTCGACGCCGAGGATCCCAATACTCTCGGAGATTTGGAGAGTTACTCCTTGGAACTGAGGCGCCATGATAAAAGGGTCCTTCTTCGCAGTGAACGCGCAAACTTGTGTCTTAGTGGGGTTGAACTGGACTAAATTCCGTTCACCCCATTTTGAGGCCCGCCCTAGAGAGCGCTCGACTTCAGACACAAGTTGAGCCCGTCTTTCCTGTAACATACTCCGAGGGACATTCTGATGCTCGGTGTATCGCTCGTCACCCGTGCTGTCATCCGCATAGCAACGAATACTCTCTATGGAGAGCATGTCATTGATATGCAGAATAAACAACGTCGGGGAGAGCACCGAGCCTTGTGGTACACCAGCATTAATGTGCATGGTCTCGGAGCAGGAGCCATCGACGACTACTTTTATGCTCCGACCATCCAAAAAACTGGTGATCCAATTACAGAGTCCCTCGGGGATTCCATATGATGGTAGCTTCGATAGAAGGGCCCTGTGCCAAACCCTGTCGAACGCCTTCGCGATATCTAGGCTGAACGCTAGCGCCTCACCCTTGCCCTCCAAGGCCTCTGCCCAACGGTGTGTGAGGTACACAAGAAGATCACCAGCCGACCGGCCATGACGAAACCCATATTGGCGGTCACTGATCAGCTGATGATCCTCAAGGTACTGCAGAAGCTGATGGTTGATTATTTTCTCCATTATCTTGGAGAGCAAGGATGTAATCGCAATCGGCCTGTAATTCGACGGGTCCGACCGGTCTCCCTTTTTTGGGATCGGGTGGACATGGGCTATCTTCCACGAAGATGGAACCCTACAAGTATCATAGGAAAGTCGGTATAAGCGCGTAAGGACGGGGGTCAACTCGGGGGCGCACGTTTTCAGGACCACTGCAGGGATGCCATCCGGCCCGCTCGACTTATGTACGTCTATTAGCCGCAGCTCCCGCCTCACCGCTCGCTGCGTAATGCGGATTTTAGGCAGAGAGCTTTCACATATATCTGCAATGTATCACATTATTATATATTTATATTGATATATTGGATATATTTTATACATCGTATCACCATTGTTCTAACGAAGCTTCGCCGTAACAGACTGCACTATATACCTATAATAATTTGATTGTACAGAGCCAACCCTACGTGTGATTGTGTGCATAAAGACGCAATCCATTGCAGTATATATTAAGGCGGCTGCGTTTATAAGTCAGTGCTACTCGGTCCGTTCATCTGAATGGACAGATGGACGATCAACTAGCATTCATAACATTATTAAAAAAAATATTCTTGCTATAGCAAACAGCTAAGTGGAAACTTATAAGCCATACCCAACAATTAATCTATCAGGTAGTGACTTGCAATTAGAAGCGAGACAAAATTATATCATAAAAATGCGGAAGAAAATTTTTGTAGTAGCTAGTATAGATATTTAACATCATATAAAATTTCACAACCAATTCTTAATAGTTCCATTTATATAAAATCGCTAATACATATTCATACTAATAATGTCGTAGCATTCTTGTAGCAACATCGTAGCATACTCGTAGCTTTAACAACCGTAAAATATAAATATAAAATATAAATTATTTTGTGCTACGAGTAGTACAGAAATAAATATGATAACAAAATGCTATTAAAAAATGATAAACTATTTTATGGTTGGTTAGTTGCATTAGTATAAATATAAATATGTATTATGAGAATGGAGGATTCCTTGTCTTAAAAAATCGTTTATTTTGTGATGATAGAAAACAATTTATCGTCATTACTCCTTACTTCTTAGGTGTTGTAAAAAGTAAATAATCATAAAATTAGAATCATCATCATCTCAGCTCACTTTCTTCCCAATGCTGGGCTCGGACCTGCACTACAACTAGAAGGATAATGATTTACTATGCCACGTTGGTCAAATGGGTTATGGTTTAATAACGACTTTTATTTCTTTTGCATTGATGTTATACGTATATTAAATCCCTAAATCATCTTTTACGATACCCACGGGCAATGAGGAGAGTTGTATTCTTACTCCATCACCACACGAGCCTAGCCAACTAGTCAGTATGATGTAGTTGGCTAATTTAATTGATTTGTTGGCGATCTTTATCAAACAGTGGGACGTATATGGCTGAGAATAAAATGTTAATTAACATGTCGCAAAATTGTATGGTTCCAAAATTACATAGTAGCAGTGGTAGTCTGGAGACCATTATCCTCATTATTCTTATCTCCATTATGACATAACCGTTACCGAGACGAGAAATCGACCGAATCTAATAAAATCTATGGCAAATTATATTTAATATTTGTTTAAATATAAAATTTAATTGAATACGTTCATGTTAAATATTTTCGTATTTTTATATAGAAATTAGAGCCTGTAATATAAATCCTAATATCTTAATAAATAGTTAACGAACAATAATTATATCTAGATATAGATAATCTATTTTTAATTAGTCCAAATAATTAGTGTCGACAATCGAGTTCACTTCGCCTCACTTTTTCTCGTGACTGTTTTACCTAGTGGTAGGGCCAGATTATTGACAGGTCTCTGTCTACAGCCGCGAGCCGGTCCGTCTGAGGTAGTACCACACTCTCGCAGAAAATCGACGATTGAGCAGTGGGAATGTGCTGCTGTGCTTTGCTCACCTCAGAGCGGAGCCGGCAGTTTTTCTGGATGGTTTTTGGATTATTGGTAGGCAGTGGCCTAGCAGTACCCCTGGTGTTGCAATGATCCATGGGTAGAAGAAACACTTACCATTAGGCCTGCTCGCTTGCCACTAAACGCAATAAAAAAAATAAAAGCTTGTACGGAAAACTGGGTAATCAGGAAATATTTTATTAACCAGAGAATATATAATATAAATTGCCACATTTATATGAATTGAAATACATACATACGTACATAGCTTCACGCCTGTTTCCCAGAGGGGTAGGCAGAGACTACGATGAATTGAAATAGTTTGTAATTATTAGATCCTTGTGCAGTGTGAGGCTAGAAATGGGAATATAATTTGTCACATCTTACTCTCACGTAGAAATTATAAAAACTGGCTGAAGCATCATCAGACAAATGATCAGTACGAACCTAGGAAAATTATAACAGCAACGGCTGTCAACACTCGCTGCCTGCGCAGTATGGCGGTTTTATGGTGATAAAACCGCCATATCATAAGGCTTATGTAACCGAAAATATACATCGGTTTTATTGAATTAAAAAAAAAACTATTTTCATTTTTAGCATTTATTTTGAACCAATAATTTATATAATTTTTATTTTAAGCAGTTTATAAATCAAGATAAATACAATAGTTCCTATTTCGAAACCTTTATTTCTTATAAAAGAATAACTCAGTCTTCATTAAAAATCATGGGACTAATAGGGGCAATCTTTATTGTCCATAAATTTTTCGAAAGCGTATTTATTCCATAGATATATTTTGTATATAAATTAACAGTACGAATATGCGTTGAAATCAGATTTCGCAAATTTCAATCGTATGCTATCATTAAAACGTCTCAGTAATAAATTGACGTTAAGACATGTTTAGATATTTAGGAACATTTCATGTTTTATTATTTTTATGCAAATTTCGGCATAGTTAAAGAGTCTCGCAACTTTCAAGGCGGTTCCTAATGGTTTTCTTTCATAATTTAGCATGCCATGTAGTCAAATTTAATGAAAAGTAATCAAAAACGTGCCATGTTAAAATGTTCGTTATTTAAGACGTGACGTTCGTAACAAAATACGAAAAAAAAAATAAGAATATAGATTATAAAGAAGAGACTGTGCTAATAAATTGTAACTACATAATATTACGCAAAATAGTGGTTAAAATAATTTAAAAATACGTATTAAAAATAAAATACATACATACATAGCCTCACGCCTGTTTCCCAGAGCGGTAGACAGAGACTACGGATTGCCACAAACCACGATCTTGACATACCTCCATCGCTTCATTCACACTCATCACAGTCTTCATGCATGCTCTACGGTTACGCGTACTCCTAACCTGACCTTGACCTCTTAACCTGACCCTTACATACATATAATCACGCCATATCCCTTGCAGCGTGTAGACAGAGAGAACAGAGTGCCAGAAAACTCTATCCTTGCATACTTCACTAGCTTCCTCAACATTCATAATTCTCTTCATACACGCTTTTGGAGACTCTTGACTCCACCTTCCTTCAGTAGGTGACCAATCTGGTCTAGGTAGGTTAGTCTCGGTCTCCCCGGTACTAAAAAAATAAAATACTAAGTTAAAAGTACGTCTTGTCTGTATATATAGAAATATAAAAACTTTTTAAAATAGGGTAATGTAATATTCAATTGAAGTCTGATAAACAAGCATTATTTAGTGTAGAAATAGAACATATTTTAATAGTTTCATGAAAGAATAATACGCCACTTCTCGGTTTATTTTTTATATCACTTTGTCAGCGCCTTAATTATCTCACCAGCCTATGAATAATTTTTTGGCTACTAGTAATCGTGTTATATTTTAATGTTCTAATTCATATCGTATGCGTAATAAACATAGGATATAGAACTATATTAAGGATTTTATGCGTTTTAAATTTGATTTTACTGTTATCCATATACATATGTAACATAATTGCAATCTATATCAATAAGTTTTTCCGTGTGGTGACGGAGTAAGAATACTATTCACCACCCCGTATCTTACCTACCTACCCGTGGGTGGTCGTACGAGACGACTAATGGATATAAAACGCATATAGCATCTATGTGAGAGTAGGAAAACTCGAAACAAAACCCTATACCAACACGTCAGACCAGCGCGGTATAATAGGTTAATATCCCTCCCTTTGCGGAGGAGGCCCGAGCCCAACCGTGGGACATAGTCCATAGACTATGATCATGATGATGATATCAATAAGATAGGTTGTTTGTGACCACATCGCTAAACTCAGAAACTATTTGACTGATCATTATGAAAATTGGTAAGTACATGTATTTTTTCCACCTAGGACGTTTATATGCTATTCCAGGCGGGGCTGCGATATGTTGTTCGAGCTTGGTTTACTAGTATAATATAAATTAGAAATGACTACTCCAATGTGTAGTGGTATCCTGAATCGCACCGACAGGTAGCTATTAATTAGACACATGTTTAAAATCTCCCTTGGAGGAGGAGGGGCAGTTAGAGATATGTGCCAAAACCCTTCCTACCAGCTAATCTAGGTGTTATTATAACACCATATTTATGTAGTTGCTTTGACAAAGATCTGTGATGCATAGGCTGAAAAGAAATAGCCCACTGCTATCACTGCGGATAACATTATACAACTTGATTGGATTTATGTGATAGGATTTTCACTATAGATGTAGATAATCTCACATTTTCCGTTACAATAGACATGAGTCTATGTCTATAATTAGAGCATTTGAGAGTTGCGTCTTCTATTTTGAAGAGTTGATATTTGCAAGGTGACCCAGTCAGTGATCAGTCTACCATTCACAAGATATATTCCAAGGAAGATGTCTAGACTCTACAAGTACTCACTTAAAGGTCACGTTAGAGAATTTTATAGTGGTGGGCTTAAAACGGCCCACTGCTCTATAAAAATTAAGCTCGAATTAGGAGTCGTACTCTCTGATGCGTATTTTTCTTTTCACACTAGGACGTTCAATTTTTTTCATAATGACGAGTCAAAAATAAGTCAATGAACTTGGCATCATAATCAAAATAGACCAATTTATTGGTATAGCTAATTATCAGTAATTATCATGCGATCACCGAAATAATTAGATAAACCTATATATTTTTATATATATTTTTTTTTGGACGTTGGGCTGCGGTACGTCAAACCCCGCCGGGCGACAGAAAAGCGGCGCACGACCCCGTAGACCCGCCCTACATAGACGTGTCGACGCCGTGCTAGTGGGTCACTGGAACGCGGTCTTTTTCTTCAGTGACAGTTTATATAATACTAACTTAAATATTACATTAACTAAATATTTTGCGTGCTGTGTTCTACACATAGATATATTTATTCAATTTGTTACCAGCGTCGGTATTCTCGTTCAATTACAAAATTATATGTGTCTTTAAAGCAAGCTTGAATGGATAGATAATAATTGAATTGAATAGATAGTTGGCACGCAAGACTGGGTCACTATTCACAATCACGCAATATATAGCTATAAGATTTCTCATAACTTATATTACTATTATAAAACTGATTAGCTTGTTTATTTGTTTGTTTGTTGTGATAACTATCAAAGATATCTATGCAAAAAACTCTTATTATTCAAAGATAGCTTGTTTGTTGAGATATATTATAAGCTAAAATATATACTGTCGTGACTATATGTCACTATAAATTTATGCAAATTGGATAAAAATTGGTAACAATAACACTGCGCGCATCAAAACTTATACACAATCATCGTTATCATTGCAACTGTTGTGATAACAAAAATGATGATTGTATTATTGATGTTATTATCACGTGTTGTGTTATAATAACTTTTCTAAATTAACGTAGAGCTTTGCAAAAATTTAATAACAAATATAAACAAGAGAAAATAAATTGGTCTATATTCAACAAAGTAAGTGAAACTAAGATGCAAATTAATTTCATCCAACTATCCATTACTATATCGTAATATACACTAGAACTGCCCACAAATGCCCCGCTTATAAATCGGATTGGCAATGACAAGCCTCTTTTATAAATTTCTCAGGAAAACGCTGCTGCTTTACTCTCCTAGCATTGCTTTAACCAGTTTCTATGACTGACACGACAAGTACCTATCTGATAAATGGTGAAACATAATTTCCTTAATCCGTACCCACACGGAGAAAATAAATCAATTATTTTTGTCATGCATACTCATTGTTATAAAGTTATTACCATTTTAAATTTGGGCACGTTTTTCATTCTATAATATGATATATTTTAAGTATTTTCTATTGTAAAACTTCTTTCGGTACGCATAAAACTTAATTGGAGGCTGTAGATTGGAATTGTGTTATGGCTGAAGTGACGTGACGACGAAAAAGATACAAGCAGTCAACTGCACGCTCGATTACTCCTAGACGCTAGTGTCGATTTACCAAAACCGTTTTGGACCAACAATTATAATGCTCGGTGCTCGTACCTAACAACTAAAAATTGCTATTATTAGAAAATATCAGCGGCATATATAACTGAAGTTCGATTAATGACCACTCCATTAAGCCTAATCTCACTTATAACAAGGGTCTAATGACATAAGAATAGGTGAACTTGAATATAAGTAATATTGAATCAACCTAAACATAAATATCGATTTTCTATTACCGACAAAAAAAAAACCCGAGGAGTACAAACAAATAATATTTAAGTAACATCATCTTTCATTATTCATCATAAAACACTTGTTGGGGGATTGGCGTACTGATAGAAATTGGGAACGTTTAGACAAAGGATAAAATTATTTTTCTTCCCATAGAAATGTGCCACTGCCTTTCATTCCCCTTTACGGTGAAATTTTATAAAATCATTTTTATTTCATTATTTTTATCATACATACATACACATACATATCATCACGCCATATCCCTTGCAGGGTAGGCAGAGAGAACAGAGTGCCAGAGAACTCTATCTCTGCATACTTCACTCGCTTCCTCAACATTCATAATTCTCTTCATACACGCTCGCCGGTTTCGGAGACTCTTGACTCCACCTTCCTTCAGTACCTGACCGATCTGGTCTAGGTAGGTTAGTCTCGGTCTCCCTCGGTACCTACAACCTTCCACTTTCGCATTGTATATCTTCTTAACCAGACGTTCGTTCGGCATTCTTTCCACTTGTCCGAACCATCGGAGCATTCCCTTTCGCATCTTTACACCAATACTCTCTTTCATACCTACTCGCTCTCTTACGTCGTCGTTACGAATGCGGTCGGTCAGCCTAACTCCACAGATTTTCCGAAGAGATCGCATTTCGACCGCATTAATTTTACTTTCATACTCTTTTCTGCATACCCAACTCTCGCTTCCATACAGTAATGTTGGGACAAGCACTGCGTTATGTATTGCTACACGTGCCTTCTGGCTGAGGTGGTGGCTGCCGAGAAGTTGCCCCAACGCTCCGTTCACTCTATTTCCCGCATTCACTCTTCGCTCTATATCAGTGGTGTACCGTCCATCTCGGCTAAATCCACATCCAAGATATACAAATTCATCCACTTGCTCTAGTACATCATTACCTATTGTTAATCTTACATCTGTTCTGGTTTCATCTCTTTCAAAGACCATTATTTTCGTTTTGCTCACATTCACGCGTAGACCCCTTTTCTTACAATCTTCTGTCATTGTGTCGACTAGGGTCTGCAGGTCAGTCGCTGACTGTGCCAGCAGGACTGCATCATCTGCATAAAGCAGAGCAGAGACCACTGAGTCACCCATCTGGACTCCCACATTCATATCGTTCAACCTTTGGAGACATTTATCCAGATATATGATAAACAGCCTGGCTGATAGAACGCAGCCCTGCTTAACGCCGATATTGACGTCAAACCAAGGCGACATTCCATCATCCAGCCGTACACAGGCTCTACAGCCCATGTAACTGGATTGCACAGCCTGCAGCAGTTTACCGTTAATACCATACTCCGGTAAAATGTCCCAAAGTTCCTTTCGTACAACCGTGTCAAATGCTCTCTCCAGATCCACAAAACTGCAGAAAACCCTCTGACGTAGGGCCAGATGCTTCTCCACAATGTTGCGCAGAGAGGACACTTGATCCATGCATCCCCTTCCACTCCTGAAACCTCCTTGTGTCTCACACAGTAAACCATCGGACACCATCCTCATTCTCCTTTCAATAATTTTACCATACACTTTTGCTGCCAAACTGGTCAAGCTTATGGCTCTGTAATTTGCGCAGTCATAACGTGAACCCTTGTTTTTAAACAAAGGCACGATGACTGCGCTATTCCAGTCCCCGGGAACCATTCCCGAGCTCCAACATAAATTGAGGAGCAACAGGAACGCCTCCCGGACACAGGAGCCACCAAGCTTGATCATCTCGGCAGACACCATATCAATGCCCGCTAATTATTTTTATCACCCTGCACTTAACCCAATTACTCGGGGTCGACGCAATATATACTACTATGCTACATATTGTAAATTGTTGTTGGCAATAGTTTTATGACCAGCCGCCTATCTAACGTCAACCTCCTTTGGAAATGTAATTGTTGATCAGACGGCATCAGATAGAGTTGACCTAGGAGTAAGTCTCTTAGTCATCATTCATGATATCCACGAGCAAAGTAAGGGTTAGTAGTTTTCGTAGGCGTCACCACACAGCAAAGTTAATAAGTCTCTATATCACAAACTTTCTGGGTAGGTTTTGGTTAACAGACAGTGGACTTGCTGTACCCTGGTATTGTAAAGATCCATAAGCGGCAGTGACATTTTCCACCAGGTATACTGCTTCGCCGGGCTGGCCGCGGAAGGCAAGGAAGCGGTACCAGTGGCCGGCCCAATGGCGATGGGGAGGGAATAAGGTGGGTTATGGGGCCACGCGCTCCCCTTCCGTCGCCCCGGACGGTGCGGGCGACGTGTGACCAGGCCATAGCCTACCAAAAAAAAAAAAAATTTCGGCTCGTCGTCGATGAGTCAGTCAATCAGTAGATTAATACTTATATATATGTATGTACTCCTACGACACATTTGAAAAAAATTCTCGATATATTTATTTGTAAGCTTTATAAAGTATTAATGTTTCTTGAAATAAAGACAATCTTAGTTCTCGTATAATTCAATAGCGCCATCCACCCATACATGATCCTATCAACCTATACTGTTACACATAGGCTTACACAACTGGGCATAATATCATAATAGCTGGCATTTGTAGGTGGGTAAACTATCCCAATATCGGCAATATCGGATCGGAATATACGCACATATCTCCAAAAATATAACATATTATTCTTTTTTTTTGTTAATAAACATCATTCTTCTGTTCTTATCCCAATTACCTTCAGGTTCGAAGCTATATTGTACTCATACATATTGCAAAAGTTATTAGCAATAGTTTTATGATCGGCCGCCTGCTAAGGAAATCTTACTCCTGTGATGATTCTTTTTTTTTCACTTTCCTAATGGCAGTATTTTTTATTACATATATATTTCTACATCCTTTTCAATCTAATATATAATATACTGTGTGGTGATAGAATAAGAATACTATCCGTCACCCCCATATCTTACCCGTGGGTAGGAGGCGACTAAGAGATATAAAACGCATATAACATCTATGCGAGAGAAGGAAAACTCAAAAAGAAAATCCTATACCAACACGTCCTACCAGCGCGGTACAGTAGGTTAATTTTCCTCCCATTATGGAGGAGGCCCGAGCCCAACAGTGGGACTTTTATGGGCTGTGATGAGATAATAAACAAAAATAGTTTCAAACTTCTTTCTTGCTCTATTAAGTTACATGTTTACGTTCATAGGTAACAATATCACATATATTATAATACTATAGATACAGGTATTACTTTCATGGTTAAAAAATAACTATGTATTAAACATTGAGAATATCTTTAACAACTTTTTTTAAACTAGATATATTTTCGTGGACGTTTGTAAACAAAACAAGTATGTTTAGGTACTTAAGAAAAAAATATTCTTATTTATATCCCTTTTCTATATTTATTTACGTTAAAGTGATCTTCACAACAGTATAAATTGCTCAAACGTAATATCATTATCTCTTATCATAGTATTGTAACATTTTTACTAACAGTTTCATCTTTCGGCATAAGTAAATATACTTTGTCAGGTGCAGTTCTAATATTATTTTGACATATAGGAATAGCACAATATTTATAATTTTCAGTTATTTTCATGGTAATAAGTTGATTTTATTACACACTTTTTTAAATTTCGAGATATTTATGCACCAAACACTACATTAGAATAGAATAGAAAATTCTTTATTTGCACATCAGTTACAATGAAAAACTTTACTTAAGAGCTAGTCTACTATGTAATGTACAAAGGGCCGCCTTATCACTTTCAGTGATCTCTTCCAGGCAACCTTAGGATGAAGCTGACAGAAAAGATGTGGTAGGTAGTTTGCTACTGGTTTAAAATATAAAAGGACTATATATATATATATATATATATATATATATATATATATATAAATAAAAAATAAGATATACACATACATATACCTACACATATACATACATATACACATACCTACATATACACATACATACATATACACATACATACATATACACATACATACACACACACATACATACACACAGAGACATACATATATACACATACATATATACACATACATATATACACACATACAGATACATACATACACATATACATAAACACATACATACACATATATTTACAGAAATTTGCACACCTGAAATAAGTATATTATAACGACAAGTAGTGATCTGTCAACATTTTTCTAAATATAGTAAAAGTTTTCGCTTGGCGAATAGCAACGGGTAATGCGTTCCACAACACAGTGGCCTTTACAGTATACGACTTAGCAAAAAAATCTGTGCAGTGAGTTGGTATCTTCAGCTTCAAATTTTCAGATGACCTCAGGAATTTCGCATGTGTGTCATGTAAGTACTTAAATCGTTCTTTAAGATAGAAGGGAGTTGTTGGGTTAAATAGAGCATTATATAAAAATGTAAGTATATGAATATTCCGGCGAAGGCGAATGGGCAACCACTTGAGCTTATCCCGAACCTCAGAGACATGGTCATACTTACGTAATTCATAAATAAAGCGTATGCAGAAATTTTGGAGACGTTCTAATTTGTCAAGTTGTGCCTCCGTAAGATCAAGGTAGCTGACATTAGCGTAGTCAAGAATAGGAAGTAGGAGAGTTTCTGCTAGCATAATCTTGGTGGCGATTGGTAGAAAGTTTCGTATCCTCCGCAAGGCTTTAGCTGACGCGTACAGTTTGCGGCTAGTTTCTTGTATCTGTGGACTCCAAGACAACGTACTATCAATATAGATGCCTAGATCTTTAACTTTTTTGATAATTGGTATAATATTTCCATCAAATTCAACTGGCGATATTTCTGACCAAGCAATCTTAGGCAACATCCTGGAACTGCCAACAAGTATAACTTGGGTCTTCGTAGGATTTACCATAAGTCCATAATCTCTACTCCACTTAACTATTCGTGCTAAATATGTATTGATGTGCTAAACTAGGTACATTGTTGATATTGAACTTGTAGCAACTCACGTCACAGAATAAACGCGCCGAATTGGCCGGTATTTAGATCGCCCACAAATGAAAGGGCTTTTTAATATTTTTATTAGTTTAATGGTTTATATTTTGGATAGGCCATATTTAATTTTGATAATGTAATAATGGTTTTGTCGCAGGAAATCGTTGGATATTGGATATAGGTGGCACAGGACAATTTTGAGTGGCATTCTCGTGGGGAAGCCTATGTCTAACAGTGACCGTTTACCAGCTTAGGGATGGATGGTTAGAATCATCATCAGCTCATATAAGTCCCACTGTTGAAGTCCCACTCCATAAATAGAAGAGAAAAATTGACCTATTATACCACGCTGGTCAGGCGTGTTGATATAGGGTTTTGTTTCCAGTTTTCCTTTTCTTTATATCTCTTAGTCGTCTCTTTCGATCACTCACAGGAAAGATAAGGAGTGGTGAAATGTATTCTTACTCCGTCACCACAGGGAAAGATGGACGGGATAATTATTAGAAACTATAAAAAAATTAAAATGTACATACATATTACCTATTGATGCTATGAAGTTTCCAAAAGAACTTATCCCCTTCATTTCGTAATATTTCAGCTAGTATTTTCAACTCAAATTGGGTACTACCCAATAGGCGGCTTTTTTTTCTTTCCCAATAAGGGGCTGGCGATAAAAAAAAATAAACTAATAAATAATAATAATGCCTAAACTAAAGGATTACCAACTCAACTTCTTTTATATTAGGTCCATTCATATGAAACTAGCATTTTGTCGTACTGACCACTTTGATCTGAAATATCTCCTCTTTGGTTAAGAATTCTAAATTCAAATTTATAAAATCATTTCCCTATTTTTTTCTTTCTTAAATAGGTATATCACCAATTATATATTTAAACAACCAATAATCATAAGTTTAATAAGCAAATTCACTCAAATACTCCTCATTCATCTCTCAGCTTTGATGGTCATCGACGTCCACTGGCAATCATAGTTGTTGGTATAAATTTCTCGAAGTACTACTTCCCATTCACCTGTTGATTTCTGTAGCTCTTAGAGGCTGCGTAACACATAACATTCTTTACGTGTTGTCAAACTGAAATATCCTATCATATTACTAACGTGAATACAAGCTGCGCGGTAGCAGCTTCGAATACTACCAACCCTTACTTTGCTCGTGGATATCGTAAAAGACGACTAAGGGCCTTATAACAACCTAGGCCAACACCATCTGATGCCGTATGGTCAACAATTACATTCCCAAGGAGGGTTGACGTCTGGCAGGCGGCCGGTCATAAAACTATTGCCAATAACTTCTACAATATGTACTATGAAAGAAGAGTACATATTGTATCGACCCCAAGTAATTGGGACAAGAGTAGGAGAATGATTACTAACATGAATACGTTTTAAGTTTTTTTGTAACGTGATAATGACATTCTCAATCTCTTTACCTTTACTATTCAATATAGAAACTATAATAAATTCAATAGAATATCATTTAACACTGCGTATGCGGTGAAATTATATTTTCTCTTCTTTTCTTTTTTTGTTTTTGTTTCAGAAATACACTAAGAAAATAATGTTTGTATTGCGGGGCACTTTACAAGCATATAATTAACGCAGACAAATTATACCCAGACTCAGAATAACAGTTTGTAGATCGCACAAAGTTTTGTCCTGCATAAGAATTAAACCCACGGCACTGGCATGGAAGGTCAGTATCTGAACCAGTACGCCATCTGTGCAGTCGTATGTTTCTGGATTATCTTTCACTATATGTTGTTCTATTTTCAAAACCTAGAAGAGGTCAAGCTATGTAAAATTGGTTTAGGCTTTAATAAGTTATTACTGCATATTAAAATTCAAAAGTTCTTTAAATATTTTTTGAATATCATAAATTAATTATTCCGATAGCTTTTTCATATATATTAATTTACCTTGAAAAGAATATTGAAATCTTTTGCTTATAAATATTTATCTTTTCTTCAACAGGTAAACCTCCTGATGTTCTGGCGTTCAGTATTTCTCTGCTAATGATGTTGGTACTCGTCGCTGGTGTCCGCAAATCGCTCTTTTTTAACAACCTGTTGAATGCCATCAACCTCAGTGTATGGGTGTTCATAATGACAGCTGGTCTCTTTTACGTCGATATTCAGAACTGGACGGAGCATAAAGGATTCTTACCCTTTGGATGGAGTGGCGTAAGTTACTTTTAAAATATCTTTTCTTACAATAAAACGATGAAAAGTTTTCACTTCAAAAATACAAAACTTTAAATCTATGACAAATAATCCATAAAATATCAATTACGTTGGTCAGATATGTTGGTATAGGGTTTTTTGTGGAGTTTTTCTTCTCTTGCATTCAAGCTATATGCGTTTTATATCCCTTAGTAGTCTCTGAAGATCACCAACGGGTGAAATAAGGGATGGTGAATTATACTCTTACTCCGTCACCACAAGAAAAAATTATAACATTACAAGTAGATGAATATATTATAATAAGTTTAGTTATAATAAGACATGCTGTAGGAAAATAATGATTATAAAAATATGTTGGTTATGTATAAAGATCTATCTATCAGTCATACGGTCAACGTCTTATGTTGAACAAAAGTCTCGACATAAATAGGGTATTACCAAAATCGTAACGATTTGCAAGAATGTTGGCAGTTAGTGATAGAAAGATCTCAAAAGACCGATAGTACTTAGTCGGATTATTTGATATTTAATCTACCTCCACGAATAAATAAGAAGTGGCGACAATTGTATTCTTACAGTAGGAGTATTATGAGCTCTGCGCCGCCGTATTATTAAAAATGGAAAACGTAAATATTCTACTGAATGTGAAATATTACTTGAAAAAAAAAGTGTGTGTGTCAGCTCCGACGCACGACTGGAGTTTACTCCTTAAGTACGATAATCAAAACAGGCACAAAAAAAGCTCATTTGACTAAAAATAATATATATATATTAAGTAAAATCTAGTGAGATTTTACTTCTCAAATTTTTCTTCTCATACCGGGCGGCTCATATGAAAATCGATTCTTAAGGAGTAAACTCCAATAACTAATTATAAAAATGAAAAACGTTAATTCTCTATTGAATCTGAAATATTCATTCGAAATACATTTTTATCATGTAATTATACGCGTTTACTAAACTATGCACTATATTATGCATAGCTTTCAAATGGGAAAAGCAATCTTTATTGCACGTATAACTCTCGAACTTAAATTCATAAGGATGCAATTCGTACTTTTTAAAATCGCCTGTGCCTGTCTGACCTACAGCCTGTGTGGGAAGCTATAATGGCACTTCATCTCAGCTCATATATGTCTCACTGTTGGGCTTGAGTGTCCTCCAAAATGTTACCTACTACACCGCTCTGGTCCGACGTGTTGGTATAGGGTTTTGTTTCGAATTGTCTTGTCTTGCATAGATGTTATATGCGTTTTATATCCCTTAGTCGTCTCTTCCGATCACCCACGGGTAGGATAAGGGGTGGTGAATTGTATTTTTACTCCGTCACCACACTGATAAATGATGACACTTACAAAATACTAATACAATTATACAATTTTACAAAATTTTGTGTCCATATTGATAATTATTTCTTGTCTTTATTGTCTTGGTTTAAGAATTAAGAATATAACAGTTTCCAATCGCTAACTCCGCCATAAAATCGTAAAACTGAATGAGAACGTACTAATAGAATGGATGGCATGGATCACCTGTGCAACTCGTAACACAATCTGCATGCCTATATCTAACAGTGAACATAAAGGAAACGTTACATATATAGTTACAAGTTTCTGCTTGTCACTTTGTCCGATGAAACAGTAACTATTCAAAGTTGAACTATAATAGTTCTACTTTGAATAGTTACTGTTTCATCGGGCAAGACAAGACCACATCACTGTAATAAAAAAATATTATTTGTCTAAGTGTAATCTAGGAAATTATCTATCTATGTGCAAATTTTCATTCAAATCTGTTCAACGTTTACAGGTATTTGAATTACTCAAAACGTTCAAACAACTTCACAAACTTTAACTTTTATAATATTTACATTAACAACATATATAACTCTCTTTAACTTATTCATCATAGTTTCTTGAGCCAATATATAATAAGGCTTTCATAAAGCTTAGATTGTTATTTCTATTACATACAGAGCATTGGATATAAGTCAAATGATTAATAATTAACTAACTTTTTGAAAAATTCGTGATTATCTCGATTCAAACACGACTTAACACGTTACAGTATTCAAATTTTGTTACAACTTCAATAAATATTTGAATTAATATTTATACTCAAAATTAATTAGGTTTAGATCATTCTCTACCAGCGGCGTGCTTAATATAAAGGCGGCGCGCAGCCCACAGGGCACAGGGCAGGTTTTGAACACCTCTTTCACTTAGTTCGGGCGTACGACAGGTCAGACCTGACCTCGCTAAGGGACTAGATGACAGCTTTTTCACTTCAACCAGCAACACGATGGGCTTGTAAGTTGGGGGAGAATCTTGCACACTTTTCAGCACTTAGGAAGCTGTACAACGCCAGCCAAGACACTAGACAGGCGTTGTACAGCTCCCTGAGGTGTGGCTCCAGGTGGTCAGTTAGAAGGGATACCACCCGGACGGGTACTCCATGTACCCCTTGGTTCAATGAAAGAATCCTAAAGCCGTAAGAAAGCCGTCCCTATTTCTGCCTGCTGTAGAAACAGGCCCACAACCACCCTGGTGAGGAGGTCTTGCTGAAGGGTCTTGGTGAGAGTGGCCCTGCGTATAGAGCTTTTATAGAGGCGTGCGCTACGTGCAACCCCAGGGGTGATACTCAAGACTATTCAGTAACTCCTGTTGAATCGCGACTTCTGTACGACAAGTGTAGATACATTGCGAATGCGTATTACTTCAGTGTCCACCCCGTCCATCGAGGGTGGTGAGGACAGCCACGTTTGCACTATAACTATTATAACCGCCTCCACTAGTAGATTCCGATCTGGCATATTCACACAATATTTAGGAATATATTCACTTTAGAAATAAATAATTAAATTAAATTATAGCAAATATAGAAAAATTCAAGAGGGGCTCCTATACAACGGACATGATTGTTTTGCCGTTATTATAGATAATGGTACAGAATCCTTTGTGCACGAGTCCAACTCGTAGTTCGAATTTTCAAACATGTGTTAAAATAAAATGTTATTTAAATCAAAAGTACTAAGGAGTATTAATATCAACTTAATAGCCAATTACCCACAAAATTACTTTCTACCCCTTTTTATCCATGTTAGGAGATGAATTTCAATAAAATTCAAATCATGCCTTTCAACAATTCTGTTAAAGAATGTTTATACAATATTTGAAATAGATTGGACCAGGGAATCACGTTGTCCCATACAAACTTTGCCCGTTTTTTATTCTCAATCTTTTCTTATCGGATGCCTACGTCCCACAAAGGTATCTACGGTCAACAGTTTAGGCTGTGCGTTGGTCCATCATTCAGTCATTCAGGGCGAAGCTTTTTATATATATAGGTACTAGCTTACCCGGCAAGCTTCGTTCCCCCTAATAGTCAATGTACGGAAAGTAAAAAATCCCAGAACTCGATCGCAGTGCCACCTACCGGGTCCAATTGCATATCTAAACCATTCTCAAATCCGCTTCAACACACACAAAAAAATACACATTTGTACATACACATACACACGTACATAAGAATTATATATATAAAGATAAGTAATACAAAAATAATAAATTGAACGGATAATTTCTTTCACACTATTGACAACACGGTGATATTTCTGACAATATCCCGTTACTATCCGCAAAGCCTCAGGTCTCTTTTGTGCTGACACCTATAGTTCCTGCACATTCCCTATATATACATACATGCATACATATCATCACGCCATATCCCTTGCAGGGTAGGCAGAGAGAACAGAGTGCCAGAGAACTCTATCTCTGCATACTTCACTCGCTTCCTCAACATTCATAATTCTCTTCATACACGCTCGCCGGTTTCGGAGACTCTTGACTCCACCTTCCTTCAGTACATGACCGATCTGGTCTAGGTAGGTTAGTCTCGGTCTCCCTCGGTACCTACATCCTTCCACTTTCGCATTGTATATCTTCTTAACCAGACGTTCGTTCGGCATTCTTTCCACATGTCCGAACCATCGGAGCATGCCCTTTCGCATCTTTACACCAATACTCTCTTTCATACCTACTCGCTCTCTTACGTCGTCGTTACGAATGCGATCGGTCGACCGCATTAATTTTACTTTCATACTCTTTTCTGCATACCCAACTCTCGCTTCCATACAGTAATGTTGGGACAAGCACTGCGTTATGTATTGCTACACGTGCCTTCTGGCTGAGGTGGTGGCTGCCGAGAAGTTGCCCCAACGCTCCGTTCATTCTATTTCCCGCATTCACTCTTCGCTCTATATCAGTGGTGTACCTTCCATCTCAGCTAAATCCACATCCAAGATATACAAATTCGTCCACTATATATATAATATATCGTCCCTATATATAGCTTTCTATTAATCTAATTATTCCTTAATCATTATAATCTAATTACTTCTCAAACATAACATTGCAATAAATTAATTATTATTTTATCTCAAACAGCAGACAAGAAATTATGAGGTCTATATTTAAGTGCTGTACACTTTACTATCTAATATTTTCTTTTTATCTTTCTAGCTCCAATAACACTATGTAAATTCTCATGCAAATACGTGTTATGTTAGGAAAATGGACTTTTAAACTACCGTAGAATACTTATAAAACTAAACTTTGTAAATATTTTAACTGTCTAAAACATAACGAAATTGAAAATTACAACATAGGTACAATATAACTACACATTACACTTATAGGAAACATTTTCTGTGCGGCCACTGAGTAAGAATACGATTCATCACCCCTCTATCTTGCCCGTAATTATCGTAAAAGATGACTAAGGGATTAAATATGTGTATATACTTTTTTTTATGCAAGAAAAAGAGAACTCAAAATAAAGCCCTATGCCAACCCATCTGACCAGCATGATATAGTAGATCAATATCCCTCCTATTACAGAAGAGCTCGAGCCCAATAGCGTTGCGTATAAAAGATAAGACGAACCGTATAAAAATATGATGACTGCCTACAGAATTTGTAAAATAATATGTGATTTGTTCGACGTAATCCGCCTACTTAAAATAAACTCCACTGGGTTGCATAGCCGTAAAATATAATTTTTTTTTGCATTTCGAATTCATGAATTGATTTATCGAAATTATACATTTGTTTATCGAAATTTTACATATATTTATCGAAATTTTACATATATTAATCGAAGTTTTACATATTATAGGTATACAAAAAGTAGGTAAACACCACAATTAATATTTTTAGGGCATATTTATCAATCTATCCATCCATTAACCAATAAACATTAGAAGCCTCTCCCACCTGGAGAATATCACGTAGAACTTTCACCTGCATCCAATAATTCCATGCAACTTTCACAACGTAATCCATATGTTATAAGCCGTTCTACACTGGATCATCTGATAAATAGTCGCCACTGAAAAACTTTGGCGGCTGGCCAAGCGGCATGGCCTGGCCTTTGCCGCTTCAATGTACTAATTCTACGAGCTACGTTGATCACCTCATTTTCTATTATCTTGTAAGTAAAGACATAGAAGGCGATAAGTGCGATCAGAAGATTGCACTAATTGCAATTTAAATTCGATAAGAGGGTAAAATACAAAAGTTATAAACAAAATTTAAAGAATTGTTTGAATATGAGACTAACACTAAAAGCCAGAAAGTACTTTTATAGAAGCTTGATTTTTGAGAAACTGAAGTAGGTACTGCAGCTTTTTTTAATAAGGTTAAAAATTGACATTTCCTTTAAACTACAAATCCAATAAACTATCACCGGATCGAAACGGAACCGCTACTGAGAATTTAACTTTTGTTAAATTAAACTTAGGTCTTCTTATCCTTTATATGTCTGGCTGTGGCTGCGTTCAAACGTCGTGTACTATGGGCAGAAAATTGAACTACTATGACACGTGATTGTATAGATTAATTTCATATGTTATCGCTGTTATCCGCTTCCTTTCTTAAGTAATATTATCATCAGAGAACAAAAATAAAGATAACGAACTTTATTCATAATCCATTACCATACATACGTAATTCAAGATCCAGAACAAAAATAGTTCATAATTCAATATTCCACAGAACCGATTTCTATTTTTGTAATTATTAAGGGAATATAAATCCAAGTTGGCTAGATACGGGGCTCGAGCATTAAATGCCATCTTGAAAAATACGTTTTATTAAATATATCGTTAACTGTGCATCGTACGACAAAAATAGTACACATAATTTACGTAGATAATACCATTTCCTATAATTTTAATTCAAAACTTTTTTGTGTGTAATGCATATAGGTATTATACTTATAGCGCTTCAAACTTATTGCTAACGATAATTGCTAAATATATAGTTAACAATTGCTGCAACATTAAAAATGGTAGAGCTTTTTCTCGAACATGAAATTGTCTATGAATTTCATTTGAAACTTTTTGCTATCACATTTATAGTTTAAGAGCTATATATAACACTGTAAATGTCGAGTCAAGGCACAATAGCCACCAAATTCTAAACGCTACATATTCAATCACACTTCTATATGATTTAGTACATCTTTCAGGTCGTACAGGATAGTTCATCTTCTTAACAATCCAACAATTTTTAGTTATATTTCACACACCTCTGAAACGATGACACCCCCGAACATACATCTCCGGCGATCCCTCTCTGACCAGCCATTTAAGGCAAGCCATATTTAAAAATCCTGTGGGGCATCTTGTATTTACACTCCTACCAGCTGATGAAGGCGAGCTCTGTACGAGACCCTGACCGACTCCTTGGGGTATTCAGGATCATAGGGTCGCTACTCATATTCAAATTGCAAACTTTTCCATAAATATTGTGAAACAATTTTTTATATCAAAAGAACTTGGAGAGTCATATAATTTTCCTTTGAATTTTGCGTTAATCTCTAACTAAAAAACTCGTCCATAGGGTTATCATTATTATGCATATCTTTCTAATCACGAAAACTTCGGTAGGGAAGACAGACGCTCCTTTGCGGGGCTTACATGGGAACATAGAGCCAACGCACAGAGGCCTTTGTAGAAATTTAATGTAAGAACGGGCAAGACATCTATTGATGACACTCCATGGCTGCACATAACATACGCTAACTTCCAACAAATAGCGTGAAACCATTGTTTGATGTTGTTATTTAATATTTGGCTATGAGGCTGAATGTTTAATGGCTTAACTTAGATCTATTGAGTTTTAAACTGTTCTGTGCCTTCAATACCAACATTGTCTTGAACTGTAGCAGACGTTGACTCGCCAACTCACTGAATGAGGCCCCTAAACGGTCATCATAAGCGCACAAGCCATACGAGCAACAGGAGGCAACATTGGTGTAAGTGGCTAAGGGTGTCGAGCGATGCAACGTCGGATCCACTACCACAAGTCTCTAATAAAAAAATACCAGCGATGGTTTCACAGTAACTATTCCCTTAAAAATGACACTGTCACTAGCATATAGCTCTGATATTCCCTCTCTCACCAGCCATTTAAAGCAAGCCCTGCGGGCACTCTTTAGTTTCCACTCCTATCAGCCAATTAAGGCGAGCTGAATACAAAGCCCTGACCTACTCTCTGGGATATTCAGGACCACTTTGTCACCACACTCAAATTCATCATGCTACCATGGTTTAATAACTTTCCTGTAAATTTTATTATACCTTGTTTTATATAAAAAGAACTTATCCCTCCGAGTTTTTATTAGTCTTATGGTACGATAAAGCCCAGAGGCATATTATTATTATTATTTGAAATAAAACTACTTTTACGGATTCTATCGCGTTTGTATTTGATTTATAATTTCCCGACGTTTCGAACACTTTACAGTGATCATGGTCACGGGAGCACTGTCCTCCTGTAATGTGTAATACTCGCGTAAACATTAGAAGTTATTATTATTATATTTATTAAAGCATATAACTACTTAACACATTTATAAATATCATATAAAAAATATTTAAAAATATAAAAAGCGTGTTGACCCACCGGCAGCAGATACAGAGACCAACCAATGTCAATGGTAAGAGCACCAAAGAGATGAACTTTCTCTGTATGCGTGCCGTGTCGATTAACACCGCCTTCTGCATCAGATCCCCAATCCAACTACCTAACACGAGTGTTATGTGTTGAGCGTTTATAATTACTTATATATTAATATATAAATAATTATAAATTATTAATATTATTATTAAGAAATAATTTAATTAATATTACTACTATTATTACTAAAGCTTAGGCCGTTTTATGTGTCTTTAAGTGTTTTCTGTTTACTAAAAGCAGCATTGCTCCTGATAATAATTTATGAGGTGCAACTTTTACTAAGCTATTTATTTCTTCTCTTGCTCTTAAACTATAAATGTAACAGTTTTTTTTTTTGGGGGGTGGGCTACGGTCGGCGCACTCCTCGCACCACTCCATCCAGGGTGACAGAGGGGCGTAAGCGCGCACACACGTAACCCACCTGTGACGTCGCCTTCGTCGTTGGGCCGACCACCGGAGCAGAGTGACTTGACGTCAGTGGTCGGCCCGACGGAATACCCCTGAGGTATTCCGTCGGGCCGACTACCCTCTCCTCGACCGACATACCCCCCTCAGGTGAGATGTCGGTCTTTCCTCACGCGGTCGGCCTCTCGGCGGGTGACGGACTAATTCCCCGATCCAGTCACCCGCGGCCTTGGCTAGGGCGGCATCAGGCGCAGGTAATCGTGCCTGCGCCGCCCCAGTCGCCGGCGGTGGCTCGCGCCGTCGAGGAGACGCTCCTCGCGCACGCGCTCCGCCGCCTCCTTCTGCGAGACTACTGCCTCGCAGAAGGTTGCGACCGCATCTCAGTTCCTGACGCTGTCGAGCATCGCCCTGGCGATGGTCGGCAGCGTCAGGTCGGCACCGATGATTGCGACGAGTTCACGACGCTGCTCTGCCCAAGCGGCACAAACCTCGAGCGTATGCTGCACCGTATCTTCGTCGCAATCGCAGTGGTGGCAGGACGGTGTACTCTCCCTCCTGACGACCTTGTGCAGGTATTTGGCGAAGCATCCATGCCCCGTCAAAACCTGCACCAGTCGGAAGGAGAGCACCCCGTACCGCCGTTCTAACCACTGCATCAGCACCGGCCGGAAGGCCTCTACGGTCCGCACACCGAACCGAGGCCTCTCCAGCCGGACTGCCCAACGGGCAATGACATCTAGGCGGGCGTCAACGCGCCAGGCGGTGAGTTCCCTCAAAGAGACCACACCGCCCTCCGCGCGCACCCCCGACACCCGCCGATACAAATCGGCGAGCATTTCCGCCTCCATAAATGTAACAGTAAAAAAACTCGAACAAAATGTATAGGTTTTTAGTTAAGGTCTAAAAATTTGTTTAACACCATTTTTAATGTAGCATCAACCATGTATAGTTATACATTCAGCAATAACATATATACATTCAGCAATAACATATTGAAAAAGGTTTGGAGCGCTATAAGTATAACATATGGATTAAATACAAAAAAGTTTTGAATAAAAATGATAGGAAATGTGATTATCTACGTAACTGATGTGTACAATTTTTGTCGTAAGATGCAAAGTTGTTATTTTTTTGAGTTATAGACATAACAATTTAGAATAAAAGTGATAAGAAATGTGATTATTTATGAAATTGATCTCCACTATGT
The DNA here is from genome assembly GCA_905163515.2 of Lymantria monacha. Classification (NCBI taxonomy): domain Eukaryota; kingdom Metazoa; phylum Arthropoda; class Insecta; order Lepidoptera; family Erebidae; genus Lymantria; species Lymantria monacha. Next base: position 34,426,981 of record LR991081.1, read on the forward strand.
TTATTGTATGATGTACGGTTAATGAGATATTAAATGAAACAAATTTTCCAATATGGCGACTGAAGCTAACGCCCTCGCGTCCCGCCAACTTGGATTTGCATTTCGGGACCCCTTTTATTAAAAAAAAGTAAAACCGGTCTGTATAATTGCTTTTTTTATGTGTGTGACTTAGTTGTTATCCGCAGATGGATGTGACAACTTTACGCGGTCTATGAATGAGCGCTGAGGGCTCTCAACCCGAGAAGAAAATCATATTAGCTTATTAATTTGACAAATTAACTAGAAACTGACTTCATTTTATAATGTTACTATTAATTCTAAACGTTGTCTATAAAGACACATAAGAACACACACTAAATAGAAAGTGGTGCTTACATTTTTAAACGAGAATAACAATTAAATAAAATCCCAGGAATCTAAATTACATCTTTCTTGAGTAAAGCTTTTAGTATCCCAGTAAAGCTTTTAGTGCAATCCTAGTACGTAGGTAGATAATAGGTAGTTCTTGAAATATCTAAATCAAAATTTTAGTTTTTATACATCTAACAGAACTTTTAGTCAGCTAGTACATTCTTAACAAATTATTTTTAAATAATATAAATAAACTAATTGTACCCGCAGCTTCGTCAGCATATAGTACATTTATATTTTTATGTTATTGCACGCCTCATAAGCGAAGCGTTCGTAGAGGTGATGCTCTACTCTCAATATATGAAAATCAAGGCCTTTTCAAAACTAAAAATGACTGTATTTTTCTCACACTGCACTTAAGGATAATATTAGCATATATATGGCAGAAAAACATTCGTTTAAACGTATTTGGTATTTTTAAAAAGCAATTATTTTGTTTCAAATAAGAAAAAATTGATTAAAAAGATGTTCCGTAAGGATCTTATTCTCACCACCGTAAAAATTAATGAATCGAAGTTTTGCAAAGGTGAGGCGCTAGCATTCAGCCTAGATGTCGCAAAGGCGTTTGACAGGGTCTGGTACAGGCCCCGTCTATCGAAGCTACCATCATATGGAATCCCCGAGGGACTCTGCAATTGGATCACCAGCTTTCTGGATGGTCGGAGCATAAAAGTAGTCGTCGATGGCTCCTTCTCCGAGACCATGACCATTAATGCTGGTGTACCACAGGGATCGGTGCTCTCCCCGATGTTGTTTATTCTGCATATCAACGACTTGCTCTCAATAGAGAGTATACGTTGCTATGCGGATGACAGCACGGGTGACGAGCGATATACCGAGCATCAGAATGTCCCTCGGAGCATGTTACAGGAAAGACGGGCTCAACTTATGTCTGAAGTCGAGCGCTCTCTGGGGCGGGCCTTGGAATGGGATGAACGGAACTTATTTCAGTTCAATCCAACTAATACACAAGTTTGCGCGTTCACTGCGAAGAAGGATCCATTTATCATGGCACCTCAGTTCCAAGGAGTAACTCTCCACATTTCCGAGAGTATTGGGATCCTCGGCATCGAACTGTCGAGCAAAGTCCAGTTTGGGAGTCATTTGGAGTACAATGCCAAATTGGCAAGCAAAAAGTTAGACATGCTGAGTAGAGCTAGGCGGTACTACACGCCGAGACAGCGTCTTGTGCTACACAAGGCACAAGTTCGTCCTCACGTGGAGTACTGCTCTCATCTCTGGGCAGTCGCGCCTAAGTATCAGCTAGACCCATTTGACTAGGGACTCAGTCAGTCGAACAGCACGCCTTTGCAGGGGCAAAGGCGTGCTGTTCGAATCATTGATGATCCCAATCTCACGGACAGATTGGAGTCGCTGAAGCAGCGGAGAGACTTTGGGTCACTCTGTGTAGAGTACAAATTGGCTCTTTCACGGGGAGTGCTCTGAGGAACTGTTTGACTTGGTACCACCGTCAATGTTTTACCATCGTACCACTCGACACCGCAGCAGGGTTCATCCATTTTACCTGGAAACGATACGGTCCTCGACTGTAAGTTTTCAGCGAACATTTCTCCCACATACGTGCAAGATCTGGAATGAACTACCGGCTGCTGTGTTTCCCAAGCGCTATGACATGTCCTTCTTCAAACGAGGCTTAAGGAGAGTACTTTCTTCACGACGACGTAAGAAAGCGAGTAGGTATGAAAGAGAGTATTGGTGTAAAGATGCGAAAGAGAATGCTCCGATGGTTCGGACATGTGGAAAGAATGCCGAACGAACGCCTGGTTAAGAAGATATACAATGCGAAAGTGGAAGGATGTAGGTACCGAGGGAGACCGAGACTAACCTACCTAGACCAGATCGGTCATGTACTGAAGGAAGGTGGAGTCAAGAGTCTCCGAAACCGGCGAGCGTGTATGAAGAGAATTATGAATGTTGACGAAGCGAGTGAAATATGCAGAGATAGAGTTGTCTGGCACTCTGTTCTCTCTGCCTACCCTGCAAGGGATACCCCTCGGCGTGATGATATGTATGTATGTATGCACTTTCTTCACGATAGGCAACGGCCTTGCTGTGCCCCTGGTGTTGCTAAGGTCCATGTGCAGCAGTATCACTTACCATCAGGTGTGCTGCTTGCTCGTTTGCCACCAACGGCAATAAAAAAAAACCATCGATCGCAGCTGCGAGACTTATAAACTCATTCAGGATTAACTATAAATACTAAATTTAAATAGATATAAAAATGGCCAACACAAAAAATTACTATTCATCATAATCATCATCATCATCACAGCCCATAAATGTCCCACTATTGGGCTCGGGCCTCCTCCATAATTGGAGGGAAATAAACCTACTATACCGCGCTGGCCAAACGTATAGGATTTTGTTTCGAGTTTTTCTTCTCTCGTATAGATGTTATACGCGTTTTATATCCCTTAGTCGTCTCGTACGATCACCCATGGGTAAGGTAAGGGGTGGTGAATAGTATTCTTACTCCGTCACCACACGGAAAATTTTACTTTAATTACTATTCAATAATATTAAATTAATAAACACTCCATTCGCGCCGTTACGGCCGTCTTGCTTCTTCACAAGTCCTCATTTGCATTGCTCTCACCTGTGGGCCATAGACAGAGATTGACACTAAGCTCGGTTTGATTACCCTGATCACGCCATTTATCTAGTCATTGTCGCACAGACCAGTCAGAGCCACACAGGGTAGTGTGAATTACATACAGTTAATGTTTACCACCGCCGTTAACGGTGTATCTTGACTCATGCAATTCTGAAGATAAATCTAGTCCTTGATTAAACTCCAAAGGAACGCAGCACTTGGACATAACATAGATCTTAAACGATCAAGGCCATACTAGTACGTTACATTAAAGTTCAATGACTTCAACACATACCTGTCACCATCAAGCAGTTCTGTAATTAAAGACCACATCCATTCGCTACGCCAGATTATACAGAAGACCGAGGAGTATAATCGGCCTCTGTGTCTAGCTTTTGTGGACTATGAGAGAGCATTTGATTGTGTCAAAACTTGGGCAGTGCTGCAGTCCCTTCAGAGGTGCCAAATTGACTATCGATATATCGAAGTGCTGAAGTGTTTGTATAAAAACGCTACTATGTCAGTCCGCATCCAGGATAAGAGTACGAAACCGATTCAGTTGCAGAAAGGCGTGAGACAGGGAGACGTTATCTCTCCGAAAATGTTCACCACTGCGCTGGAAGATGTCTTCGAGCTCTTAGACTGGACCGGACTCGGCATCAACATCAATGGCGAATACATCACTCACCTTCGATTCGCAGATGATATCGTAGTCATGCCAGAATCCCTGGAAGACCTTGGCACTATACTTAATGACCTCAGCAAGGCCTCCCAACTAGTAGGGCTGCAAATGAACATGGACAAGACGAAAATCATGTCTAATGCACATGTCATTTCTGTACCGGTCCTGGTTGGGAATGCGATTCTTGAAGTTGTCGATCACTATGTTTACCTAGGACAAACAGTCCAATTAGGTAGATCCAATTTCGAGAAGGATGTCAGCCGACGAATCCCACTCGGCATGGGCAGCGTTCGGGCAACTTGGGAGGATCTTCTCATCTAATATTCCGCAGTGTCTGAAAACAAAGGTTTATAACCAGTGTGTGTTACTAGCAATGACTTACGGCACTGAAACGTGGTCTCTAAATGTCGGCCTCATAAAAAGGCTCAAAGTCGCTCAGGGTGCTATGGAGAGGGCTATGCTCGGTATTTCTCTACGTGATAAAATCCGGAATACGGAAATCCGTAGAAGAACGGGTGTAACCGACATAGCCCGAAGAATTAGCAAGTTGAAGTTGCAATGGGCAGGCCACATCGCTCGACGAACCGACAACCGTTGGGGAAGAAAGGTTCTCGAGTGGCGACCACGAATCGGACGACGCAGCGTAGGACGACCCCCCACCCGGTGGACTGATGACCTCATCAAGGTCGCAGGAAACCGTTGGATGCAGGTGGCACAGGACCGTTGCAGATGGTATTCTCGTGGGGAGGCTTATATCCAACAGTGGACGTTTACGGGCTGATGGATGGATATATATAGGTGTATATATATATATATATATCTTAATATATATAAATTACGCGTTACGTTGTATGTCCGCGATGGACTCCTAAAGTACTTAACCGATTTTAATCAAATTTGCACAGCATGTGTAGTTTGATCCAACTTAAAACATAGGATAGCTTCCATCTCAATTTATAGTCACAATATTATTTTATTGTAAATTATTTGTCTATTATTTGACAGTCACAATTATCTATTATCTCCAAACGATTCTAACAGATGCCGGTATCTGTTGACTGTAAGTATTTAATAGATGGCGCTATGTTAAACGTACAAAAGTTTCATATAAACTACAATTTATTAGCATAACCACCACGTGTTACTGAGGCTACCTTAGTCACAGCAACGCGTGGCCGAGTCTGCTAGTGTATATATATATACTAGCTTTTGCCCGCGACTTCGTCCACGCAAAAGTCATCTCTAACAGAGTTAAATAGAAAAGCAATGAAAGGTGTTGAAGGTTTGTCGCTAGGACGATAATCAACAGCGTCAGAAACTGGGATGCGGTCGCCGCCTTCTGCGAGTTAGTTGTCTAACGGAATTCGACAATAGGGTGTGTCCGGGAGAAAATACTCTAGGTTGACACGCTCTACCGTCGGTGCTTTGGGCGGCGCAAGCGTGAGTACCTGTATTGAGGTTCAGTGCATGAGGGCTTCGATTCGAGATGATACTCGGTTGCGATGTCCCGCCCGCACAACGTAGATGTACGTGTACGGAGCGCATGTGTCTATAAACCATAGCCGGTCACTAAGGAAAAAGGTGGTTCAAAGTTCTATTCATTCTACAAATTATATTCCCATTAATATACTATTTACGGTATGACCATGGGATAAAAATTTAATTATCGCCACCCTTTATTTGACTGTTTTGTTTCACCAGCAGAGTTGCGACCTCGTTAGATATGATTTATTATTTGAGTTATAGAGTGAACATTTTTGAAGCTAAACTTAACCTGTATCTTAAACCATTAGGCAAGAACTTATTGCCGTCTACTATGTGTATCGTGTGAGCTCTCACGCCTGCACTGGTCGCCACAACGGCACTGGTGAGGTGTTGATGGAGAGGAAGAGAGAAACACGTGTTTATTTATTTTTACCAAAGAATATTTGTACGTAATTTGAAAAGAATCGATAAAGAAATTTTCTCCCCATAGGGGCCCATTAGGGGCAGAATTCATAAAATCATTTCATATTGAATCTCTATGTCATAAATAGAAACATGCTTCAAAATTTAATTCTAGCTTTAATAGTTTCGGCTTGGCGGTAATGAGTCGTTGAGCCCGCTTCACAGGCCTAATTTACACAACTAAAGGTTGGAAATTGACAAATGCCGGATATTACCCTAAAATATTTGATTCGACTCGTAATTTGAAAAGAATCAATAAAGATTTTTTTTCTCCCCATACAAACTTTGCCACTCTGCTCCACCCCCTTAGGAGTATAATTTCGTAAAATCCTTTCTTAGTAAATCTCTACGTTATAGAAAGAAACCACTGTCAACATTTCAAGTTGCCAGCTTCAATAATATCGGCTTGGCGCTAATGACTTAATGAGTCGTCCAACCCGCTTTGCCGGCCTAATTTACACCCCCAGAGGGTGAAAATCAACAAATACTGAAACACGTGTTTATTTATTTTTACTGAAGATAATGTGTACGTAATTTGAAAAGAATCGCTGAAGATCTTTTTCTCCGACCATTTTTTAAATTGACATAACTTTTATATTTATAAACCAATTGAGATAAAATAAAGCCTATATGTTAAGTGAAGCTTACCACAATATATTAGAGAAAACCGCGGCTAAATAGGATAAGCCGTTTCTGAGATTAGCGTGCACAAACCCACAAACAAACAGATAAACAGACAAAAATTTTAATAATCATTGTTTTGTGTTCTATTTGTGTTGATAAAGGTCCCAGTAATATTTTTTCTCATATATCTTTCTTGTACAGACAGCGATCCGTTACATTTTTATTATATGTATAGAATAGATATATATATATATATATATATATATATATATATATATATCTATTCTATATATATATATATATATATATATATATATATATATATATATATATATATATATATATATATATATATATATATATAGGTACCGTGTAGGTATACGGACTTTCCTATGCCACAGCTTCTCTATTGTACTTATTGTTAAACTAGCTTTCGCCCGCGACTTCGTCTACGCAAAATTCATCTCTGACAGAATTAAATAGAAAAAGCAATGCAAGGTATTGAAGGTTTATCGCTAGGACGATGATCAACAGCGTCCTAGCGATGATCAACAGCGTCAGAAACTGGGATGCGGTCGCCGCCTTCTGCGAATTAGTTGTCTAACGGAATTAGGCAATAGGGTGGGTCCGAGAGAAAATACTCTACGTTGACACGCTCTACCCTCGGTGCTTTGGGCGGTGCAAGCGTGAGTACTTGTATTGAGGTTCACTGCATGAGAACTTCGACTCGAGATGATACCCGGTTGCGGTGGCTCACCCGCACGGCGTAGATGTACGTGTACGGCGCGCTATGGGGTCACGCGTCACCTCGGACGGATTGGGCGCGGTGTGTCTTTATACCATAGCCGATCACTAAAGAAAAAGGGTGTTTAAAAGTTCTATTCATTCTAAAAATTATATTGCCTTTAATATCCTATTTACGGTATGGCCATGGTATAAGAATACAATTATCGCCGCCCTTTATTTAACTGTTTTGTTTCACCAGCAGAGTTGCGACCTCGTTAGATATGATTTATTATTTCAGTTATAGAGTGAACATTTTTGAACTTAACCTGTATCTTAAAACCTTAAGCAAGTACCTATTGCCGTCTACTATGTGTATCGTGTGAGCTCTCACGTCGTCACGATGGCACTGTTGCGGGGTTGATGGAGAGGGAGAGAGAAACACATGTTTATTTATTTTTACCGAAGAATATTTGTACCTAATTTGAAAAGAATCTATAAAGAATTTTGCTCCCCATTCACACTTTGCCCCTATGTTACACCCCTTAGGTGCGCAATTTCGGCAAATCTTTTCCTAGTGGATTACTACAGCATAAAAAGAAGCTACTTTCAAAATTGTATATTTCTAGTTTTCGCTCCGCGGTAATTAGTCGTTCAACCCGCTTCACAGACCTAATTTACACAACCAGAGGGTGAAAATTGACAAATACCGGATATTACCATAAAATATTTGATTCGACTCGTAATTTGAAAAGAATCAATAAAGATTTTTTCTACCCATACAAACTTTGCCACTCTGTTCCACCCCTTAGGGGTGTAATTTCGTAAAATCCTTTCTTAGTAAATCTCTACGTCATAGAAAGAAAAACTGTCAACATTTGAAGTTGCCATGTTCAATAGTATTTTTTTTTTTTTTTTGGTGGACTATGGATTAGTCTCGCCCCGCCAAATCGGTCCGGGGTGACGGAGAAGGCGGCGCGTGACCCCATAGACCCACCGTAAAAACTCCTCTCTCTTCGCCGTGCGAGCGGGTCACCGGGATCCGATTTTCCCGACCGCGCCCCCGGCCGCTGGCGGCGGCCCGGGGCGCGGGAATCCTCCCTTGCCCGTTCCGCCGCTTCTTTCTGCGAGATGACAGCCTCGCAGAAGGCGGCGACCGCGTCCCAGTTCCTGATGCTGTCGACCATCGCCCTCGCGACGGCCGGCAGCGTCAGGTCGGCACCGATGACAGCGACGAGGTCACGGCGCTGCCGCTCCCATCCCGGACACACCTCCAGCGTGTGTTGCGCCGTGTCCTCGTCACTCCTGCAGTGGTGGCAGGCCGGAGTCCACTCCCTATACACGACCCTGTGCAGATACAACTCGAAACACCCGTGCCCCGTCAATACCTGCACCAGCCGAAAGGTGAGGACTCCGTGCCGCCGCTCCATCCACTCTATCAATACGGGCCGGAGGGCCTCAACGGTCTCCACACCGTGCCTAGGCCTCTCCAACCGCGTAGCCCAACGGGCGATGACGTCTCGGCGGGCATCCACGCGCCAGGTGGCTATCTCGCTCAACGATGGGGAGCCACCTTCCTCGCGCGCTGTGATAACCCGCCGGTAGAGGTCGGAGAGCATCTCCGCCTCTAGGTCCCACGGGGGTGTCCCGGCCAACAGGCACGCCGCCTCTGTCGACACCGTGCGGTACCCGCGAATGGCTCTGACCGCCATGGCTCTCTGTGGCCTCCACAGAACCGCCCTGAGCTGGGCGTTCAGAGCCCTCGCCCACACGGGTGCGCCGTACATGGCCATCGAGCGGATGACCCCCGCATACAGCCGTCGGCCCTCGAAACTGGGTCCGCCCACGTTCGGCATGAGTTGAGAAAGGGCGGACGCCGCGCCGACAAGCCGGGGAGCAATCTGTCGGAAATGCTCCCGGAACCACCATCGCCCGTCGAGCACCAGACCCAAGTACCTCATATGGGCCTGGATGCTGATGTGGATGGAGTTTACCACTATCGAGGCGCCGATGGGTAGCCTCACACGGGGCCCATGGAAAATTAGGGTCTCTGTCTTGTTTAGGGCCACCCTGAGCCCCAGCGCCTCGATCCGCCTGACCATCTCCTCGGTGCCGAGAGTGGCCAGGCTCGCCGCCTCTTCGAGTGTTCTGCCCCGGGCTGTGACGAGCGTGTCGTCAGCGTAGCACACCAAACTCAGCCCGGGGGGGTGACTCCCTCTCAACGCCCAGTCGTACCCGATGTGCCACAGAGTCGGCCCCAGAACCGACCCCTGTGGAACGCCGCACGACATGGGCGTCCGCACAATGTCCCCTGCGGGACCCGCTGTTCAATAGTATCGGCTTGGCGCTAATTACTTAATGAGTCGTCCAACCCGCTTCGCAGGCCTAATTTACTCCCCCAGAGGGTGCAAATTGCTGAACAAATGCTGGAACACGTGTTTGTTTATTTTTACTAAAGATAATTTGTACGTAATTTGAAAAGAATCGATAAATATTTTTTTCTCCGAACAGTTTTTAAATTGACATAACTTTTTTTATTTATAAACCAATTGACATAAAATAAAGCCTAAATGTTAAGTGAAGCTTACCACAATATATTAGCGAAAATTGCGTCTAAATCGGATAAGCCGTTTCTAAGATTAGCGTGCACAAACGCACAGACAAACAGATAAACAGACAAAAATTTTAACAATCATTGTTTTGGGTTCTATTTGTGTTGATAAAGGGCCCAGTAATATTTTTTCTCATATATCTTCCATGTACAGACAGCGATCCGTTACATTTTTATTATATGTATATATTGACGAATTAAATATTTATATCGTTGTATTTACCTTGTCCATTAGGTATTCAGTGGTGCCGCGACCTGCTTCTACGCTTTTATAGGCTTCGATATCATTGCAACTACTGGTGAAGAAGCTAATAATCCGAAGAGATCAATTCCTCTGGCGATATTGTGCAGTCTTGGCATCATTCTACTGGCCTACGTCAGCACCTCCATGATGCTTACTTTGATCGGTAAGCATTTTCTTAATTCAATGTAATATTTTAGTGTTTCTTTTGTGAATTTTTGGGTAACTCTAAATACAATACATTCCAGCTATTAATTTACAGAATGTAGTTCAGAAGAAATCAAATTAAAAAAATATCTTTGTTTTGAGCTATATCTAACTTTAGTATCAAATAAATGAAATGGTAAAACTAAAAATGTACATATCTCCTAATCCTTCAAGCTTGTATATATGGCTATGAAACATAATATGGAAAAACAGTCTAAAATAAGAATTTTAAGTTAACCATCGTTAATTATCTAGTTTATTTTTATCAGCGCCAAAGACTAACAATGTGACTTTAATCGTACCTATAGCCTGTTTTTTAATCTCAAAGACCAAATTGAATCATGCAAATGTCAAATTTACAAATAATACATACATACACACCATCACGCCATGTCCCTTGCAGGGTAGGAAGAGAAAACAGAGTGCCAGAGAACTCTATCCTTGCATATTTCACTTGCTTCCTCAACATCCATAATTCTCTTCATACACGCTCGCCGGTTTCGGAGACTCTTGACTCCACCTTTCTTCAGTACACCAGTGACCGATCTGGTCTAGGTACGTGAGTCTCGGTCTGCCCCGGTACCTACATCCTTCCACTTTTGCATTGTATATCTTCTTAATCAGACGTTCGTTCGGCATTCTTTCCACATTTCTGACCCATCGGAGCATTCCCTTTCGCATCTTTACACCAATACTCTCTTTCATACCTACTCGCTCTCTTACGTCGTCGTTACGAATGCGATCGATCAGCTTAACTCCACAGATTTTCCGTAGAGATCGCATTTCGACCGCATTAATTTTACTTTCGTGCTCTTTTCTGCGTACCCAACTCTCGCTTCCATACAGGAATGTTGGGACAAGCACTGCGTTATGTATTGCTACACGTGCCTTCTGGCTGAGGTGGTGGCTACCGAGAAGTTGCCCCAACGCTCCGTTCACTCTATTTCCGGCATTCACTCTTCGCTCTATATTAGTGGTGTACCTTCCATCTCGGCTAAATCCACATCCAAGATATACAAATTCATCCACTTGCTCTAGTACATCATTACCTATTGTTACTCTTACATCTGTTCTGGCTTCATCTCTTTCAAAGACCATTATTTTGGTTTTGTTCACATTCACACGTAGACCCCTCTTCTTACAATCTTCTGTCATTGTGTCGACTAGAGTCTGCAGGTCAGTCGCTGACTGTGCCAGCAGGACGACGTCATCTGCATAGAGCAGAGCAGTGACCAATAAGTCGCCCATCTGGACTCTCACATTCATATCGTTCAACCTTTGGAGACATTTATCCAGATATTTGATAAACAGTCTGGCTGACAGAACGCACCCCTGCTTAACGCCGATATTGACGTCAAACCAAGGCGACATTCCATCATCCAGCCGCACATAGGCTCTACAGCCCATGTAACTGGACTGCACAGCCTGTAGCAGTTTACCGTTAATACCATACTCCGGTAAAATGTCCCAAAATTCCTTTCCTACAACCGTGTCAAATGCTCTCTCCAAATCCACAAAACTGCAGAAAACCCGCTGACCTAGAGCCAGATGCTTGTCCACAATGTTGCACAAAGAGAACACTTGATCCATGCATCCCCTTCCACTCCTGAAATCTCCTTGTGTCTCACACAGTAAACCATCGGACACCATCCTCATTCTCCTTTCAATAATTTTACCGTACACTTTTGCTGCCAAAATGGTCAAGCTTATGGCTCTGTAATTTGAATTCATTCTGAAGGCTGACCAACCACATTCTCTCCATGCATACATCCGCTATGAGCCTACCTGCGTCGTTCACTCTCTTATCACCAAATGGACCAACTACGTCCTCATAGTCGGGACGCTTGGTCCCCACCCATCCGTTCAAATCTCCGCATACAATCACGCGTTCACTGGTTTCTGCCATATCCAGAACTTCCCTATTATTTCAAAACTTCTCTAGGTCTGATGCCACCGAGGATCCTACGGGAGCATAGGCTACAACCATAAATACCTTGGTGAAACCTAGTTTTATCGGACCCAAAGAAGTCTTGGATCATACATTCCGTAATCCTTCACACCTGAGGCCAAGCGAGAGGACAACAGCACTCCTAGCCCCATGCTGGCTCGATCACTCTGTGGTACACCAGACCACAGAGCCATCCCGCCACCAGGAAGATCGCAGGCGTCGCTGCCCCTTCGCTTGGTCTCTATTACACAGAGCATGTCTAGCTGTTTGTCCACCATGGCGGTTATTAGCTCGTGCAACTTACCTTCCCCACATCCTCTTACATTCCACGTGCCCACCCGGCACTCTGCTCTCCTCGACTCGCCTGAATGGGCAAGGCGTGATGGGTGGCGGCCCCCATCGCCGCATCTGCCGATGTTCGTACCGACGAGGGCGGACCGGTACGCGTCCTCCGGGGATGCCCTAACCCGCACTGCGGTACGCTTTAATCGAGCCGAGCACGCTCCGGACTATGCCCCCAAACAATAATGATTACAAATAATGATGTCTCATAATATTATAAACGTGAAAGTTTGTGAAGATGTTTGGATTTTTTTTACTCAGTCACACATCAACATTTAAATCTGTTTAACAACAGATTTAAATGAAAATTGGCATATAGATAGACCGTTTCCTGAATCAACTCATAGGATACTTTTTATCACTTTAATGTATTCCCTTGATATAATAGTTCAACTTTGGAAAAGTTGCTTTTCACGAGGGCTAAACTGCGGGTGGGGGACTAGTAGATGATACTAATCCAAGAAATAGTCTATCTATGTGCCAATTTTTATCCAAATCTTTTCACCGGTTTACGTATGATTGAGTAACAAATATCCAAACATCTTAACAAACTTTCACATTTATAATACTAGTGGTGTAATACGTTCGAGCCAAGTATAATGCGTTCAAAATAATAACATATGGTAATACATAGTCATTGCCAACACTTTAAAAAATGAGTATTTTACTCTCATTAATGCGCGGCGCGGCTTTATCTTGCCCAGCCAGATGACCGCCGGGCGAGTCGATGGCCGTCGTGACGTCATTGCCCGTTGAGCGATCAAGCTGGAGAGGCCTCGGTGTTCGGACCGTTGAAACCTTCCGGCCGGTGCTGATGGAGTGGTTGGGTCAGTGGCTCGGGGTCCTTCCCTTCCGAATGGTGCAGGTCTTGACGGGGCATGGTTGCTTCAGCAAGTACCTGAACACGGTCATAAGAAAGGAAAGGACACCCTCCCGCCATCATTGCGATTGCGACTAGGACACGGCGCAGCACACGCCAGGCCACAAAGACCTCGTATTTGTGGCCTGGGTAGGGCAGCGCCGTGAATTGGTCGCAATCATCGGTGCCGACTTGACACTGCCAACCATCGCAGCAGAATTCGATGCTCGAGGGATCAGCATCAGAAACTGGGACATGGTCACCACCTTCTACGAGACAGTCGTCTTACGGAAGGATGCAGCAGGGTGGGTCCGAGAGGAATTCCTCTCAGCGAAACGCTCCGCCGCGTGCGAATACCTGCGCCTGATGCCACCCTAGCGGGTTGAGTGGACCGGTGAATAGTCCATCACCCGCGGAGAGGCTTACCGCGTGAGGGCGATGACGGGTAACAGTAAGAGTAACCCACCAGGCTGGCCGTGGATGTCAAGGAAGCGGTACCAGTAGCCGGCTCAGTGGCTGAACGGAATACGGTAAGCTATAGGGTTACGCGCCGCCCTTCCGTCGTTTCTCACGGATCGAACGGCGTTTGTTACAGACCATTTCCAACCAAAAAAGGAACAATAATGAAAAAACGCACACAACTTTATATAGATATTGATTTAAATCGTAACATGCATGTTTAAGTTTCTATAATTCATCTGATCATCATCATCATCTCAGCTCATATATGTCCCACTGTTGTGCTCGACCCTCCTCCACACTAGAAGGGAAATTAACTTACTACACCACGCTGGTAAAACGTGTTGGTATAGGGTTTTATTCGAGTTTTCCTTCTCTTGCATGGATGGTATATGCATATTTTATCCCTTAGTCGTCTTTTACGATCACCCACGGGTAAGATAGGGGTGGTGAATTGTATTCTTACTCCGTCACCACACGGAAAAGTTAAAATTCTATAACACTTTACAGGTAAGCCATATAAATTATTCCTAAATTTTTCTGGCCAATTTGCCAATTTTTGATATCTTAAATACCTTATATGCACAATTTGAACAATAAGAAAAATCGGTCCGACGACGAGCAGGATTTAATTTTTACTTACATACATAGATGGAAGAGCAAATCTGATCTATTACAGATGAAAGTCGTGCTCAGTGATACGAACATGAATGAGCCGTGATGTGCATGAATATGAAAATTATATCTACTCCAGGGTAAATCAAGCTACACTTCAACTCTAGCTTAATATGTTTTAGATGACATGTATAAGTAGTAATATATTGGTGCATACGGTTCCATAATGTTTGACATTTTCTAATCGATAAAGTACACTAATGATAATAATACAAAATTTTAACAAAAATAAACTGACTAGAAAGAGAATAACTAAACTCAACTGTTGGTCATATCTTGATCGCATTTAAATGGGAATCAGTAGTTCTCAAATGAAAAAAAATAATAATAATCAAATTGGTTCCGTTTAAAAAGTTCTAAGAAGAATCCACATAAAAAACAGTCGTAGCAAGAACCTCCTCCATCTTTGAAATCGGCTAAAAACATTCAGGCCGATGTGTTAAAATACGTTTGCTTTCTTCTTTTACCTGACAACATATTTTTGGTGATATTATACGATCTAATAGTACACCAATACACCGTTCAATAAAAGGAGGCAACTATAAACAAAATTGCAACTATTGCCATTATAAAATTAGAACAAATTATGTATCTATACCTAAAATATATATATCTAAACCTAAGAAATTGCCTTTTTATACAAAAAAAAATATCTATCTTTTCATTCCTATTATTCTATATATAACCATGCAATCAATACATCATTACCAGTACAGTTAATGCTACCCTTCTTGCAAAAAATTAACTAGACTGAGTTAAATCATTTAAAGCATTTGTATTACCTGTCGCGTCTTCGAAATTTACCCGCCAAATGGTCAAAATTCTAGAAATATGTCTATAGACACAAGGCCTGACGACTACGTCGTATAATGAAGAGCTTCCAGTACTGACTCCTGTAGCTTGAACACAATCTATCGTGCCATATAACGTCGCACTTTGTCATGTAGAAGCAAAAGGGAAGAGCATAAGATCAAAGCTGATAACAGGTGCTACAGGTTTTCCCTAGTTATTCACAGTATACTACGCTGTGATCAATCATAGCTTGATTAGACAACAAAACAGTGAAGATACCTTTTCTAAGAGTCATTTTTTGGAGTATTGATTCAGTACTGAACGAGGATCTAAAGAACTTGCTGAGGACTTGCGATTGTAAAACAGAATCAGGAATACGTAGCACTGGCAACCTTTATGTTCGTAAATGTTTTTGTCAACTTTTTTTTACTTTACCAATCTAATGCAGAAGACCTAATTAAAACATTAACTAATTACTATGATACTGACGTCGATTCGCTTCTCGGCAGCAGGCTAGCTAATCACAGATTCATTTAAAAAGCGTACATTCCATTTGTATTCGTTGTTGATGTTACATGCCTCTTGATAGTATTGATATTTCATAATTACATTAAATTTTAACGTTTTCATAATAAAGATATAGATTTAAATGTGGAGGAAGTACAAGGTTAAACAAAACACTAAATTCAAAAATAAGAATATGTTTTTAAATCTAAATTTTTGAAATTTATACATTAAACGAAAATATTTTCATTTGAAATAGCTAGGCACTTCGGCACCCCAATTTTCTAACTAGATTATTTTATATGTTATATTGATTTATGATCAAAGATCAGAAGGATTATAATTGTACTAAATGTCCTGATTTTCCGTATGGTGACGGAGTAAGAATACAATTCACCACCCCCTATGTTACACGTGGGTGATCGTACGAGACGACTAAGGGATATAAAAACGCATATAACATCTTTGCGAGAGAAGGAAAACTCGAAACAAAACCCTATACCAACACGTCTGACCAGCATGGTATAGTAGGTCAATTATCCTCCCATTATGGAGGAGGCCTGAGCCCAGTAGTGTGACATGTATAGGGTGAGATGATGATGATGAAATGTCCTGATAAGATCAATAAGGTAATCATTATGATGACATTTAGGACACCTAGCGTTAAATTTCTTATTTAAGTCTGGAATATTATTCAAGTTTTCATAATTAAAAGTTTCAATTAATATAATCAAATTCTAGTAGTTGCTAGCAATTGATTGTATTGTTACTTGCACAATAGCACCTGCTGGCCTAGTAGGAATGAAATTAGGCCAGAATTAGGTTAATTTTACCTGTAGTTGCTCTGGTGACCGAACCTCTCTCAAAGCTAATCAACCGAGTGCGCAAATCTAATTTCAATGCCCATGGTATCATAACTTACAAAAAAAAGGAATAAGTTAACTTTAGTATAACTGATAACTTAGTTAATCACAAGCACGACCCATCGCACTAGCATTTCAAAATATAGGGAACAATGATTTGTTAGATTGTACCCTAATGAATTTATTTCATTGCGTTTCTTGAATATCATTTCAAGCAACGTCTTATACATACATAAGAAGGAATTACGAGATGTAAATTTGTGAAATATGAAAGGCATGCATCATGCTTACTAAGATTTTAAATGAGCTATATTCAGCAAATCGACTCGTTTTCATTCAAAATATTAGCTAACTAGCTAGCGTCAAGAGACAAATAGTCTTGTTTGCATACCCTTGCTCAATAATAAAACGTCTAAGAAGTTTTACAACACGTTTCTTCGCTTTGATTTCGCCTAATAGTTATGCCAAATTGAATATTCCATTGCAATTAAAAGATCAAGTTGGTGACGGATAAAGAACACCACCCTTTATTGATAGCTTTAGGATAGTGCGTAAATGCATTTCCATATCGTGAACAAAAAAAGGCATCAATCAGTTGCCATTCTATTGTTGAAAAACTTTGTATTGCGAGCACGATTTTATTGTTATAGAAATATATTATGCACTATCGCTTTCTTTCAAGTCTTTTATTATTAGAAGTCATATCTCTTACTTATCTATTTTATATAATTACGTCTTATCTAATTTAGAACTATATGGAAGCGAGAGTTGGGTATGCAGAAAAGAGCATGAAAGTAAAATTAGTGCGGTCGAAATGCGATCTCTACGGAAAATCTGTGGAGTTAGGCTGACCGACCGCATTCGCAACGACGACGTAAGAGAGCGAGAAGGTATGAAAGAGAGTATTAGTGTAAAGATGGGAAAGAGAATGCTGCGATGGTTCGTACATGTGGAAAGAATGCCGAACGAACGTCTGGTTAAGAAGATATAGAAAGTGGAAGGATGTAGGCAACGGGGAAGACTGAGACTCACCTACCTAGACCAGATTGGTCACGTACTGAAGGAAGGTGGAATCAAGAGTCTCCGAAACCGGCGAGCGTGTATGAAGATAATTATAAATGTTGAGGAAGCGAGTGAAGTATGCGAGGATAGAGTTCTCTGGCACTCTGTTCTCTCTGCCTACTCTGCAAGGGATATGGTGTGATGATATGTATGTGTATGTATCTAATTTGGGAACCAATATGTTGCGTTGCGTATACGGGTTTTTTTAAACTTGACATACAATTATAATAATAATATATCTAGCTAATATGTTGACCTAACT
The DNA here is from genome assembly GCA_905163515.2 of Lymantria monacha. Lineage (NCBI taxonomy): Eukaryota > Metazoa > Arthropoda > Insecta > Lepidoptera > Erebidae > Lymantria > Lymantria monacha. The sequence continues at coordinate 34,444,807 of LR991081.1, forward strand.
TTTAATATTTTTATCCTTGTAGGCTAGTGCCTACCAACTAGTGTTCGTGCCATATTATATTCTTAATTTGTTACCTTACAGACAGTAATGACAGAAAATATCAATTAACTATATTACAGTGTATTCAACAAATCAAGAATAGTTAATTAAAACTGTCTCGCTTATAAATAGGGTTTTGAAATAACTTGCATCTGATATCAAAGAACACCTGAATGCATTTGCCATCGCATTAATTAACTATTAATTTATATATGTATATAATTATTCTACGTTTATTAAATTTTTAATTTAGTTAGTATAATTATTTCTTTATTTCTAATAATAACAAAAGACAATATAATTATCATGTATATTAATCGTGCAAAACTATTATTAGCTTTTAATTATTGTTAATAAGTATTCTTCGTTCTAGATAAATAATATAAAATGATTTCTATGCTATTGTTATTTTGTATTCTTATAAAATGAATTAATAAATAATTCTAGCTTATTATGTTGGTCAACAGTGGCTCTTAATTAAAATTCTTTTCTAATTGAAATGATTTTATGCTTAAAATATGTGGAACTGTGAATAATATCTGAATTCTATTAAAAACAGTGTAAAATCTATTAACTTGTGAGAAAAAAATAATCAACTTTGTTATATAATTTCATTTTATTCATCAGCTTATCTATGATCACTATTGGACATCGCTGGAGTGCCTAAGAAGATATAGTCTTCAGAGCACATATGGCCGTAATTAATACGCGTGGTAGGCGGGTTTAAGATCGCAATTAGCGTAATAACTTTCTCACTAGATGGCCTATATGGTGATGATGATGAGTCTGACTCCGACTGAGTGGTCACCAATACTGTATGGTAACAAGTTATCACGAAAATATGAAATATCTATAAAAATATATAAAGAAATTACTAGATAAGATAACAGGGGCTAAGACTGTTTACACTATGACTGTTGAAATATTCAATTGGCATTTAAATATTTATAGAATGTTAAAATATATTTCTGAGAAAGGTTTAATTCTGAATAATTAGTTCTTACTGCTAATAATAACATTCTCAAGGAGTATTAACGTTGAGCCAGTTATGAAAATCAGACAAAAATTTGACAACGTTTTCTGCTTTTCTTTCATTTGTACCTCTCGGCACGAATGAAAGAAAAACACAAAACAAAGAATTGTAAAATGAAAAAGCACAGAATGGTACAGCCCGTTTTCTTTGTGTAGAAATAAATTGTTTATTTTTATTGTTATTCTATTATTAATTGTATTTATTATACTTTAAGATAATATATTAATATTCTATATGATTAATAAATAATACATACATACATACATATCATCACGCCATATCCCTTGCAGGGTAGGCAGAGAGAACAATAAATAATTATATTTATTATTCTATAAGAACAGGTTCTACCATTTCCATAGCTAATGAGATAAACCTCGATAAATAAGAAATGTTTATTGTTAGAACTAGTGATATTATTAGTGATTTTCTGTTCAATTTATAATCTATTTCTCCTTCATTAACACAGACATTTATACCTATAAATATCTCTTTGAATATTATCAATTATTTTTTTTCAGCCCGTGTACGTCCTACTATTTTTGGGCTTGGAGCCTCCTCTACAGAACAGAAATGTGCCTACTATACCACATAGGACTGATAGATTGACATTTTAATTCAATTGTTCTGACTCTTGTAATGATCGAATATCTTCTTTCATAGTTAATCTATTCAACCTACGGGAAAGTATATCTAATTATAGATCCATAAACATGAAAAAATATGAATACAAAATTATTGAAACATTATTTAGTATTCATTAAACCGTTCACTTGCCGTCCATATTACGTAGTACTTAATTTATGGTGAATATGCTCAATACATATTCGAACCGCAACTTCGATTTCGAGTTCGATTAGTCGACGGTAAGAATTCAATTGGGCGATAGTAAGTGTTTTGTTTAATAAGCATTTAAAAAAATCACAACATATTTATTTAATGGATAACCAATACACAGTTTTAAACTATATATTATAGCTATATCTAATGAAAAATTTCAAAACATCTCAAAATCTTTATTTAATGGACAACCAATACATAGTTTTAAACTATATATTATAGCTATATATAATTAAAAATTTCAAAAAATCAGAACAACTTTATTCAATGGATAAACAATACACATTTTCAACTATATATTATAGCTATATTAAATTAAAAAATTCAAAAAATCCCAACAACTTTATTTAATGAATAATCAATACACATTTTAAACTGTATATTATAATACATACATACATATCATCACGCCATATCCCTTGCAGGGTAGGCAGATTAGGGAGAGAACAGAGTGCCAGAGAACTCTATCCTTGCATACTTCACTCGCTTCCTCAACATTCATAATTCTCTTCATACACGCTCGCCGGTTTCGGAAACTCTTGACTCCACCTTCCTCCAGTACGTGACCAATCTTGTCTAGGTAGGTGAGTCTCGGTCTCCCCCGGTACCTACATCCTTCCACTTTCGCATTGTATATCTTCTTAACCAGACGTTCATTCGGCATTCTTTCCACATGTCCGAACCATCGGAGCATTCCCTTTCGCATCACACTATTAATATATAACAGCCATCTATTTAAATAAAAATTTCAAAAAATCACAACTTTATTTAATGCATAATCAATACACATTTTCAACTATATATTATAGCTATATTTAATTAAAAATCGTATATATATCAATGTAAAATTTTGTTCAATAATATTTACTTGACCGTGTCCTAACATTTTATCAGAAAATGTCTCCCATGTCAATTTTCATATTACAAAATATTATTTCAAAAATTGGTAACATTATACATATAACACTTTTTAAATCTAAATCGTTTTGCTACTTCACCGCGAGCAAATGATTGTGGATTTCTTTTTGAGTAGTTCTATATAGAGGTCTATATACAATACATACAGGTCTATATAGATTATCTAAATAGACCTATTGTATAGATATGTAAATATACTAGAATTGATAGGGTGAATTACAGAAATTATACAACTACATTTTTGCATGGTGACAGGGTAATTTCATCACCTTTACCTGCTGTTATCTACGTATAAACAGATAAAAGCAATCTAATAAAATTGGAAGTCATACGTATATTGCAAGTAGAACCTATAGTTGCAATCCATATGGACTGAATAAAATGAAGATTACATCGTATAGCTTCTCTCCTTTTGTATAACATTATATAATATAGGAATATTTTTGTAAAGGGAAGATCGTAGCGTAAAGCGGATTTATAAAAGGTAGAGGTTTTTAATGGCAAACATATTCAGACTCAGTACTCAGTACGTTAAAGTTTTTACAAAAATATAATATGATTTCAATACCTATTTATTTATATATCTGCTGAGTTTTATACTCAGCTGACATATATATATATATATATATATATATGGTCAGATCCATTAGTTTTCGACGAAAGTGTGCGCACTGAGGTCGACGATTTTGATGCTGATTTTTCCCCGAAAGTACACCGTCATGGGAGACGAACCTGAAAGTTTTAGCCCGGTATCTGCAAATCTGACGGCTAGAGAATTTTTTTAATTTTCAAAAAAGGCTATTTTCTACTCATTTTCAAATATTTGTATCTCAGCTTCGATATTACTTAAAAAATCTAACCTAACAGCATTTTTTTTTAATAAAACTTCTACTCTTATGAAAAAAAGATATTATATTTAGATTTAGATATTATATCTAAACTTATATCGGGCTTTGCTAATAATAGCTTCCAAAGTAACAACTGTTTTGGTTAAATCTTACCTATTTGTAAAAAAACACTATTATATATACCGTATTTGAAGTTGATAGTCAACCAGTAGCTAATATCTTTTGTGTGGCGATATTTTAATGGAATCTACCCAATTTTTGCTTAATTGCTCCGATTTTGTGAACTTACAGCTATTTAAAATCAATCAAATTTTAAAAAATCGGCGTTTTTAACCGTCCAATACTTTTTTCTCCGAACTTCGATATATTTCAAACTTCAGGCAAATCGTGTTATACTGTCCCCAAGAAGTCCTGAAAATTTGAAAGAGGGAATCGAGCTTGTATTTAAGATATCATTTTTCTAAAATTGTCATAATTGCATTGATTCTGGTAAAGAAATATTTTTGCAAAAATATTTTAGCTTCTGCTGTGTATATATGGGCATGGAAAAAGACTTTGATTTGGTAGATCATAAACTACTTCTAAGAAAACTTCATTCTTGGTGTATACGAGGTAATGTCTTAGACCTTAGTCAGCCTTACCTTAGTAACAGGACCCAATGTCTAGAAATAAGTCACACAAATATTGAACTTGACCCTGAAGCAGTATGTTTATCATTTAAGCTCACATAGCAGTTTATCTATAAGTAAAAATTTTAAAACTATTTTATTAGCCAAATACAACTAATGCGAACACAGAGTACCTACTCAAAATAACTTCATTATATTATCATTATGAGGAAATAAATGCACAGCTTCATATAAATTGCAAGTGAGCGCTACGAGCTACGGATTATACGTAGCAGTTAACGTTCTTATTTTTAACAGGCATGCATATCTTAATCTTATCTTATAATATATATAAATTACGCGTCACGTTGTTTGTCCGCGATGGACTCCTAAAGTACGTAACCGATTTTAATCAAATTTGCACAGCAAATGTAGTTTGATCCAACTTAAAAGATAGGATAGCTTCCATCTCAATTTATAGTCACAATATTATTTTATTGCAAATTATTTGTCTATTAATTGACAGTCACAATTATCTATTATATCCAAACGATTCTAACAGATTGCGGTATCTGTTGACTGGATTGAGTAAGTATTTAATAGATGGCGCTATGTACGTACAAACGTTTCATATAAGCTACAATTTATTAGCATAACCACCACGTGTTACTGAGGCTACCTTAGCCACAGCAACGCGTGGCCGAGTCTGCTAGTACAGCGGCTACGAATACTAGCAACCCTTACTTTGCTCGTGGATGTCGTAAAAGACGACTAAGAGCCTTATAACGACCCGGGTCAACACCATCTGATGTTGTTTGGTCAACAATTACATTCCCAAGGAGGTTTGACGTCAGGCAGGCGGCCGGTCATAAAACTATTGCCAATAACTGTTACAATATGTACTATAAACAAAGAGTACATATTGTATCGACCCCAAGTATTTGGAATAAGAGTAGGAGAATAATAAAAATATATGCATGTTAGAAATAAGAACGTTAACTACTCTATATACCTATATATATCACAAAACATCCCATTTTGAATCTGTCTGCCTGCGATTCTTCAGCACATCTATATATTCATACTATTAACAACCTTGTCACATGTCTTTTCTGCCTCCTCCCCGACACATGTCCAGATCAAGATAATCTCACGCTCTAACATTAGTCCACTTTCAAACTGCCCCTAATTTATTCTTCGTACGACTGAAATTCTTGGTCCTATCCTTAAATGATTATTTCAAGTATGCATGCGATTTGAATCTGTTAATTAAATATTTATAAAATTCTACACGTACAAATATTTACTGCGTATTCCAATAGTAGACAAATAAAAATCACTATTAGATTGAAGAACTATAATATATCAAACACATTGTCAAATACAGTGACCATACGCAGCTATAGCTTACCAGGCAAAATTTAGTTTTTTGGATAGAAAGAGGGTGTGTGGTAGCGGCTTTAATTACTTTTTTTTTTTTTTTTTTGTTAACGCTGTGGAAATGCTTTTACGCACTATCCCCCGCCAGTGACAGACGTGGGGGTATGTGGGACTCGCCGGCCATAGATATTGGCGGCTGGAATATCCACTAAAACCAACAGCGCGGAAGGGACCGCCCTTCCGCGCTTTTACAGGATGCCGGAGAGCTCGTCAAATGACATTCTATCCCCGACATCCCAACGCTTGGCCATATGGCCACGTCCAGTCAGCCGTCAAGGCGGTGGGAGGGGGTGCGCGTAGCGGCGCCTCCCTTTCTTTGGTCGCCGCCGGCGGAGCGAGTTCGCAGACGCGGGTGCTTCACGTTCCCGCCCCGCGACCTCCTTTGCAGAGATGACTTCCTCGCAAAAGGAGGCCATCGACGTCCAGTACCTGTCGCTGTCAAGCATCTTGTTGATGACGGTCGACAACGACAGGTCCGCTCCAATGACCGCCGACAGGTCGTGGCGCTGAGGCCCCCAGGCGAAACATACTTCCAGGGTGTAACGCGCGTCATCAATTTGCGCGCCACACACATGGCATCCAGGGGCCTCTTCACGTCCAATTCGGTGCATGTACTTATCGAAGACCCCGTGTCCGGTAAGTACTTGTGTCAGCCTGAAGGACAGATTGCCGTGCCTTCGTGTCGTCCAGCGGTGAAGGTGCGGCGCTACCGCCTCAGCGGTCCCCCGTCCTACTACGGTGGACTCTAGTTCCTCCCTCCAGCGCTGAGCGGCTTGGCTACTACTAACCCTTGCTTTGCTCGTGGATATCGTAAAAGACGACTAAGAGCCTTATAACGACCTGGGCCAACTCCATCTGATGCCGTTTGGTCAACAATTGCATTCCCAAGAATGGTTGAAGTACTATGAATGAAGAGTACATATTGTATCGACCCCAAGTAATTGGGATAAGAGTAGACTAATGATGATGATGGATAAAAAGAGGGGGACATAGATAAATATAAGGACACAATGATCGATGGGGCTGTATTTAAGGATAAATTGCGTGGACCCCAAGTAATTAGAATGAGAACGGGATGATGATGACTAACAATAGTTTTTGTACGACCTAGGATTTGAAACCAAACCGGTTTCTCTTAACCTTCAGTATTAATAACTTTTATGGTAACGGACTGAAACGGTATTCAATAAAATAAATTGTTTAAATTGTAGTGTACATCTTATTTTCTTTAAATTATTATTTCTATAAAACTAAGCTAAGTGCACTTAAAGAGATAAAATTGTACATGAAAATTAACACATGAATAAACATTTCAGCTTCAAGATTTACTCGGTAGTTATCTAACTAACTGCTGCTATAATAAAATATTTCCTTACTGATAACTGCGAAGAAATAAACTATAAAGGTCACTGATTTCACATCGTGTTTTGCATTAAAATACAAAATGTTAATTATTCTAGTTAAATATTGAATAAAAATCAGTAAAATATTTAATTAGTTTAAACTTATTATTAAAATTGATTGCGTAGTGCTTAAGCATAGTGCTATGACTTTAGCTTTCTGTATGAAATACCGTATTTGATAATAATTTTCCCTCATCATCATCATCATTTCAGCCTATCACCGTCCACTGCTAGACGTAGGCCTACCTCATGTTACGCCACAGAGTGCGGTCCTGTGCCGCCTGCATCTAACGACACCCAGCGACTTTCACGAAGGCGTCTGTCCACCTAGTGGGAGGGCGTCCTACACTGCGTCTTCCGATACGTAGTCGCTACTCAAGAACCTTTCTCCCCCAGCGGTTGTCGGTTCATCGAGTAATGTGGCCTGCCCATTGCCACTTCAGCGTGCTAATTCTTCGTGCTATGTCGGTTACACCCATTCTTCTGCGGATTTCCGTACCTATATATCTATTTACGTATTCTATCTCGCAGAGAAATCCCCAGCAAAGCTCGCTCCATAGCATGCTAAGCGACTTTGAGCTTGATTATGAAGCCTACGTTTAGGGACCACGTTTCCGTGCCGTAAGTCATCACTGGTAACACACACTAGTCATAGACCTGTGTTTTCAGACACAGAGGTATGAAAAGATCCTCTTTAGTTTCTCGAACGCAGCCCAACCGAGTTGAACTCATCGGCTAACCTCTTTCTCGAAATTAGATCTACCTAGCTAGACTGTTTGTCCAAGATAAACATAATGATCGACAACTTCGAGAATTGCATTGCCAACTAGGACCGGTACAGAAATAACATGGGCATTTAACATGACTTTCGTCTTGTCCATGTTCATTTGTAAACCCACTAATTAGGATACTCTGCTGAGATCGTTGAGCATGGTACCAAGGTCCTCCATGGATTCTGCCATAACGACGATATCGTCTGGAAATAGAAGGTGAGTGATGTATTCACCGTTGATGTTGTTGCCAATTTTCCCTACAATCATTTAATGCAAACATACATACATACATATCATCACGCCATATCCCTTGCAGGGTAGGCAGAGAGAACAGAGTGCCAGAGAACTCTATCTCTGCATACTTCACTCGCTTCCTCAACATTCATAATTCTCTTCATAATGCAAACAATCACAATAAAATCATGTTAAAATTTAAATTAATTGTAAGTGCGAAAGCGGAAGGATGTAGGTACCGAGGGAGACCGAGGCTAACCAAGCCAAACCAGATTGGTCATCTACTGAAGGAAGGTGGAGTCAAGAGTCTCCGAAACCGGCGAGTGTGTATGAAGAGAATTATGAATGTCGAGGAAGCGAGTGAAGTATGCAAAGATAGAGTTTTCTGGCACTCTGTTCTCTCTGCCTACCCTGCAAGGGACATGGCGTGATGGTATATATGTATGTAAAATTGAAATTGCCAATTTTAGCTAACTACTAAATTACTATTTTAATCTTAAATTAAAGCTAAGTTTTAAATTAAAATATTTACAGAAAAATAGAAGAAAATAGAATAAGGAATAAAAAATAAATAAATAAAAGAAGAAACAAAAGGCGCAATCAGGCATCGAAAAATTCCTCCGCATCACTGTCCACTGGTAATGTGCCCAGAAGGCTAGCAGCATTGCCACGTTGAATGGCAATGCTAACCTTTTGTGCAAAATATAGGCCAGCCCTCTGATCACGTGAAGCAGCGATTGCAAACGTGAATGGCGCTTGCGTCCTGGAACGCGCTATCATTCGGTGACTAGCTGGAACCGTGATAAGTTGGCCCAGTCCTGATACATACATGGTGCTCTTAGTAGGTCGATTCTTTGCGTGAGTACTGGCTACATCATTTTATTGTGTTTCGTATTACAAATTGTTAACAAAGTATCCCCTAATTGTTAGGTAATTCTAAATTACATACATGACTGGTTTTGTGAAGTGCTATTTAGTATATTTTAATAATAAAATTTCATTAAATCAATCTAAACAAATCATTTTAATTGGTGTTATTTTGATACTAAATAAATAGTCTTCTTTATGTTTTAATAGAGTAATTGATCTTAATTTATATTTTTACTTCAAAATTCTAGTGAAAGTTTCATTTTGTTAAAAACTGTACTATGAAAAAAAAATACTTTATCTAAAAGTTAGGAAATATTTTGCCATTTTTTTTAATATTCGATACATATTTCATTTAGTATCTATTTCTATAAAATTGTTGTATAAGAATACAGTTAAATATAAAGTTTTGTGAATAAATTGTGTGTTTAACAAAGAAAAGAAATAAATCTACTCTTTGTGTACACTTTGTATGTTATGATGTGGTGCAACAGGTTTTTGTTGAGCGGTTTTATTTGAAATATATATAAGTGGTACAACTTTTTCAGATTATTCGTTACGTTTTTGATAAATTACTTTACTGTAAGAGACAATTACAATCCAAATGTAAACGAGAGACGCTTTGAACGGAATCGGTTCATAACAATCGCCATGTACTCAAACTCAAGTTCGGAGAGTGATTTATCACCATTTGGCTTGGAAACGATCTATGAAGTGAACGAAGAGGACAACTACGATTCTAACTCCTTGGCTTCTTCAACTAATGAGTCACAACAATTGACATGGGTCTCTCTCCTGATTAGAAGCACTCCCGTTGTATGGTTACGAAATCTGGTGGCAAATTTTGTGAATATCTTTCGTGCTATGAAACTAGAAGTCTTCATTACATGCACGATCCTCATCCTCGATTTAAATGGTGAGACAAATCTGAATTATAGTTTTATATATAACTTATTTACAGCAGTCTTTTTGAATGACTTTATATAGATACCATTTTAAAATAAAAAATATATTTGTATTTTTTAGCGGTCTTTTACATATAATTTACTACCTTCTGCCCGCGACTTCGTCCGCGTGGAATAGTCGTAAGTTAGCGTTAATCCAAAATAACTATTCCTCCTACAATATTTCATCCCCCTTTTCAACCCTTTACAACGCTATTTCCAATTAAAAAGTATGCCTATGTCCTTTTTCAGGCTTTAGACTATCTGTGTACCAAATTTCATTTAAATCGGTTCAGTAGTTTTGCCGTGAAAGCGAGACAGACAGACCGAGTTACTTTCGCATTTATAATATTAGTAACGATTTACAACAGGCTTTTTTGAATGACTTTATATAGATACATTTTAAATTAAAAAATATATTTGCATTTTTTTTATGAATATTAATAACGTAATTAAATAATTTAGAAATATAGATATGATAGTGCAGGCTTTTTGATTTTTCGAAGTTGCAACTTTAAAAAAACAATATTCGCCTCTTGAGGCATGTACATATTAGTATTAACCATCATTTACTTTATCGACTAAAGACATCATTGTGAGTCAAACATACTAATAGAAGAAATTTTATAGTTAGTAACTATAAAATTATTGAAAAAATTTTGAAATCGAAAACCTTATATTCAGTCAGCTTGGAAACTGTGGTACTAAATATTCTCAGCTTGGAAACTAAATATTCTCATTATGGAGGTAGAATCACTAATAGTATATTAAAAAAAAATGTTATTAAAATACAGCAATTTTATCAAATTATTTTTAAATTATTGCATATGGATATCTAGTTTTAAATAATGTATGTATTACCACTAAAATCGTTAGATATTATTATTATTCATAGCATTAATGATACAGAAGAATATCTACAAAGTGAACACTATGCGAAATGCTTTGACAAGTGTAATTAAAATTTAAATTATTGGTTGTTTTGTTCTGAGGCTAAATGCATTTAGTCTGCTAAGCCATTTGTAAAAACTTATTTGCGAGCCAAAAAAAGATTAGTGCACGCGGGCAATGAATCTAAAGATACGAATTTGCAATAGGTATGGGTACAATGCCTGCGTTAATTATTATCATTGTTCAGTTGATTCATCATCGTCATCATCATCATCTCAGCTGATCTACGTCTCACTGCTGAGCTCGAGCCTCCCTCATAATAAGCAATTGACTTACTATACATATACCACTTTGGTCAAATGTGTTGATAAAATGTTTTATTAAAAGTTTTTCTTTTCTGCAATCGATATTATCTGCATATATATCCTTTATATCCTATAGTATCTTTTACAAAACCCACCGGCAGGATATGGGATAGTTAATTGTATTCTTACTCCATTCTAAACTTCAGTTGATTCGATCCGTTTGATTATCATTATTAGATGGGTGGTATAGAAAGAAATTTAAATAAAGAGAAAAACCATTTGAACTTATTATTTTATTGTAATTTCATAATTTACACATGTAATAATTGAGTTAAAAATATATTGTGTGCGACACACCTTCCCTTATTTTTTAGTGATGGTCGTAAAATCTGGCTAAGGGAGCCACTGAAGGAACCAGTAGATTGGGCTCTCCTGATGAACTAACTATTTTAATTAACTAGTTTAATAACTTCGACTATACATATAGCGTATCGGTTAAGATATTGATCTACCGTGCCAATACCAGTACTAAACACGTGTTCGATTCCAACGCAGAATAATACCTTGTGCAGTCCATACGTTATTTTACTGAATATGGGTGTAATTTGTTTTATCTTTGCTACATGCTAGCGGCTACGAATACTAACAACCCTTACTTTCCTCGTGGATGCTGTAAACAACGACGAAGAGTTTTATATCGACCAGAGTCAACTACAACTGATGGTGTTTGGTTAACAATTATATTCACAGGGAGGATCGATATCAGGAAAACGACTGGTCATAAAACAATTGCCCATAATTTTTGAAACATTTTTGAATTGTGAATATTGCGTCAACACCAAGTAATTGGAACAAGAGCCCTGGATAGTGATAGATGACGGGTGTAATTTTTGTTCAATAATTGTATCGTCCGTTTTAAAAATATTATTCCCTTACTGCACGGTATTGCTTTATTACTGTGTCATGGCGACGAATCGGTAACACTGTTGTTGTTGCCGGAATGTCCACTAGGAACTATACCCAAAAGGGTTACCCGCTGAGCTGGCCAAAGTGTTTAAGAAATCGGTACCAGTGGCCAGTCCAGTAGCGATGATGATAGATATGGAGCTACACGCCATCCTTTCGTTGCCCTGGTCGTGTATTCAGATCAAAGGCTACCACAAAAAGTAAATAAAAGAGCTTTGCGCTTTTCTTCGTCATCTTCTCAACTTATATACATTGCATTGGTTTTTATTATATGATCCTAGTCACATACACTTGTACGTGAATACACATGCATGAAGTATATGAGTACATGCGTATGCATACCCAAACACTGATATACACATACACACACATGCACGTGTACACACACGCAAACACAAACACACACACAGACATGCACACACACACACACACACACACACACACACACGCGCGCACAGACACACATGCACACACACCCACAGACAGATACACTCAAATGTATCACAGGCATATAATGTATCACACGCATAATATGTAACACACGCATACACTCAAATGGTTCTAATACTCACCATACAGGCGCTTACACATTTTCCTATTGACACCCAGTTCAATTGTATATGGTCCCCGTGGATTTCCTGGTGACTTGTATTACAGGTAGTCTTTTTACCTACCACAAGCACCAGCAATCCATAATGATATTTGTAAATTTAGAATAAGTGTTATTGTGTACTGTAAAGTGTTATGGTGAGAAAATAAATCAATTTATTGGTGAGCTCAAGCCCCTCCACAATAAAAAGGAAAGTTTACTTACTATACCACGCTGATCAGACAAGTTGGAATAGAGTATTGCTTTGAGTTCTCCTTCTCTTATCGTTATCTTGTTAAAAAAAAACTTCTTTTGATATTACTACGTAAATAGATGTATGTTATTAATATGAGGTTATTGTCCACAGTGCCATACGATGAAGTCAATACGGATTCAGCTCTCGTTCAAATGTTCTCGCACGTGAATGCTCCAACTTGCACATACATCGTAGCTGTAGGTGCTTTGGCTGGATTGACTGTCTCCATGTTCGGCTCAATGTTTCCAATGCCTAGAATTGTGTATGCAATGGCTCAAGACGGATTGATATTTAGGTAAGTGTTACAAATGAGTTTTGCCAGAACATTGACGGTCGGTGGTTGATTGCAGTGATGGCATTCTAAATAGTGACTTTCCATACCGGTGTTGTGGGTTCGAGCCCCACTGAGAACAGCTCTTTATGCTATCCACAAATTAATTCTAAGTCTAGATTTGTTTTTTGTATCCATTAATTGTATATTTGTAGTCTACCGCGACAAAAGATTCTTTAATGCGAGATATTATTTTTTTAAAGGATACAATGTTAGAAAATTAATCAGTTCCAATGCCCTGCTCTATATATAGAGAGGGAAAATACCTCAAATTAAATATAATAGTATGGAGTGTAACAGTAGGTATATGTAGACAGTATATACTGTAGTCGCCAAAATAATACACTCTATTATTAAATCATTATTACAGTAGTTGATAAACCTTCTTCTTCTCATATAGCTCTCACTGCTGGGTTCGAGCCTCCTTCACAATAGGAGGGAAATTGACCTATTATACCACGCTGGTCGGACGGGTTGGTTGGTTTAATTTCGAGGTTTCCTACTCTTGCACAGATATTATAATATCCTTTTTATTCTTGCGATAGGCTATGGATGTTGTCGCGCCCCGACAAATCGGTCCGGTGCGACGGAAGAGGCGTCGCGCAACCCCATAGACCCATCCTGCAAGCACCTATCTTCACCGTGCGAGCGGGCCTCCAGTATCCGATCTTTGTCTTCGGTGGCCCGCCCGGCGGTTTACCCTCACGGATATTATAATATCCTATAGGATGTGATACATATCCCTTAATAGTCTTTTACAACACTCACAGCTAAGATAAGGGTGGAGAATTGTATACTTACACCTTCACCATATGAATAGTTGCACAATATCTAATGGAATATTTTAGATACATTTTTAGAAATGTTTGTTGCACGTGTGAGATTTAGCGCTTTAACAATTAGTATGAGCAGTAACCAGTACTGAAGAAAAGGACTGGATACCGATGGCCAGCCCAAATGGCGTAAGAGAGGTACATACGAGCTATAGGCCGCATTCCGACCCTTCCGAAGTCATCATCATTTCTGCTCTTATCTACCCACTGCTGTGCACCGGCAAGAAATCACTTACTGTTGGTCAGACGGGTTGATATAGGGTTTTGTTTCGAGTTGTGCTTCTCTTGTCTAGACATAGAGACAAAGCTCTATTTATTTTTACCTACCAATACTTACAACTTGGTGCGCAACATACATACATACATACATATCATCACGCCATATCCCTTGCAGGGTAGGCAGAGAGAACAGAGTGCCAGAGAACTCTATCCTTGCATACTTCACTCGCTTCTTCAACATTCATAATTCTCTTCATACACGCTCGCCGGTTTCGGAGACTCTTGACTCCATCTTCTTTCAGTACGTGACCAATCTGGTCTAGGTAGGTGAGGCTCGGTCTCCCCCGGTACCTACATCCTTCCACTTTCGCATTGTATATCTTCTTAACCAGACGTTCGTTCGGCATTTTTTCCACATGTACGAACCATCGAAGAATTCCCTTTCGCATCTTTACACCAATACTCTCTTTCATACCTACTCGCTCTCTTACGTCGTCGTTGCGAATGCGGTCGATCAGCCTAACTCCACAGATTTTCCGTAGAGATCGCATTTCGACCGCATTAATTTTGCTTTCATGCTTTTTTCTGCATACCAACTCTCGCTTCCATATAGTAATGTTGGGACAAGCACTGCGTTATGTATTGCTACACGTGCCTTCTGGCTGAGGTGGTGGCTACCGAGAAGTTATCCCTACGCTCCGTTCACTCTATTTCCAGCATTCACTCTTCGCTCTATATCAGTGGTGTACTTTCCATCTCGGCCAAAACCACATCCAAGATATACAAATTCATCCACTTGCTCTAGTACATCATTACCTATTGTTACTCTTACATCTGTTCTGACTTCATCTCTTTCAAAGACTATTATTTTGGTTTTGCTCACATTCACGCGTAGACCCCTTTTCTTACAATCTTCTGTCATTGTGCCGACTAGGGTCTGCAGGTCAGTCGCTGACTGTGCCAGCAGGACTGCATCATCTGCATAGAGCAGACCAGTGACCACTGAGTCGCCCATCTGGACTCCCACATTCATATCGTTCAAACTTTGGAGACATTTATCCAGATATATGATAAACAGCCTGGCTGACAGAACGCGCCCCTGCTTAACGGAGATATTGACTTCAAACCAAGGCGACATTCCATCATCCAGCCGAACAGGCTATACAGCCCATGTAACTGGACTGCACAGCCTGTAGCAGTTTTCCGTTAATACCATACTCCGGTAAAATGTCCCAAAGTTCCTTTCGTACAACCGTGTCAAATGCTCTCTCCAGATCCACAAAACTGCAGAAAACTCTCTGACCTAGAGCCAGATGCTTCTCCACAATATTGCGCAGAGAGAACACTTGATCTATGCATCCCCTTCCACTCCTGAAACCTCCTTGTGTTTCACACAGTACAACATACAGTGTATCTTTTGATGTGTTTGCTTTAGAAATGATTTTATTATCAACCCAGGCTATTTGAATAACATTCTGACTAATATCTGTAAGCTTATATATATATATATATATATATATATATATATATATATATATATATATATATATATATATATATATATATATACATACTTGATTTTTATATATCAAATAAAAATTTTAAATTTGATAGCTATATAAAGTTCAGATGTAATTTTTTTCATATAATATTTTTATGACGTGTGCCAATATGTCTGACTAGCGTTGTATAATGGGTGAATAGGCCTTCCATTGCGCAGAAATCCTGAGGTCAACAGTGGAACTTTTGTGAGCTAAGATGATAGTTATTAAATGTAATTTTATCCGGAGTCATTTACCACGTCTTAACATTTTAATTGGTACTATGTCATCATTCTCCTACTCTTATCCCATTTACTTGGGGTCGATGCAATATGTACTGTTCTTTCATAGTACCTACATATTGTAAAAGTTATTGACAATAATTTTATGACCGGCCGCCTGCCAGACGTCAACCCTCCTTGGGAATGTAATTGTTGACCAAACGGCATCAGATGGACTTGGCCCAGGTCGGTATAGTAGTGGTAGTATTCATAGCCGCTACCACACAGCTTTTTAATTGGTACTATGTGTATTAAATAAATTTAATTAGTCATAATAATTTTATTAAAGATAATTCATGACTACTTATCATACTAGAAATATGTATTCAAAATATTATAACGAATATTAATTATGACGAAAATATACTAAATACATTTTTTTCATTCATCATTCTCCTACTCTTATCCCAATTACTTGGGATCGGGTACAATATATACTCTTCTTTCGTAATACATATTGTAAAAGTTATTAACAATAGTTTTATGACCGGCCTTTTAGTCGTCTTTTACGACACGCACAAGCAAAGAAAGGGTTGGTAGTATTCGTAGCCGCTACCACACAGCTTTAAGTACATTTTTAATATCGCAATAAATCATATTGTGTGTTATGTGGTGTTAAAATATAGGGTATATGTAATTACATTTGTTTGTGGTGGTAAATGCATCTCGATCATCAGAGCATAATCTTTTATTTTCTTTCAGGGCTTTGGCTGCAATTTCTGAGAATACCGGCACACCTGCTTTTGCTACAATCTGTGGAGGGATTGCTGCCTCTTTCGTTGCTTTACTGATTCAGTTGGAAGTTTTAGTGGAAATGATGAGTATTGGTAAGTGCTAATTTTCTGTAAATACAAGTCATCACAAATGCAAGTCATCATCATATAAAAGCGCCTCGTATTTCCAAACTGTTGATTAGAAATGGTATTACTAATTAATTGAAATATATTTAGAGTTCCGTACCTCGAAAAGAAAAGCGGAACTCTTGTAGGATCAATTTGTTCTCCGTCCGTCCGTCCGTCCATCCCTCCGTCCGTCCGTCCATCCGTCCGTCTGTTTGTCTGTCTGTCAAGACTTTTTATCTCAGGAACGCGTGAAGGTATCAAACTGAAATTTATATCAAATACTCAAGCCTATTGTCCCTTAAAGTTGTGACAGAAACAAACTTCTAATCCAACGCAATCAAAAGGTACAGCCGTTTATAACGCAAATTTCCACAAATTTTCGACATTCACAAGGAAATCAAAACCTACAGGATACTTAAAAATTGGTACGAAGCAAAGTCTTATGGCACAGATAAGGAAAAATTGCGAAAACCATATTTTTTTTTAATTACATCATATCAAATACTCAATTCTTTAAGCTGAAGCAAAATCAAACTTCTATGTCAACGCAATAAAAAAAAACAGCAATTTAAGCCGCATATTTTCAAACTCGCAACTACTCGCAAAGGATTCAAAACCTAAAGGGTACTTCCAGTCGACCTATTGCACGGTTGCTTGGTATTGACTACGAATACCACTAAAGCTATCATTGCTCGTAGCAGTTAAAAAGCCGATTAAAAATTGAGCTAATTCTAACTGAAGTCATGCTATCAATAATTGCATTCTCAAGAAGAGTTTTTGTCGCCGGCTGTCACGCGGTAGCCAGCGAAAATTTATCCAAAACTCTACGTACTATTTCTTTACATCTTACTTATGTTTTACATCCACTTACGTCAAAGGAATAAGACATGTTGCATGTGGCCGGTATATGATGATGATACAAGATATAACTGAAAAAAAAACATAACATATTTTTAAGGCATTTTATTTTCATCTTAATCTTCCTTGCATTGTTAGCTTTTTAGTCCAGACAAATTGGAGGACATCAATTTTGTGCCAGCGTTATCTTCAACAGAAAAGTACTAAGTGCATTCAAGGTTAGATCAGATGTGAAGAAGACGTAAGAGGGAACCGATACGTTTTAAATACAATAAACTGTTATTGTTTTAAAGTACACTAATATCCATAATAATTTTTGATCTTCTCCAAAAAGAATTCTTAGAGAAAACTCGGATATTATGTGCTACGTGTGCATATGTATGATGTTATGATATGTTTTCATGAGATAGCTGTATATTTATATTATTACAATAGTGTATTTTTATAAAATATTAACATAATTATGTCGATATATCTCCACATACTCAAATAATAATAATATTGTTTAATTTATATACCTAATTAAGTTAGATTTGTTGTTTTTTTTTAAGTTCTAAAATGATGTTAATTTTCACTTATTGATTCTTTTTTCGTAGAATACATCAAGTCAATCTTCCTAAACTGGGGTAAACGGACTGATACTTAGACGAACACCAGTCTGAAACTACAGAAGAAATTAAGTAAACGTAGAAGCTGTATCTTCTAGATCATTTACTATCTAGTCAATAAATGTATATCTATTCTATATCGTTCACAACTATAATGTGCAATCTTTAGGATTACACTGAGATAAAAAGAATTAGTGTTTATTTTTTGTTTTATTCTAACAACCCTTATCAAGATAACAATGGGTGAAGTAGAAGAGGTTATATTATTTTACGCTCATTCGATTAGAATAAAAGGTAATATTACATATTTTATTAATGACATTAATAAAAATCAAAATTATCTCGTGTAACCTTTATTACTATTATAAAACAACTATAAAAAAATGTTTATTTACTATAACGCGTCGGTACAAATAACTACTACTAGTTAAATCTGAAACTTCATTTTGTTACATATAGAAATAGTAAATCAGCTTACCTTACACGTCAACGAGTCCAGTAAAATATAGAATTAATAATAATAATAGGCGTAACTATGGAATACTCAAATAGAAATTTAACGTTTATGGAACTTTCACCAAACGTATACTAATTAAAAATTGACTACTTATGTGTACCTACGTGGAGACTTGTCCACAACAAGTTTACTAGAAGGAAATTAACTTACAACGCTGTGCGCTAGTTGGACAGGCTGTCATAATTTTCTTTAATTTTAACGTCTTTTGCAGTGATAATATTCGCCCTTAATTACTCATTACCATCGTGTACAGGCAGTTTACATTGTGGACAGAGCGGTGACACATTTTATTTTTACTCCACCGTCACAAAAGAATAGCGGAGAGTATACAAAACATTGATATAAAATAATACTATCAATTTAGGTGCACGTAATTTATACGTAACTTGCGCATTATACTGTACTCATCTGTCTCACTGTCAACTGTAGGTAAAAATTTATTGAAGCTAATAAATAATAAAGACTTGTTTACAAGCCCAAAATGATTGTCATATGGTTGTCTAAATCTACACCTATTGAAAATCTGTTCCACTGGAATAATTGTGTGGGTTCGAGTCCCACATGTAACAAAATTTTTCCCTCGTAAGGTTTACCTTACGTAAGGTTACCTAACATGCTAGGTTATTTATAACCTAGAATGTTAAATATGAAATCTCAGTAATTTGAGGATGAAATTGGATGAAATTTTAATAGCAATTTTCTTTTGCACTTAGAGATGAAGTAAGAATACATTTTCTCACCACTTACAGGTAAGTAAAATGTCAACAATTCCAATGAAGGAATAATAGAAATAAAACCCGCTCATTTAACCAACTTATCGAATTCATGATTCTGGAATGCTCCCAGATTAATGGAATTAAAAATTTTTGTAGAGCATATCAAATACAAATTTTCAGTGGCTCCATTACCAGCTGTTCAAATTCCAATTAAAGCTCCACAGATGGCGAAATGGCAAAGATGCCGATCTATAGTGCCAGTACCGTGAGTTCGATTCTCATGCAGAATAATATTTTGAGCGGTTCATAAGTTATGGTACCGAGTTTGATATAATTTTTGTCCGTTAATTATGTTTGTAATCCCTCTCGCAATACTTAAATTAATTACCTTTGCGCAGAGTGTTGTCTTTAAAAAAAAAGGTACATTGCCAGTTAGAATGGCTCTGGTGTCTTGAACTTCTAAGATAATATATGCTTGTAGCAACTGTTCATAGAACCTTTCACCTTTCACCCACGAGATGATATGACAGTACGGTCGTCAGTCTTCATTTGCCAGCCTAAAAACCAGATTTTTTATAACTATTACAGTTTATACTTACATTTGTAGTAACAATTTTTACTCTATCGCCACTTTTATACGCAGATTAAACTGACAAATAACTTTTGTCGTTTATATTCAGTTAAAATAGTCTTTTTAAGCTCCAGAATCTCATTAAATTGTTTAGATCTTAACAAAAAGTTGCCACGAACAAACCAATGGTCAACTAGCTCGAAGAATAGAATTCACCACTTGTGAAAGTGGCAATTATATATGCCTACGGGGCTCTGTGTGCTGAGTGTGAGTTTTGTCGTTAACATTACGCGCTCGACGACGTGCGCGTAAGCATGCCATTTGTATGAAGAAATATACAGCGCCACTAGTGGCGCGTTTTTGAAACTACATTTCTTCATACAAATGGCATGCTTACGCGCACGTCGTCGAGCGCGTAATGTTAACGACAAAACTCACACTCAGCACACTGATCTTAGAGAGGTTTAAGTCAGAGCATTCATCAATCGTAACTGTTAAGTATATGCTTACGTTAAACCAATAGTGGTAAGCTCATAAATACAACGCGATGTCCGCTTTGATAAAAAGCAATAAATATACTTGAAAATCTGGCCATATTAGCAAATATGAACTTTATGTTTAACTTGCACTATTTAATTCTCCTAAAGAAAATATAATTCGCAGCAATCTTATTATCTCGGATAAACATTTGTATGACATTCTTAGTCTATAACCGATATACAGTAAATGATTTAATAGTACGGCGAACTTTGCTTTGTAAATATAAACCAATTAACACTGCGTGTTTTCGACTTCCAAAAATGATATATGGATTAATCACAAACTATAATTAGTTTTAAACGTCTAGTAACAAAGTGAGATTATAATTCACCACCTATCTAACCCTTGAGTGTCGTAAAAGACGACTAAGGAATGTGATATGTATGTATATATCTATACAAGAGAAGGAAACTCAAAGTAAAAACCTATACCAATGTTTAGAAAGAGATCTAACCATTAGGAGGTGGAAGCTCGAGTCCAGTAGTGGAACTTATATAAACTGAGATAATGATAGAAAATTATGATTTCATTGGTGTACTAAAATATAATTATTTTATTATTTATACAATAAAAAAGCTTTTCCTATGAGATATCAATCCAATAACATCTATTGTGGGACAAAGGTCTCCTCAAGATTACGACATAATCACCGTCCTTTGCAGGCGGGTTGGCGATCACTGCTATTATAATTTTAATTCTTAGAAAAGTACTGCTGTTCTTTTTCTTAGTAAACCCTTAACTGTTACTTACGACGTAAATGAGAGGAATAAAGGGTAACGGCTGTTTACAGCTTGAGGCATGGTTGTTTAATATACCTATATACTATCCCTAATATAAAATACAAACAAGTCTAAAATTTATTTATAATCAGTCTCCTGCTTTTATCTTACGATTTGCATTTTGTACGAAGACGATTACGTATTGCATTGGCAATACGTAATACTCTTCGTACAAATTGCAAAAGTTACCGGTGATAGTCTTATGACCGGCCGTCTGCTTGACGTCAAACCATGTATTTGTTGACCAAAGTGCATCAAATTTTTGATACAGGTTGATATAAAGTTCTTAATCGTCTTTTACGACATCCAAGAGCAAAGTAAGGGTTGATAGTGTTCTTAGCCGCTACCTAAGAACAGACGAATTTATACTATTTACAATACTCTGCCTGTGATAACGAACTAAGAATATAGGTGTCACTTACACTCATTTTTCCGTGGGGGTCATAAAAACCTTCTAAAAATCACCAATAAGGCATCAAAACTCCATTCTTTTCGACAGCAGCAGGCATTTTGTAAACCTACTGCGATAGCAATCAAGCCTGGCAATCGTGACTTTGTAACTCATGAGGTCTATGACTGCACAGATGGCATAGCGGTTAAGATACCTACCTTCCATCCTGCATCGAACCTGCAGCACTGCAGGTTCGATTGCTAAGCAGGACAACACTTTGTGCAATCCACGTCTCTTTAAAAGAAATATACAACAGTAAGCGTTTATAATCTGGTAGCTGAATAGTTCAATTATTAATGTAATGTTAAAGTAATAGCACATAATACAAATGTTAATTTTCGACATGATAATTATTCATAACCGATAATCATCGTAAGCAAACATGTAGCTCATACTTGTCCCCATTTTAGGCACGAGTGTCATGCAATGGAGGTAATTTGATCTACTATTTCATACAAGACGTTCGGATTAGAATTATGATATAATTACGGTATAATCCAAATGTTACGCCTTATTCAAAGTAAATATTCTTTTAGGGCCTAACCACTTACTTCAAAATTTACTACTCTATGAGTGATCCGTGCTTATAATACTTAATCGTCGCTTAGGATACTTGTAGTAGTTGAGTATTAATGTCAGAGTTAGATACCGGTGAAGAGTTGTAAGCTTTAGTGACACACTTTACCTTATATTAATATGACGCTACATGATAAATATATAGGTATCTATAGGGATAATAGGAGATTTCAAATGAGAGATAGCTACAATTTTTATTAAATATTATTGTAATATTAGATACTCTAACCTAGTAAACACCACGATAAATCAAGCTTCTCAATTTCTTATTATACTTACTACAAGTCACTATATGCATAGTAATATTTTGTAAATCACGGGCGAATGCACGCGCTACAAACCATATAGCACATTACACAATCTACTATGAAATCGAAATTGGCATACCGCATTATTAAACAGTTATTGGATTTAAACACCGCAAGCCGGAAATAATTCATACATTGCTACAAATTGGTCAATTTCCAAGCAGACACCTAAATCAAGGCAAATACACAGTATTTGTTGATGAGCTTTGCATTATATATATATATATATATATATATATATATATATATATATAATATACACTAGCGACCCGCACTCGCTTTGCTTCGGTTACGTCAGATCAGTTATGTAGTTTGCCTTTCGCTACATAGTATTCTTTTCAGAAAAGGAATTTCTTAAAATCCTATTTTATCTGACCTTTGCAGGGCAGAAAGAAAGTCCACACCAAATTCCAAATCTGTAGGGATAGTATTTGAAAATGTGATCATCTGACCTCTACAGGGTAGAAAAAATGTTCATACCAAATCTCAAGTCCCAAGACCTCTACTTGGCGAAAGGAATATGCCTACGTAATTTAAAGTTTGTAGACCCTATGGTTCCAGAGATATCGTGATGAGTCATTTTTTGCCGCAAAGGTATCCTATATAATTTACTTGACAATTAAATTACAATAAATTAAAATTTATTACGAGGGGTAAATAACACACCAAAAAGTTGATTCTCTTGAATAACAGTTTTAACTTCTGAAACGGTATATTGAAATGTTACTTGAACAAAGTGCAACAAGTTTGTGTGTAGCTGACGCTGACAGAAATTTGTGATGAGAATACAAACGCTTGTAGGATGTCTCTGCACGCTTTAGTATTTACATCACAATTTTCTTTGTTCAACATAATGAGTTTTCTATCACTGGTGAGATATTCAACTTTTCGACATTTGCCGAGCTGTTCCACATATTCCGAGTCATTACATGCCAATTTAAGAGCGCTCCCGATAAGTTGGTCGGTTTTGTGTTTTAGAAGATATACCTAGTCTTGCCATAAAAATTGCAACAAAGATTTATTTTTTCTATTGCAAATAACATTTATTACTTTTACAGTATGTTAGTTTAATACATGAACATAAAACAATTTAAAATATAAAAAGCTTAATCGAAGTGGTCTCCATTGGCTGCCATACAGTCTTTAAAACGTTGAGGCCAGTTGTCAATAAAAGCACGCATTCTTTCCATGGGAAAATTCTTCACTGCCAATCGTATGGATTGTTTTAGGGACTCCAAATTATTATGGCGTTTAGTGTAAGCGTACTCTCTAAAACTAATTATAAATCGTAATCCACTGGATTAAGATCAGGACTAGATTACGGCCAGTCTTCAGCTCTGATGAAGTCCGAAACGTTCGTTTCCAACCAAGACTGCGTAGACTGAGCCGAGCGCCGAGTGCCGAGTCTTGCTGGAAGGACCATCCTTGGTTATTGAACACGGTGTTGCTAAGGGGCTTCAGTACCTTCTCAAGAATGGTATCTTGATACACTTGTGCCGATGTTTTGATACCTTTTTCACAAAAGTATGGCTCAGTCACTCCTTCATAGCTAATAGCCCGCCAAACCATCACTGTCACAAGTCGGATAATGCCAACATTGCACTCTGTCGACTAATTGGACAGCTTCCTTAGAGCTTTGGTCATAAATACGGTCATTTTGTTTGTTAAAATGTTGCTCAATTGTAAATATTTTGTAAAATTTTTCATCCGTAAAAAAAAATTTTCTGTGACCTCCCTTTGCGTACCGTTTCAGTAGTTGTTTCGATTTTGCCACCCTATTCTTTTTTAAATTATCAGTTAAGAAATTACTACTTTGTGCAATGCAATCTCAGCGATTCGGTTCTCCTTATCACCCCACTCCAAAATACTGTACAATGTATTGGCGCCAAAATGAGAAAACACAATGAACAATATATAAAAATGATAGATTCCAAATTCAAATGTAATATTTTTTTTATTTTATATATTGCATTAGCATAAAACTGTCTGTGTTAATCATATTACAAAAAGATCTTCCAAGAGAAGTTCACTTGAAAATTCCGTCCCTTGGAAGATCCATGAAAATTCTTTCCCTTGGAAGATCCCGTGAGTCCTATGGGAGGCCCAATAGTGGATATTTGTAGGTGGATGAAATGAAACAAGCACTTAATTATTTTAATAACGTGCTAGTGTAGCTAGTAGCGGCTACGAATTCTGCCAACCCTTACGTTGCTCGTGGATGTCGTAAAAGACGACTAAGAGCTTTATATCGACCTGGGCCAATTCCACCTTATGTCGTTTGGTCAAAAATTACATTCCCAAGGAGGGTTAATGTGAAACTGGTCAGTCGTAAAGATATTGCCAATACCTTTGTAATATGTGCGAAGAAGACTACAGTGCGAAGAAGACTACATATTACGTCGACACCAAGTAATGGGATGTAAAGAAATAAGAGTAGAAGAATGATAAATGATGAATTATTCTTATAACTTTGACTGTCCTAAGCGGTCCCATACTAGCAATAGAGGCAACATTGGTAAGAATTACCAGGGGTTTCGAATGCAGCGACGTCAGTTTACAAATAACCAGATATATCCAATAACCGGAAATCCGTAATGGTTGGCGCGGTAATTGTGCCCATGAAAATGACAATCCAATCCCTGAGCTAAGAATATAGCTCTGGTATTGGATTACCCTTCTCTGTCAGCCGAATAAGACAAGCCAGTGTTGAGATTCCTGCAAATAGTCTAAATATCTACTTCTGCTAGCAAATAAGAGCAAATTGGATATGAAGCTCTCTGGGGCATTCAGGACTGCAGTGTTGCCACTCACATTCAGCTCGTTACAAATTGCTCTATAGTTTCCACTGATATAAATTTTGTGATACAAGTTTTTATATCAAAATAACTTAAGGGGAAATATAACAGTCTTCCAAGTTTTACGTTAATCTCATGAGAAGATAACGATAGGCTTAGATAGTAGTATTTGTTTTCATTATTATTATTAGGAAAAAATATCATATATTGTAAGACCCAGTTAACTCACTGCAAAGACGTGCAATTCGAGGCGTCGGTGACCCTTATTCACGGACAGACTAGAATCACTGGAACAGTAGTGAGTGGAGATGCTTTGGGTCACTTTGCGTAGTCTAACCAGTCTTTCGAGGGGAGTGTTCAAAGGAATAATTTGACTTCGTACCACTACCACCTTTCATTCGACGTCGTGGTAGCATTCATTCGACTCGTGTGGGTGGGGTTCTTGACCGTCCGACTAAGGCCTCTTCTGTGGCGATTACAGAGGGCTATGGCGGTCAAGTCTATGCTATATAAGGCTATATATAGTGTTGATAAAGTGGTTGGATCGGCAGCACGGGATCCTTTCCTTCCGATCGGTGCAGGTCTTGACGGGGAATGGTTGCTTTGGCAAGTATCTGCACACGGTCGTAAGGAGAGAGAGGACCCCGTCCTGCCACTACTGTGAGCAGCGCCGTTAAGGAAAGGAAATCCTCTTCGTTGACACTTTTCACCGCCGACGCCTGGGGCAGTGCAGGCGCGAGAGCCTACGCCTAATGCCACCCTAGCTAAGGCCGCGGATGACTAGACCGGGAAAAAAATCATCCGCAATCCGTCATCCGCAAAGAAGCTGACCGTGTAAGGGTGACGCCCTGGCAGCAGGCAGGGGTGTCAACGGGGTTGGTACCCGAAAAGGTAACCCGCCGGGATGGCCACGGATGTCAAGGAAGTGGTATCAGTAACTGGCCCAATGACGATATGGAAGGAATACAGTGTGTTATGGAGCCATGCACCGCCCTTTCATCGCCGCGGACGGAACTGACGGCGTGTGTCCAGACCATAGATTGCCAATAATAACTCGTTCATACATTTCACCTGGAAACGTTATATTACAACTGTACGTTTGTTAACGTGTAGAATTTGGAATAAACAACCTGTCATGGTGCTTGCCGAGCGCTATGACTTATTCTTATTGACTAAGAGTGTTAGACTTTCGCATTACAAATTATTATCACCCGCGGGACTCGAGCCCATACCTGTCGAAAATCCGTTCCTATCCTCCTGCCACTTAGACAAGTGTACGCTGTCGCATGGCATTAAATATTATTATGACTTCTTTATGAGAGACGTGTGCCATCTACCGGACAATGATTAAACATTGTACTGATCTATTGTTTTATTCAAATATTTTTACAGTAATATAATATTTCGAATTAAATATATATTAGATTGTAAAAGATAGATAAAGATAGGAAAACAGTATGTTTTCCTAGATTTAAATTAAATTTATTTCATCATCATCATCATCATTTCAGCCCATCGCCGTCCACTGCTGGACATAGGCCTCCCTCATGGTATGCCACAGAGTGCGGTTCTGTACCGTCTGCATCCATCGACGCCCAGCAATTTTAACTAGATCGTCTGTCCACCTAGTGGGGGGGCGTCCTACACTGCGTCGTCCGGTACGTGGTCGCCACTCTAGAACCTTTTTTCCCCAGCGGTTGTCGGTTCTTCGAGCGATGTGGCCAGCCCATTGCCACTTCAGCGTGCTAATTCTTCGTGCTATGTCGGTTACACCCGTTCTTCTGCGGATTTCCGTATTACGGATTCTATCACGCAGAGAAATCCCGAGCATAGCTCGCTCCATAGCACGCTGGGCGACTTTGAGCTTGGTTATGAGGCCTACATTTAGGGACCACGTTTCCGTGCCGTAAGTCATCACTGGTAACACACACTGGTTGTAGACCTGTGTTTTCAGACACTGAGGTATGTTGGACGAGAAGATCCTCTTAAGTTTCCCGAACGCTGCCCAACCGAGTTGGATTCGTCGGCTGACCTCTTTCTCGAAATTGGATCTACCTAACTGGACTGTTTGTCCAAGGTAAACATAATGATCGACAATTTCGAGAATCGCATTGCCAACTAGGACCGGTACAGGAATGACATGGGCATTTGACATGACTTTCGTCTTGTCCATGTTCATTCGCAACCCCACCAGTTGGGATACCCTGCTGGGATCGTTGAGCATGGTGCCAAGGTCCTCCATGGATTCTGCCATAACGACGATATCGTCTGCAAATCGAAGGTGAGTGATGTATTCGCCGTTAATGTTAATACCTAGTCCGGTCCAGTCTAAGAGCTTGAAGACATCTTCCAGTGCAGTGGTGAACAGTTTCGGAGAGATGACATCTCCCTGTCTCACGCCTTTCTGCAACTGGATCGGTTTCGTACTCTTATCCCGGATACGGACTGACATTGTGGCGTTCCTATACAAACACTTCAGCACTTCTATATAACGATGGTCGATTTGGCACCGCTGAAGGGACTGCAGCACCGCCCAAGTTTCGACTGAATCAAGGGCTTTCTCATAGTCCACAAACGCTATACACAGAGGCCGATTGTACTCCTCGGTCTTCTGGATAATCTGCCGAAGCGTGAGAATATGGTCTATGGTGCTATAGCCTTTTCGGAAGCCAGCTTGTTCGGGCGGCTGGAAGTCATCAAGCTTGCACGTGAGTCGATTGGTAATGACCCTCGAAAACAACTTGTAGACGTGGCTCAAGAGTGAGATGGGTCTGTAGTTCTTTAGAAGAGCTTTGTCGCCCTTCTTGAAGAACAGCACCACCACACTCCCGGTCCACGACTCTGGAACGTCGCCCCCGAGGATAACGGAATTAAATAGCTTTTGAAGGGCTTTTAAGACCGGCTTACCGCCTGCCTTCAGTAGCTCTGCCGTAATTCCGTCATCTCCCGGTGCCTTACCGTTTCGTAGTTGTTCGAGAGCCATTCTGATCTCGCACAAGCTAATGTCCGGGATTTCTTCGGTATAGTGCCGAGTTAGCTTGGATCTGGGATCTTGGACCAAGCCGACAACAGGACTTCGGGATGATTTATATAACTGTCCATAGAACCTTTCGACCTCTCCCAAGATCTCACCCTGGGATGAAATGACAGTGCCGTCATCGGTCTTCAGCTTAGTCAATTGGCTTTGCCCAATAGACAGATCTTGTGCGAACACTTTTGAGCCACGATTCCGCTCTATCGCTTCTTTAACACGGAGCGTATTAAATTGGCGAATATCGCGACGCACAGACCTGGAGATCTGCCTATTAAGCTGCCTGTGTTCGGACCAATCGGCTGAAGACTGTACTGTCATTTCTTTTCTCCGCTCCATGAGCCTGAGAGTCTGGTCAGAAAGTTTTTTAGGTCTATTGGCGCGGTGAGCCATGAAAAACTTCGACCCAACCGCGTGGACAGTTTCCACGAACCTGTTGTTCATATCGTTCGGAGATTCGCACTCGTCTAGACATTGGAAGCGATTGTGTAGTTCGAGTTGAAAGCTTTCGAGGTTCTGGTATTGGACAGGTGTAGGTCGGAGGGTAGACTTCATCAAGCGTGACCGTTCGACTTTCGTATGGATATTTAATGAGCCTCGTACTATTCGGTGATCGCTCCCAGTTTTAATCCTGCTGATCACTGAGATATCATTAAATATATGTCGTTTGTCCGACAAGATGAAGTCTATCTCGTTTTTTGTTGAACCATCGGGGCTAATCCAGGTCCATTTCCTTTGTGGCTGCTTTCTGAAGAAGGAATTCATCATAAAGAGGCTTTCCTTCTCCAGAAATTCAGCCAGTTTCTGGCCCCTCTGGTTTCTCTGTCCATATCCATGTTTCCCCACTCTCAACTCATCATCACTCCTTTTGCCTAGTTTCGCGTTAAAGTCTCCCATAACCACCGTGAAGTGGGTTTTGGACGCGTGTATGGCTTTCGAGATATCCTCGTAAAAGGCCTCCACCTCGTCGTCGGAGTATGCCGAGGTCGGTGCGTATACCTGTATGACCTTCAACGAATACCGTTTGGTAATTCCGAGTATAAGGTACGCTACCCTTGTCGACACACTCTCGATCCTCTCCACGTTGCCTACGAGAGACTTGCGAACGATAAACCCTATACCGCCTTGGGACGGGTGATCTTCCTCCCGGTAGAAGAGCAAGTTTCCAGACCGGAGGATTATCGTGCCCTCGCCCTCTCTTCGCACTTCTGATAATCCTACAATGTCCCATCGGATTTTGCTCAATTCCTCTTCCAGCTCGATGACCCTTTCGTCGGTCCTGAGTGTCCGAATGTTGTGTGTTACCAGGGCCAAGGGTCGTTTTGATTGGTAGCCGGATCGCTGCCGGGGATTCTTAGCACCCCCTACTCCATCGCTACCAGGCCCGCTACCACAATGAGCCCGTAGGATAGTGGAGCTGCCGTGACTGGGGGCCGTTCTTTTATTTGTGCTTATCATTAGGGGTTTTGAGCCATAATCGCCACGCTTGACAGGCGGGTTGGCGATCGCAGTGTGGTGTTATACGTATCCCAGGAGAGAGCTGCTGCCCTCTCTCCTGGTGGACCCTTAGCCGATTTTTACGACTCCCACGGGCAAGCAAGGGGTGGCGACACTTGTATTCTATCCCGTCGCCACACGGGGAAATTTATTTAATTCCATAAAATTATCCACATGTAAACCGGTATAATATTGGTTACAGTTTCCATCATAGTAATTACGCAACTAATTGAATTCTGTGTAACACGTGTCAAAGTGAAAATGCCAATACAATTATTCTGCATTACAAAATAAATTGAGATTGAATTATATCCAGTGGTCGAACATAATGGATGTCGCAATGCATGATGGTTAATAAAGGCAATCAATTAATATTTGGTGTTTCATAGTCTGGCTGGAAAATGTATTTTAAAAGCTGGAAGCTTTAACCTAGTTATAAACCGCAGGCACTTATTTTTAGTTAACACTTACGTTAGCTAACAATATTATTTCAGCTAAAGGAAAACTTGATATGGAAGCCCGCGACAAACCTATTCTAGTGTTGGAGTTTTATTTGTAGAATATATCTGTTTGTGTTAAGGTTTCGCTGAGCACACGTAGTATACGCGTAAACAGCGCATGCTGTATCAAATTGATACCAGCGCGCGACACCCTCGTAATCGTCTGGTATATAAGCCGAATCTCCTGCAGAATAGCTGGATTAGGCCCCGTAATATTTTAAATATGTACATGACGAGAGCCATTTCTCGTCTTACTTCTAATTTATAGAATCCTACCATATTCAATATAAATGCGGTCGGATATAGTATTGGGTATCCTGGATATATCCCGAATTGTTTTAAATATAAAAATCTTAAAATTTACTTTGTATACGCATCATTACTATATATTCAGGTTAGTGTAGAGGCCATATTACGGCATTGCATTCCAAGTGGCTTCTTACTAAAGTCTCGAATAAAGCCTTTGGTCTCTGATATTATTTATAGGGTGAATTGGTTTGCTTGACGCAAGACAAAATCTAAATTTCAGTATGGTCTCTTACAATCATCTATAATACGCAGTCTAAAATTCAGTTCATCTAAAAATCAAACACCTTAGGTCTTTGACTTCTGTGACGTGTTGCAGCGCTTCACCATTAATATGGTACAAATGATGACACGGGGTGCGCGCCCTACTGAATAACAAAACTAAGCACTTAGATACATTAAATTGCAACTGATTTTGTCGAATTCCATGCCGTTATACTATGATATCATCCTGAAGTGATTTATGGTCCCTTCTCTGCTTCATAGCAGCTAATAGATACATTCTTCAATATTCATGGCAGTAGGTACCGAGGGAGACCGAGACTAACCTACCTAGACCAGATCGGTCATGTACTGAAGGAAGGTGGAGTCAAGAGTCTCCGAAACCGGCGAGCGTGTATGAAGAGAATTATGAATGTTGAGGAAGCGAGTGAAGTATGCAGAGATAGAGTTCTCTGGCACTCTGTTCTCTCTGCCTACCCTGCAAGGGATATGGCGTGATGATATGTATGTATGTAATTTACTGTGACATTTTCTAATTAATACTAAATGTGATGATATTTTACATTGAGAGTAGAAAATCGAATGAAAATATATGATTTTCAAGCTTTGTGAACCATCATCTCCTCATATACAATTTTCTTAAAAGATAAAAATAATATACTTTAAGAGCAATCTAACCCTATGTTTACTCAAGAATATATTCAGATACTACGACAGAAGGAACTTAAGTTTCATAAAATATTTTAGTACTATAGTAGAGGAGCACGTAAGATTAATTTTGCCGTGACTGCTCAAGGATAGCTATTTTTATATATAATGCATGTTTAACTTCTCTAATGGCAGAATAATGTTTTTTTAACTTAATACTTTTAATATTAAGTAAAGTCTTTGTAAACAAAAATCTTTAAAATTAGATAACCTCTTTTTTTTTTTGACGCTGAGGAAACGCATTTACGCGCTATCCCCCGCCAGTTACAGACGAGGGGGAGTGTGGGACTCGCCAGCCAGCTATTTCTGTCCGGAATACCCACTAAAACCACAGCGGACCGCGTCCGACGCAGAGTAAGCGGCCGGAGAGATCGTCTTTCGACATGCTATCCCTGGGATCCCCACGTCTGGCCGTTAGGCCACGTCCTCCATTCCGGTCCGGCGTTACCGCCAGCGAAGCATTCGCTCAACGCTTTCTCAGTTGCAGGACATGGCCTCGGGTCTGTCAGCCCGTTTGGCCTTCTTAGAGGGGGCCTTGCACAGGCGTCCCCCCATGGTGTGCCCTGCCGGGCAGCCAGCGGACTCGCACACCATGCAGTGTGGTACAGCCGCGCATGCGGCTGACTTATTTCCCCGGCCGCTGCATCGGAAACAAAGTTCCGAGCGGTCAACCGGGGATGAGCACAGCGCTACGGTGTGCCCCAACTCTAGGCACCGGCAGCACCTCAAGGGAGGGCCTCCAGCACCTCTACTCCAGCCGAGCTCCAGCCAACTAGTAGCCTGCCGGCATCGGTGAGCGTCTTGGCGGCAGAGACGGGGCACCGCACCTTCGCCATACCCATACCACGGGGCCCACGCTGGACCACGCCAACTTGAACTTCCGCGCCACTGCAACCGCATGTGCTCACCACAGCTTCCCGGACTCTGTCCGCAGTGGCACCATCATCCAACCCAATAATGCGCACGTCAGCACATTTCACTGGGCGGAGGACATCCGCCATCCCTTCCAGCGCAGTGCGCAAGGAGGCTGCCAGTGTATCTGCGACTTCAAGCGTCTGGATCTTCGGCAGCTGAAGTACCCTTGACCCGGTCGTTGCACATCGGATTTTGAGGCCCTCGGTGATCCCTAAGCTGGGCAAATTCACTTCCCGTTCAGCTTTGACGTGTGCATCCACGTAGGTCACTCCACTGTTCACGGCTTCAGGCAACAGCTTTAGTATTACCGCCTGAGAGCGGGACGCAACAAGCGCCGGTCTTTTTTTCTTCTGCTCTGTCTGTGGTGCAGTAACAGCCATAAGTGCAGTACAATTTAACGCCTGACTAGCAGGTTTAGTCGCAGGAGGAGCCCCAACACGGGCACCAGTTCTCTTTTTGCCCCTCCTGACGACAGTAGCAGTAGAC
The DNA here is from genome assembly GCA_905163515.2 of Lymantria monacha. Taxonomy (NCBI): domain Eukaryota; kingdom Metazoa; phylum Arthropoda; class Insecta; order Lepidoptera; family Erebidae; genus Lymantria; species Lymantria monacha. Next base: position 34,478,189 of record LR991081.1, read on the forward strand.
AGCTCTCCGTAGGAGTGGATTGAGCAGTCGTTCCATCAACCGAGGTATTAGCAGTCGCCGATGCAGGTACTACAGTGTCACCTCTCTCTCTCGCCTTTCTCCGATCAGCTGCCAATGGCGGGCGGTCAGTCTTTGGCGGGAGGAGACGATCTTCCAACGCCGCAAACCGAACAGACATCATGTCACCTATAACAGGTCAGCCTTCAGGCCTTCCATGTCCAGTCTTGGACCAGGAACAGCTTCCGGAGGCAGCACTACAGGAATGGCCTGAGCCTGCTGCAGTTGCTCCGTGAGGGGCGCAATTTTAGCTTCATACTCCAGTCGAAGTTGCTCGGTCCTCGAGCACTTATCACACGAAGCCCGAAGCTTCTCCACTTCCACCTCAAGGGTATCCCTCTGCTTACGGAGCCTACTTATCTCCTGTTTTAGAGGATTGCTCTCGTTTTTCTTCACCAGATTTTGGTAGAGCTGCATCATGGTTGCCGCTGAGTCCTTAATTTTCTTTACATGAGTTCCCTTCAAATTTTTGGACTCTCTCACTGCTTTCAGAATCTCAGCATGGCTGTTAAGCATGATAAACTTTATGTCGTGCTCCGTGAGCCAAGTCTTATCACATAGACTCTTGCCAGTTTTAGTCTCCTGCACATTTGATGCATCGGATTCTGCATCGTCACCATCCATAGCTGCCAAGTTTAAGCCCTCCAGTTCCACCCGGGCGTCATGCAGGCACCAGGAGTGGCCCCTTGGGCTGCACCTTAACCCGTTTTGCCTTGTTCTTCTTGGCCGGAGGGGGGCTCCAACATCTATGTCATCGTCCGTGTCAAATTCGGACTGGGAGACATTATAAGTCGGGACTTGTGTGTCCGTTCGCTTAACACTTCCAGATGGGCCAGGTTTAGCCGGAGGTACGGCGGGCGGGGGCATATCTGTCCTGTCCGTGGACTTCGAGCTCATTCTGAGCCAAAACAACAATATACCAACAAAGAAATTATATACATGAAAAATATACAAAAGACAGCCAGAAACAAAGTATATACAATAAATTGGTAAAAAACCCCTACATACACAATGTATATGATCCTCCAAGGTATCTACACAACACAACATAAACACTAACAATCACTATGTACACACACAAGTATCCGCTTAGATAGCACTTCTATCTCACTAACAGTAAAGTCGTGTCAAACACTCGATACTAGGAAGCACGTCCATCCTGCTTACATCGAATTCGTGCCATTGAATTCAAGCAGCAAAACACACGACGTATCCGCTCCGCGGACCGAACACGACTCTCAAATTAGATAACCTCTGTACAACTAGATTTTATTATAATACATTTCTCCAAGCTGTGTGGTAGCGGCTAAGAATACTACCAACCCTTACTTTGCTCGTGAATGTCATAAGGGCCTTATAATGAGGTCATCAGATGAAGTTAGCCCAGGTGGGCTAACTTCATCTGATGCTGTTTGGTCAACAATTACATTCCCAAGGAGGGTTGACGTCTGGTAGGCGGCTGGTCATAAAACTATTGCTAATAACTTTTACAATATGAACTATGAAAGAAGACAACATATTGTATCTATCCCAATAAATTGGGATAAGAATAGGAGAATAATGACATTTTTCCAATCGATCGAGATAATTTTTTCTCGCATCTGATTTATGTTTAGGAGGGTTGACGCCTGCCAGACGTCAACCCTCCTTGAGAATATAATTATTGACCGAACGGCATCACATGGAGTTGGCCCAGGTCATTATAAGGTTCTTAGTCGTCTCTTACGAGCCATCCACGAGCCAAGTAAGGGTTGGTCGTATTCTAAACCAAGTTACTACACAGCTAAATATACAGATAGTATAGCATACACTTAAAAATAAAAATAAATCTTTCAAGAAATCTCCAACATGTCTGGTCAGCGTTGTATAGTGTGTGGTATAGTAGTACTATTCTCCACCTATATAGAGCTCAATTGAAATGGTGGCACACGTATATGATCTGAGATGAACAGCTGGATATTCTTTGTAATTCTCAAAGCAATATGACGATATAATCGCCAGAAGGTGCCTTTGAAGACTATTACTACCCACGCTCTTGGCGATCTTAGCTGATTTTTACGTCACCCACGAGCAAGTAAAGATTGAACACTTATTATATTCTTAACCATCAATTTATTCTAAACACATAATCTTATTAACCAATACCACCCATCACCACAAGAGATATTTATTACGAATTATTATTGTCATCATGATATACCTATATTTTTTCTTATTTTAGTTTATTTTGTCAAAAGGAACTCTACTGGCGTACACATTGGTATCGACGTGCGTGCTAGTGCTGCGTTATCAGCCACACTCTACGAATTTGATCGAGCTTCTGCCTCAAAGTCTACGAACACCTGTTGATCCTGAGGGAACTGCCAGTGCAAATCGAGAGACTACATTTGCTGTGAGTTTTATAAACAATTACTCAAAATATTAAATAGAGATAATACATTTAAGTATTTTACAGAAAATATAACAGTCTATATCTTTCACAAAACAGATATATGTCAACCCTCTTTAGGAATATCGAACAGATAGTATCAGATGGATGTGGTTCAGGATAATATAAAGCTTTTAGCCATCTTTTACGATACAACCACCAGACAGAGTAGATTGGAACATGTTCCCGACAGCCCATTGCTGATTATCGGACTCATTTTTACACTCGAATAAATAGAACTTCAGTAAATAGTGTACAGAAGTTTAACTTTATAAATTATATCTTCAACGTCTACTGCTAGATGTAAGTCTACTCCATGGAATATCGTATGGTGCGACTGTCCATTGAAGGGTGTTGGCGAGGTCAGTAAGAAGTGTTTCCAAGAAAAGCGCTACTGACTATTCTTCTAGCGTTACTTTACGCAAATTTTACAACTCGCGAGCAAATAAAAGATGGTGACATCTGTATTATTATCTTGTTGTCAAATACGAAGTTTTGATTATCAATTTAGTATTGATTGAAATAAAACTGTTATTGTTAATGTTATTTGCAACAAATTTACGATTGTGATTTCAAATAACTACCTTGAACAACGAATGACGAGTTTTAACAAATGTTTATGTACAGAGCGTGAAATACTATCGACGTATTCACAGTGTGTGCTAAAACTATATGGCGCATAGATATATAGCGTACTGGAAAACAAAAACCAGATATTAGAGGTACAATTAAATTAGACAACCCACTAACTTGTAAAGATTTTATATTGGATGTTTGCTTACGTGTTTATAAATGTAGGAAAGGACCCGATTATCGGATACATTTTGAAAAAAATAAAAATAAAATGTAAATCGACACTTTAGCCAGATAAAAAATTGTGTATGTAAGCGTAGTGTTATGTGCTATATGAATATCAAACGGGTTTAAAAAATACAAGGTTAGAATAAACACAAAATTATATATTTCAATTAAATATGAAGAACAGGTATTGCCCAAGTGGGTGCCCAATTTCGGATATCTGATAATATCTCATTATCGGATATCCGATATTAGGCATCATACTTTACATGACCAGTTATTAAAAAAAAAACTAACAAAATTATTCTTAGACATCTCCTCAAAAGTAATCTAGATACACGTTTTTATCAGTAAGGTTTATAAATATAGCTCGAAACATAATAATAATACAACACAGTCATTTAATATGTTATATAGTCCTCTAACGTACTTTTTGGGACACCACATGATTTCGAGGCCTTTAGGTATCCTATTTCCTTATTTTTGACTGCTAAATATGCCTTTTTCGCAGCATCCGGACACCAAGATTTTCTTTGTTTGTTAGAAGCCATTTTTCTTAAAACTAAAATAGAAAACAAATTACTTAACACATTTTGACCCCTAATATCGGATATCCGATATTGAGAAACTCTATGTATCCGATATTAAGAATTATTAGGTATCAATAAACAACTGCCATTTCTAAAAGCAATTTGTTAGTTTATCAACAAAATTAGTTTTTTCAAGTAAGACCTTTAACTATTAATAAATTACGATATAAATATCATATCATGAAGCACTTACCTTTTCAAAATGTTTCCTAAGGCAGTGACAATAAAAATTTTTGCAATACAAAAATTAAAAACGCCACTGTTTCGTCGCCATCTTGACAGGAATGTCTATGAACGCGCTGCAGTGCTTTCATCTGGTGGCGTTTAAGTAGTAACCGATTGGCTAGCTAATTAACATTGCCGTATTCATGAAATATTGATATGTCCGGAATTGGGCAACTATCCGATAATCGGGTCCCTTCCCTATACCAGTATTTTTGAATATCAATAATGACAAATATAAATAAAAATGTTAGCTCTGAAGGTAAACGTCTCGAATGCGCGTATTTTTTTTTTAAATAAATTAGGTTCTCAAGAAATACAAATAAATTGAGAAAATAATGTAACGGTAAAATAAACAAGAATAAAATACATAATAATAAATAAATTTAAAAGACTATATGACACACATTGTAATAAAGTATAACATTAAATGTGAAATTCCCTGTGAAAATCGTAAAACTTTACCTGAAGGATTACTGGTAAAAAGGTCAGCAGCAGTCTAATGCGAAGGAAGCTTGATAATAAAAACTACAATCGCCTACCCGATGAACATGAGTAGTGAATATAACATTGTGCCCCCTTGGTAAAATCTATATGCAACAGTAGAGGTTGTAAGGCTGATAGATAAATGTAAAAGCTTCTCATTTTGAGAACAACCAAGGAAACACAACTTACAACAATACACACGATGTGAAAAAAAGATTAAGATTCCAATAATGAATTTAATGGAACATAAAAAAAATCTATTAATTGATATGTTTAATATCTTTTAAACGATTGTGGGTTTGTTGACAAACAAAAATTAAGCATTAATCTTTACACAGACGCATAGACAAACGGACCGTGATACAATTACCTATATTTTGTTTTATATGTTACATGCTTTAAAAAAAATTGATAAAAAAATGAAGTGATTTTATTAAAAATACATACTATATTTTATCAGAAATTTTATGGCTTACATTAATTTTGTGAATATAGGTATAGAAAATAAAATACTTGAATACCTATATTGAAAAATAAAATAATTCCTGGGAAATTCTAGCATGGCAATATTTTGAGTGTGACGCAGATCCACTTGCGTCTCATGCCGCCTTAACTGAGGCGGCAGAGGCTCCCGGTCCGGGAATTAGTCTGGTCGCCCCGGCACGAGGCCACCACATAAGAACCTGACATCACCCTGACATCAAGCCTTATTAATCAAGATGACGGGGCGTCGACTCGAGAGGATACCCACGAGGATAGACCACCGGGTGGGCCACTGAAGACAAAGACTGGGTTCCGATGGCCCACTCACATGGCGTCGAGAGGTACGTTGTTAGGCGGGTCTACGGGGTCGTGCTCCACTTTTCCCGTCACTCCAGACGGATCAACAGGGCGTGACCGCACCGTAGCCCACAGCCAAAAAAAAAGAACCACATATAGCTGCAATAATGTATGTAGGATTATTATAAAACTGTATTGAAACCAACAACTTTAACAGGCTGCCAAAGGTCCATACAATTTCTTATAATAAAATAGACATGGATTTTATTTATTATAGTGATGTTTATTTATTATATTCTCATAACTGATATTAATATTTATAGAACCCTAGCCGGAGTAAAACCCAGCGTCTGTATGATAGATGAAGTATTGATGCAGCAATAATCACGAGACTACGATGAAAGAAAGCTAGGCGTTAGACTATTATACTCTATATTTGCTCAGTCACATACTCAACTGTAGGTACTATATGTTCCTACAGTTGAGCTGGCACCTCCTAACTATAACTACTGATATGCTGATCATGCTACTTACCACACTTACTACACCACACACACACACACTTTTTCACAAATGACATCAACATTTCTGGATTGAAAACGTTTAAACCTAAACTTTGTGCTACACTTACTGACACTGCATTAGATCTATAAACGTCCTTTTTTGAAATAAATTTGTACTAGTACAACGTACTAGTACAAATTTATTCCAAAAAAAAAAGTTGTTTAGGAGTACATATCAAAAATCAATATTAATCATCATCATCATCACAGCCCATAAATGTCCCACTGTTGGGATCAGGCCTCCTCCGTAATGGGAGGGCAATAAACCTACTATACCGCGCTGGTCAGATGTGTTGGTATAGGGTTTTTTTTTCGAGTTTTCCTTTTCTCGCATAGATGTTATATGCATTTTATATCCCTTAGTCGTCTCGTACGATCACCCACGGGTAAGATATGGGGTGGTGAATAGTATTCTTAATCCTCCACCACACGGATAAAATCAAAAATCAATAACATGGTCTCAATTAGTAATTTAAGTTTTAACAATAGTTAATATCATATGAATTTCATTTATGAATTAAGCATTTTCTTCGCAGGTTGGGGGACCGACTCATATCATGCCTACTAATCAACGTGTTATGGTCCGTCGTGTGACCAGGAGGTAATTCGATGTTTCATTTTAAGTTTTCTGCCTAGCAAATTGCTAGCGACGCATCAAGCGAAAGACCGGTCGTACTTTCACATTATTATGTTTGCTGAGTTTTTTTGTTTGCTAAGCGAGTCGAATCTTTCCACAGTTCTCCTGATTCAGATGACACCCTACCTGGCGATGAAAGTGAAGAATATGGACGCGATGATACTTTCCTGGTTAACTCTAACAATGAAAACAAATTTTACGGTATGTAACACTTTTATGATTCCATTTTCATAACGAAAGTATATACCTACATATATATCTCAGAAATCCACATTACAGGTTAATGTCTTTCACTCAACCATCCATTCATCATCCTATCGACATCCACAGTTGTGCATAGATACATTCGTATACAAATTATACCTACGAAGATTTGGCATCATTGAAGAGACAACAGCACAGATGACGTTTCTTCTTCTTCTTCTTATTTTTATGTATTGGCAATCAGCTACTTAAATGAGCCATTGTTGCCAGTGTCGAGTTATAATTATCTTCAAGTTTTTAGTATCTTCAGATTAGTCATTCTCCGTCAGTAAGTCAAATTGTACCCATCAACAGTGCTATGGCCACACTGTTAATGGTATCTTGTGAGAATTTTGATGAAAAACGAAAACGTTGTAAAGCACTTTTATAAGATATTCACTACATCTCAGCAGTTCCGTCACATCACATTACATAAAATGCCATCAAAATTATCTAATATAACACATTAAAACACTAAGATAACGAATATAATACAAGAGCACCACATGACGTTTTAGATTCCCGCCAAAAAAAAACCAGATGACGTTTCTATTAAATCTGAATAATCTGACGTAATGTGTGACTGTAGTTTATAGTGTTATAGCCGGAGCTCGGGCAAGGGGTTTAGGTAGAGTGCGGCTACTTTTAACAACTTTATTGATAATATTAGTTTAAAAAGTAATAACTTTTGGGAATTTTTTTATTTTTAATTTAGAATTAGGATTTGTAAATAAAAAAATGTATAAAATTAATGTACGAAAACATCTCAATTTTGAGAAAAAAATTACAGGTTAAAAACCGATTTTTTACATTTCTTTATTGACTTAGCTCAATTGCTCTTACCAACTTTAAGCCAGGCTGTTCATCTAATTTAACCACAATCTTCTTTCAACATTAATTTATATAACACGCTAGGTAACTATAGTCCTTAAAATATAGCTTGATCTTTGTGACAGATAGCTACAAAACCGATGAAGTAATTTTGAATATGCGTCATGTTTACGTTTTTATTATTTTGTATCGCTTATATTTTCCTTCTTTACGTGACAGTTATATCTCAACTGAATTATGAATATAGAAATATGAATATTTACACCAAAACCTGTACTTCATACGTTTTAAAATACTTAGTAACCATTTTATAAAAATATAATGCTTACGCAAGTACAAGGTCATACTAGACTGAGAATAAGATAGAGATGGGACAATCGATAATCGTAAATCGATAACATTTTTATTAATTATTTATAAAACAAGTAAAATCAATACATTACTCATATAAACCACATAATTACTCTATAAAATAAGTAAATTGTATTCATTTAGTATTCTGACATCAGTTTTAATATTAATAAGACAATTGCTTTTATATTAAAAAGATATTTTTTTTTATAAAATAAACATGATTATTCATGAAATAATCTGTGATCAAGAACTTATTATCAACCTTCAGGAATGCTCCAGCGATGATGATAATAGTGACGATGAACTTGGATGTACTCCTTTCGAATAATAAAAATAATTAATTAACAGCTTTAGTTTAAATTAAATAAAATCCATTGATTTAAATTCAATAAGATTTTCATAGATTGTTTTACATTTACAATCGATTCACCCATCCATTTGATTGAAATTCAATGAGATTTTTATACATCGTTTTTCAATTGCAGTTGCAAATAACTATAAAAAATAAGCAATTATATCGACAAAAATACGGACTACACCGTAAGCGTGCAGCACTAGTGACAACTGTCACAGACATCAAGCTATATTTTATGGACTATAGAATAAACATTCATTTTCATTCTATGCGGATATTTAAATTTGTGTATAACGTAATATAATAATAATATGTAACCCAGATTCGATACGTATTTAATAATAGCTCGAGGTGGAAGTTTTCGAGGCTCTCGTACTACGAGTTTTGATGGATGGCAGTGTGTAAACTTGGCCAAGCGTAGGAATCGACTTTCGTGCGATGTAATATGCAACGTTCCATTCAGCGATCACTTCTAGTTTTAATCCTGATTATTGCTAAGACATTATTAAATACGTTATTTATCTACACAGAACAAGTAATATATATATATATATCGTTTTTACTTGAATCGTCAGGACGTGTCTATTTCTATTTTTACGGTTGTTTTCTGATGAAGGAATTCATCTTCAAATTACTGAAATTTTTAGCATTTAATATGCTTAATTATTTATAAATACCCGAATACGAAACGAAAAATTACCCCGCTTGTGACATAATTTTTCGTTTCGTATTCGGGTATTTATAAATAATTAAGCATATTAAATGCTAAAAATTTCAGTAATTTGAATAACAAGGTTGTGTCATCGTTTAATACAATTCTAACTGTAAAGTTTGAAGTATTAAGTCTATACAATGTGTAAACATTGTCCGATAGATGGCATACGTCACCTTGAAGACGTAAGATATAATATGAAGCGGAATTCATCTTAATCAGGCTTTCATTCCTCTGAGGAAATTGGTCCATTTCTAACCGTACTGATTTGACTGTCCAAATCTAGGTATATTGTTCCACTCATAGTTCAAAGTCTCTTAATAAAATAAGGTTTAAAGTAGGGATAAAATATTATCTTCTTAAGCAGTCACCATACACGGCAGATGGTATAAAATAATATGTCATTAATAGACAAGTGTTTATAATGCCGAGCGATGTTTTTTATACGCCATGCATTTCTTACTTATTCACTGCAATATAATACCTTTATTTTTATACGTATTATTTCTATGGTAACGGAGTAAGAATACAATTCACCACCAATTTAACCCGTAGGTGATCGTAAAAGACGACTAAGGAATATAAATCGCATATAACATCTGTTCAAGAGAAGGAAAAACAGAAAGAAAACCTTATAGCAACACGTCTGACCATCGTGGTTTAATAAATCAATTTCCCTCCCATTATGGAGGAGGCTCGAGCCCAACAATTGGACATATATGAGCCGAGATGAATTTTATACGATTAGACATTATTTAATAGATATAAAATAAATAGCATCTAACAGATAAAGAATGGATTACATCTATAGTCTATAAAATATAGCTTGATCTCAGTGACAGTTCTCACTAGTCCCGCACGCTTACGATGCAGTCCGTATTTTTGTCGATATAATTCTTTATTTTTTAAAGTTATTTGCTACTGCAATTGAAAAACAATACATGCAAATCTTATTGAACTTCAATCAAATAGATGGATGAATCGATTAACAGTTTATGAAAATCTTATTGAATTTAAATTAATGAATTTTATTTAATTTAAACTAAAGCTGTTAATTAATTATTTTTATTATTCGAAAGGAATACATCCAAGTTCATCGTCACTATTATCATCATCGCTGGAGCATTCCTGTAGGTTGATGATGAGTTCTTGGTCACAGATTATTTCATAAATAATCATGTTTATTTTATAAAGGAAATTATCTTTTTAATATAATAGAAATAGTCTTATTAATATTATAACTGATGTCTGAATACTAAATTAACACAATTTACTTATTTTATAGAGTAACCATGTGGTTTATATAGGTAGTGTATTGGTTTTACTTGTTTTATAAATAATTAATAAGAATGTTATCGATTTACGTTTATCGATTGCCCCATCTCTATCTTATTCTCAGTTCAGTATGATCTTGTACTTGCGTAAGCACCATACTTTTATAAAATGGTTACTAAGTAATTTAAAACATATGAGGTACTAGTTTTGGTGTAAATATTCATATTTTTATATTCAGTTGAGATATAACTGGCACCTAAAGAATAAAAATATAGGCGATATAATCAACTGTGGTAGGACCATGCTGTTGATAGTTTTCTGTCTACAGCCGCGGGCCGGTCCGTCCCGGGTAGTACCACACTCTCGCAGAAGATCGACGTCTGAGTAGTGGCAATGTGCTATTTCGCTTCGTTCGGTGAGCGAGAGAGCCGGAAGCCCAACTGGTTGGGCTTGGGGATTTTATTGGTAGGCAGCGGCCCAAGCTATACCCTTGGTATTGCAAAGGTTCATGGGCGGCAGTGACACTTACCATCAGGTGTGCTGCTTGCTCGTTTGCCACCATAAACAATAAAAAAAATACGAATTAAAATTTTAATAATGACGCGTATTCATAGTTACTTCATCGGTTTTCTGTCACAGAGATCAAGCTATATTTTAAGGATTATAATAGTTATTCTTTTATCATCATCATCACAGCCCATATATGTCCCACTGTTGAGCTCGGGCCTCCTCCGTGATGGAATGGAAATTAACCTACTATACCGCGCTGGTTAGACGTGTTGATATAGGATTTTGTTTCGAGTTTTTCTTCTCTTGCATAGATGTTATATGCATTTTACATCCCTTAGTCGTCTCTTAGGATCACCCACGGGTAATATAGGGGGTGATGAATTGTATTCTTACTGCGTCACCACACGTATAGTTAGTTATTATTTATTCTTCTGTAATTATCAAGTTTTTATCATAATTATTGCAGCTAATATAGCACGTTAATATAAGACCAAAAAACCAAAACCCACAACAAGAATAACACCTAAGTTTTACAATCGCCAACAATCTTTAAGAAAATGTATTCTTTTACGGAATGGCACCAATTTAATTTAGAACAAACAAACTCTTTATTTTTTTATATATGTTTTAATCTACAATCTCAAGCGCTTTATTAACAGTGCTTTAAGATTTGTTGCCTTATTAATCTTGGGTCTGTTCATATAATAGGTCATTTGCTCCAACAAACTCGTCAAAAGAGATCTGACTTAGAAATAATCTGACGTCCTTTTCCTTTAATAACTACAACCGTGAATCCTTAAGCAGTTGGAAAATAAAGAGATATAATACTGATCACAACTAACTCTTGAAGAAAATTAACTCTTGAAGCATGACTCATAATCCTGTAAAGTAAGGGAATATGTAGTCTTTTGCGTCGTATTCCACCGTCCACTTAGTGGTGTTTGATGTTACCTATTTCATTGTAAAAAGTTGCTGATTCGAATTTGTATTTTTATTATTTTATGATCAAATTAAATTATAAAAATAGCAGCAAACAGAATAGTGAGCTGTTTAGCTACCAAATAATATAACAATAAATCTTCTACAAATTGAGAAATTGTAGAGAACAAACTGTAATTTAACCAATATTTTATGTTGATAAAATATGTTTTTACGATAAGTTTAAAACATAAAATCATTGAAACTGATTTCTTTTCTGTGTTTGACGTATTCTAATTTTACACAGTTACCTATCTGTCTATGTCCCAAAATGTAACTTCGCAATAGTTGAGTTTTTATATTATCTTAAACTATCTCGACTATCAACCACTATTGTCTAAACTTTGTATATACTATATAGAACATTGTGATATAAAGTTCTGCTTCACGTTACATTAGGATCCTCCAACTATCGATTAACTCAAATCTGTGGAGAGTTTGCACCTGATTCAATGGACTGGAGTATTTATGATATTAATCTATATAATAACACTAACATTAAGTCTTTATTGGACGATTGCTTCTTTGTTGAAATCAGATATCTGTGATAACATTTATTTTAGCTTCCTTGTGAATTACATTGTGTTTTAAAAATTACAAAATATAATTGGCCATCCTACAAAAAAGTCACGTGAAACGACCGTGTGCCACGTGCATCCAACTTGCAATATATGGTTGCCACTTAAAATATTTTTCTCAAACCTTCTGGTTTCATCGAGCAATATGGAACTACCCATTGCCACTCTAATTCTTCAGACTATGTCCGTTACACGCCTTCGTTTTCCGAGCATCACCATCTCAATTGATAATACTGTTTACCTTTGAGCTTCTTTATAACAGCAACATTCAAGAGCCAATTTTTGTTCTATAAATTATCGCTATCGTGTCGTCATAATTATTATGGCGGTAATACACAACAAATTATAATGATTTTCAATGTATTGCCGCCGATATCTATATAATATTATATATATATATATATATATATATATATATATATATATATATATATATATACATATATACATATATACATATATACATATATACATATAGAACGGCTGGACCAATTTTTACGATTTTTATGTTTTTGAGTTGGTGTTCGTCGGGTATAGAATCGTTCATTTATTCACGATATATCAAAATGCAACTGACAGCTCATGTAATATATATCTATATATATAAAATAAAGCTGTGTTAGTTACAACACTTATAACTCGAGAACGGCTGGACCAATTTTGATGATTTTTATGATTTTGAGTTTGTCTTCGTCAGGAATAGGATATAGGATATTAAAATATGTTATTAATAAACAAAAAAAATTTCATTTAAAACCCTCAGTCAAAACATCAGTTTAAACGTTTATTCATTCAGGATATAACAAAATGCAACTGATAGCTCATGTAATCTATATCTATAAAAGAATGTTGTGTTAGTTACAACACTTATAACTCGAGAACGGCTGGACCAATTTTTATGATTTTTATGTTTTTAGTTTGTCTTCGTCGGGAATAGGATATTAAAATATGATATTAATAATAATAAAAAAACATTAAAAACCATCAGTTCTAAACGTTTATTTGTTGATGATGTAACAAAACGCAACTGACAGCTCACGTCATTACGTCGTCTAATAGTTTATTTGGAAAATGCTGCAAAAAGTGGAAATTAAATTTGACCGGTCAGCATTTGTTTTGTGCGAGTGTTACATATTTTAGGAATATTGTTATAATAAATCATATTGTGTCTATATTGTCATCAACAATGCCGCGACCAATAAGATCAAGTCTTTCCCGACAAAGCCGTAACGCAATTAGAATTTAAAACATCACGAATATAACCACCGCAAAAGATATTGCACATTTTCGAAGCAGCCCGTAAAACGGTTTGGTTGACAATGCGAAATCGTCGAGCAAACCTCAGAGATCAACAGTTAGATAATTTTCAACGCGCATGAAGAAAAATGTCGTATAACACACGGTACTTCTTCGTCACTTCTTCGTCTTGCTAGCACGTTATTAAAATACTTGATATTTTGAATTTATATATTATACATATTTATTATTATAATAAAAAATAACTTAATAATTTTGAATTAATCGAAATCTGCCCATCTCATTCATTAACTGTCAGGCGGAACGAAGTATGCCGGGTCCGCTAGTTGTATATATATATATATATATATATCTCACTATATCTTTAAACGAGCAATTCTTGTATATATATCTATATATATATATATATATATATATATATATATATATATGTAATCTCAATCTCGGCAACGGCTCCAACGATTTTCTTGAAATTTAGCATACAAGGGGTTCCGGGGGCGATTAATCGATCTAGCTACGTTTTATTCATAGAAAATATTATTTTGTCAGTATATTTCGGCAACAAAAATATAATTTTTCGTTGTACTAAAACTATTAGAATATGAAGATTTTCAAATTTTGACGTTGTCATTAAGAATAGACATTTAGCTCAGTTGGGGGATTTTTGACGGGAATTTGAAAACGTCATGTGGTGCTCTTGTATTATATTCGATATCTTAGTGTTTTAACGTGTTATATTGGATAATTTTGATGGCATTTTATGTAATATGAAGCGGCGGAACTACTGGGACGTAGTGAATATCTTATAAAAGTGCTTTACAACATTTTCGTTTTCCATCAAAATTCCCACAAGATACCATTAACAGTGTGGCCATAGCACTGTTAATGGCGACAATTTGACTTAGACAACGACTAACTTGAAAGACTAAAAACGTGAAAATAATTATAACTTGACACTGGCACCAATAGCTCGTATATGTAGCTGATTGCCAATATGTATATAAGAAGAAGAAGCTCAGTTGGAAAATCGAGTTGTCTAATCCATACAAACCGGAGCTCGGTTCGGATCCTTACTTTTTCTTATTTACTTTTTGGCCTTATTTTTTATTATTTTATTAATTATTAGCTTTTGCCCGTATTTTTGTCTGCGTAGAAGTCGATAATGTTTTAATAGGATTTTTGTTTGTTTTTACGTTATTATTTTTATTGTTATTTATAGATAATTATGTATAAATGTTTGTATTCTTATATAGTATAACAATCTTATCCGTATGGTGACGGAGTAAGAATACAATTCACCACCCCCTATCTTACCCGTGGGTGATCGTAAGAGACGACTAAGGGATATAAAATACATATAATATATATGCAAGAGAAGGAAAACTCAAAACAAAACCCTATACCAACACGTCTAACCAGCACGGTATAGTAGGTTAACTTTCCTCCTATTATGGAGGAGGCATGAGCCCAACAGTGGGACGTATATGGGCTGTGATGATGATGATGATGATAATAATCTTTGTTATAGTGTGGGGAAGGTTTAATAAACATAAAAATCAAATGAAATTTTGTTATATATTATGGATACCAGGCTTTTTCTTAGCAGGCCATGTTTTTAATACAACGCGCTCATTGCGACCGAGGCGACGGAAGGGTAGTGTACGCCCCATAACCCACCGTCTTTTCCATCGAAATTAAGCCGCCCACTGGTACCGCTTCTTTGACATCCCCGCCCACCCGCGATTCTACACCTATTACAGTATTTCTTTGTAAACAATATCTTTTGTTTTCCTTTCGGATGCTAGAGTTACTAGGCTACTCTGTGAGCTTACTCTGAAGCATGTCACATACAACTGCTCATGGGAGAAGCAGCTTTCTCCTAAGTCTACTCCCGCTACCTTAAGAACATGACCTCGAGCTTTGTCTATGGTTATTGCGAAGCAGAATTTAATGGCAAACTGCACTCTCTGAAATTCGAAGGAGTAATTTGACGGCATTTGGAGAATCCTAGGCATAAATACAGACTCTGCTCAAGAACAACCGTTCAGCATAGATGACCGGATTACATTGCAATGCAATGTTTTTTTCTTGCAAACTGGTGGCATTGTATAATTTTGGCGCGCCAGCTCTCAATTTTAAGATGTGAGTTGGGAGACCAGGAGCCTTCATAGTATTCAGGAACTCGACCGCTTGTCGGACTTGGGGTTTATAACTTATTCGTAAGTTTATTTTAATATTCGACCCCTTCGAATTATTTAAAATATTTGCCAGTAAATAGTATAAAGAAACGACCATAGTAGCGCACATAGTTAGGTCATGTCGTCTTGCGACCAATCTGATCAGCATTAACATACTGTCTCCCTATCGTATCTTAGTGATTGTTCCTAATATACCTATATATAGCCTTTCCGTCTCAATTTTTACAAAAATGTTGATTAAACCCTAACTAAACAGCGAAAAAATATAGAAAATGACAATCTCTCTTTACTAATCATTATGCGGTAAAAATACCCTCGCCAGAGTAAAATTAAAATGGGTAATATATCTTATGAGCGATGGATTTCAGTTAAACGATGCAATGTATTATCATGGCTCTCAATTACAATATTCGGCTGAAGATATAGAAAATTGCTGTCCAACAATTTAAAATTTCAAACTCTACGTTCCTATGACGCCTTGTCCTAAAAGTGTATGACCTCTTTATAGCTTAGAAACTTTCAAATGCCGTGTTAATACAGTATTGTGACTTTTGAGACATTCCAATTTTAAAGAGTATTCCCATTGTACCAAGCTTTTATGTGAGTTCAACCTCTTTAGGGTTCCGTACCAAAAGCGTAAAACGGCACCCTATAACTAAGACTTCGCCGTCCGTCCGTCCGTCCATCTGTCTATCACCAGGTTTAAATTTTAACAGATGATGTGTTTCTGTTGCCGCTATAACGTCAAATACTAAAAAACAAAATAAAGTAAATATTTAAGGGGTACTCTCCCATACGACAAACGTGATTTTGGCTCCTTTTTGCTCGATACATTTTTTATTTCCTATTTTTGTACTGTTGCCTTTTTAATTTATTTTTTCATTGTTTTAATTATATTTAAATATATCCTCCAAAACACACTAATAAGAAAATGAAAAAAAATACAGAGCAAGGCTCGGTCCTCCAGATATTATATATATATATATATATATATATATATATAATACTAAACTAAAAGTGACATTTTACATTATAACTGTGCCATTTTAATTCAAATTTCAAACAATTCACAACACTTTTCTAAAATGTTTACGTAACAATCATATAAATAAACTATTTATAATGTCTTATTATATAGATTTATATGTCAAAAAAAATATTCAGTACTAGCATTAATAAGAAAACATACCACATTTATTTTTATAAAAGTTTCGTTATTTTGTCCAATCCACATAGTCCTCTGTCGTTAGTAATTTAGATAATATTTAAATTTCCACTATCTGATTTACAGCAAGACACGTGAGGTTGAAATTAATTTTATTACTATGAAACTCTTCATCATAGTATAAAGTAATAATAATAATACCGTCTAAGATATACTATAGTCAAAACGGTGATCGTAGATATAAGATCACGACAGTCAATAGAATTTTTCTCAATTATCATTTAATCTGATTTAAGTTAAAATTTATTTATCTTTAGGTTTTCTAAGATATATACCATGGCTCGCGAAAAAAATATGTGTTTATCTGCATCTATTAAAATTATATTCAGTTTAATACAATTAAGAGTTTAATAATCTAAGATGAAAATGCATTTTATGTTATATTTTCTTCGATAATGTACCTCAACGCAATGCAGGAGCAGTGGGCGGAGGTTCATCTGGAAGCAACAACGTATGTGAACGATTCTTCACTGCTATCTCGCGACAACTTAATACCATGACTTACCTCTGCCCTGGACTGTTCCCTTGGATTGACCTAGGACCAGCTACTGAACAGTCTGGTAAGTTTAATATTCTATATTATTGTGATTCTCGTATTATCAAGGAGTATAAGAAAGTGAAACGCAACATATATAGCTTTCTAATTTTCACAATGTTTAAACAAAATTGTCGACTCTACACTACCACAAATTTCTGAATATAAATATTTCATTATTAGCAAAAAAATATAAGAGTTTTACAATATAATCTATTGTAAATATTTTAAAGAATTTCTTCATTGTTGCCATAAAATGGATTTTTATAATTCTGCTACATTCTTAGAAAATAAAAGGATATTCGTATTTGTACAATAAAAATGTTTGGCGTAAACAAATGAAATAATGATCATGGAAGTATAAGAATATGGCGAATATTTATTGCTGCTTAATATGTCTGATACAACTCATGGAAATGTGTATGCAACGAAACAATCTCAAAGCTACAAATTTTGTTTTCAGTTGACATTTTTATTTGACATCTATAGTGAAATATCACAACGAATAGACTGAAAAGTAACTCGTTAGAATGTTACCGTTAACTTATCGTAGAGACAATTCTCGTAGGATATATGTAGTATTATAATCCAAATGCAATGTTTTGTAAAATAAAGCTATCATAACTCTGAACACGATTGGTATATTAAATGTGTAGTTATAGATAGACAAATAAAAATTTTACTTACACTGTTTTATTAATTTGTTAACTGCAATTAGAAAG
Source organism: Lymantria monacha (assembly GCA_905163515.2). Taxonomy (NCBI): domain Eukaryota; kingdom Metazoa; phylum Arthropoda; class Insecta; order Lepidoptera; family Erebidae; genus Lymantria; species Lymantria monacha. Next base: position 34,496,523 of record LR991081.1, read on the forward strand.
CAATATTATAACCTATCCTAATATAATAATAGTAACCTAATATACCCTAAATTCAATTCAATGTAAAACTAAATATCAAAATGAATATTTTCTAAATGAAACTAAGTGTAAGTGACCTTTTTATAAGTACGTTTGTTTATTAAAGCTATCTTATTGTCGCAGGTATGTTTGTTATCAAGTCTGTAGGCATCATGTACGGCCTGATCATCTTGTTTGACATCCTTGCGGCCTATGGAAATCCCTATGAATCAACTGCCACTTGTGTTGTCATGGCCATTTTGCTGTTGGGAATTCTTTTTATTCTATTGAAGATTTCGCGCAAACCCCAAAATCGGTTAGTATAGTAACTTTAGTAACTAAACTTGAACAGTATCCAATCATTTTTTATAGATATACAGAAATAAGCAACATCGTATTGATAAGATCTCTCAGTAACTAGAATAGCATAAATTTTAAATCAGTTTTTTAAGTATATTATACGTAAATGTTATTTTTCTGAAAAAATGATGTTATTACATCTTTTATGTTATACTTTCATTTACACTCATAATGATCTCTCACTCATGATGATCAGTCTATTGACGTCCACTGCTGGAGATGAGATACGCCTCTGCAGGTGGAATAATACCAGAATTGCCACACTTTATAAGCGAAATGAGGATTATAAGTCGACCAGGAAAATGCTGCTATTCGTTTCTTTGGTATTCTCTTAGCTGGTTTTTACGACTACTGTAGAAAAGTAAGGGATAGTCATCATCATCATCTCAGCTCATATATGTCCCACTGTTAGGCTTGAGCCTCCTCCATAATGAGAGGGATATTGACCTACTATACCATGCTGGACAGACGTGTTGGTATAGGGTTTTGTATCTAGTTTTCCATCTCTTGCATAGATGTTATATGCGCCTTATATCCCTTAGTCCTCTCTTACGATCACCCACGGGTAAGAAAGGAACTGGTGAATTTTATTCTTACTTGGTCACTACACAGAAAGTGACACATTGTATTATCGGCAGTGGGACGCATAGAAACTAAGATGATAATACGATCTTTAATCTTTTATTCAGTATTTTTTAACAAATATATCTCTTACACTTATAATTCAATACAATGTATCTTTAGCACATCATGACACGATATAATATTTATTATTTTACCTGTGTTATTAATAATAAACACCTCTACTATTAATTGTAAACCCGTACTAATGGCTGCCCGCATCGAGCGGCACCTCGTCGGCACGGGGCCCGATCTGTCGGACGCCCAGTTTGGGTTCGGGAGGAGTCGTTCGACGATCGCCGCTTTGCTGCGCCTGAGAGCCGTGGCGACTGAGGCCGTCGCCGGCGGAGGAGTGCTGTGGGTGGTGTCCCTGGACATCGCCAACGCATTCAATAGTCTGCCATTTAGCTGCATCAGGTAGGCGCTCCGATACCACGGAGTGCCAGTTTACCTGAGGCTGCTAGTGGCAGACTATCTGGAGGGGCGCAGCGTCCTCTACACCAACCGAGTAGGGGACGTTGTGCGAACGCCCATGACGTGCGGTGTCCCACAGGGGTCGGTCCTCGGACTTACCCTGTGGAACATCGGTTACGACTGGGCGTTGAGAGGGAGCCTCCCACCCGGGCTGGGCGTGATCTGTTACGCCGACGACACGCTCGTCACAGCCCGCGGTGGGACGCTGGAGGAGGCGGCAGGCCTGGTGACTCTCGGCACCAAAGAGATCGTCAGGCGGATCGAGGCGCTGGGGTTAAGGGTGGCCCTGGACAAGACGGAGGCCCTCTTGTTCCATGGGCCCCGCATGGGCCCTCCCATCGGCGTTTCGATCACCGTTAATTCGGTTGACATCAGCATCCGGGCCCATATGAGGTATTTGGGCCTGGTGCTCGACGGGCATTGGTGGTTTCGGGAGCATTTCCGCAAGCTCGCTCTGCGGCTCGTCGGCGCGGCGTCTGCCCTTTCATGGCTTATGCCGAATGTGGGCGGACCGAGCGCTACGTGCCGACAGCTGTACACGGGGGTCGTCCGGTCGATGGCCCTGTACGGCGCACCGGTGTGGGCGGGGTCCCTGACCGTCCGACTCAGGGCTCTTCTGTGGCGACCACAGAGGGCCATGACGGTCAGGGCTGTACGCGGGTACCGCACGGTGGCGACGGAGACAGCGTGCCTGTTGGCCGGGAGTCCCCCGTGGGACCTGGAGGCGGAAATGCTCGCCGATTTGTATCGGCAGGTGTCGTGGGTTCGCACGGAGGGCGGTGTGGTCTCATTGAGGGAACTCACCGCCTGGCGCGTCGACGCCCGCCTAGACGTCATTGCCCGTTGGGCAGTCCGGCTGGAGAGGCCTCGGTTCGGTGTGCGGACCGTGGAGGCCTTCCGGCCGGTGCTGATGCAGTGGTTGGAACGGCAGCACAGAGTGCTCTCCTTCCGACTGGTGCAGGTTTTGACGGGGCATGGATGCTTCGCCAAATACCTGCACACGGTCGTCAGGAGGAAAAGTACACCGTCCTGCCACCACTGCGATTGCGACGAAGACACGGCGCAGCATAGGCTCGAGGTTTGTGCCGCTTGGGCAGAGCAGCGTCGTGAACTCATCGCAATCATCGGTGCCGACCTGACGCTGCCGACCATCGCCAGGGCGATGCTCGACAGCGTCAGGAACTGGGACGCGGTCGCAACCTTCTGCGAGGCAGTAGTCTCGCGGAAGGAGGCGGCGGAGCGCGTGCGCGAGGAGCGTCTCCTTGACGGCGCGAGCCGCCGCCGGCGACTGGGGCGGCGCAGGCGCGATTACCTGCGCCTGATGCCGCCCTAGCCGAGGCCGCGGGTGACTGGATCGGGGAATTAGTCCGTCACCCGCCGAGAGGTCGACCGCGTGAGGAAAGACCGACATCCTACCCGAGGGAGGGACGTCGGTCGAGGAGAGGGTATTCCGTCGGGCCGACCACTGACGTCAAGTCACTCTGCTCCGGTGGTCGGCCCAACGACGAAGGCGACGTCACGGGTGGGTTACGGGTGTGCGTGCTTACGCTCCTCTGTCACCCCGGACGGAGTGGTGCGAGGAGTGCGCCAACCGTAGCCCACCCCCAAAAAAAAAAAACCCGTACTAAATATTTTTAGAAACAACACGTTAAAAAATGTATAATTAAAAAGCATTATTTATGGTATAAATTTATGTAAAATTATTTTTTTTATAATTTTCAGAGTTGCTTTAGTCTACACCACACCCGGATTACCCTTTGTGCCTACCATTGCTATTACTGTCAACATCTATTTGATACTGAATTTATCAATTTTAACTCTCCTTCGATTCACCGTTTGGATGATTTTAGGTGAGTTGTTTTTGCTATACGAGTATAAGCTCAATTCACCACCCATCTAACCCGTGGGTGATCGTACGAAACAACTAAGGGATATAAAACGCATATAACATCTATGCTACAGAAAGAAAACCCGAAACAAAACCCTATACCAACACGTCTGACCAGCGTGGTATATATAGTAGGTGAATTAGCCTACCATTATGGAGGAAGCCAGAGTCTAACAGCTGACAACTGAGCTGACTGGCCAACATATATGGGCTGAGATGATGATGAGATGAGTATAAGCTTCTTTATTTTTATAGAAAATGGACGTTTTAGTCAATAGTTTAGCAAATACGCAATGTATCGGGCTTAGTATAAAAGCTCTAACAAATGATTTTTTTTGGGACAGGCACGGTAATGTTGCAGTTATACCTTACTTAAACTGTCCGGGACGACGGAAGAGGAGACGTGCAAAGTCATAACCTGCCGTACTGGACCTATAACCATTTGGGTGGTATTCTAGTACCGAAAATAAATGAAACTTAGGGCACATTTTGATATATTTAGTCACGAATTCCGTCAAGTATGCTTATCTATTTCTAAATGTTACTCCTACAAATTGGACAATTTAAATTAATGCAAATATTATTGTGTATTTGTATTCATAATTTTCTATTTACAGGTTTAATTATGTACTTCAAGTATGGAATTAAGAACTCGACTTTGGAAACGAATCCACCTGTCCCTCAGGCGCCCACACCGCCCGTTCCAAACCCATTGGACCGCACAACGATTCCCCCGCCATCCCCAAATCCGCCGAGACCCACCGGTGATCGCAACATTTTTGAAGGAGATGGCAACAACGGATTGTATGGCAACATGGAGTAAGTCATCAAATATTGAAGTATTATATTAATTAACTTCCCTATCAGGGGCTAAAGTAACGCCATTCCTTTCGTGGACGTCAGCACTCGTATCATGTATCCGGCTACCGCCTATTCAGAATATAATTGACTTTTTTGCATTTGTAGTACATGGTATTGGTCATGAAAGGTCCACTTGTGGTAGCTGCGTGGAGCGGATCTCTCCCTTCCCTCCAAGGTGGTTGAGGGGAGTGATGGCTGCTCTTGTAGTTAACTCGTGATCAGGTGCCGCTTGTGGGATCCGGTCCAGCCATGGTCTTTTATATTGTATTTAAACTATTACTTTCGAAGGACATCGCACTGGAGCTAATTAAATAATAAGCATGTTGTACTATTTTCTTTTTTACAAAATAGGAGCAGAATTATAATAACATAGATCCTTATTAATATTATAAATGCGAAAGTAACTGTCTGTCAGTCTGTCGCTCTTTCGCGCCAAAACTACTGAACCGATCTAATGAAATTTGGTACACCGATAGTCTAGAACCTGACAAAGGACATAGGCTACTTTTTAATGCAAAAAAGGGTTGTAAAAGGGGATGAAAAATTGTAAGGAAGTATCTTCATTTTTAAAGCCAGAAGCTTGAAACGTATTTTTAGGCTGTCGATTAAGTATAAATAAATATGACATTAAAAGTTTGTAAAAAATTTACCCTCAAGGGGGTAAAATAAAAATAGGGGTGAAAGTTTATATGGAAATTAGTTATTTTAAAAGCTAGATTGACGAAACTTTTTTTTTGCTTTTGATTAGATTGAAATAAAAATGGCATATTACCTTGCCGGCTGCTGTCAGTAGCTCTGCCAGGAACCATGCCTCGCAGCTCAGACGCATAGTTGGCTAAATACAAAAATGCTGTCTCATGCGATCAGCTTTTTGTTATATTTTTTAAGATATCTCATCTTATATTTTAAATATATATGAATGAGTTAGCTATAAATTTTGTTTTGTTATTTTCTATATTTTACAATTTTTATTGTAATTAGTAAAATCACTTATGTTTATGTTTCCTTTGCAAGCATTTCCTAGATTAACATATAGGATACTTTTATCCTGGTAATCCCCTTGCGATAATAGTTCAACTTTAGAAAAGTAGCCTTTTACGCGGGCGAAGCCGCGGGCAGAAGCTAGTAAAATATAATTAGACAAACTCGCAGAGTTTCTTGCCGGATCTTCTCAGTAGCGGTCTCATTCCGATCCGGTGGTAGTTCATTAGATTAAATTTAAATGTAAAAAATTACAATATTTAAGTGCTCTCGCAAGGTAATAAATTTGAATTTAATATTCTAAGCGTATAATAATTACAAAACAAAATATATGTATTGGTCCTTAGTACTTTTATACTTGTGTTCTGACAAATAAATAATTTATTATAAATACAATTATGTGTTCTGAGAGACATTAAATAATTAATAATTATATAAATTATTATTATGCATTCATCATTATCATCCCAGCTCTTATATGGTCCACTGTTGGGCTCGAGCCTCCTTCATCATGGGAGGAAAATTAACCTTCTTAATGGGAGGGAAATTAACCAGTAGGTTAATTATCCTCCCATGGCATAATAATACCACGCTGGTCAATCGTGTTGATCTTTGGGTTTTGTTTCGAGTTTTGCTTCTCTTACATAGATGTTATATGCATTTTATATCCCTTAGTCGTGTCTTACGATCACCCACGGATAATATAGGGGGTGGTGAATTGTATTCTTCCTCCGTCACCACACGGGAAATTAATTATGTATTATTATTGTAGTAATGAATAAGATTACCATAAGCTACCGTATTTTATAAAACATCTAATTTACCAAAGTAAATAACATCACTGTAAAAGATAATTTGAAATAAAAAAAATTGTGGATAGTCTACCTATCAAACTGACCTAATATTGTATATTATTTTATTAGTTCAGCTAGATAGATTTAATATATCATATAACGTTAGCTACATAGATAGGTCAACTAGATAGTCTACCTATCTAGCTGACCTAATATAACATATATCTAGGCTTATACGTCACGTCATACCAAAGTGGTTCACGATTATAAATAGAATGGAAGGAAAAAATCACAATAATATTTATATCTATAGAAACTATATTGTATTTTCTTATTACCAGAGTAACTTGTAACTTTCGTTTCTCTTCCTAGGCAAAGGTTAAACGGAACATAACTACACGAGTGTTGCCTAAGTTATATCACCACAAGCTTTTGTTCAGTCCAGTTCAAGATACAATTATTGACTACATAAGATTAGCATCTATCCATTAGGTTATTCATGTTCACTGTTGGATATGAGTGTGCACATTTATGTGCACACTCATATCGTATGACACCATAATTGCTGCGTTTGGCAGATGGGTTAGCAAAATCAGTTAGTATTACGTAATTCAAATTATTTAGTTTATTTTTCAAATTACTTAAGTTACCTTAGTCAATTTCAACGATACATTACTACACTAAAGTGTATCTAATTTGTTTCGATAATATCCCAGCCTGAGCCCTTATTCGCTTGTTTCATTAATGCGACTCAGCGCGATATCCATATATTTATACCCCACTGGACACCACATTCGTTACGAAAACTAATTAAGTTTTAACACAGCCCATCGCAATGCATTTACAGGACCTGATATCCTAAACACAGGGTGACCTAGTTAGGAGTTAGGGCTCATCCATGTACTCGTTATACAAATTTAATAAAATAATAGCTCGTTTACCTACATTAAGACCATACATTTTAATATAATGTAAAGTAATGTTGGCAATATGAATTTAAATCATGTAGGGTGCTCAATATTATCATAATCGTCTTCTGTTTGTATAACTTACCTACTATTCTTTAAGTGACAGTAAGAACCTAATTAACTAACTATGAAATTAATTCAAAAAAATAATATATAATTATACATAGTACCTAATTTAGTATAGTATTTCTATAGTACCGCATGAGGACGACGCCCTGACATCCATTCTAGGAGTCGAGAAGACGGGGCGTCGACATCAGAGGATACCCGTGATGGTAGACCGCCGGGTGGGCCACTGAAGAAAAAGACCGCGTTCCAGTGACCCACCCGCACGGCGTCGAGACGTATATTGAAGTGCGGGTTTACGGGGTCGTGCGCCGCTTCTCTATCGCCCCGGACGGATTAGCGGGGACGGATTAACGCATCGTAGCCCGCCACAAAAAAAATAAAAAGTATTTCTATAATAGTAGTAGTACCTATATGGATTTTAATCTTTAATCCTTCTGCTGATTCCTAAATGTAGTTTGCAGAGCATTATCATTAAAATCCAATAACAAATTAAGGGGATAAATAATAATACGCTGAAAATTTTAAGGTAAATGAAGTACATGACAGAATAGATTAATTAAAAGTATAGTTAATATTTGCCGTGATATAATAGCGACCTGGCCCTTCTATGGCAGTATCATGATAGTAGCCTACAATACCTAATAGCAACCTATTAACTCTCATTGTAGAACAAACTCGTGTCGAATATATCTAGTATCCAAAAAGGCGTTTTAGTTCTCAAGAACGGCAGGCTAGGTAACATCTGGGTCTGGTGCTCGACGGGCGATGGTGGTTCCGGGAGCATTTTCGTCAAATTGCTCGCCGGCTGGCCGGCGCGGCGTCCGCCCTTTCTCGGCTCATGCCGAACGTGGGCGGACCCAGTTTCGAGGGCCGACGGCTGTATGCGGGGGTGATCCGCTCAATGGCCATGTACGGCGCACCCGTGTGGGCGAGGGCTCTGAACGCCCAGCTCAGGGCGGTGCTGTGGAGGCCACAGCGAGCCATGGCGGTAAGAGCCATTCGCGGGTACCGCACGGTGTCTACCGAGGCGGCATGCCTATTGGCCGGGACAACCCCGTGGGACCTAGAGGCGGAGATGCTCTCTGACCTCTACCGGCGGGTTACCTCAATGCGCGAAGAGGCTGGCTCTCCATCGTTCAACGAGATAGCCACCTGGCGCGAGGACGCCCGCCGAGAAGTCATCGCCCGTTGGGCTACGCGGCTGGAGAGGCCTAGACACGGTGTTTTTACCGTTGAGGCCCTCCGGCCCGTACTGATGGAGTGAATGGAGCGGCGGCACGGAATCCTCTCTTTCCGGTTGGTGCAGGTCTTGTCGGGGCATGGTTGCTTCGGCAAGTACCTGCACACGGTCGTGCGGAGGGAGTGGACTGCGTCCTGCCACCATTGCAGTAGCGACGAGGACACGGCGCAACATACGCTTGAGGTATGTTCGGGCTGGGACGGGCAGCGCCGTGACCTCGTCGCTGTCATCGGTGCCGACCTGACGCTGCCGGCTGTTGCGCGAGCGATGGTCGACAGCGTCAGGAATTGGGACGCGGTTGCCGCCTTCTGCGAGGCTGTCATCTCGCAGAAGGAGGCGGCAGAACGGGCCCGGGAGGATGCCCGTGACCCGGGCCGCTGCCCGCGGCCGGGGCGGCGCAGGCGCGAGTACCTGCGCCTGATGCCGCCCTAACCGAGGCTTCGGGTGATCGGACCGGGGTATTGTCCGGTCACCCGACGTGAGGCCACCGCGTGAGGATGACGCCTCGACGGCGAAAGCTGTCGGGGCGTCGACAGGAGAGGAGTCCGAGAGGGCATACCGCCGAGCGGGCCACCAAAGACAAAGATCGGGTACCGGTGGCCCGCTCACACGGCGAAGAAGAGGTGCTTGCAGGGTGGGTCAATGGGGTTGCGCGCCGCCTCTTCCGTCACCCCGGACCGATTTGGCGGGGTGCGACGTCCATAGCCCACCGCAAAAAAAAAACAAAAAAGGCTAGGTAACATCCTAGTATTTCTATATATTTAGAATCTCGGAGAGGGCACCAGCGATTTCCATGAAAATTTAATGGGTTGGCGGTTTCAGGGACGATAAATCAATCGAGCTAGGTTTCATCTGTAGAAAATATTATTTTGTCAAAGTTTTCAGCCAATTATAAATATAATTGGAATATGAAGGTAAATTTGGCCATTGCTATCATAACCAAATAAACTCAGTTGGGCGATCGAGCAGTCTAATCCAGCCAGCCCTGTTTAAATTCTTGGTTCTCACTTCTTTGTTATTTTCACTTTTTTATTTAATTTTTTTTTATTATAAAAAAAATTAAGAAATTTTTTTTTTATCTAAATAAATTTTCTTTAAAATAGAAATACTGGTCTAAGATCGGTCATCGAGATATATTGTACTAATATGAAGAATAACAACAGTAACAGTCTTTACTCTCTATGTAAGTATTCTAATGATTGAAACAGATTTAACGAATCATTTTCCAGATACCCAGATCCACTTCTCGCTTGGCATGAGTCTGATTTCCAGCAACCAACTCAAGGAACTGAACATGGACAGATATCGACAACACAAACTGGCTATAGACAAGTTGAATCGCGGTAAGGAACATTAATGTCATATATTTAATGTTATATCTGAGAGCACAGATACTATGGGAATATCCATATTATTGGATATGTTCAGGGAGGCTGTCTTGGAAATACTGCGCTTGGACAAAATTGAACATTTTGCATATGCTACGAGTGCTCACAGAGGAAGAGGAGATTGACAATTTATAAAATTGTATCACGTGGGTATCCCTCAGAAATTAATAGCGACTTGCCATGCTTAGAAAGAGAGAAAGACAGAGAGAGTTATAATTTTAGAATCTAAAGACACAAACTGGGTTTTTTCAGCTCTCTCTTTTCTTCGTGTGCTAGGGACTTCACTCGTAGATCATTAACCACAGAAGAAAGCATTGAATTAATGTCACATTCTCTGATATAGTGTGCTGATATAGCCTTAGGCCGAACATCCCTGCCTAATACTATGGGGTGTGACTAGTGGAATAATCATCTAGTAGAACTGCGCAAATGCTTTCGGAGAGTGCGCAGGAAGCACAGTAAACTTAAAAGTCACCCAACATAGGAAGGACTTTTAAGGAACTTCTATCTACACTGAAAGCTGCCAGGTCTCTCTACCCGTTTGCGGTAGAAAAATCGAAAGACGCTTTGTTAAATAGGATTGTGGAAAGATTAGAAAGTGAAGGTCCATGGTCTCCACTATATCACGAGTGTAAAGCGAATCGATCAGTCGACTTAGCGTACGTACAAAACATTAAAGCAAACGATAAATACACTACGGGTATTGAGGAGACTACGAAAGTTTTATTAAATATGTACGTTAATTCCAGACGATAACATCTCAGTTGACAGCGAACATCATAAGCGGCCCACGCACGTATTTACGTACGTGGGACGCCGAACCACCAATCTCGCCTATGTCTGACCTTCCATCTCTTACCGAATTTATGAATACCATAAGAGCTCTTCCCCTTAACAAGGCTGCTGGTGAAGATAAAATATCAAATAAAATGATCAAAGAAGCTAGTGGCGCATCGGAAGACTCAATGTTAATAGTTTTTATGCCTTGTATATGGCGTCACGGTTATAGACGTATAATTCCTAAAGGCAGTGCCGTATATGCCAATAAGCCACCAGACGACCCGAAGTCATATCAACCAATCCTTACTGCCTTCATTAGGCAAGCTCTTAGACCGTCTCATTGTTCCTCGTTTATTGCCGGGTGGGCCAACATTCAATCATAAACAATTCGTCTTCACTCACGGTAAATCAGCTATCGACGGGGCCATTGCGGTGTTAAATGTCAGTAGCACATCCGTTTTTAAATACGTACTAGGCGTCTTCCTGGACATCTCAGGTGCTTTCGATAATGCTTGTTGGCTAATGCTACTTCTTACATTAAAGGCTCGTGGGCTCGTTGGCTCGTCTATAGGAATATCTACCAAATCACAGTCAACAAATACAGTCGTACTTTTTACATGGCTCGACTAAATTGAAACTAGGTCACTATGCTGTGTCGAAGCCACTGACGATGGGCTGCCCTCAACTTTCGTGCTCAGTCCATATCTATGGAATTTAGGTTTTGACGATTTTCTCGATTACCTTTACCGAAATATTGTCTATTAATCGGCTATGCAGACGATGGTCTTTTACTTATACAATCAAACACTAGAGATGATTTAGACAAATTAGCGGAAACATATTTCAACGATATATTCGATTGAGGTACACAAAACCGGCTTGCTTTTGCACCACAAAAAACATATCATTTTTTATTAAAAGGAAATTTACAATCGGCATCGCGTATAATATTCAATAATATGACTGTCAAAAAGAAAGAATCGGATTGCTATCTCGGCCTAGGCTTAGAAAAAAAAAATCATTTTTCGAGCATATTAAAACTGTAGGTGAAAAGGTCAAACGGAATTTCTATGCGATTACTAGAACATCCATATCTACTTGGGGCCTTCGTTTCAATATACATAAAACCATATATATATGGCCACATATTTGGGATGTATTTGTTACATACATACATATCATCACGCCATATCCCTTGCAGGGTAGGCAGAGAGAACAGAGTGCCAGAGAACTCTATCTCTGCATACTTCACTCGCTTCCTCAACATTCATAATTCTCTTCATACACGCTCGCCGGTTTCGGAGACTCTTGACTCCACCTTCCTTCAGTACCTGACCGATCTGGTCTAGGTAGGTTAGTCTCGGTCTCCCTCGGTACCTACATCCTTCCACTTTCGCATTGTATATCTTCTTAACCAGACATTCGTTCGGCATTCTTTCCACATGTCCGAACCATCGAAGCATTCCCTTTCGCATCTTTACACCAATACTCTCTTTCATACCTACTCGCTCTCTTACGTCGTCGTTACGAATGCGGTCGGTCAGCCTAACTCCACAGATTTTCCGAAGAGATCGCATTTCGACCGCATTAATTTTACTTTCATACTCTTTTCTGCATACCCAACTCTCGCTTCCATACAGTAATGTTGGGACAAGCACTGCGTTATGTATTGCTACACGTGCCTTCTGGCTGAGGTGGTGGCTGCCGAGAAGTTGCCCCAACGCTCCGTTCACTCTATTTCCCGCATTCACTCTTCGCTCTATATCAGTGGTGTACCGTCCATCTCGGCTAAATCCACATCCAAGATATACAAATTCATCCACTTGCTCTAGTACATCATTACCTATTGTTACTCTTACATCTGTTCTGGCTTCATCTCTCTCAAAGACCATTATTTTGGTTTTGCTCACATTCACGCGTAGACCCCTTTTCTTACAATCTTCTGTCATTGTGTCGACTAGGGTCTGCAGGTCAGTCGCTGACTGTGCCAGCAGGACTGCATCATCTGCATAAAGCAGAGCAGAGACCACTGAGTCACCCATCTGGACTCCCACATTCATATCGTTCAACCTTTGGAGACATTTATCCAGATATATGATAAACAGCCTGGCTGATAGAACGCACCCCTGTTTAACGCCGATATTGACGTCAAACCAAGGCGACATTCCATCATCCAGCCGCACACAGGCTCTACAGCCCATGTAACTGGATTGCACAGCCTGCAGCAGTTTACCGTTAATACCATACTCCGGTAAAATGTCCCAAAGTTCCTTTCATACAACCGTGTCAAATACTCTCTCCAGATCCACAAAACTGCAGAAAACCCTCTGACCTAGGGCCAGATGCTTCTCCACAATGTTGCGCAGAGAGAACCCTTGATCCATGCATCCCCTTCCACTCCTGAAACCTCCTTGTGTCTCACACAGTAAACCATCGGACACCATCCTCATTCTCCTTTCCATAATTTTACCGTACACTTTTGCTGCCAAGTTGGTCAAGCTTATGGCTCTGTAATTTGCGCAGTCATAACGTGAACCCTTGTTTTTAAACAAAGGCACGATGACTGCGCTATTCCAGTCCCCGGCAACCATTCCCGAGCTCCAACATAAATTGAGGAGCAACAGGAACGCCTCCCGGACACAGGAGCCACCAAGCTTGATCATCTCGGCAGACACCATATCAATGCCCGCTGCCTTACCATTTTTCAAACTTCTTATCGCCCTATCAACTTCATCCATACTGATGCCATCGGAGGACGCATCAGTATCTAGACATTGGAAGCGATTGTGTAGTTCGAGTAGAAAGCTTTCGAGGTTCTGGTATTAGACAGGTATAGGTCGGAGGGTAGACTTCGTCAATCGTGACCGCTCAACTTTTATGTGGATATTTAATGTGCTTCATATTATTCTGTGATCACTCCCAATTTTAATCCTGCTGATCACTGATCCTGCTGATCACTGGCATCATTGAATATCTGTCGTTAGTCCGACAAGATGAAGTGTGTCTCGTTTTTTAGTTGAACCATTTGTGGGTGCTTCCTGAAGAAGGAATCCATCATAAATATGCTCTTTCTCTCTAGAAAATCAGCCAATTTCTGACCTCTCTGGTTTTTCTGTCCATATCCATGTTTTCCCACTCTCAACTCACGCCCTTTGCCTAGTTTCGCAATAAAGTCCCCCATAACCACCGTGAAATGGGTTTTGGACGTGTATATGGCTTTCGAATGTCCTTATAAAATGGCTCCACCTCGTCGTCGGAGTATGCCGAGGTCGGTGCGTATACCTGTACGGCCTTCAACGGATACCTCTTGGTAATTCTGAGTATAAGGTACGCTGTCCTTGACAACACACTGTCGATCCTCTCCACGTTCGAGAGACTTGCGTACGATAATGGTGTCCCAGCGGTTTTTTCTCAATTCCTCTTCCAGCTCGACGACCCTATTGTCGGTCCTGAATATCCGACTGTTGTGTGTTACAAAGGCCCATGGTCGTTTTGATTAGAAGAGGATCGCTGCAGTAACTGGGGCCATTTCTATTCTGCTCCTCATGAGGTGATAATGCCGTAATCGCTACACTTAGCAGGCGGGTTGGTGATCGCAGTGAGATGTTATACATTTCCCAGGAGAGACCTGCTGCCCACTCTCCTGGTGAATCCCTTAGCTGATTTTTATGACTCCAACGGGCAAGCAAGAAGTGGCGACAATGGCATTCTTATCAAATCGCCACACGGGGACACACTAAGCATAGTAAATCACTATTATGGTATTGAATATTCACTTAATGACTAGTCTATTCGTAGTAATAACTAGTCTATGTTAATTAACATTATACTGAATAATTACAAATAAATGAAACACTTTATTAAATTTTAGAGCATTAATGTGATATAAGTACGTGTCATTAATGAATATTAATTATCTATTAATCTATCAGGCATTGACGTTCACTTTTGGATACAAAGGCCTTCACAAGTTAGGGTAATATCATGATCACCACGCTTGGCAGACAGATTCATGATTGCAGTTAGTCGTACCAGTTTCCCAAAAGAATGCTGTAGCCCATTCTCCCGATTTACCTAAAGCAAGTGGTGGTAACAATTTGTACTCTTAAGACGTAACTCGATGAACCACAATGTAAGGTATAACTATACACTATGCCTGCTATTTTCAAAATGTAAATAAGGAAATAAATGTATTAATATCACTTTTCAGCTACAACACAAGAACCCAGAGTACTACATCCCACACCATGCGCCGCCCGCCCTGGGCCTATCCAGACTCTACGTATGGCAACTGGGATGATTAAACACATAACATTCATTTATATGTTCTTCTTTTCTATAAAAGTATTTTAAATCCTAGTTTTATGTCCTGTTTTTAAATTAAAAGTTATTTAATGTACTAACTTAATCGCAATGGCGATAAGGCAATATTTTGTCTGTGCTATTCTATCTATATCATCATCCTCCAATATTTTTAAATATTAAAATGAAATTTTGATGATTGCTAAAGTAAAGAATAACAAAAACATTATTCATTCAGTGGCGTTATGAAATTACGATCTAAAAGTTATTTAAAACATGAAGAGAAGGATTGCGAGAATCACTTAATAGTTTAATCTAAAATCAATAAAAATATATATAATATACGAGACAATATGACCGTATATATATATATATAAATATATATATATATATATATATACATATATATATATATATATATATATATATATATATATATATATATATATATATATATATATATATATATGTAATAATAGAATATAAATAATGTTCATATTAATTTCAAACAGCTACGTTCTTTTTATTAAAATATGTACGTAAAGATAGTAAAAATGAAAATAACTGTCAAAAACAATAATATTTTTAACTTAATGGTAACGTATATGGAACACTATTTTTTGTTTCTTGTAATGTCCGTTTAAACCGAGCTGAATTTCGAGGATGAATCTGAGTTTATATTTTAAAATTTCATTAACTCATACAGCACAGGCTGTCACCATATACACAATTTGCCATTGCGGTAAGCTACTACTAATTATACACTGCCTGCTATTTTATCTTATACATAAATAAATATTATTTTATAAGTGTATATATATGTATATGGAAAACCTATTTTGAAATATTCTATTGTAGATTTTGATAATTTATATTATACCTACATATATTATTAACATCTTTTTAAATAAAGAATTTATATACAGTTTATTTACTCTATATTTTATTTCAAAATTCTAAATTAATCAAACATATCACAAGATGATTTATATTTATATATACTACTATTTTGTAATTACTACCGATTCTTCTGACATTTAAGAATAGATATTTATGTAATATGTGTATGTAGTGTATGTATCGCATTCATTATATTACCTTTTAAAATGGATTAATTATTATTATTTTTTTTGTTTTTATAATGTAAATTATTAAATAAATAACATTGAAGATTGCGGTTATACGACATTTAAAAATTACGTCGTTAAATATATTTATACCGCAAAGGAGTTCAAGGAGCACTCGATACTTTAAAAATGAATTATTGAATAAAATCAGCCATAATCCAGTCGCTGAATGCATTTTCAGGTAACATAAATAATAAAAATCTTTAACCTAGAAGCCTAAAATCTAGACTTTAGAGTCATCCCATAATCGTGTTCACTGTAAAGTGTTCGAAACGTCAGGAAATCAAAAATACAAAATAAAACAAAAATCAAATACATGCGATAGAATTCGTAAAAGTAGTTTAATTTCAAACCTAGACTTTATTGGTTAATCCAACCATATTTAGATGCCGTCATAGTGCCGTAAATCCAATTATTATTTTTATCCAGATATTATTTTTGTTAATTGTTAAGCGCATTCTCTAAACAGTTAGGCTGTTAATAAAAAAAACAAAATTCACTCGTTGGAAGGTCTTCCGTGTCCATTTTTGGGTTATTTCTGACGATATTGTGTCCTCTATATCATCTTATCATCACGATGATAGACCTCAAATTTAGCAAGTATTTTAAAATTGTATCTAATTAATCGAAAATTGAAATTTTGTTTGTGAATTCACCTGCTCTAGGATGAATGCAAGGAAATACGTTTAACTGCACTTGTTGAGGTCGAGCTAGGTAACGGGTGCTGGCATCTAGTCTAGATCTCTAGCACCCGTATTGTCACTCTAACGTCAGAATATAATACCACTTTAGGTTAATATTAAAAATATATAATATTTTTACGTAACTGTCTTTTTACGATTTAGTTTTACCTAATAAAATTTTATTAGTAGGTATACTTTATTATATAATTATTTTCATTTTATTATATTCGCTTGTTACAAAATATTGTTTAGTTATGTAAAATTTATAAGCACTTATATATCTTAACTAGATATTTCACTAATATTTAATTAAACAGTTATTATGTTGCGTTAAAAAATTAGATCTCATGTTGTAGGTATTATGATATATTATTACTCGTTTGTAATATAAGGTTAATAACCATATAATTGGTAGATTGATGTTAAATTTTTAATTAAAACATTTGCGCTCCCCAACGATTACAACAAATATCTCTATGGTGCTTACTAATAAGGCCTATGACCATTGAAACTATAAAAGTTGCAGAGCGCAAGTGTCCTCTTCTGTAGTCATTGTAGGTATACATATGACCTAATTTATATATACACATATTGATCGCTTATTATGTGTATATCATTTTAATGCTGTTATATTGAAAAATATTGGTGCCTGATAAAATTGTGCCTGACGGTAATTGGCAATTTGGTTCTATTAACTCAAACTAGCTTCGAGTTTTGGGTTTCACCTAATTAACTCATCTAACATGACTTTCAGAATTTGGCGACATGCCTTATTAGATACCTTGTAAGTAGCCCAGGACTCCAGCCTCGCAAATAATTTCACGGAACTAAGATTCCATTTCTTTAGAACCTTGTTCAACAGGCACGGTAAAGGACAAAGTTTACTTTATATGTAATTAGCTAGATATACCCTTATATCAGCTAAATGCCTTTCTTCTTCTTGTAGGTATACAAGTACCCACTTTACAAGTAGTATTATTCATTATTCAGTACTTTGTTATTACTTAGGTTAAGTGTTTTGGGGCAAAATTACACGACAAGATTTTATTTAGATAATGAAATTAATGTATAGACTTTAAGGCCTTACGTTATTATAAAATTGTTGAAGTTTGATAAGTACCTACCTAAATAATAGGTAAGTGTTGGCTTTACCAAGATGAGAATATCATATCTTGGATAAATTGGATTTTTATGAAAGCTGTAATTTATGTTTGCATTTTTTTTATATTTTATTTTGTATGTTAAACAGGATTATAAAAAGTATTTTATATGCTAAAGATTCTCTAATAATTAAAACATGATTAACATACAATTACATTATTAATGCCTAAATTGGTCATCAAATATTTTAAAAATATAATTGCAATACTCTTGAGATGTCTACATTCAATACCAATCTTGCCAAGCGTTTGTTATATGGCCAAGAGGCACTTATTAAGCTTCGTATTCGGACTGTTGACGAACAACCGACGCTTAAGATGTGTTCTTGCTATAACAACGAATCTCCCGTTCAGAGGAGAGTTAAAGTATGCTGAAAATCGCCAATGGCGATCCGATTTTCTATAGCCACATGCAAATAAATGTCATGTATGTGTAGGAGTCGTTTCAAGAATGACAAACCTACCTTCGTATTATCAAATTGAAGGCGTATATTTCACATCGCTTATTCGATACCACAGAGATGATACAAAAACCTACTCTCTGCAATAGGATTAAGCACAATTAATGTTAGTGTATCCTTCCTTGTGTCATGATTGTTATTCATTATTATGAAAATTTGTATTTGTTTGTACATGACTGGCTCTATCATACTAAAGAACAACTGTTCTATGTGCTTATTCCCAGATGTAAGCAATAGAATTTTGTCATTCCACATTCCAAACTATATTTAAGAACATATTTGCTAACAGAATGAATGTCATATTTATTAAAGAATATCTTTACATCTCTTTAGCAATGGATGTTATTATATTTTTTCCTATGCAATGAATGAATCTCTAGAGCCGGCACTACTTCAGAGTATTTTAACATTATCTTTCAGTTAGATTAGGCGATACATACCTAAGTATTCCAGCGTTTGATATTTTCGTAATAAAATCAACATCACGTAATCAATATAGTAATTACGAGCGGAAATAGAGGACAAAAGTAGGTATGTAGCCCTCTTCTTTAATCTCAACATTACATACTATATTTCTTTAAGGTCTTATTTAAATGATATTCTTAATTCTGTTACATATTAATTTGAAGATTTTGAAGCTCAATCAAATTTGTTTCAAAATTTATTTTTTGTAGGTAGTATTTTGAAGTTTAAACTGTTATCATATGAAGTAGATAAGTCTTAATGATGTTGTTAGCCGTATTTACCTTTAGATAAGCATTTATATAACTATTATAATTAAGCCTAGTGCAGACTGTGTGCAGTCGCAGCGGGTTAGACTGAAATAGACATTCGTTATGAACTTATCAATTCATACTACCATATTAGGAATACCAACTTTGTGCCACTCAAAACATAGTCTAGGTGATGTTTCTTATACATTATTATTAACGTAGGTATCTACGAACTTATACGAAAATAACTTCTTACGGGAATTTTTCAACGGTGCTTTCATATCATACCTTTCGGGTAAAGACTTCATTATACCTACTAGAAATATAGTTAGACAAATATTCATGTTGTATAGACCCTTTGCGCTGGCACATAGTTTACTCTAAGCTTTAAAATACATTCAAGATTTACATTGAAGGCGCGGGGACAGTGGAGCTGGTTAAAATCATGATATGTCTTAATGGTTTTCTTATTTTTCCCTCAGCCTTGAGTGGAGATCGTGCCGGTGTATTTTAAATGGCAATTGGATGTTCTATCCTATATAATTATATTCATGAACCAATTAATTGATCTCATAAACTAAGTATTTATACATAATATTAAATGTTTAAGCTTTAATATTAGTGATTAATTGGTTTTACAGCCGATTTATGTTGAAATTGCCTCCTAGGAGGCAATAAAAAGCTCTGTTACTATACTAAGGGATTGAAGAAATCACATTAATTATATAAGAAATGCTTCAGAACTGCAGTAGTTAGGTAGGTTATATCTACAGCACAGATACTATAAATTACAGACGCTAAATGTAAAACCAATCACTCTTCTAATATTATTGATTAGCAATTATAATGCACAAGTCTACAATATCTAGCAGTATTTAAATATAAATTGCTGACTCATTTAATTAGTTCAATATATGTCAAGGCCATCTTTGTTCATCAGAATAATATAAGATTAGTCTTCCTGGCCCACCTAATTATTCAAAGTATAGGAAAAAAATCAGACAATATTTTTTTTTATATTATAATATAGTATGCCTTAATGTTTGTTAAATACAACCGTAAGTAAAGCACTTTCCTTTGGCAAATTCTTTAAATTAATATCGGTTATTTTTGACTTTGAATTAGATAGCGCCCCGTGAATTCCAAAAAAAAAGGGGCCCCTTTAATTCATGGGGCCCTAGGCTGAAGCGTTAAAAGCCATATGGTAGATCCAGCCCTGCATATTACTCAAGCATGTATGTTTGAATTTTGTTAGATATTGTCGATATTGTGTATTTCATAGTTGTGAAGTATCTGTCATAGAAACATAAGATTATATTATTTACAGGATCAAAATTGTGTTTATTATGCCATCATTAGCTATAGAAATAGTTTTAATTGCATTTGATATTATTTAGTAATAATCGTTTGTCTTACTCTCGGGAAGAATTGACAGTATATAAAATATATCTACCTTCGAACATCGACCAAATAAATGCTAAAAATAGAACACAGTGGCTCATCTTTCGATCTATAATGAACACCAAAACTTAAAAGGATGCAAATAAAAATTTGGTGTAGAATGCATAGAAAGCGAGCGTAATTATTTATTACTGTATAGATATCTTCAAACTCTTACGACCTAGACACTAACATGCCGTTGTCAGTGACAGTTTAGCGGGGGGCCGCCGAGCAACAAAAACAAATTAATGTGTTGAAATTTTAGTGTGACACTAATAGTTACCGCTCTCGTCGGCAACGCGAGCGATTTTTACTCAGCGAATCGCGGCACTTTCGTAAATTTGCTCTGTCACTCACCGTCCCGCACTAAGCTGCCGCTCACAGTTAGGTACTGCATGCTGCGGGGGGACTAGCGATAAGAGCAAATGTATTAAAATATTCAGTGATGCTCATGTACTAAAATGTTCAGTCTGTGAGCGATAAATTGAGCGACGGCTTCTTAAACAATATATTTGAGATGATGCACTAGATGTACGCACGTGGCACGGCCGCCGCTCCGCTCGCAGACCTAGCCACCGCTTGCCGCTAAAACATGAACTTCTGGCTGCGCCGTTAAACATATAAGTGTATAGCGTGTATTAACACGACATAATACGATCATTAAATTTGTCTATCATTATGTTTACCTAAAACAAACAATCCCGTTTAATTTGACTCCAATTTTAAGAAATGGGCCAGCTAACAATCTTGCAACATTCGGGCGAAATGAATCTACTCGCCTAACATTCCACAATAAAGTTTTATATGCGTGTGTGTGTGTGTGTGTACATTTAGAATTGTTGACTCACGGCCCAATATAAATATTCTGTTGCACAGCGTCCTAGCTTGAAATTTCTCTACAAGATAAAATCTGGGCAAGCAAAATGCGTAAGATAGCTACTAAACTTTATTTGGTCGACGTAATGAAATACAGATAGATGTTTGAACAACTAAAAATGTTTTACCACTATCATGCTTTAACATATCTACCATTTTGTTTTATACTGTTACTCCTGTCGCCGATCCGGAACGCAGCAGCGCTGGTTTTGAAGTAGCAATTTTACAGCGTATATTTTTGAAGCAAAATCGGTAATATATTAAATAAAGGTCTCATAGACTATTTTATAAAAATGTAAATAAATGTATTATGTTAGTAATTATACTTACCCAAGTAATAAAGTAAAATCTACTACTTACAATAAAATCTGCTATGTTTGGGATAAATCCCTAAATTCTGGGTATTAACACTATAGATACCTACTAAAAATTAAAACCAATACGTGAGACATTAAAATGGAAATATATATTAAAATAATGGCGCGAAGCCATTATTTTACATATATATAGATATTCGTCTTTTGTAAATTTTAATGAAATATTACAGCTAAGAACGCTGGCTAATTCATACTGAAAGTTCATTCAGATTTTTTATTGCATTTCATAAATTACGCTATAAGCCTAGCCTAGCTGGGTGTTATAAAGATATATATCACTAATTAAGCTAACACAAGGAAGGACCAAATTATTCTCTACGCTGCTTCGTTCCGGAAATAAAAATTTTGTGATAATATGTAATCTTAATTATTTAATCAACTAATATATAATGATTATTAATTAAAGCAAGGATTGTTTCATTTTTGACTTTTTCCATATTATGCTAAGATTGCATCATCACGGGAAGTGTAATAAGTAATAATAAGCCAAGGCGTGCCGACGTATATATTTAGGTTACGTAGGTTTACGCAGGTAAAAGGACTAAATAGAGTCATAAACATTTTACCAGGCATAACTCTCGAGTACGTGTTTCAATTTATAATTTATTGACACATGAAATGGACAATAATAATGCAAAATTGAGCATAATGCTTATTTCAAATAATGTATTTAAAATATACCATTACAATACAAAATATACAATGTCACCACCATCATCCTCTATCGCCCATGATTGTCGTAGACTGGTCGTACGCGACATAGTTAAATCTTATGCCAATCTCAGGCCGTAGTATTATACATACTAGGATATTTCTACTCTCAATATAACGAAGACACGCATCCATCGAATAAAATAAATCTTATTGTGCTACGCAGAAATCACGCGAAATAAACAACGCTCCATTAGGGTTTTTCATCGAGTTATAGTGGGAGGACCACACTGTAGAGTTCTCTGTCTAGAGCCGCGGGCCGATCCGTCCGGGGTAGTACCACGCTCGCAGAAAATTGACGCCTGAGCAGTGACAATATGCTGCTCTGCTTCGTTCGGCGAATTACTAGAGAGTTAACCCGCGTAACTTTCTTTCATTTCAATTAAAGCAATATGCTCTATATTTAAAATGATATTAAATAAAAATACAATAATGATGGAATCAAATATTTATTCAAGACCTCAATAACGGATCATGTGCGTTTCTCTCAAACATCGCACAATTAGTAATTAAAAAAGAAATATTAAATCTTTACTTATGGAATTGTCAGTATATACGAAAACTATCTAGTAGCTGTTTTTCTATTTTTTTTTATTACTATAAATCAAAGTAGCTCAGTCGCATCGCTCCATACAATCAATACAACCCTTATAACGCAGTCGTGGTATACGTTGTTAAGAAATCAGTTGGCGCGAACGCAATAAACCCTTCGAAGGCACTTTGTGTTGTCTCTCGATTATTGATTTTTCCGCTACAAATTTTACTATATCCTGCAGAAATAGAACTGTAGACGAGATCTGGTGAATTTTGCTAATGCTGTTAATTCAGTCACAAACTATTGATCATCAGCCTTCGAATTCGTCCTTTATTTGTCATTTTTGACAAAGTTTTGGGAGTTACGACCATTATTTTGGTTTTGCTCACATCCACGCGTAGACCCCTTTTCTTACAATCTTCTGTCATTGTGTCGACTAGGGTCTGCAGGTCAGTAAAAAAATATAAAATAAAATATAATATATATATATATATATATATATATACAGTAATACCCCGCTTTACGCAACCCCGTTATGTGCGGTTTCGCTTTTACGCGAATTTCAAATTTCGCGTTAAAATGCCTCGAATTACGCGACGTAAGTCCATGACTACGTTATATACATACATATTCATAGGTAAGAATAAATATGTATGTACGTTACGTAGTCATGATGAACTTGAAGATGTCGCGGTAAAGGATTTCGAAGAACTTGTAGCAACGCAACGCACGACGAACCTCTCAGCAATGAAGATGGTCAAATTACAGAATTATCCCATTAACGATAAGGAAGAAAAAGAAGAGAGAGTTTTATCTTTAAGCGGAATACAAAATGCTCTTTCAAAAATTTATTCCGGTTTAAACATATTCCGGAGCATAGCGAGTGATGATGAGCGTGTTTTGACCGTGTGTCAAACAATTAAAAACAGTGTTGGATGTTATGAACGTATTATACAAAAACGTAAAAGAAACGCTATGCAAAAGACAATAAATGTATTTTTTCGTAAAAAAAAACATGTTATATGTACCGCATAAAGTGTTTTTTTTTTTGTTGAAATTTTATTGAAATGGCCAGCACATTGCATAACGCCAATTCCAAAAATAAAGATCTATATATATGAATACTACAAAATAACATCATCTAGAGCTACATATGTACAAATACTTCACATACATATATCAAGTCACCAAGGTATGCAATGAGACACTCTTAATTTAATTACTAGGTACAACAAATGTATTACCACACCTTAACATAAACTACTCAAAAAATTTATAACAAGATTTATAATAATACTTGTGGCAACCTTGGGTACAGGTTATTAGTATTAATAGAAAAGTGGTACTACCGTAATGAAAGTTTCACATTCACATGCAAGATTACAGAAAAACCTTATAAAAATAGTTAATTTATCACCCCATGGTATTGAATTGCCAACATTTTATTCCATATTGAAATTGACTGATGCTAATATACAAATAAATATATATCATTTTAATGAAATGACTATTGTATGGTAAAAGGTATAAAAGATTACTCATAATAATTTTACATCTATATGAATGAACGCCTGAACGATGAATGAAAATAGTGAGAACAGCTGTAAAATCAGGTAGATATCATTTAATATAAAAATACTTGAATAATATTCAAAAAAATTGATTTAATAGTTTTCATCTAGTTGAAATATTTTAGCTGCTATCGTTACTGATGCAACTCGCGCAAAGCTGATGTATTCAAACAATGTCCGTAAACTCTAGATACGCGGCGCCATAACAATACTTGAAAACATTAAATACTAATTCATTACTATTATTTATAATATGCTTATTTATAATATGTTTTAAGCACATAACAAATAATTTTAGGTCTTAGTATAGATAGCAAAACTAAAGACTTTGTAGAGTAGGTAAGCTGAAATTACAGTCTTTTTTTTAATTTTTTAAACTAAGATTGACAAAATTAATATTTTTTTTATTTTTTTAATTAAGATTGACAAACTCTTTAGGAGAGATAATAAATGTTGATAAACAGACAGACAGGATCGAACAGAATAGACATACAAAGGCAGCTAAAAATTACATAGAAAGTATGAAACAATTATGTATGACTGACGACATTACCAAGGTCGCAGGAAAGCGCTGGATGCAGGTGGCGCGGGACCGTGTTGATTGGCATTCTCGTGGGGAGGCCTATGTCTAACAGTGGACGTTTACGGGCTGATGGATGGATGGAGGGCATTATGTACATTGTCAAAATAGTCTATATCAAACTTTATTTAGACAGAATTATTACTGTAAAACCGCAGTCATAACTAGCTCATGTAATAATTCATAGATGTCATTGGAACCAATATTATTTTAAACGTCACAAATTAAAGTTATACTGCCAATAAATTTCGTTATTGTGTTACAAATGCTATTTATGTTACAATCAAATAATAAACAACTGCTACACATTCATTCCTTTGATGGAATTTGTCTTCGGCGTCCACTCACATATTCCTATAATTCACATATACATATATTATAAATAGTACTAGAATCGGTAATGATATGAGACTAAATAGTAAAAAAAACATTAATAAAAAGTTATTAAATTATTATCATATCACTCATATTTACATGATATTAGAATGATCACATTGCTAATTTCTAATTTATATTTTCATATGGATGCTGTTTTAAATATATTTATATGCATATTAATTTAAAACTATGACGAATTATTACTTAGAACACTTATTACAAAGTTAAGACCCTAAATCTACTATTATTTTAAGGTAGGGTGAGGCACAGATTTACACACAGAACAACATACGTTTTAGATCCCCCCAATTTAAGAGTAAGAGAGCGTTCATTAATTACGTAAGGCATTTTTGACGATTTTTTGACCCCCCCCCTCCACCCTAGGTGAAATGTCATAAGATTTCGATTCAAATCTCACGTGAGATTTTTACGTGATATTTGCCAAGACCCTCCCTCTCCCCCAAGTGAGATTTAGTAAGATTCGGCTCGACTATAACGAGCATACGACCCAAAAAAAAATACCTCACGTAATTAATGGACACCGCTAACAGCCCCTTGTTTCAAATTAAAAGTTAAATGCTACACAGTAATGTTTCTTGAACCTCGCAATGTTAGGCAAGCTAAAAACATAATTTACAACAGAGAAAATAAAAATAAGATCATAACCGAAAGAAAATACAGAATACAAATATCATATTAGATATGAAATTGATAATACGTACATCGTCAAAATCAATTCAATATGGAGCGTGCGGAATAAAACTTTAGTAAAAGCACAACATAATAAAATTTAATAACAAAGTTCTTTTAGAATTAGCAATAATAACATGACAAAGGAGAATCTATTAAATAAACATAATAAAATTCTTGAAAGAAATGTTTGTTATAATATTATTTAACAATCACCATTTTTTTTTTACTTTTCCAATGAGGTGCTAGTAACTGCTTTGTTAAGGCCACCTGCCAACAATGAAATCTTTATTTTACAACAATGAAATCTTTATTATAGCGCAAAATTACCATACCTTATACTATTATTGATGATTTTTATTAATAAACCCGTAGATTTCTTTAAAAATAATCTCCATTTCGTTTTACACTAACATATAGATTTTTCCTAGAAAGAAAGTCCTAATATATAGATTTTTCTAATAACTACATTAAATACTACGTTAGCATACTTTATCAACATTTTGTATTAACTTTCTATCGAGTTTCTATAACTCCCAACATTCCAGAAAATGTTAGACATGTTAAATTATATTTGATAACGGCGAGATTGCATTGCAATCCTTATTATTTGCAGGATAAACAAATGATTATACACAAGTTTATCGAATTCTTAAAGTGACTTAGTTAAATTACACAAATGCTATTGAGTAAGAAATATTTGAAACTGGTAGGTATGTTTAAACCGTAATCATTATAAAATGAACAGCGTAATTATCTAAACTACATCATCATCAATATAACCAATTGATTCTCTTTTTTAATATTTTAATATAATGGGTCATAATATTACATACTAGCCATAACAATTAAGTGTTAAAATATTAAAGGTAACCTTTAATTTTTTACTGGTCGGTATTTTCAACCAGCCAGACTAAAAAAAATACATATTTTTTACAAAACTGTTCAATTTCAAATAGTAGTATATGTATATCATAAAAATAATACGTTTTATTAACTTTGATAATTATTTATAGTATGGCTATATAATCAACTATGTATTTTTACATGAGAAATGACACATCAGAGCTCCCGTAACCAATGAAATATCAAATTAAACGCGAAATTCGTATTAATAATTTTATTGCATTGTACATATAAATAAATTCATAAACCTGGTTATGAAGAAAACTGTGATTAAATATTGAATAATGAATTCATTAAACTAAAATATAATAACTGAATGAGTTTTTATTTAAATTAAAAGTTTAATATCAAGATAATTTGAATGCTTATTTAAACAAAGTTAACAATTAATCACATTTTAATTTATAATAAATTTTAACACATTACTAGTTATACAAATTTTATTTATAACTCCTTTGTCATATCCTTATTGCTATATACAACGGTCACAAAACTATTATAAAAATGAAATGCAGGCTTAAACAATACCCCATTATTAAAGAATTGTCAGCGTTGATTTAGAAACTGCTGACACATACCCGCAATAAATAACGTGCTCCATTAGTATCGAAATAGCAGTCTTAGTGTACGAATATAATTATGATTTTAGACTCTATTACGTTACAATAAGCCCACATTAAACCAAACTGTATAAAATCTCCTAAAATTATTCTCGCATATTTATTAAATCTCCTAAAATTATTTTCGCTAACAAAAGTTAAAGTACAATTTTGTAGCTACGAGTAATTAACCATAACAGCCATTAGAATGCTATGCTTAAACCACTTTACATAGTATTTTAATTCTTGTTTAATCAAAATATATTTATTTTTATTTTATGTTAAATTAGTATTAGACGTGCTGAGGTATTTACAAAAATCATTTGCGAACGGAAGAATAAATATTTTTTTATAAATAGCCTAGCATATCAAATGCTGAATCAACAAAAAATAATCAGTAATTTCGATTATTGGGTACCATTATAGTTTAGTATTATTCTAAGTGAAAAGTTGAGAGTACCTACTAATTGTATAAAAAATTTCTGCAAGGCAGCGTAGTAAAATGTCCGTCTAAGGAATGGAATTCACTTTGCCGAATACCTTATAATGTTGTTGGAATTCCAACATTGTAAGTAAAATAGATTTAACGAAGCTAAAGCGAATTGAGTCTCGATACAGAGTGGTTAATAGCATACGAACATTAAATAAAATAAAAATGTCGATATACAGACTAGATAGATACATTGAACAACGCCACATGCTTATCAAGTGGCTTTACCGACGATGTATCAAACATGATATAGGTAAAAAGTAACTGTTCTAAATTTAAATAAATTTGAACACAGTCACAGTCTATAAAAATTGTCGTGATCAAAATATGTATGTCGGTAAGCATTAACATTTATTTTCTTATTCATTTGAAATAATATTCAATGAGATATTTGATTGTACTCACTTCTGTGATCTATTATTATATACCGTTTATTTTTCATAGCTTTTATATTGTTTACCATACTGTATGTCGACATTTTTTACGAGACATAAATTCTAGTTTGGTTGAATTTATTATAAATATTATTATTCATTACTCTTGGCACTCAATTTCTTCAAGTTTCATCTGTTTTAGGTCTTCTTTAGTTAACGTATTTTCAGATGACGTTTCTCCGTCGCTTGCGTCTGGGTTGACACTCTCATCTTTCTCTTCAATGGAGGAGTGCTCATTGCGAAGACTTGTGCCACTGCCTTCACATTCGCCAGTCGGACGTAGAACGAGGTACATCAAGAGATCGGACAAAGATATTATACCAATAACTTTGTCCTCCTCGTCCACTACAACTAAACGATGGACCTACAAATAAATATAAATAAATTAAATATAGAAGATAAAATACGAAGAATAACATGAAAATGTCATATAACGTGATTATAAAATGATGACTTCATGATGGTAGCGGCTACGAATACTACCAACCCTTACATACTCGTGGATGTCGAAGACGACTAAGAGCCTTATACGGACCTGGGACAATTCCATCTGAGGCCGTTTAGTCAACAAATACATAAATATTGTATAGATGCCAAGTAATTGGGAGAAGGGTAGGAGAATGATGTGTATTTTCACTTCAAATGTGGCAAATACTTTCACTGATCTAAAATCACACACAGAACGCAATTTGCTTATTAGATTTACGGTATCAACGTGCTATAACCACTTGTGCTATCTCAAATTAAAATCTCTAGTTTCGCCGGCATGTATCCTATGTAATTTCATTGATAAGGCGGTATAGTAAAAAGCAAAAATGTTACAAAACATTAGATACACCTTCAGGGTATGCTACTTCCCACGGGCTGGTCACGGATGGCAAAGTAGCGGTACCAGTGGCCGGCCTAATGGCGATGGGGAGAGAATACGGTGGGTTATGGGGCCACGCACTGCCCTTCCGTCGCCCCGGACGGAACGGGCGGCGTGTGTCCGGACCATAGCCTACCCAAAAAGGGTATGCTACTTATAATATTAGAATATCTCACCTCAGCTCTTACTATTCGTTCCATGACATCGAAAAGGGTTTCATCAAGCGTACATTTCTGCACACCTTCGAACCACTCGTTGCGGTGCTCATTAGCCGTTTTCAAAGATACGTCTAAGTTATTATAGGTCTTTTCAGCGGCCAGATTCTGTAATAAACAACATAGAAATATGTTGATTAACACATATAGACAAAATTAGAAATGATTAGACAGTTTTGTATACTTTCAGCTTTTAATAAAAAGATCCTATTTTGTTAGGTTTAATCCCACCAGATCAACTCCAGCCAGGATCCACAATGGTCTTCATAAAAGACACTGAGGTTTGACCCTCCGGAAGTCTCGGAAAACGCTTTTAATTATCTTGGGACCCGCAACAAATTTAATTAGGAAAGAAAAATAGGAGGAGTTGAAGTAACTCCACTTCCCTCCTATGCAAAGCGGGAGACATGAAGCAAAATTGGTAATGGGCCAATAGACAAGAGGACGTACTGATCGTGAAGCGTTTTGCCAGAGACTGCACTCCCATAGGATGTGATGAGCTATTTGTTCAAAATTGCAGTTTGTTGAGAAACTTTGACAAAATCGTGAAGCTACCTAGTTTAAAATAGAATAATTTACTTCTAAAATTCCCATGACCTGTGAGGAATCGTGCTACATAGTGGTCAATCTCTAGCCATATTTTGTGTAAACGCTCTCAAATAGATGGAAAGAATAGATATAGATGACGGCTCTTCGTTGACGAGTCCAACCTTGCCTGCCATTCGTTCAGGAGCTCTGCGTACACGAAGGATTGCGGCGCAAAAGTCTGGTAATTTTAATACGATCGCGCGGTAAAGAAAATAGGTGCTCATTTATAAAACCCGATTACAACAATATAATAAAAATGTGTAAACATTGTCGGCTAGATAGCATACCGTTACCTTAAGACGTAAATATGATACGAAGCGAAATTTGCATGTCCTACAATAAGTCGCGGTGGTGTAGTGGCAGCACGATTGGGCCGGAGTCCCAATAGGCGCGGATTCAAATCCCGCTTGTGACATCATTTTTCGCTTCGTAATCGGGTTTTATAAATAATTAAGCATATTAAATGCTAAATTTGGTCCCTTGGATTGGTCTGTCTTCCTGTAAAGATTTTAAAATAGTTGTCTGGCGAACATGTATAATAATGGAGCGTCAGAATTTACGTCAAATCGAGTAATTATTTGAGAGCTTTAAAGCGTCTGCAAAGCAATACGGCCCACGAAAAGTGTCTAGGAGTATTGACGACATGTTTTTACCGATATTATCTAAAATATACGTAAAATAGCTTATATAATTTACGTGAGGTATGTAATGTTTTCATGTATCTTGATTACCTGATACCTGGAAATTGGCCGTCTGACCAAGCGAGCAGGTAGGTATGCGATCGTAGTACACACTAACACTACTTAATCTTAGACATTTTATTCGTCACAAAAATCGTTACGTCTGGTGGCCCTCTCTTTTTGAGGTTGGAGAGCACCTCCGCCTCTGGTCCCACGCGCCTCCAGGTCCCACAGACTGTCCCGGCCAATGAGCATGCCGCCACGGTCGCCACCGTGCGGTATCCGCGGATGGATATGACCGGCATGACTTTCTGCGGACGCCACAGAAAAGTCCTTAGTTGGACTTTCAGAGACCGCTCTGAACGTCTGGTGGCCCTGGGATCTTGCTCGATTAATGTCGCCGTATTCATAAATAATCCATGCAATAAATCTGGCCAGTTTTCATATAATTCATTTATATTAAAAAAATATGCATAGTTTCTATTAAATTGCTTAAGAGCACATTCGAACTCTAGAATTATGCCTAGTTAAAGTCAACAGATTTTCTTCCTATTACATAGGACTGACAATTACGTAACTGAAAGTGAATATTGCCTACTCCCTAGAGTGATAACGATGTGAAAATACAAAATAAAAAAACTGAAACGGTACTTACAATAACATCAAACTTGGCGTATATATCTTTAAGCCGTCCGTTTTCGTCAATAAGCGGTAGCGCCGACACACGCCGGTTAACGAACTTCCGAAGAGCATCGATGATCGAAGTCTCCTCTGTAGCTGTTTCAATATCATTCAAGGTACCAATACGAAGATCACGCAATTTTGATTGCAAGTATGCAGGTTTCGGCAACTCATTTATCTGAAAGGTATAAATACAGTGAGTTATCGTTACTTTATATTTATATAAGTATACAATTCTAATGACACGCAAGTATACTAACAGGATTGTAATATTCTTACTAATATTATAAATGCGAAAGTAACTGTCTGTCTGTCGCTCTTTCACGCCAAAACTACTGAACCGATCTAAATGAAATTTGGTACACAGATAGTCTAGAACCTGACAAAGGACATTGGTTACTTTTTAATGCAAAAAAGGGTTGATGAAACGTTGTAAGGAAATATCGTCATTTTTAAAGCCAGAAGCTTGAAACTTATTTTTAGGCTATTGATTAGATATAAATTAATATGACATTAAAATTTCGTAAAAATATTACCCTTAAGGGGTAAAATAAAAATAGGTGATGAAAAACTTTAGGATAGTAACCTTTTACGCGGGCGAAGCCGCGGCCAGGAGCTAGTAGTAAATAAACCTCGCGGCAAACTCCGGGGAAACCGGACATTAATTAACAGTAATGTTCTTGAACATTTGTATAACACCATTCTATTTCAGTATTATATCAGTTCGATACATATTGTGAACTCACAACGATCTGGTACTACATTACATTGGTTTTTAATACGAGCAAAAAAGGTTTTGGCGGGAAAGTCTAAGTGTCGTGTGGTGGTCTTATATACAATATTATAGTGTCCACGTTATGTTATAGTAAATAATGTTGTTGCCATTTTAACTAATGTAATACAGACAAGTAGTTTAATTTATAATAATATATGTATTGACCAACAATAAACAACTAAACTAAACAGCTTTACCTATTTCACTTCGCAATATAACTAAATATATTCCAAATCGGTTTATTATTTATAATCCGTTGGTTACGTTGCAATTGTTACTTTCATGGAGATTTGGGAAAGGTGTTTTTTTTTTGCAACACAAAATAAAATAGTAAAATGTAATTGTCCCTCTTTATTTGATTGCAACGAATAAAATTTACATCATCATCTTGCCCGTATCCCAATTTATTTTGGGTCGACGCAATATGTCTTCTCCTTCCATACAACCCTATCAAACGTCATCTCTATGGTCACTGCATGTCTATCCACATCATGTTTCACGCAGTCCAACCATCTTTTCTTCGGCCTTCCCTTACCCCTAAATGTATGTTGAATTCATACCGAAAACTTTCCCCACAACATCACTTTCATTCCGTCTCATCACATGTCCATATCACGTAAAGCGTTCACTCCTTAACTTATCCGTCACTGGCGCACCTTTAAAACATTTTCTTATACGTTCATTCCTTACGAACGAATAAAATTCACAATGAAACCTAAATAAAAAGTGTTAGGTAAACTTTATATTTATAACATGTATAGCAGTGGGGCAAAAATAAATTGTTATAACAATTAACAACTAACAATTAAATTGACAGATTTAGTTGCAACAACAAAAATAATTAATTGTAATTGCAATATACCACAATTAACAATTAATTAATTGTGCTTGTTAAACTATACAATTACAATTAATTAGTTGTTTGATGCACATATACAGTTGCAGTTAACAATTAATTAATGTCCTTTCATCATCATCATCATCATTTCAGCCTATTGCCGTCCACTGCTGAACGTAGGCCTCCCTCATTTTACGCCACAGAGTGCGGTCCTGTGCCGCCTGTATCCAACGACGCCCAGCAACCTTCACTAGGTCGTCTGTCCACCTAGTGGGGGGGCGTCCCACACTGCGTCGTCCGGTACGTGGTCGCCACTCTAGAACCTTTCTTCCCCAGCGGTTGTCGGTTCTTCGAGCGATGTGGCCTGCCCATTGCCACTTCAGCGTGCTAATTCTTCGTGCTATGTCGGTTGCACTCGTTCGTCTGCGGATTTCCGTATTTCGGATTCTATCTCGCAGAGAAATCCCGAGCATAGCCCGCTCCATAGCACGCTGAGCGACTTTGAGCCTGGTTATGAGGCCTACATTTAGGGACCTAAGTTTCCGTGCCGTAAGTCATCACTGGTAACACACATTGGTCACAGACCTGTGTTTTCAAACACTGAGATATGTTGGATGAGAAGATCTTCTTAAGTTTCCCGAACGCTGCCCAACCCAGTTGGATTCGTCGGCTGACCTCTTTCTCGAAATTGGATCTACCTAACTGGACTATTTGTCCAAGGTAAACATAATGATCGACAATTTCGAGAATCGCATTGCCAACTAGGACCGGTACAGGAATGACATGGGCATTTGACACGACTTTCGTCTTGTCCATGTTCATTCGTAAACCCACTAGTTGGGATACCCTGCTGAGATCGTTGGGCATGGTGCCCAGGTCCTCCATGGATTCTGCCATGACTACAATATCGTCTGCGAATCGAAGGTGAGTGATGTATTCGCCATTAATGTTGATGCCGAGTCCGGTCCAGTCTAAAAGCTTGAAGACATCTTCCAGTGCAGTGGTGAACAGTTTCGGAGAGATGACGTCTCCCTGTCTCACGCCTTTCTGCAACTGGATCGGTTTCGTACTCTTATCCCGAATACGGACTGACAATGTCCTTTAACGAACATCGTTATAGGATAGAGAAGGCTAATGTTAAGTATGTGAAGGTTTTGTATGATTCCTCTGTAATGATCTGTAAGGCTTGGATTTGAGCTAGTACAATATATAAAAGTGTAATACAGTCATAACAGGCAACTAACTAGAATAATTGAGGATAGGAAGAAGAAAACAAGGATAACCGTAGATTTAAATAGAAAGATAACTCTTATAACTCCACATTTATTTAAATTAGTATTCAGATTTGAAATAAGCATTTCAAATGACAAGCGTCAATTGTTCTTTGAATAGTTGAGATTGCACTTAAACACAACTCTCTTTTCAAACACTCGGTCTGTTAGTTTATTAATGGCGATAGACTCGTGCCACCATAAAGTTTGCAGCGTAGTGGCACTAGTTGTGTACCTACTTATTTACATCCATCAAATAGCTATTGTAATTGTTATAATAATTTAATCGGAATTAAGTTACTTGCAAACTTACTTACTTGTTAACAATTTAATTGCAATTAAATTTATTGTAAACGACAATTAAGAGATTTCAATTCAAAACTGCAATTGATTTCAATTGCATTTCAGAATTTAAAAAATAATTGTATTAATTTAATTGCAATTTGGTTGGACCAAATATTGTAATTGTTTGCTTCTATTCTACGATTGAACAATTAATTGAATTTTAACTGATGTATAGTAATGAGAAAAATACTATATTAGAAAAATATATAATATATCTAATATTAATATCAGTTTTCTTTTTTGACAAGGAATTCAAAAATTAGTAATATTGATCTGTACTAGTTATACATACTACAAAAATTAAGGGAGCAAGAAAATATCCAAATTTTTGGGGGATTTTCAACAGGCTATAACTTATACAAAAATGGTGGTATAGCAAAAAAAAATTGATAATTGTTTTCGAGTAATCTTAAAAAAACCAACGAAAAAAAAATTTTCGAATTTTTTTGGTTTTTTTTAATCTACGGACGTGGAAAACATTTTTTTGACTTAACCTGCATATGGACTGGATAGCTCAGTTATTTACCTTTAATTTGGTTTTTTAAAAATCTCAATACGAGCATTTCTCACTGAGATATCGGTGTTAGAATGGAAAAAGATCATTTTGTCTTTGATTACCAATATCTCAGCAACCAATGATCGCACAGAAATTTTAAAGTTGATTTTAAAAACGTGAATAAATTCTCTACAAGGATTCGCTATTGATTTTTGAAAAAAAACTTTTTTCAATCATTACATGAATTTGAAAAAGCAACCAAAAGTGGGCTTTTGTGGTTTTTTGGAAAATCAAGCGCCCAATCAAAAATATTGCGGAAAACAATAGCTTGTTAAGTGTGCCTTTTACTGTTCAATATACCCACAAAAACCCTACGAAGTTTTAATTTAATCCAACCAACCGTTTTTTTTCCCTCTTGATTAAATTTTTTAAAAAATTTCTGTGCAATCATTGGTTGCTGAGATATTGGTAATCAAAGACAAAATGATCTTATTCCATTCAAACACCGATATCTCAGTGAGAAATGCTCGTATTGAGATTTATAAAAAAACAAATTAAAGCTGAATAACTAAGCTATCCAGTCCATATGGAGGTTAAGTCAATTTTTTTCCACGTCCGTAGATTAAAAAAAAAAACAACAAAAAAAAACAAACAAAAAAAATTCGAAATTTTTGTTTCGACAAAAAAAATTCAAACAGATCCGAAAACTAGACACTTAAGACTACAATTTGCTTTTCTTTGCTGTACGACCATTTTTGTATAAGTTACAGCCTGTTGAAAATCACCCAAAAATTTGGATTTATTTCTTGCTCCCTTAATTTTTGTGAGAAGTGTATTTCGTAACAGACAATGATAAAAAGGATCACTTTTTAGGAAGCACAGCTATACAAATTAATTAATTTCACAGCTTTTATATATAATGCTACCATTTAGCTGCATCAGTGTAGCACTCTGGTATCACAGGGTGCCCCTGCTAGCCTGTGGCGACTGATGGCATATTATTTGGAGGGGAGCGGACGCCCATATCGTGCGGTGTCCCACAGGGGTCGGTCTTAGGACAGACCCTGTGGAGTATCGGATACGACTGGGCGTTGCGAGGTAGCCTCCCTCCCGGGCTGGGCGCAATTTATTACGCTGCTATTTCTGCACTGTGGGGACGAAGGCAGCGTGACTGTTGGCCAAAACTCTCCCGTGGGGCTTGGAAGTGGAGATGATCACCGGACTTTACCGGCGGGTATCGGCGACGCTGGCAGTGGGCGACAACATCTCGCCTCACGACTTGGCCACCTGGCGGGGCGACGCCCGCCGGGACGTTATTGCTGGTTGGGCAATCCGGCTGGAGCGGCCTCGGTTCGATGCTCGGACCGTGGAGGCCTCCGGCTGGTGCTGATGGAGAGGTTGGGTCAGCGGCACAGAATCATCTCCTTCCGACTGGTGCAGGTATTGACGGGGCATGGTTGCTTCAGCAAGTAGCTGCACACGGTTGTGAGGCTGGAGAGGACATCGTCCTCCATCACAGCGATTGTGACGAGGACGCGGCGCAGCATACGCTCGAGGTCTGTATAGCCTGACTTCGTCGCTATCATCGGTGCCGACCTACGCTGCCGGCTGTCGTGAAAGCGATGGTCGAGAGTGTCAGGACCTGGGACGCGGTCGCCGCCTGCTGCGAGGCTGTCATCGCGCAGAAGGAGGCGGCGGAACGAGTCTGGGAGGATTCCCTCCATGCGGTGCGGCTGACCGGGAAATAGTCCGGTCACCCGGCGTGAGGCCACCGCGCGAGGACGACGCCCCGACTGCGAAAGCTGTCGGAGCGTCGACACGAGACGAACCCGCGAAGGTAAACCGCCGGGCGGGCGACCGAAGACAAAGATCGCGTACTGGTGGCCCGCTCGCACGGCGAAGAGAGGTGTTTGCAGGGTGGGTCTATGGGGTTGCGCGCCGCCTCTTCCGTCGCCCCGGACCGATTTGGCGGGGCGCAACCAGGTCCATTCCACAGCACAGAAAAAGGAAAGTCTGTATTGCCTGGGCAGGGCGGCATCGTGAACTCGTCGCAATCATCGGTGCCGACTATCACTAAGACGATGCTTGACAGCGTCAGAGAGACAACTCCCCACGTTAACACACTCCGTCACCGGCATATCGGACAGCACAGGCGCGATTAGCTGCGCCTGACTTGTTAATAGGATTATTGATACTAAGAAACGTATACTGAATCAGTTTGTGTTAAAACTAAAAAGGGTGTTTAGCAATGTTAGTCATCGCATTGGTAGTATGATAATCAAAGCACGTTATTCAAACAGCTAGAATAAGCTGCAAGTGTTCATATGATGTTACATATACCAGAATTATTCAACATTTTCTTAAGATCTGGCACAATTAAGTAGACTTATGCTATATAAATAATTCCAAAAAAACAACGCACTGTCAAAAACCAGAACTTCCTCAACATCCTTTGTATGATACATACAATGGACATCTTAAAAATACAATTTAGTTTGAACAGTCTCTGTCAACTCCACGGATGCCTGCTTTCTATGGAATGTTTCCCATAGTGATATTTAGACGCCAAATATGAACCCTGATGAAAGGATGAAGATCCGTCACTAAATGGTTTCTTTCTCAGCAGATGAAATTTTAAGCCATGGTCTTCGTTTACAATGTCTATTTTGTATTTCTTTAAAAGACTGTAATAAGGAAATATCTTTTTATTGCGGAGTACTTTACAAATTACACCCAGACTCCAAACAACAATTTGTGGATATATTATTATGTCCTGTCTATCTTGCATGGTAATCGAACCCTTGGCACCTAACCAGGTACGTAACCGACCTACGCCATTTGTTCAGTCTCTTACTATTATATAATCTAGATGTAACCCTTTACTTGCTAAAATAACCAAGAATGTCTATTAAGTAATAGACATTGTTGATTCGACCAAATTATTGCATAATTTTGGTCGTAATTGCTTACGGCTTTATCTGGATTGATGTCTCTGTCGTAAATAGTTATTGTTATAACAATAAATTACAAACTTAAAAATAACCCGAATTGCTAAAGGAGCAAATTAAAGAAAAAATAAGCAAATCAAACTGTAAAAAGAAAGCAGTGCACAAAATAAAATGTTTGCGAATGAAACTTAAATTGACAACTCTTTGTACACATGACGAAGACAATACTTTTATTATGACATTGTTTATAATATTTTTTATCTTTGACAACAGATTTTTTACAACTTATTTGAGGAATCTTTTGTAATAATATATTACATGCCATAAGGCCGAACAACGTCAACATTAATAATTGATTTTCATGTAACAGTTTACATCTGCATACATTTATTATCAGGAATTAATAAAAAAGGGAATATTTTAATAATTTTACACAGTCTCCAGCAAAACGAATATATTGATTGTCATTAATTCGAAGTAGCGTTATAATAACAATATGATTGTACATTACACTAGCTGCGAAAGTGACTTAGAAGCTCTCACCATAACGCCATGTGTCCTCTGAATCGTGAGTGCAAATTTACTGAATTGTTTCAATCTTAATTTGGCTGTGTGTGTACTTTCTAAATAACATAACAACCATATCAAGACTGATACAGGCCAGAAAATTATGTAGGTGAAGATGACATGAAGATAAAACTAAGTCATGAAGATAAACTAAGTCGTCCGGTGATATGAAATGAAAGAAAACAATAATAGTGCAGCAAAAAAAGCAAAAACATTGCAAAAGTGATAGCTTTTATTTAATCTAGTTATAAAGCAAGCATTTTTAAATTAACTTAAATTAAAACATATGATATAAAAAAAACATTTGTCACAAAAAAAAATGTTACAAATACCGGAAAATAAGGAAACTAACACCTGTTTTCATAAACGACAAATTTCAAGTAATACGTAAGGGAATTTCAACATTATTTTTACATGTTTAATGACAGATATTAGAGATAGATATTATTTTATATGTTCAATAAATTAAATGTCGTTAGTGAAAACGGGCATTATATGGTTACAATAGTATTGATATCAATTTCCAAACTAGGTTGTATTATAGGAAACAGTATCCAAATAAAATACATGATTAATTGATATGATTCTAGGGATATGTTAATCTGAAAGGGGAGTATAGTTATAAATGTGTTTTAAGGTATTTTTTTTACGCCAGACATCAAGGATTCGATACCAGTGGTCGAACCAATGGCGACGGAGTGAAAATATTGTAGTTTTATGAGACCGTGCACCGCCGCCCTTACGTCACCTATGAAGGAACGGACGTATATTTGCAGACCATAGTTTGTCAAACAAACAAGGTGGTATTGTTTATTAATTGTGGCGGTTGAATATTTTCTATGGTATAAATTTTTAAGCTGCCTATATACCCTAACTTCCATTAACTGTAGGCGTCCACTGATGAACATAGGCCTCCCCACGAGAATGCTGCTCAGAACGGTCCTATGCTACTTGCTTCTTTAGCTCCACCTCACCATAGCATACTGAGCGACTTTCGAGCCTTTTTACGAGGTCGACATTTAAAGATCACGTTACAGTGTCGTAAGTCGTCGCTGGTACCACACTGGTAAAACTTTGTTTTCAGACACTGCGGAATATTGGACTAGAAGATCCTCCTAAAATCTCCCGAACGCTGCCCAGCTGAGCATCCTACACATATTACACCAAGATTGGTCAGACGAGTTACTAACCTTAAAACGGTAATCGTTAAGCCGAATTGAATACCCCTGCGGAGTAAGGGTTCTCGAGAAGCGACCACGTATCAAACAAGGTACTATAGAACGGCCCTCTACCCACTGGACTGACAGCATTATGAAACTTACTGGAACCAGTCCAAGCAAAGATCTACCTGGCTGTTCTATCTGCCACATTCGTGGGGAGGCTTATATTGAACAGTGCAAGTCAATTAGTTTACAAATGGATGGATGACGCAATATTTCAACATCAGCTCATATGCGTCCCAGTGCTGGGCTTGAGCCTACTGCACCAAAGGAGGGAAATTGACCTACTATAGTGACGGCGTCAGATGAGTTGGTATATTCGTTTGATTTCGACATTTCCTAAATGTTATATGCACATTATATACCTTTGTAGCCTTTTACGACACCCATCGGCAAGAAAGGAGTCTGTGAATATTCTGTTCCGGTACCGCACAAAAAGTTATTTAATTAATTCTTTTTCAAATTCTTCTTTCATTAATTCTTTAATAGTATTTATTATGGTGAATAAAAACTCAAACAGTCTAACTAAAATATATTTCGATCAGACTCTTGTAGATGAATACTACCAGCAGCACATTGCCACCACTCAGACATATTTTTTTCGGAAGAATGTGGTACTACTCTGGACCGGCCGGTCCGAGGCTGTAGACCTAAAGCTGTCAACAGTGTGGGCTCTACCACTATTGAATTAAATAATTTAAGGTCTGTTTATGACTGCCAAAAACAACGTGCTCGCCATGATGGCGAGCATATATTCATCAATAATTAGTCCACAAAAATCAGGCCGCTGGTGGGCCAACATCACGATGAATAATCGATACGTGGTCTCTAAATGTCGGCCTCATAAGAAGGTTCTAAGGTTCACTCAGCGGGCTGTGGCTAATTATTAAGTCAAGTATAACTTAAACATAACTTTAAAACTTTCCTCGTTAATGTCTTTTCTGTATCACTAGAGCGAATTTTACTAAGATGACATCAATATCCATCCATTCATCATCCATCAGTATCTAAACTTCCATTTGAAAAATAATGTTATAATTATCACGTCTGATAGGTGGATTGGCAATCGTAGTTGATGTTATGAGTATTCCAGCAGAGCGTTGCTCCCCACAACAATGATGCATTTTTGGCTAGTTTTTATAATTTCCAAGAAAATGCTTACTTTCCCCTTGGTATTCTTAAGCAGGCACCACAGTGCTGTCACCTGTATTCCTATACCAAATAAGATGTGGAACCGAAACGAACATTAAGTGGTTAAGGCAATATATGAAGATGAAATTTGTGAGTTGGTAGCATAAGATACGCATGACAATAAGATAACGCAATGAACGTAGTAATAAATTAAATATATAATTGGAGAATAAAAAAATAATTAAATAGTAGCGAGACCAATACCTGATCATCAAGAGATCTTTAAAAC
Source organism: Lymantria monacha (assembly GCA_905163515.2). NCBI lineage: Eukaryota > Metazoa > Arthropoda > Insecta > Lepidoptera > Erebidae > Lymantria > Lymantria monacha. Next base: position 34,537,910 of record LR991081.1, read on the forward strand.
GACCCGAGATTAAGCTGAGCCATGGTGCGCATCTCTGACTTATTATATACCTACTAATAATTAATGATAAAATAGGTGTAATAAAAATCTATGAATTTTAAGAATTTCCATAATAATGATCTCCAAGATGCGTGAATCGTGACTCGCGAAGAGCATAATGACAAACACCAAGCCCAAAAATCCTGACATCTGGCTAATTCTAATATGTTATTATTGCTACGGGTTGAAGATATCAAGAGGTCATTTTCTGTCGTGACTTTTGCAGTTACAGCTAGCAGCATGTCAAGTAATTAAATAGCTTCGAGGTTATGGTGTTAGTACATTATTATTAGAACATGCATCACTTACGTATAAGAAAAGAAATCGTAGTATCCTTTTGTGAGTGAGTATGTAGAGTACGTTGCCAGTCTCTGGATCGATGACTGGTAGACGATGGATGCGATTTGTAATTAGCATGCGAATTGCATCGAACAATGACGACTCCGGTTCAATAGAAACTAGTGGCATTACTGATCCTTTCAGAACTTCTGTAAATATGCATGTAATTTCGATTTAATTAAATCATCACCTCATCATCATCATCATCTCAGCTCATATATGTCCCACTGTTGGGCTCGAGCCTCCTCCATAATAGGAGGGTAATTGACCTACTACACCACGTTGGTCAGACGTGTTGGTATAGGGTTCACATATTAATGCGTTTTATATCCCTTAGTCGTCTCGTACGATCATCCACGGGTAAGATAGGGGGTGGTGAATTGTATTTTTACTCCGTCACCACACGAAAAATTAAATATATATATACATATCTATACAATTAAATTTAGGAATTTCACTGCAACAATGACATTACAGGTAATGCTATTTATTTGCTAAAGCACACAGGTCCTTCCTCGTAAAAGACGATTAAGAGCCTTATACCTGGCCCATCTCCACCTGATGCCTTTTGGTCAACAATTACATTCCCAAGGAGGGTTGACGTCTGGCAGGCGGCCGGTCATAAAACTATTACCAATAACTTTTACAATATGTACTATGAAACATATTGTATCGACCCCAAAGAAACTGGGATAAGAGTAGGAGAATGATGATTGATGACTTGTAAGCAGTTTGTCACAAAGGTTATTACTATTGAAGATGAAATTAGTCAACTCCATTAAAATTGGTATTGAACCAAGGTATTGGTAAGGACAATTTAGTAATCCATATAGTTGGCTTGGACTAAAGCCAAACAAGGTTGGTATATGAATTATCATAGATCAAAAAGGAAAAACAAAAGTATAACAGTTCCAGATACACCAGACTTAATGCGAAAACAACACTGAAACATACTACATCTTACGAGCGATAAAACTAAGAACCGTGCCTATAGCCGTCCACAAGAATAACTCAGACACCTTCCACAGAAACGAATCCTTTAAAGTATAAAAACATATTGACAGTCTGGCTTACAGTACTAAGATTGATCTTCAAGGGCAAGAGTGCTCAAATTGTAGCTTCAACGCTAATCTCAGACTTTTAAAGGAATAACTATGAAAATCAGCCCGTATATTACAATGATCAGCATCCGTACGACACCCTCAGCACGTCAATTTGCCGAATACAACCAGTCTAAATCAGTCCTAACACCTAAATAGCAACTCAATTTGGATCTTTCTGTGTATTCCATTGAATACTCCATTGAAAGTGCTATAAAGAATAATAAAGCAAGTTTATAATAACAAGTATACTTACGACGCCAAGTTTCAAGTCTGTGCTCTTCGAGTTCGTCCATAGCAATATTCGGGCTGGTGTAATACATTTGTAGTATTTTGATAAAATCTGTAATGGTCAGCATGCCCACGAAGTTTTGCCGCTGCGAGTCCCATAGAGGTGCAGCACGCACGCCTGTGAGCAAATGCCATGATCATATTGGTGGTCATTGCTATAGTTTAACTAATTTATTTGTTGTTTTAGGCTATATTTTACATAGTTAACCTACCTATAAATAATTTATAAAATAAAGGTGTTTTATATAACCTAAAACAAAGTAAGCGAATTGAATATTATGCGTAATTCGTCATCAGTGCTGAAAATTAGTTAAATTAGCCATAGTTTTAACAAAATAATATTAGACTTTATTGCTTCGAAAAGATCTAGGATAAATGCAATGTCTACGGCCATCTACCTAATCCACGACTTGGAGTCTCTAGCTATTGTAATCTTAATATGTAATATTTCTAATAGTAAAATTCTAACAAATAAATTTTGGCTATACGTTAGTCGTACTGGAACAACCAATACGAACGCTAGCGTATCGCAGAAAAATTGATTGCCATTACAATATTTACTGCTGAAACTAATTTTGAACATTCAGGAATGTTAGTACCGCAATTCTTTGACCTCAGCCCAACTTCTGTGTAATGGGTGCGGTCTTCCTTCTCTACCGGTTTCCATCTCTATTCATCCATAGTAATCCATATTTGTTAAAGAAGACCAAAATCTCTTTTGGTCTGCATTATTTTTAGTTAAATTTTGTGAGTGCCTACGTCATTTATTTGATCACAATTATCATTTCAAATATATACACTGACCAGAAGGCATTAAGTAGAATTAGAATAAGCTTTTAAACTAACACGCAGCATTTTTGTTTTACTATGATATTGGTAATTAAAACGTCTGTACATTATTATTAGTAAAAAAGTAGCAATTAATTTATAGAAAGAATGTATCTCTGTTGTACCGGACTAAGAATACAATATATCATTAGTCTGACTCAGATATTTATTTTTTTTGAATCGCTGCATGAGAATGAAACCTCGAAAGAATTAATTTAGTAAGCAATTTATAGGTAGATTACCGTACTATTGTCATATTGTGGAGTAGGCTCTTGCATTGGAATTAATGGACTGACAAGAATAATAATAATTTAATGTTGCTCATAACTCGCATATTGAAATAAAATAATACAAAAAAATAAGCACACTGACAGCATGGGCTTTTTTTTTTGGCGGCGGGCTATGGAGTGCTCACGCCCCGCTAATCCGTCCGGGGCGACAGAAGAAGCGGCGCACGACCCTGACAGCATGGGCTAGGGTATAGATGGCTTGGTTTGTATAGCATGTTAATATTTAACTACCAATAGCGTACAGGTGCACATGCATATAAATGAAATACTGCAGGGTAGAGACAGTAAGTACCTCCTTAAGAAACAATACAACTGCAAAGTGAAAAATTTATGAGCCTATTGATAGGGAGTGAAGTCTTTCCGAATTAAAGTCGAAAATTGTATAATTTTTATTATATTCTGAAATTAATAAGTTATATTTTACGTTTTTCACTAAGGGTAGTATTTAAATATGAAACACGCCGTTTTAATACCATATTATATTTGCATTATATAATTGCCTTCAGCAAACCACGGCGCATATGTACAACAAAAGCTTTAAAAGACGCTAAGATTTTATTTGGCAATACAAAAAGTACAGAACGATATACACCTTGGTTTCCATAGCAACACGGACGTATTGTTTCTTATTGAGTCCCATGGTACAGTCAGCACACCAGCTGTGTAAATAAATCGGCAATGTTACATTAGCAAAACTCTTTATATTTATTCGCCTCGCTTTACATCGATATTCCAATTGAATTCAATAATTCGCTTATCTCGCTATACTTAAATTAAATACAAATACGCTTAAATGTAAAATTAAATATAAATAATGATAAGGTAAATTAAATCAACAAGGTATCAAAATTTTGAACATAACACAATTACATCTTACTTATTATTTTTGGTACCTTGTTCGCTAGACAAGCAATGGGTTATATTTTTAAAGAACTTCACTTAAATAATTAAAAATGATTACTATTTTTTAAAAAATAAAAGTTTTTTTGTTGCGAATTTTAATCATACGTATTTATATTATTAAAAGAACAATTTATAAATAGATATAAAAATAACCCCATTTAATGTATAAAAAAAATCTTACTTAACTACAATGACATACATCTAAATAACAATGACAGAACAGCTAAAAGTGGCATTATAATGATGAGCATAACACATAACACTTATTCTAGAATTAAAGTTGGCAAAGAGCACTTGAGTTGTTACGCTAACTAACCTGTCGTACTCAACATGATAAATGCCCCTAGTGTCCACGAAGCGATTATGCAAACAGTTTTCTTACACACTGACCGTTATAAACTAGTGCGAAGAAGGCCTTCTTCACAAGTAGCTGCGTGTCGAACACCACAAGCTTGGCCGATGTCGGTATGAGGTCGTAGCACTTATGGAACTTGAAGAATTTGACGAATATCTGCGACTCATCCTCCTCTGAAATAACCATAGTGACACTTTAGCGTTTCAGAATACATACACGAACGCAACTTTAGTGCAGCGCAGATAATATAATTACTATGAAGTAGTGAGTCATTCTAAAAACTGTGTATAGAGGCGTGCCACTAACGTACGCTCCACTCGACTAAAAGTTGAATAGCAATCGGACGGATGGAATGATTACTTATCACCTTGATAAGACCTGTTTTTGTAAATATTAGTTAATTATCCAACACGCTATAAAAAAGAGTCAAACAAGTTGCATTAGAAGAAATAATACATTTTAATTTCTTGTAATTATAAATATGTTTAATTCAAACCAAACGGAACGTTGTACGATGGACAAATTGGCGCAACGGACTAACCTCCCCTTTAAATTTCTATTTGTGTCTGTATGGTAATTGCCAACGCTTCAAAGCTCGCCATGCGTTTCTGATTAAAATGTCTGCCACATGTGATTTGATCTGTCGAACTTTTCGTTCTACACAACTAACCAATAGATGGCCTCAGTTAGAAGTTTGTATATAAACTACTAGATGGCGTTATGTCATTACTGGAAATGCTGGTTTTAATGCTCATTAATTACTGCGAATATGCAAAAAAGCCATAGGTCAGCATCGGATTAGTCACGTATCAGAGAGGATTAGTCACGAAGTAGAGTTAACAAATATTACAGGCCCCGTACCTTGAATGGACTCGCAGCACCATTGCCAATAAATTAATACCTAAACTAAATTACCGACTTCGACCATATTGTATTCCTTCGACAATATTATATTTTACTTATAAGCGCCTATATGTATATATAACCTAATTACGACAGAGATGCGAATCATAAAAATGTCAGTAAATTGATTTATTATTATTGTTTTACCGTCCGACCATATATTTTTTTTTATGAAGGCCGACCTACTTGTCTGCAGCGGCATATGTAGGTAGATACATTACAACCTAGACTGACACTCCGACCGAGAACACTGACATATTTTTCTTATTATTATCAGGCAATCAACGAATACTTTAGTGCTGTCCCGTGTCTAATTTAAGGACCTATAAGCAAAACTTTAAATATTCAACAAGTTATCTAAGAACATCCTAGAAATAGCACTACCTAATGAATGTTAATAGTTTAAAGCACATTATATACAAACGACGAAAATGTTGGACACATTTGTCATATGTCTGCAATTGTTAGAGTATGTCGAATTTCCAATTGTTACTTAAATAATCACAGCCGTTGATTATATATAACAGTGACGGCAAGGTATCTATCTAGATACATATTTCAGATTTGTCTACATTACGACCAGTGTGTGTTACCAGCAATGACTTATGACACGGAAACGTGGTTTCTCAATCGTGGCCTCATAACTAAGCTCAAAGTCGCTCAGCTAGATATGGAGCGGGCTATGCTCAGGCTTTCTCTGCAAGATAGGATTCGTAATACAAAGTTCCATAGGAATAAAACGGGTGTAATCGATATAGCACGAAGAATTAATACATTGAAGTGGCAATGAGCAGGGTATAGCTTGACGATTCGATAATCGTTACGTAAGAATCCTTCTCAATTATCGACCAAGTAACGGATATGCCAGTATCAGACGCCCGCACTAGGTGTACAGCCGACTTGATGGACTATGAAGATCATAAACAATAATCCACTATAATCGGTCCTCCCCCGACTTAACGAAATTGCACTTTATTTAATACATCACAAAGACAATTTATTATCTGAGTATAAGATTAATTAGAGACAATACACATACATACATATCATCACGCCATATTCCTTGCACGGTAGGCAGAGAGAACAGAGTGCCAGAAAGCTCTATCCTTGCATACTTCACTCGCTTCTTCAACATTCATAATTCTCTTCATACACGCTCGCCGGTTTCGGAGACTCTTGACTCCACCTTCTTTCAGCACGTGACCAATCTGGTCTAGGTAGGTGAGTCTCGGTCTTCCCCGGTACCTACATCCTTCCACTTTCGCATTGTATATCTTCTTAACCAGACGTTCGTTCGGCATTTTTTTCACATGTCCGAACCATCAGAGCATTCCCTTTCGCATCTTTACACCAACACTCTCTTTCATACCTACTCCATCTCTTACGTCGTCATTGCGAATGCGGTCGGTCAGCCTAACTCCACAGATTACTATCCGTAGAGATCGCATTTCGACCGCATTAATTTTGCTTTCATGCTCTTTTCTGCATACCCAACTCTCGCTTCCATATAGTAATGTTGGGACAAGCACAGCGTTATGTATTGCTACACGTGCCTTCTGGCTGAGGTGGTGGTTACCGAGAAGTTGTCCCAACGCTCCGTTCACTATTTCCCGAATTCACTCTTCGCTCTATATCAGTAGTGTACCTTCCATCTCGGATAAAACCACATCCAAGATATACAAATTCATCCACTTGCTCTAGTACATCGTTACCTAATTTTACTCTTACATCTGTTCTGTCTTCATCTCTTTCAAAGACCATTATTTTGGTTTTGCTCACATTCACGCGTAGACCCCTTTTCTTACAATCTTCTGTCATTGTGTCGACTAGGGTCTGCAGGTCAGTCGCTGACTGTGCCAGCAGGACTGCATCATCTGCATAGAGCAGACCAGTGGCCACTGAGTCGCCCATCTGGACACCCACATTCATATCGTTCAACCTTTGGAGACATTTATCCAGATATATGATAAACAGCCTGGCTGACAGAACGCACCCCTGCTTAACGTCGATATTGACGTCAAACCAAGGCGACATTCCATCATCCAGCCGCACACAGGCTCTACAGCCCATGTAACTGGACTGCACAGCCTGTAGCAGTTTACCGTTAATACCATACTCCGGTAAAATGTACCAAATTTCCTTTCGTACAACCGTGTCAAATGCTCTCTCCAGATCCACAAAACTGCAGAAAACCCTCTGACCTAGAGCCAGATGCTTCTCCACAATGCTGCGCAGAGAGAACACTTGATCCATGCATCTCCTTCCACTCCTGAAACCTCCTTGTCTCACACATTAAACCATAGGACACCATCCTCATTCTCCTTTCAATAATTTTACCGTACACTTTTGCTGCCAAACTGGTCAAGCTTATGGCTTTGTAATTTGCGCAGTCATAACGTGAACCCTTGTTTTTAAACAAAGGCACGATGACTACGCTATTCCAGTCCCTGGGAACCATTCCCGAGCTCCAACATAAATTGAGGAGCAACAGGAACGCCTCCCAGACACAGGATCCACCAAGCTTGATCATCTCCGTATCGACTGTGGGGCCTGTGTAGGCTCTTGCGTCCAATATTTTGCTTCGGAGGCGACTGTCTACCAAAATTAAATCTATTATACTTTTCTGTTCATTCCTTCTCCATGTATACATATGGATGTCCTTATGTTGGAAAAATGTGTTTGATATAATAAGGTTTCTCTCCATGCATACATCCGCTATGAGCCTACCTGCGTCGTTCACTCTCTTATCACCAAATGGACCAAGTACGTCCTCATAGTCCGGACGCTTAGTCCCCACCCATATGTTCAAATCTCTGTATACAATCACGCGTTCACTGGTTTCTGCCATATCCAGAACTTCCCTAACATTATCCCAAAACTTCTCTAGGTCTGATGCCACCGAAGATCCCACGGGAGCATATGCTACAACCATGAATACCTTAGTGACACCTAGTTTTATACGGACCCAAAGAAGTCTGGGATCATAGATTCCGTAATCCTTCACACCTGAGGCCAAGCGAGAGGACTACAGCACTCCTACCCCAATGCTGGCTCGATCGCTCTGTGGTACACCAGACCACAGAGCAATCCCGCCACCAGGAAGATCGCAGTCGTCGCTGCCCCTTCGCTTGGTCTCTGTTACACAGAGCACGTCTAGCTGTTTGTCCGCCATGACGGTTATCAGCTCGTGCAACTTACCTTCCACACATCCTCTTACATTCCACGTGCCCACCCGGCACTCTGCTCTCCTCGACTCGCCTGACTGGGCAAGGCGTGATGGGTGGCGGCCCCCATCGCCGCATCTGCCGATGTTCGTACCGAAGGGGGCGGGTCGGTACGCGTCGCCTCCGGGGGACGCCCTAACCCGCACTGCGGTACGCATTATTCGAGACAATAAAAGTATTAATATAAATTTTGAGATTTGTATTTTTACTACCCTTCTATACTACTACTCTTTCGCAACTATTTGATGTAAATCATTAAGTGATGATAAAAAGCTGAAAAGGCAGAGAACAAACGCATATCAACTCGTGATGCCTCATATTATTCTGCTGTCACTTAGGCAGGCCGGGCGTACCGGCGATGTCAAGAAATCAGTATGGTTCGTCATTCTCCTACTCATATCCCAATTACTTGGGGTCGATACAATATGTACTCTTGTTTCATAGTATCTACATATTGTAAAAGTTATTGGCAATAGTTTTATGACCGGCCGCCTGCCAGACGTCAACCCTCCTTGGTAATGTAATAGTTGACCAAACGGCATCAGATGGAGTTGGCCCAGGTCATCATAAGGCTCTTAGTCGTCTTTTACGACATCCACGAGCAAAGTAAGGGTTGGTAGTATTGACACCGAAGACTAAGAAGATCGGGTACTGGTAGCCCGCTCGCACGGCGAAGAGAGGAGTCCTTGCGGGGTGGGTCTATAGGGTTGCGCGTCGCCTTTTCCGTCGCCCCGGACCGAATTGGCGGGGTGCGACCACATCCATAGTCCACCGCAAGGGAAAAAAAGGTGGGGTTGGTAGTATTCGTAGCTGCTACTACACAGCTATCAAGTAATCAGTATGGTTATTAAGCCTAAATGGCGACGAGTAGGTAATATGGTAGATTATATAGCTCACTGCCTTTCCGTCGCCCCAGTCAGCTTGGGCGGAGTGTGTACAGACCTAAGCCTGCCAAAAAAGAGCCAGTGCCGGCGTGACTGATTCCTAACATAGCTCATCAGAAAAACATAGGATTTTGTTGTAGATTCACAAGTTTCGGAGTCGCTAATTACAATTTGACACATGGAACGCGCAAGTTATTATAGTTATTGCCAACAACACTATATATGTTTCTTTTTATATTTTAAAGTACTCTTTACCAATTCTCTGGCTTCAAGGTCTCTTAATATAAACCTTTATGAAGATCAACAAAGGATTATAGACGAATAGGGTCTAAACAATTTACATTTTATAGAAATAGACACAGAAATAATAGGAATACGATTTATTATAAAACCATTTGATTCGACTATATGAGTTTGAACAAAAACATTGACCCTGAAGACGTGACGTTACGCCTACGATTTGGATACACATCGCAAGGTAAACATCTTTATTTATTCTGGTATCAAACTGTTAAATAACTTGCAGTGTTCCCGTAAGACATTAGAAAATCGTTGAACTGTTTTATCTACATCTTGAATTCATACTACGTTGGCAAAAATGATTATCATATAAATATAGAAAATAACCATAATCTATGACTCGAGTTTTTAATTATCAAGTAAGATCAATTTATTGTAATAGCAAATATAAAAAAAAATACTAAAAGAACACTAAGAGCCTGATCGATGTTGTTCTGCTTGAAGACTGGTTAAAGAAATAGTTTAGAAAACGCTTTTATATAAAAAAGTAAAAGAATAAAATAAAAATCATTTTATTTCAAATAAAAAGCATTCTAAGATAAAATATTTATTTAATATATATTTACCTGCTGAGTGGCTACGAATACTATAAATCTTTTCGTTGCTAGTAGGTGTCGTAAAAGACGACTAAGGCTTTTAGTTAACAATTACACTACCGAGGAGTTATGTTTTAATATATTGGAAATGTAGAATATATACGTAGTATAATATATCTATTTTTAATTTTAGTTTTCTGTCCTTTCATTTTGTTTCCCATGTTTTTAGATTTTTAAACCATTATTTAATTTTGACTGTTTGGTTAAATTGGATGTTAATAGGTTTGGGACCATAGTATCCTTTTTCTTCGAGACAATTCATTAGTGCATTAATTTATTTACAAAGAGAGATGCTTAATCGTATTTAAGAGAGCAAGTTATTATAGAGCACCAAAATATGTAAACCCAAACTCGAGGGATATAATAGCAACCATTGAAGAATTCGGACTGGCCACCTGCTAATTCTATCATCAGATTACCATTGCTTGGTATATGTTAAAACAAATCATATAAGCCCTAACTCGAGGGGGCGTACTAGCAGCCATTGAAAAGTCCCCTTGTGCATATCCTGGCTCAATCATTAGATTAGCTAACCAAATTATTGTATTGTCATCGCTCCCTGATACGTGTGCAGTTTCAATTCAATCTGACCAATTGAAAAAAGTCGAAATCACGTTCAAAGATTCATTACGAAGCTTCATATAAACAGGTCAAGTTAATAAATGTATGAGTAAATATATATGTATGCGTGTAAAAAAAAAATTAATATTATTAAAAGTAATTAATTTATACAGAAGCCTTCTCGATTTCAAAGGTCATTTATTCATGAACTTATGATTATTTTTTTAAATATTTCATATTTAAACGCGTGTTATTATTATTACAAGAGCTTGCAAAGGTTTTCTATTGGAAGGTGTAGCATATGTGGAAAATTTAACAAAGGAAACTTAATAAAAGCGAACCCAACAAAACGACTTCCTCATTTAGCTCTGATTAAAGCCAACAGCCAAACGAAATTACATTATTTATGAGTGAGCTTTCACTCCAGATATAATTATGTTTTATTTTATTATTATAGGTATGCATCTATATATAAAATTCTATGTACAATGTGTGCATTCGGCAAACGTAATACAGAAAAATAATTAAAAACCGTATCCTCTAATGTGAATCTTGCCCACTGAAGACCAAATAAAATACGTTAAAAGTCTTATGCATTATGTAAGAAAACTCAAACAATGACGTCCTATTGAGGGGTTTTTAAAGAAAACAACTGGGCTAGGGAATAAATTCTTATATACCAGGAGACATTATAAATATACATATCTACATTTATCATCATGTCAGCTCATATATGTACGTCCAATTGCTAGATTTGAGTCTCCTACACAGTTCGAGGGAAATTGATTTATACGCTAGTCAGATGAATTAATACACGATTTTATTTAGAATTTTCCTTCCCATGCAGTAAGGTACTTGCATCATTTAATCATCCTTTTAAATCATCCATTAGAAATAATGATTACTCCATCACCACACGTATAAAGAGTATAGATTAAAATTGGAAATTTTAAATTTAGAAAACTCATCAATATCTACCTATGGTCTGCAACACACTGTTCTTTATAGTTTTTTTTTTATCTACAACTACTTTTGAGGTTTTGACACGTGCCTTATCTAATTTTAACTTAAAATATTGAAATTTTAAACTGGTCGAAAATTATTTTAAAGCGGATGTAACACAGACATGTTACTTTATTCTATAGGCTATTCGCGCTACAGCAATGGTAACTTAATAATATATTGCCATATTAACTACATAACTCGGTCGCAGAAGGTGAGATGGGCGTTTTCAGATTTTTACGCAAACCGATACAAATTTGATTTCTGATATTGAAATCGATTTCAAAAACCGATTTCAGAAATCGATTTCCAGAGCGGTTGGCGGAGCGGATTTACCTTAGTTTCGATCGATATTCGATGGTTTTAGTTATTTTAGCGTAGCAAACGAAAAACGCAAACGAACGAACGCATTCAAAATATTTTTCTATAATTTCTTTGTTGATTGGATTTAGGTGTACGATTTTCCTTCATGCTTTATCTAGGCTTAACTAGAGTACTAGACTAGCAAAAATGTTTTGTTTTGGATATGATACAAAACTTTCTAGTGTATTTTTTAAAAATCGTCATATTTACAATGATTTCATTATTATATTATATAATGTACATTTGTTTTGTATGTTTTTTTCTTACCATTTTACATTTAATAGTTATTTCTTATTTATCATAAAATCCTATTATGATTGAATCATAAAATACCTATCTAATTATATAGTTCACGAGAACACAAAAATAACATTACGCGCACACCGCACGTGTCACCAAGGTCAAGTGTGCATCAAAAATCTCCAATAATTCAAAAAAACTATTTAACAAACACAAAACTTAAACTATCATTAAGTATTGTGTAATATTATCATGGAAGTAGTTGCATTATGATATAGATCTTATTCCCTGCCCCTTGTAATTCTGTTTCGTTTCAATCTGCCATTCTTAGTTTCTTAGAAACCGCCAAAATCCAAAACTGATGGCAATTCGCTTCATCTCTTTCACTGCACTAAACGATCGCTTAGTTAGAATGAAAGGAGGCGAATTTTAATAAAATTCGCTTTTTCTTATTCTAACTAAGCGATCGCTTAGCGGAGTGAAAGAGTTAGTAAGTTTTCAAATATTGGTTTGGTTTGCAAAACTAGCAATAGAAAACGATTGCGCGATGATTAGATTTATATTAGTTTGTGTTTTCGTCGTTTTGTTTTGATATGTCGTGTTGATTTAGTTTCTGCCGAAAAACGTTTTCTAAAATCAGTTTGTAGTGTTGAATATCGATACGATACGATTTCTGACTGAAAGCCGATTTCAGATTCGTTTTGATATATCGGACGCATACCTATAATATGTATGATGGAAGTGATTCGGTGCCATTTTAAGCGGCCATTTTTTTGACAGGCAAGGGTCCGAACCTCGCAAATGCCGTCCGGTGCAACAGAAGGGCGACATATGGCCCCAAACCCTGACGTATTAACTTTCTACTGTCATTTGAACTGAACATCGGTAACGATTCCGTGACATCGATGGTCAATTTTATAATTTTAAGCAGCCTCAGACTAAATTAGTAAGTAATAAATAAGTTTCAAGCTCAATTTTGTTAACTATTAGTAAATTTCATCTAATTACTATAATCTTGAAACAAAAGGAAAATTCAGTATGATGCTCTAAAACTTTAGAAATTTTAATAATAATATATTATCATTGAGATTTGTATGACTAAGTGCTACCAATATGATATAATTATTAAAGATACGGAAAGAAAATGCAATTAACGTGACAGATATAGTCATCATCATCTCAGCTCATATATGTTAACTATTGGGCTCAAGCCTCCTCCATAATGGGAGGGAAACTGACCTACTATACCACGCTGGTCAAACGTGTTGGTATAGGGTTTTGTTTCGAGTTTTCCTTCTCTTGCTGTTGTATGCATTTTATATTCCTTAGTCGTCTCTTACGATCACGCACGGGCAAAATATGGGGTGGTGAATAGTATTCTTACTCCGTCACCACACGGAACTGAACAGGAACGGACCGATATGTAGTAGTCCAAATTAAAATTTCAACCACTATATTTTTAAAATACGTATTAATTCATACATAACTTGTAATAAGTGAATTTTTTGGTGTTAATATTAATATAGCACATAGCTATGGACACCAAAATTAACTTCCGACTGTACGAAAAATCAGCTTTCTCAAGAACATATTTAATAATATCTATTTGATAATACATATGTACGCTCGCTATGAAATTAAAATAGACTTGAAGAAAAGTATTCGAGACGAAAATAGTTTTCGTTTCGCTTTGTGGTTCTAAAACAAAAGAATCGAGACATTATATTATTTAAATCTTTATGTGGTAATTGAATCATATGCCCAAACTTAATTTTATGCTAAATATGCAAAACAAACATAGTGGATTAAAATTCCCACACACATAAAAGTCATCATTCTCCTACTCTTATCCCAATTACTTGGGGTCGATACAATATGTACTCTTTTTTCATAGTACATATTGTAAAAGTTATTGGTAATAGTTTTATGACAGGGCCGCCTGCCAGACGTCAACTCTCCTTGAGAATATAATTGTGACCAAACGGCATCAGATGGAGTTGGCCCAGGTCGTTATAAGGCTCTTAGTAGTCTTTTACGACGTCCACGAGCAAAGTAGCTAACAATAATAGGTACATAATTATCATTCAATTACCATAACTTAACACTACGCAACTAGCGTTGCAACATGTCTGAACCCTGTTTTTACTAATTTGGACAAGATGTTATGTATTTCAGAATTAACTGTTAAGCAATCCCTAAATTATGCTTTAATGATCGCCGTTTGGTCAACAATTACGTTCCCAAGGAGGGTTGACGTCTGGCAGGCGGCCGGTCATAAAACAATTGCCAATAACTTCTACAATATGTGCTATGAAAGAAGAGTAATTGGGATAAGAGTAAGAGAATGATGATGATGTTACCACTGAATTAATAATACAATTCCACATACTCTGTTTAATTTAATTTTAGTAATTTAAAATATATTGACTTTCAGCCTTGATATTGACCTAGACGGACCAACATTTTGCTTTCGATAATAATTTGACAGATAAAAATAATAACTGCAAGCTATTATTTTAATATAGACATACGGAATTGCAGATAATTCTTTACAACCTTCCCAAGAATAATAAATAATTCGCATCCATATTCATAGAAAACGTGATCATATTGTATTATCCATTTTTTTTTAAATTTTTAACCAACTTAACTTATTTAAACTTAACTTACCAACAATTTTTGTAAGCTAAAGAAGTACTACGTTAGTCGAATTAATTAATGTATAGCGTCCTAATCTCAACAACAACAACTATGGTTTTTAATTTAACTAAATATGTAAATAATACTAGAAAATTAAAAAAGAAATATAAATTATTTTTTATTTTCTGCCAGATTTTTTAACTAGCATCTTAAATAATAAGGTTTTAAGAAAATGTATGGTATCTTTATGTCAAAGATGGTTGGCATATATTATACTATATATAATATCAGCTTGGAACTATATTGTAACCTAAGTCTTGATATTATTACGAGTATGTGTGGTATTCAAAACACTTATTTGAACATGTGTATTTTTACGTTTCAAATTGGAATAATTAATTATCTTTTGCCGTATTTACTACTATAGAACAGATGTAAGAGTAACAATAGGTAATGATGTACTAGAGCAAGTGGATGAATTTGTATATCTTGGATGTGGATGTAGCCGAGATGGACGGTACACCACTGATATAGAGCGAAGAGTGAATGCGGGAAATAGAGTGAACGGAGCGTTGGGGCAACTTCTCGGCAGCCACCACCTCAGCCAGAAGGCACGTGTAGCAATACATAACGCAGTGCTTGTCCCAACATTACTGTATGGAAGCGAGAGTTGGGTATGCAGAAAAGAGTATGAAAGTAAAATTAATGCGGTCGAAATGCGATCTCTTCGGAAAATCTGTGGAGTCAGGCTGACCGACCGCATTCATAACGACGACGTAAGAGAGCGAGTAGGTATGAAAGTTGGTGTAAAGATGCGAAAGTGAATGCTCCGATGGTTCGGACATGTGGAAAGAATGCCGAACGAACGTCTGGTTAAGAAGATATACAATGCGAAAGTGGAAGGATGTAGGTACCGAGGGAGACCGAGACTAACCTACCTAGACCAGATCGGTCAGGTACTGAAGGAAGGTGGAGTCAAGAGTCTCCGAAACCGGCGAGCGTGTATGAAGAGAATTATGAATGTTGAGGAAGCGAGTGAAGTATGCAGAGATAGAGTTCTCTGGCACTCTGTTCTCTCTGCCTACCCTGCAAGGGATATGGCGTGATGATATGTATGTATGTATGTACTACTATAAATATAATTCTCAATTAATGAGACGGTAATGTAGCCAACAAGGAAAAGTAGCACACAAAATTCTATTCTAAATGTTTTGAACTATATATTCAAGATCAATACTGCACAGACTAATGGATATAACTGACTAATGACAAAGTTAACATCGTAGCATAAAAGTCATTTTATAGATTTGTATGTAGGAGTGGATTTTAGTATCCTAAGTTCTTTAAAATTAATCAAATTATCAACCAAAGGTATACTTAACGATTACTCAATAATTATATCAACTATTTTGTGATACTAATAACACAGGTCCACAAAAAAAGAGTGGTATGTGCTGGGTGTTCGACAAAGATTTTCTAACGTATTTTTTACCGTTGAATACGAATCTGATGTCAAAATTTGAGGTCAAACTGCAAAAAAACGGAGAAAAATAAGAAAATCTTATAAAATCTATGACCTAATATTTTTTCTGCATGATAACACAGGTCCACAGAAAAAAATGTTGTCTGTACTGGGTGTTTGACAAAGATTTTCTGACGTACGACGTTTTGCAGCTTGACCCCCAATTTTGACTTCAAATTCGTATTCAGCGGTAAAAAATACGTTGGCAAATCTTTGTCGCACACCCAGCACAGAACCGTTTTTCTGTAGACATTGTGTAATCCTCTACGTATTGAAATACCCACTACCGAAATCCTTAAACTGTATATATATGTGAGTTGAGTTAGAAAGTAAGTAATTCTGCACTTATTTTCATTAAGTATGTTTTAATATAGCTTGTATGATCTACTTAAAAGATTGCATGCAAAATAAAATAGAATAAACAACTACGATTTAATAAGAACAGCAGAGTCCAGTAAAGTATTATAATTAATGCAAATTATCTATACATACACATATTTAATGACTAGATGTGCCAACTATTATTATCACATTAGATACGCACGAAGCAAACACTAATATTAACATTTTTCTATAATTACATGTAACGTAAACTAATATTAGATCATCGGAAAAAACCCATCTAAATATGTTTAGCCATTTTATTGTTTAAGAAATATAAACACAGTCTTATGAAGATTTCACCATATATTCTAGCTGAACGGAGGTATGTTATTATATCGTCTAAAACTCAGTCGCGAGAGAAATTGTAACTCGTGTAGCCAGGTTATAAGTCACTTTACGCTGTTGGATGGTGTTTCCCATGGTGCGAAAAGCGTTACCAATTTCTGTGGCCAATTGCCATGTGCAAAGGAGTCGCCTAGAACTAAACAAAAAAGTCTCCCTAACATATTCCCTTATTATCACAATCAGTGACCACAAGGCAAGTACTGGCAATAATGGTTGACAAGTAACGTACCTATTATAATTGAGATTAATTACCTTGTCATAAATAATATTTTTACGTATCATATAATATATTTTAATATCATCATCATTTGAGCCCACATATGTCCCACTGTTGGGCTCGGGCCTCCTTCATAATGGGCGGGAAGTTGACCTACCATACTGCGCTAGTCAGACGTGTTAGTATAGGGTTTTATTTCGAGTTTTCCTTCTCTTGCACAGATGCCATATGCATATTATACCTTAATCATATTTTGCAATACCCACGAGTAAGAGATGGGGTGGTGAACTGTATTCTTACTCCATCACTACATGGAATATTTTAACATATTTTAATCAATTCTTAAATTATGATTGTATTTTACAACGTATGTATCATTATAGTGTATAAACTAGGAATCATAAATTACCATTAATTTCACCATAGATTACTGTTATTTATTGAAAGATTTTAATTGAACTAAAAATAAATAATTTTCAACAACTAGATTTTATCAAAACTGTAGAGTCAATAAAATCATCTGTTAAATTTTTCGTGTAACTCTATGAATAAAATTTAAAACATCAGATATATGTATGTATCATGTAAAGTCTGAAGTATATATCTATTCTTTCTCTTCATTGTATATCTGCTTCTTTCTATATCATACAAGGCAGAGCATGGCAGAGAACGAATCAAATATTATGTCTATACAGATAAGGACTAATATTGTCCTACATTCATATCGTCATTCTCCTACTCTTATCCCAATTACTTGGAGTCGATACAATATGTACTCTTCTTTCATAGTACTTACATATCGTAAAAGTTATTGGCAATAGTTTTATGACCGGCCGACTGCCAGACGTCAACCCTCCTTGGGAATGTAATTGTTGACCAAACGGCATCAGATAGAGTTGGCCCAGGTCGTTATAAGGCTCTTAGTCGTCTTCTACGACACCTACGAGCAAAGTACGGATTGGTAGTATTTGTAGCCGCTACCACATATATAAAAATAAAATATAGTTAAAAAGTATAGAGACAAAATCTGCATTCGAAAGATATTTGAGATAAAATAGTACGAGTATTAAAATAATTTGAGAGAACACATTCCGAAGATGTTTAATTTTTTTATTTATCTGACCATTGATCATGTTATAATTTAAATGCAATATTTGTTCCGCGCACTGACTGATTATTAGTTAATGAACCTGATTGAAGAAGCTCCGTTATTTAGTTTTAAAAGAAGTGAGATCTACTAAATAACACATAACTTTGTTTTTTGGCGGCGGGCTATAGACTGGTTACATTCCGTTAATTACGTCCAGGGCGACAGTAAGAACGGCGCGACCCCATAGATCCGCCCTACATGGACCTCTCGTCACCGTGCGAATGGACCACCGAAATCCAGTCTTTGTCTTCTGTGAAACTCACATAATTTAAGAAATATTTAAAGAGCATCAAATAGAATACGTGATAAATTACTATATTGTGTCACAAAATGATAATTTTCTCTTCCTACATTAAACAGTAACAAACTATGTACACAAGTTTCTATTAAATCTCAAAATATACGCATTTGACACCGAGTACTACCATAAGTACAGTTCTCGTCTACTGCTTGTAATTGAATTCATTTCAAAGCAACAAACAGCATGAGCAACGATGCAACGTAAATTCTATATAAATTCACATAGCTAATGATAAATTCGAAAATGTACTAAATATATTCTACAAATACTTGTTGCTATATCAAAAGAAACCAATGCACGTAAGATACTTATTTGTTTATTTACGTTCATAGCTGGTTGCGTTGCGCACGCGGTGTTAAGGTCATGACGTCACTGCGTACCTAGTGACGCTTGCGACTGCGAACTCTTCGTTCATGTTCATTAAATTAATGAAAAATACATTAACGCAAAAACAAAATTCCAAACCAACAGAAATGCTAACATAGATTGTGATGCAAAATATTAGTTAAAGTAAGTAAAACATGTGAGCTAAAAATATCAACAAGTACAGAAAAAGATGTAAAAAAAATTTAAGACAGAAAGATCGCATAAATTAGAATTTGAAAGCGTGTAAGAGTAAAATATAGTTATTTTTAATAACATAGTTAACGAAATTCGACGTCCGGCTATTTTATTTTATTTGTCAATCACGGCATACCGTCGTTGCAAAAAAAACACTAATTAGTTTTTCTAAATAAAACAAAATCACACAATCGATTAAATCGCAACGTTGATGTAACATATTTTCATGATGGTAGTGACCCAGGGTTGTAACTTTCGTCATAAACTATGACGAGCATAACGCAAAATAATGACAGTACAACAGGTGTAACGGTGCGGACGCTGCGTAGCGTGGGTGATATAAACAAGCCGACACCTTTGAGGAGCCAATCGGCTAGGAACGCCTTCCAAGCGCGTCCCACTGCTTCGAACTCCTTGATGAGGTCGATAGAATAGACGGACTCTTCGTCGTCTTCGACGGCGAGCGCGGGGTTATCCGAAAAGTAGTGTAAGCGCAGCATGCGCGGGGCCCGGTACGGCGCATCGTCCACCGCCACTCGGTGCGGCCCGGCGCGACTCCCACGGCTTACTGCTAATTATACACGGCGCGCCGCCCGATGCGCAACGAACTTGACTCGATACACGGCGTACCGTCCACGGTTGGACGTCTGCCCCAACTCGCGCCCACCGACGTACGCCCGAGGAGATGCGACCAAAATACATAAGAAAACTTTTTGACACCACATAACAAATATGTCACAGAAGATAAAGCATTCGCACAATTAGTTGGATTGTTTTCAGACATTTGGCTTCCATAAATTTGTGCTATAAAATTAATTATAATAAATACAAAGCACAAACAGTTGGTCGACAATAAAACCCGTATAATAAACACTAAATTGTTTTATTAATTTTTAAATGAACGAGCTCACAATAACCATGGAGATTAATATAGAGATAGTAAGCGTTATCGAGAGACGAAAATCTCCAACGAATAAATAATTAACGGAGTGTGATAAAACGGCTAGCCTATGTTTTGATTGCATCTAGGCAATAACTGCTCATTGAATTTTATATTAATTAGAATGTTTTGCAATCTCTTTGCTGAGTAATAAGTGTGTGCGACGTTTTAGTCGCATATACCCCGCACTCTATGTTTAGCAAACTAAAATTGAGTGTGCCTGTCATTAATACGGAAGAGTCTGCATGTCCGTTACACTCTATTTCTATATTTTCTTTAAAGTGCCACAGAAATACACTTTAAAATTATTTATTTAGGAAATTGAATATGTATATAGATATTCATGCTTTTTATAAACCTACGTTACATACGAACATTTCATGAAGTTTGGATTGGAGCACCACAAACCCGAAACGATGTTGTTTTTATAAAAAAAAATAAAGTAAATATACTCGTATATTAGAATATAAATCATTCGTTATTATAAAAATGTATCTGTATCTTTTATTTTACAATTAAATTAATAATTATACTATTAAATATTGTTTCAATTGCAAATTAAGATACCAACAGCATACTAAAAAAAAAATTATTAAAAAAATCAAAAACCCGACTGCGTAAAAAGTCACTAAAACTACGTACATAATAAAAAAAACTGAAAAGAAAAAAACAAGCACTTAGATGTCCGGTGGTCTAGAATTCTATAGTATATTATTGAATAAATACTATTGCAGAAAATGAAATACATTTTAATAATAGAACATGACAACTGAACAGTCGGGATCCATTGAAAAATTAGATTTGCTGTCGAATAAAGGATCCCGACTGTTCAGTTGTCATGTTCTATTATTAAAATATATTTCATTTTCTGCAATAGTATTTATTCAATAATATATTATAGAATTCTAGACCACCGGACATCTAAGTGCTTGTTTTTTTCTTTTCAGTTTGTTTATTATGTACGTAGTTTTGGTGACTTTTTACGCAGTCGGGTTTTTGATTTTTTTAATCATTTTTTTTTATTTTATACTTTTTAGTTATAAATACCTAGGTAGCTATAGTTATCTTATTTATTAATAAGTAGGTAAGTACCTAACTATATATAGTTTTTCGACTGAAATTGAGTACTAAATCGTTAGAAATTGGAGATGGGCGACCGCGTCAGACATTAGATACTTTAGGTTCCTACCTATGGTATATTGGACAATATACCTACTAGATACTTCAGTATATGTCCACCCACATCCAGTTATATGAATTTTTCGTCTTTTCATCGTAAATTTCTACTATCTAAAAAACCTATATGTGAGAAAGGTTGTTATGAAACTTTAAATCGATATAGATCCTAAACGGCCAGTCGAATCGAAAAATGTTGAAAGAAAACTAATAATGATTTTTAAATACCTATTCAACGATACCCCATTCGACATAGTTTGTTGACTTTATTTTTTTAAATTTTCACAAAATGGCGTCCAGTAGTCGCCATATTGAATTTTCATTAACGTCATGTCTTTAGTGACACTCGCCGGATTAAAAGGAATCGATTGACGTGCGAATCATAAAAATCGGCCCAGGCGTTTGGTATATATAGTGCTTCAAAGGAACATACAAACATACATACATACATACATACATACATAGACTGTTAAACACAATACCACTCCTTTGCAGTCGGGTAAAAAGCGGACATACGGTACATTAAACAAGGCCAATATAAGTTGATCATTAAAATACCAGAATAATTTACTAGAAATTTTAAATATTTTTAGTTATTATTTTTAATAAATATAACGATCATACACGCTCGCCGGTTTCAGAGACTCTTGACTCCACCTTCCTTCAGTGCATGACCGATCTGGTCTAGGTAGGTTAGTCTCAGTCTCTTCCGGTATCTACATCCTTCCACTTTCGCATTGTATATCTTCTTAACCAGACGTTCGTTCGGCATTCTTTCTACATGTCCGAACCATCGGAGCATTCCCTTTCGCATCTTTACACCAATACTCTCTTTCATACCTACTCGCTCTCTTACGTCGTCGTTACGAATGCGGTCGGTCAGCCTTACTCCACTGATTTTCCGCAGAGATCGCATTTCGACCACATTAATTTTACTTTCATACTCTTTTCTGCATACCCAACTCTCGCTTCCATACAATAATGTTGGGACAAGCACTGCGTTATGTATTGCTACACGTGCCTTCTGGCTGAGGTGGTGGCTGCCGAGAAGTTGCCCCAACGCTCCGTTCACTCTATTTCCCGCATTCACTCTTCGCTCTATATCAGTGGTGTACCTTCCATCTCGGCTAAATCCACATCCAAGATATACAAATTCATCCACTTGCTAGTACATCATTACCTATACGATACCATATACCATTACACATTCACATACCATTACCTATATGAGTGATAATAATTAGTTAAATGTAAAAATTTTACCTAAATACCTAGGTCAGAGATATACTTAACTTACCAAGGTCAGAGAGGTTGACTTTATCCAGAAATGGATCCGCTACCGGCAACTGCAACAAGAGATTCATATCGTAAATGGTAAATTTAATTATGTAATTTAATATATAATACTTTCTCTTTCTTAAACATTAAGAGTCGGGTAATCCTATTTTCTTCTCAGCATTATATTTTTTAAAAGAATATGAGACAGAACTTAAATTTCAATACCATGTTTTTCTTTAGGGGACTTTGGTGTGAAAGCGTCGTTTAGGATTATTACAGTATGGCATCCTATAATAGGATATACGATTTCTTTCATCATCTCAGCTCATAATTATGTGTCCCACTGTTGAGCTCGAGCCTCCTCTGTAATGGGAGGGAAATTGACCTACTATACCACGCTGGTCAAACGTGCTTCCTTTTGTGTTAAGTTTTCCTTCTCTTGCATAGATGTAATATGCGTTTTAATTCCTTAGTCGTCTCTTACGATCACCAACGGGTGAGATAGGGGATGGTGAATTGTGTTCTTACTCCGTCACCACACAATTTCTTTATTATTTATTAATTATTAATGCAATTGACTAATGTTTTGAGTAAAGTACATATTATTTCCGCTTTATAAAATGGGGGCGCATTTTATCCATTTTAATAATATATACTATGGAGTATTTATATGCTGCGAATATTTCCTATTTATTATGATAATTAGAATTAGCAATGTCATCGACGACTCATAAAATAGTCGATCGCCATTAATGGTCACATGAGTTTACCAAGATTACACACTAACTCTTTAAAGATAAACTAATAAGCACTACACATATGAAAATAATAAGATTTATGTCTACTACTGCAGTTAAAAATAATTGTAAAGTATTTTTATTGTATTAACAAAAAGGCGTAGATGTAGACAACGCAATATAATTATCGCTGCATATTCAAAATTATTTTGACCTGAGATTCTTTTTTAGTCCGTGTGGTGACGGAGTAAGAATACAATTCACCACACCCTGTCTTACCCGTGGGTATCGTAAGACGATTAAGGGATATTAACGCATATAATATCTATGCAAGAGAAGGAAAACTCGAAACAAAACCTTATACCAACACGTCTGTCCGGCGTGGTATAGTAGGTCAATTTCCCTCCCATTACGGAAAAGGCTCCGAGCCCAACAGTGGGACATATATGAGCTGAGAGGATGATGATGAGATTTCTTTATAAAATATAACTATTATAAAGGTTAAAGATTTTTTTTATGTTGATTATTTAAATGCGTCAACACAACCCTAGTCATTTCCAGTTGGCTTTTAGAAAATGTTATTGTGCTAGATAGACGGTTTCTCGTGAAAATTATAAAACTTAACAATGCAAGGAATAATGGTGCATTAGAAACCTATAAACGTTAATGAATCGGACAAAACAGAGGAATGACGACAATCGCTACAATCATGAACTCATGACAACTGTCGAGATTACAAAAATATGATTGATGTGTTATGGATAATATTAACTTCGAAATTATTCTATACTAGCGGCCCGACCCGGCTTCGCACGGGTGAACATTTATTTATTAAACATTTTGGCATAAACGTACAGTAAATGCAGAACATACCTAAATAATAATGTATTTAGCAATAGTGTATCGCTGGCTTCCCTTGGGTTGATGTTTGAAAACAAAATGAGTAAACAGAATAAATGACATCAACTGGTAATTTTTAAAAACATTTCACTGAGGTTTGGAGTATAGGTATACTAATAATAATTAGATACATTATATACCTACTATTACTGTATAAGTACTGATTATCACATATTTCATAGAATAAAAAATATAGCATCCCGACTTACGTGCTAAGTTTTTTTTTACATTTATTTTTCCTTTTTGATTTATATTTTTTATTTATTTTAATGTAGTTTTTTTTTTATTTTTGTATCATTTGTTTATTCAAGTACATCTTTTATTTTAAAGACTTTTAAATTTTATTAGATTTTTATTTTAATTTTCCATTTTTACCTTAATATTTCACTATACATAGTGTTAGCAGTGGTATTTGTAGATGGCAATAAAACATATTGATTTTCAGGAGACCCTACTCGAGAAAGTGCAACATATAGTTGGCCATGAGAAAAGCACTCTTTTCTTAGATCGATGCCAACCATAGAAAAAGTTTGTCCCTGGGATTTATTTATTGTAAGGGCAAACGATATCTTTACAGGAAACTGTAATCTTTTAAAAGATATAGGACAATCCGTCGGTATCATCGGGTTCCGCGGAAAGTGAGCAAGCTGTCCGGCCGCGGGGCCAGTGATGATAGTAGCTACAATCACATTGTCTCGCAATTCCATAACCAAAAGTCTTGTTCCATTACACATATTGGGAGTGCTTAAATTTCTCAGAGCGAGCCGCGCGGCTACCTATTTCATAGATGTGCCCCTCTCCTGCACTCCGTCCCCGCCGCACCGGCGCGTTACGGCGGCGAATTAATTTTATTTCAATTTTATTAAACTCGTAATATCTTTCGAATGGAGTGTCCGATTTTAATAAAATAAAAAGTTATTTACAGGTATTTAAAAAGCCTTGCTTGAGAAATCATTTATTTAGGTAAGGATTAAGGTAAAGGTATAAATAACTTGGTCTGATTATGGTCGAAATTTCTATTAAATTTTAAAATGTGTGACATAACTACAATAGTTAGACATATGCTATCGCGACATTTTTTGTAGATATTGATATGTTCTTTAATATTGTGGAACATTTTTGGTTCTATTATCAATAGTTTTCGCAGCACATGCGATGAAAGATATTTTATGGGCGTTTTTTTACACCTTGGGTAACATTATTGTAATTTTAGTAGGGATCCTTATATTTTTCTTACAATTAAAATAGCCTATAATAATCAGTGATAATGTTGCATTCAAATGGTGAAAGAATTATTTAAATCGGTCCAGTACTTTTTGAGCCAATTCATTACAAACATACATACAAACCTTTCCTCTTTATAATATTATATAGTATATATAGTATAGATAGATAAGTTATTCACACAAACTAGTGCAGCTGGTATGTATATGTATAAACATATATGCTCATATTTTTTAGCGTATATATGTATAAGAAATATACTTACAGATAGGTATATTTTTTTTATTATGTAAAATATTTGTCAATGACTTGGCAGTTTATGCTGTAAATCTAAAAAAAAATGTTTACACTAATTTATATCATGTACTGCATAATAAAAGTGACTGCTTTATTCTGTGATTATAGCAAAAAACTGCATTCATATGCAATTAAGCTTGAACCCGACGTAATGCTAAGCTACTAGCCGTCCAGCCAAAGAGAGATAAAAAATTGGCTATTTACATTATAAATTTGCACGGATGACCTATTAAGTATGATTCGTCCTTTAATGTTAACTTTTCATGCGGATTCAGATTCTAAGATATTAATTTAATATGATATATAATACTAATTAACATTTTTAATATATAATTAACATTTTCATTCACATGAGATCTAAAATACATAGATTTTTAATAGTTATATTTCAAATATCAAATTTATCATATCAAATGAAACTAATCTCATGGATTTTATTGCGTTTGTATGAGTTTTATCAATAATTAAAACATTGGAATACAATAATTGAATGTGTTAATCATAATTTTAGAAATTAAATTTTAGTTTTTTATATGCGATTAAAATATGTACATGACATCAATTTCAATTTTCACAAGTGATGAATATTAGGAGGTATTTTGATTACAATATACTACCTGGCTACCGTCATAATATGAAAGACCTGTTGTTATGAACAAATTTGTTGATACCGATTACTAATTAATTAATGTATTCTCATAGGATTAGGTGGTCTGATCTTAAACTAAGCCATAGCCTGTACTATAATAAGTATCAGAGCACCTGAGATGTATTGTTAGAGCAGGGAAAATGGGTGTGGAAAATTATGGTGCTGCTCGAGTACAATTTTGTCAACGGTTATTGTCAAACATTATCTTCACAAACATTTTTTGGATTGACAAAGCCTTATTTACGCGGATACGACTTTTTAATAGTCGTAACGAACACTATTGGGCAGTGAGCAATCCCCACGTAATTAAAGACAGTTTTCATCAAGTGCGATTTAGTATTAATGTTTGGGCTGGGATCATTAATAAGGGGGCGTTCATTAATTACGTGAGGCATTTTTGAGATTTTTTTTGAAACCCCCTTCCCCCCCATTGTGAGATGTCGTAAGATTTTTCTCGATCCCCTTCCCCATTCCCAAATTTCACGTGAGATATTTCAAACCTAGTACTTGGGTATAAAGGGTTTTTAATTTTATTTAACTTATCATTCACGCACTTTTACACCAGTTCCTGCTAAAATAATATATATGCCAAGACCCCCCTCAACCCCAAGTGAGATTTAGTAAGATTCTGCTCGACCAACCCTGAATACCTCACGCAATTAATGGACGCCCCTAACGTAATCGTGGGTCCGTACTTTATTGAAGACCGATTGACTGGCAGTAATTATCTGAATATGTTGCGAAGTATGATTCCAGATTTACTAGAGGACGTACCCCTAGCACTGCTAGCTGATGACATGATTGATTAATGTTATCACCAATAGCACTCAGTTATTTATCCCACTACAAGCCAGTGGTTTTGTAAGGGAGCAGATATTTAGTATCGCAGTATTAATCTAACAACCCTAGAGTAACAGGCTTTGCTCTTCATCAAATATAATAACGCAACAATTTCATTTTCAACAGCTAAATATTGAATTATTGAATAAACATTAGAAACGCATTTTACATTTTATTTCTACACACCATAAAGAACTGTCTTATTCAATGTTAAGTGTCAAATCTGCAGGGAACATCAATAGTGACGCATCTACAAGTCAATAAACCCTCCAAACCCTCCATCCACAACATTCCTAGTCTGAATAGATGCTTTCACACTTTTGTTCTTGCAATTTTTGTTTATGTAAATGTTACCAAGACTAATCTCATCATCATCATCATCACAGCCCATAAATGTCCCACTGTTGGGCTCGGGCCTACTACGTAATGGGAGGGAAATTAACTTATTATACCGCGCTGGTCAGACGTGTTGGTATAGGGTTTTGTTTCGAGTTTTCCTTCTCTCGCATAGATGTTATATGCGTTTTATATCCCTTAGTCGTCTCGTACGATCACTTCCCATGTAGGAACTGCCAGTCTTCAACGATGGGGCCAAGCTTGGGCCAATCCTGGGCAACAAGCCTCGGCTGTCCAATGCTGGCCCAAGCCTGGACCGACCTTGTGCAATTGAGCCGTAACTTTTTTTTATCTTGGCCCAAGCTCGGGCCAGTCACGAGCAACCAAGCCTCGGCTATTCGATGCTGGTCCGAGCTTGGGCCAGTCTTGAACAGCCGAGGCTCGGCTATTCGATGCTGGCCCGAACTTGGGCCAGTCTTGAACTACCAAGCCTCGGCTACCCTGTGCTGATCCAAACATGGACTAGACCTTGATTAGCCGGGCGTCGGCTATTCGACGCTGGCCCGAGCTTGGGCCAGCCTTGAACAGCCGAGGCTCGGCTATTCGATGCTGGCCCAAGCTTGGGCTAGTCTTGAACAGCCGAGGCTCGGCTATTCGATGCTGGCCCGAACTTGGTCCAGTCTTGAACTACCAAGCCTCGGCTACCCTGTGCTGATCCGAGCTTGGGCCAGACCTTGATTAGCCGGGCGTCGGCTATTTGATGCTGGTCCAAGCTTGGGCCAGTCTTGAACAGCCGAGGCTCGGCTATTCGATACTGGCCCGAGCTTGGGCCAGTCTTGTACAGCCAAGCCTCGGCTACTCGGTGCTGAACCGAGCTTGGGCCAGACCTTGATTAGCCGGGCGTCGGCTATTCGATGCTGGCCTAAGCTTGGGCCAGTCTCGTACAGCCGAGGCTCGGCTATTCGATGGTGGCCCGAGCTTGGGCCAGTCTTGTACACCCAAGCCTCGGCTACTCGGTGCTGAACCAAGCTTGGGCCAGACCTTGATTAGCCGAGGCTTGGCTAATCGATGCTGGTCCGAGCTTGGCCCAATCTTGAACAGCCGAGGATCAGCTATTCGATGCTGGCCCGAGCTTGGGCCAGCCTTGAACAGCCGAGGCTCGGCTACTCGGTGCTAATCCAAACTTGGGCCAGTCCTTAATCAGCCGAGCGTCGGCTATTCGATGCTGGCCCAAGCTTGGGCCAGTCTCGTACAGCCGAGGCTCGGCCATTCGATGCTGGCCCGAGCTTGGGCCAGTCTTGTACACCCAAGCCTCGGCTCCTCGGTGCTGAACCGAGCTTGGGCTAGACCTTGATTAGCCGAGGCTTGGCTATTCGATGCTGGCCCAAGCTTGGGCCAGTCTCGTACAGCCGAGGCTCGGCTAATCGATGCTGGCCCGAGCTTGGGCCAGTCTTGTACACTCAAGCCTCGGCTACTCGGTGCTGAACCGAGCTTGGGACAGACCTTGATTAGCCGGGCGTCGGCTATTCGATGCTGGCCCAAGCTTGGGCCAGTCTCGTACAGCCGAGGCTCGGCTATTCGATGGTGGCCGGAGCTTGGGCCAGTCTTGTACACCCAAGCCTCGGCTACTCGGTGCTGAACCAAGCTTGGGCCAGACCTTGATTAGCCGAGGCTTGGCTAATCGATGCTGGTCCGAGCTTGGCCCAATCTTGAACAGCCGAGGATCGGCTATTCGATGCTGGCCCGAGATTGGGCCAGCCTTGAACAGCCGAGGCTCGGCTACTCGGTGCTAATCCAAACTTGGGCCAGTCCTTAATCAGCCGAGCGTCGGCTATTTGATGCTGGCCCAAGCTTGGGCCAGTCTCGTACAGCCGGCTCGGCTATTCGATGCTGGCCCGAGCTTGGGCCAGTCTTGTACACCCAAGCATCGGCTACTCGGTGCTGAACCGAGCTTGGGCCAGACCTTGATTAGCCGAGGCTTGGCTATTCGATGCTGGTCCGAGCTTGGCCCAATCTTGAACAGCCGAGGATCGGCTATTCGATGCTGGCCCGAGCTTGGGCCAGCCTTGAACAGCCGAGGCTCGGCTACTCGGTGCTAATCCAAACTTGGGCCAGTCCTTAATCAGCCGAGCGTCGGCTATTCGATGCTAGCCCGAGCTTGGGCCAGTCTTGAACAGCCGAGGCTCGGCTATTCGATGCTGGTCCGAGTCTTTTCAAGACTATATTCATCATCTACTGTTTATGGTACTATAGAAAATCTAAGTAAAGAAATCTTTGAATTCCCCACTCCGTCAATAGATGTTGGTGTTATGAAATTAGTTTCTTGTGAAAAAGGATAAAATACTGTTCGAAATTCAATACGTACATCGAAAATGTATTTCATTTTAATGTACCTAAACAAGTGTCAATATAATTGACCTTCTAGGTTCATAATTATTTAAGTAGATGAGCGACGGCAAATAAGGATTTATATTAAAAACTTAAATATATATTTTTTAAATTTAATTTTTATACAAATTTTATTTTATCTTCGGTAGTATAGTGGTAAGTATCCCCGCCTGTCACGCGGGAGACCGGGGTTCGATTCCCCGCCGGAGAGCCAGGGGGGCATAGTCCGGAGCGTGCTCGTTCGCGTCCCCTGCCAGTCTAATTAGACTGCTAATCCGGCTCGAAATGCGTACCGCAATGCGGGTTAGGGCGTCCCCCGGAGGCGACGCGTACCGACCCGCCCCCGTCGGTACGAACATCGGCAGTTGCGGCGATGGGGGCCGCCACCCATCACGCCTTGCCCAGTTAGGCGAGTCGAGGAGAACGGAGTGCCGGGTGGGCACGTGGAATGTAAGAGGTTGTGTGGAAGGTAAGTTGCACGAGCTAATATCCGTCATGGCGGACAAACAGCTAGACGTGCTCTGTGTAACAGAGACCAAGCGAAGGGGCAGCGACGCCTGCGATCTTCCTGGTGGCGGGATGGCTCTGTGGTCTGGTGTACCACAGAGCGATCGAGCCAGCATGGGGGTAGGAGTGCTGTTGTCCTCTCGCTTGGCCTCAGGTGTGAAGGATTACGGAATGTATGATCCCAGACTTCTCTGGGTCCGTATAAAACTAGGTGTCACCAAGGTATTCATGGTTGTAGCATATGCTCCCGTAGGATCCTCGGTGGCATCAGACCTAGAGAAGTTTTGGGATAATGTTAGGGAAGTTCTGGATATGGCAGAAACCAGTGAACGCGTGATTGTATGCGGAGATTTGAACGGATGGGTGGGGACCAAGCGTCCCGACTATGAGGACGTACTTGGTCCATTTGGTGATAAGAGAGTGAACGATGCAGGTAGGCTCATAGCGGATGTATGCATGGAGAGAAACCTTATTGTGTCAAACACATTTTTCCAACATAAGGACATCCATATGTATACATGGAGAAGGAATGAACAGAAAAGCATAATAGATTTAATTTTGGTAGACAGTCGCCTCCGAAGCAAAATATTGGACGCAAGAGCCTACAGGGGCCCCACAGTCGACACGGACCACTATCTCGTTATTGCGAGATTTAGTGGTCTGTTCAGAAAGTGGAGGCACTGGCGAGAGCGTGTCCACTTCGGAGGGCTTGAAAGAATAAAGGTTGAAAGGTAGCAAGAAGAGTGTGTAAGAGAAAAGTATGCAGAGGGTGTCCGAGAACGGCTGACGATGGCAAGCCAGCCGCAATCGGACATTGAAGAATGCTGGAGAGTATTGAAAAAGAGTATGGTAGATACAGCGAAAGAAGTATGTGGAAGTTCAAAGAAGCATAGAAAAACAAATGGTGATGCATGGTGGGATGCGGAAGTGGCAGCTTCCGTAGAGCAAAAGAAGAAAGCGTGGCTGGACTATGTCTCTTCTTTGAATCTGAATGACAGTATGACTGAACAGAAGAAAGAAATATATCGGCAATGTAAGAATGACACCAAGGCCTTAGTGAAAGAGAAACGTGATAGAGCAAGTATGAGTGCAGAAGATAGGCTGACTAAAAACTTCGAGGGTAACACCAAACTCTTTTGGAGGGAGGTGAAGAAGTCTCGGGGTGGTTGGTCAGCCTTCAGAATGAATAAAATAAGGTCTAAAGGTGGAGACATTCTTACACAAACACAAGACGTGTTAAGCCGATGGAGTGAATATTTTGGCGATATGTATGCGGATGCTACGGTTGGCGCCGGTGTTGGATATGGTTTAGTAGATCAACATTCGACAACGGCGTCCTCCGATGGCATCAGTATGGATGAAGTTGAATGGGCGATAAGAAGTTTGAAAAATGGTAAGGCAGCGGGCATTGATATGGTGTCTGCCGAGATGATCAAGCTCGGTGGCTCTTGTGTCTGGGAGGCGTTCCTGTTGCTCCTCAATTTATGTTGGAGCTCGGGAATGGTTCCCAGGGACTGGAATAGCGCAGTCATCGTGCCTTTGTTTAAAAACAAGGGTTCACGTTATGACTGCGCAAATTACAGAGCCATAAGCTTGACCAGTTTGGCAGCAAAAGTGTATGGAAAAGTTATTGAAAGGAGAATGAGGATGGTGTCCGATGGTTTACTGTGTGAGACACAAGGAGGTTTCAGGAGTGGAAGGGGATGCATGGATCAAGTGTTCTCTCTGCGCAACATTGTGGAGAAGCATCTGGCTCTAGGTCAGAGGGTTTTCTGCAGTTTTGTGGATCTGGAGAGAGCATTTGACACGGTTGTACGAAAGGAACTTTGGGACATTTTACCGGAGTATGGTATTAACGGTAAACTGCTACAGGCTGTGCAGTCCAGTTACATGGGCTGTAGAGCCTGTGTGCGGCTGGATGATGGAATGTCACCTTGGTTTGACGTCAATATCGGCGTTAAGCAGGGGTGCGTTCTGTCAGCCAGGCTGTTTATCATATATCTGGATAAATGTCTTCAAAGGTTGAACGATATGAATGTGGGAGTCCAGATGGGCGACTCAGTGGTCACTGCTCTGCTTTATGCAGATGATGCAGTCCTGCTGGTACAGTCAGCGACTGACCTGCAGACCCTAGTCGACACAATGACAGAAGATTGTAAGAAAAGGGGTCTACGCGTGAATGTGAGCAAAACCAAAATAATGGTCTTTGAAAGAGATAAAACCAGAACAGATGTAAGAGTAACAATAGGTAATGATGTACTAGAGCAAGTGGATGAATTTGTATATCTTGGATGTGGATTTAGCCGAGATGGAAGGTACACCACTGATATAGAGCGAAGAGTGAATGCGGGAAATAGAGTGAACGGAGCGTTGGGGCAACTTTTCGGCAGCCACCACCTCAGCCAGAAGGCACGTGTAGCAATACATAACGCAGTGCTTGTCCCAACATTACTGTATGGAAGCGAGAGTTGGGTATGCAGAAAAGAGTATGATAGTAAAATTAATGCGGTCGAAATGCGATCTCTGCGGAAAATCTGTGGAGTTAGGCTGACCGACCGCATTCGTAACGACGACATAAGAGAGCGAGTAGGTATGAAAGAGAGTATTGGTGTAAAGATGCGAAAGGGGATGCTCCGATGGTTCGGACATGTGGAAAGAATGCCGAACGAACGCCTGGTTAAGAAGATATACAATGCGAAAGTGGAAGGATGTAGGTATCGAGGGAGACCGAGACTAACCTACCTAGACCAGATCGGTCATGTACTGAAGGAAGGTGAAGTCAAGAGTCTCCGAAACCGGCGAGCGTGTATGAAGAGAATTATGAATGTTGAGGAAGCGAGTGAAGTATGCAGAGATAGAGTTCTCTGGCACTCTGTTCTCTCTGCCTACCCTGCAAGGGATATGGCGTGATGATATGTATGTATGTATGTATGTGTACAAATTTTATTTTGTTTAAATATAGAATTTAAATAACATAAAATATTTCAATAGAATAGAAGGAGGTGGCCGGATGTCCGAAAATATCTAACAAAAGAATTAAAACGTGTTTAGATTTCACTTATCTTTATAAAAACATAATCTGAATTTCCTAAGTTCCTAGTTAAACATATTTAATTTTTCAGTTGAATTCGTAGGTACTATTCTTGCAATAAAAAAATAATAGTCATTTTAGCTTCAACGCCATATTGGTCAGATTGTTGTTGTTGTATTTATAAAATAATAGAGATTGACATATGTATCGATTATGCTTCTGTCGAATCAAAAATACAATTATGAAGATTGCGATGCCAGAACGTATTGTTAATGTTTTGTATTTAATGAGTGCATTGGTAATATTAACTTAGCTTAATTATTTTTATATTCAGGCTAGAGATATTTATGTTAAAAAAGGAATTTAAGCTCACAAAAACAGAAAATCTCAAATTACAATTACGATCGATCTAGAGTACCTACTTACAACTGGATAGTCAGTATTAGGCTATATTCATCATCGTAATTATCATCATCATCATCTTCCGTGTGGTAACAGGGTAAGAATACAATTCACCATCCCATATCTTACCCGTGCGTGATCGTAAGAGACGACAAAGGGATACAAAACGCATATAACATCTATGCAGGAGAAGTAAAACTCGAAACAAAACCCTATACCAACACGTCTGACCATCGTGGTATAGTAGGTCAATAAAACTCCTATTATGGAGGAGACTCGAGCCCATCAATGTGAAATATATGAGCTGAAATGATGAATCATTATTAAAATCTCAGCATCATCATATACGTATCTCATATATATCTCAATGCTGAGCCTTTTAGAAAAGTTTATTATTTTTATTTAGTGAATTTTCCTTTGATATTATATTTTTAAAAAAATGATCGACACATCGATTCGATAATATATTTGCCATACCGAATGCTGATGTAAATTGTCTGTTAAATAAATACCGAATGGACTCGATTCATCGATATTTAGTGTACTGTGCATGTAAGTGTGTACGTCTCTTGTTTGAGACCTTAGGTTTAGTTTTGTTGTTTCAATACGTTATACAAATATACACGATAAATAAAAGAATATGTAAATATTGCTCGCATAAGACAATGTTTAATATCATCATTATCGATGGATCTCCAATATTAAGATATATTGGTTCTTCTTCGTTACTTAATGGTTCTTTGAAATACAGCCAATACACTATACCTACAGGTAAATTTGTTTCACATTATAAAGTTATAGTTATACATTTTTTATAGTCATTATTAATGTAGTGTGTATGCAAGTAATGTGAAATTAACCATCCTTATTTATGTATCCTTGACAGATTTTTACTTATATCATAATATTCTGTAACAATATTTTAAGATATCGTATAAAATACTTCAATGAATTCACGCTAGTTCAGATTGGAAGATTATGCTAAAAATACCTACGTATTAAAACTATGTTTGCTTTATACTATGCCAAGAATAGAGATTGATCAATGTTTAGTCAAGAAAATTTCCCCATAATAAAAATATAGTCGTACACCATGTGTCTAATAGCCCTTCTTAGAAAAAAATTCATCATGGAATTCTGAGCATCTAGTATGTTAGTATGTACCAACTCTAAAACAGTAAACTGTTTTAGTATTTATTGAGTCTATATTATTAATATATAGAAGTAGATTATAATAAGAACAAGTTTATGAACTTGTTCTTATACACCACCACATATATTTAATTAAACTAATGTTTAAATTGTATATATTATATAATTATGTAATACTATTTGGCTGTACAGTGTGTGGTGACAGTTGAGACTATAATGTGTTGGTGAAGCTAATAATGGATGAATGTCTAACAGTGGATGTCTATATGTGCTGATCGATGAATCCATCCAGGATTATAACAATATATTTTTTGTTTGATTTACAGAAACATTTTTTTTGATTAGAAGCTATTGGTTCCACTAATTATAAAACAGATGTTACAAACATTAATAAAAGTAAAAGGATACAATATTCAGTTACTGTATAGTGGATGTGGCAGAATGGTCAACGCAGTTGAAAAAAGTATAAAATGAATACTTAATTAAATGTTTATACAAATTATGCATGTAATTATATTTTAATTAATCAATAATAAACATTTCAGATTTTATACTGTCAAAGTATAGTTAATCAAAGGAAAGTGAAAATTATGCATATGATGAGTAAATTGCTAGTAAATTTCTAGAAAGGATAGAGGGCAGCCGATACCAATGATCAAAAATAAAATGTTACTTTTCATTAATAATTTACATGTATTTATTATGAATATGACTTATGTTTGAACTATGTAATGATTGTAATTACTATTATATTAATACTCACAATAATAAATGTAATAATAATACATTATTTAGTTATACAGTGTTTTCTTTTTTATGAATTTCATCATAACATATGTAATATATATGTCATTTTCTATTTTTAGGGCTGCCAATATTTCAGGATTCTGCCAACATTAATTATGCACGGGGTCAACATTCATTGCTAACCTGGGCCCAATGCTGTAAATCAAAGCTAGGCCCAGACATTTACCAAGGTTGGCCCAGCATTGTATGCCATGCTCAGGCCAACGTTAATTGCCAGCCTTGGCCCGATGCTGTAAACCAAGCCTGGGCCTTAGTTACCATCCCAGTCTTTAACCAAGGTTGGCCCAGCGTTGTATGCCATGCTCGGGCCAACGTAAATTGCCAGCCTTGGCCCAATGCTGTAAACCAAGCCTGGGCCTTAGTTATCATCCCAGAGTTTAACCAAGGTTGGCCCAGCGTTGTATGCCACGCTCGGGCCGACGCTAATTGCCAGCCTTGGCCCAATGCTGTATACCAAGCCTGGGCCTTAGTTATCATCCCAGAGTTTAACCAAGGTTGGCCCAGTGTTGTATGCCACGCTCGGGCCAACGTTAATTGCCAGCCTTGGCCCAATGCTGTATACCAAGCCTGGGCCTTAGTTATCATCCCAGTCTTTAACCAAGGTTGGCCCAGCGTTGTTTGCCATGCTCGGGCCGACGTGAATTGCCAGCCTTGGGCCAATGCTGTAAACCAAGCCTAGGCCTTAGTTATCATCCCAGAGTTTAACCAAGGTTGGCCCAGCGTTGTATGCCACGCTCGGGCCAACGTTAATTGCCAGCCTTGGCCCAATGCTGTATACCAAGCCTGGGCCTTAGTTATCATCCCAGTCTTTAACCACGGTTGGCCCAATGTTGTTTGCCACGCTCGGGCCAATGTTTCAAGCCAGCCTTGGCCCAATGCTGTAAGCCAAGCCTGGGCCTTAGTTATCATCCCAGACCTTAACCAAGGTTGGCCCAGTGTTGGCATGCAACGTTGGGCCAAGCTTCAACAGGATTGGCGCAGGCCTGGACCAATGCTGGGCCCGTCGTCATTTCCTACATGGGTTACGGGTAAGATATGGGGTGGTGAATAGTATTCTTACTCCGCCACCACACAGAAAGACTAATCTAATACTTCAATATATTAACCCCAGTTATTACTTCAATATACCAACCCAATAGAGATTACAGCTATAAAAGCCATACTTAGCAAACAGATTGACAGTAGCAGAAGATCTTATAAATTACTCAGGAGAGAGGCCATTTTTATGACCAACCGAGAAAGTATAAAGGATCGTCACCACAAGGGGAAAAGGGAACAGAGAATTTATTTGTACATTGTATATTAATGTTAATTTCAATGTAGAAAAATAAATATGAGATTGTATATACAGTTAACTGAGAAGTGTTACAAACATACCCCACGTGAATCGCGGAACAAGATGGCAGCATGATGTGGGTCAAGGAAAGCGTCTGAGGCTCGATGACGCATAGTGGGTACATTGCCAAGTGATGACCGACGTTGCTCAGCATCCTGCGATGTCGCTCTGCGTAAATGAGCTCCTGTAGAACAAAGAATATAAATATTAATATAAAAAAGAAATGATATAATCTTATACATCTGTACGTGTGTATCTGACGATCTATCAATTTAGTTAGATTACGATTTAACAATTACAGTAGAGTTAAAATACCTATTTACAGCACGCCGTCCCGTAAGCCAAAAAGTAGGTTATGATTTTCACCAGTATGATCAAAGTGCATATGTATGTATGTTTCATTTATTTTATCATAACTCCTAAGGCATTTGTCATAATTTAACTAAAAATGTGGCTTTTATGTCAAGTCAGTCAAAGTATCTTGTTCGTTTTTATCATGATAATAGGCTATGCTACCACATGAGTAAATATACATACAGAGACCAAGCTTCTAAGGAGCGAGCAAAATTGTTACCTATTCTGATAGGGTTGACACATGAGGATGAAAATAAATACACAAAACGTTTGTCAGCTTCTTTATGCATGGATATTTTTTTACAAATTGCTTACTCTAAATAGGTTTTTTAGTAATTTTTGAATTTTAATAATTTGTTATATCTCTTAATCGAATGATAAATTCTAAATCTAATATAAAGTCTTTTTAAATAATCAATGGGTAAGCACTTGCATGACATATCAAATTTACAATCTTGTATACGTTTTAGTATATCACTACCAATATTAACAATATTTATTACTAGATCGAAATATTCTCGAAATTTCTTCTCAAGCAATTCAACAAATGCGATGAAGTTGTCAGGAGGTATTATTAAAAAAACAATTGTATACTGCTTTCGTTAAGGTTTTTGTAATGGCTGAAAAAGGGGTCTTTCCCCATATTTATAGGTTGTTCAGATCTATTAACATACAATGTCATTTTCAAAAAAGATAAGATTTTATTTTTTCGATTGTTGTTCATGCACACGGTACAATAAACCATATTTACACTCTTTCTAATTAATTGAAATTTCAAATTTAAACAAACACGCACGACGCGATTCACAGCGAGCGGTGAGTGAGCCCTTTGTTTGAGCACTGGCCAAATCAGCCTAAACAGGTTTCGTTCCGTACGTGACGAGCCGCCAGTGCTCACGCACACACGCGCATCATATTTATAGTGATGTACCTACCGTGGCGCGGTTGTTTGAAGCTTTGTCTCTGTACGTTTATTTACTCATGTGATGCTACTATGTACTTCATTCAATATACCTTTAGAAGATATCAATTCTTAAATGTAAAAGTTAAATAGTTTCATGTTGGTTATCAAATGGGAGGGTCACACTAATATATTTTTAAATATTTATAAAAAACTAGATTGGTACTACTTCCTTTATTATACCTGTTACTTTGCTTACATTCGCTCGATGATATACCTACACATGGATAGGAAATGATATAAGCCAACATTTAGATATTATAATTGTTTGATATTATTTCGTTTGATTATTGTTGTTTTACTCTTTAAAAATATTTATATTATAATAAAAACGCAAAATAATTGGTATGAAAAATAAGTTCAAAGAGACGACTATCAAAAAATTGCCGCGCTCTAAAAAGTATGAAGCAAGAAAAAGTTATGCCTAGCCTGTGCATGTTTACACATAAAAATAGAACATAGACTATGTTGAATATTTTTTTTATTTGTTTTCAAAGAGTTGAGCCGTGATTATACGCCTTTTTATCTGGCAGATTGTTTAAGCAACAATAGATGTCATTGTGTTACAATAACAGCAGTGGAAACCACTTAAGACTAAATGACTGCGCCTAAATGCGCTGAACATCCTACTAATCCTACTAATATTATAAACTAATATTATAAACGTGAAAGTTTGTAATAATGTATGGATGTGAACATCTTTGTTGCTCTTTCACGCAAAAACTACCGAATTGATTTTGATGAAACTTTACAGTAATATAGCTTACACATCAGAATAACACATAGGCTATAATTTATAAAAATATTTTGTAAATGGGCTAAAATATAACGATAAAAATCGCTTAAGACAGAAAAAATCGCCCATCTGCGAGCTATTTTTGCATACGCTGCAAAGATCTTGAAAGTTAGACAAATGTTATGTATTGTGGAAATGTACCTCTTAAATAGTTTTACAAAAAAGTCCGCGACAGCATATATCTATTTTTAATATTTAAGCATTTATCGTTAAAATAGTAAATTAAAATTCAAAATAATTTGGTATTTATTGCCGATGCACATTTTATAGTAACAAATTGATTCTTATGCAAACAAATGCTTTTATTGCTTTTGATATTTAAAGTACATATTTTTTGCTTTTTACCGTGTGTCGTTTGGTACAATGTTTCAAAAGTTAGAACGATAAGAGTGCGCAGTGCTGTGGTCAGGCAGCAACCGGGCGCACTACAGAAATATGGCAAGAAATCTATGATCGCCGATTGTGCGACCCGAACACAAGTAAAGACGTGAGAGCAGTCATCGTTGATGATTGTTGTATTTTTGACAGCACTATAGATTTGTAAATAACATTCTATACCTGTATATATAGATAGGTATTGAAATTTTGTGATATGAAACATCTTTTTGCGCGCCTTGGCAGTAAAATTATGTCGAGTACTGGAAATGATAGATTGGGTTAGGTAGGTAATGAGGCAAATGTGATCATGCCGTGATACTACGCCGCTATTCTCTATTCGTGTGTGCGCGCGTATGACAGCGGTAGCTGTCTAACATAAGTGTGACATTAAATCCTTACTAATATCTGTTATAAATGCGAAAGTAACTCTGTCTGTCTGTCTGTCTGTCACTCTTTGAAGCCAACACTACTTAACCGATCTAAATGAAATTTGGAACACAGATAGTCTAGAGCCTGATAAAGGACATAGGCTACTTTTTAATATAAAAAAGGATTGTAAAGGGGGATGAAAAGTTGTAAGGAAGTATCGTCATTTTTAAAGCCAGAAGCTTGAAACTTATTTTTCGGCTATTG
The DNA here is from genome assembly GCA_905163515.2 of Lymantria monacha. NCBI lineage: Eukaryota > Metazoa > Arthropoda > Insecta > Lepidoptera > Erebidae > Lymantria > Lymantria monacha. The sequence continues at coordinate 34,578,370 of LR991081.1, forward strand.
TTTAGATATAAATAAATATGACATTAACCTGTTGTAAAAATTTACCCTTAAGGGGTAAAATAAAAATAGATAGGGATAAAAAACTTTAGGAAAGTGACCTTTTACGCGGGCTAAGCCGTGGGCAGAAGCTAGTTTTAAATATTTTCTTGTATCATAACTTTTTAAAATTTTGTAGCCGGAAGATAAGTTTTAAATATTATTGTATGTCTAAAAAAAGAAGAAAAAAACATTAATATATAATATACAAGCAATGTTATAAAATATAACATAGACAAGCAATGTAATAAAATTTAAACGGCAACAAATATATGTGCATGTTACCCCTTATTTATTCCAGCGCAGATAAAAATATCAATCATCATCATCATCACAGCCCATAAATGTCCCACTGTTGGGCTCGGGCCTCCTCCGTGACGGGAGGGCAATTAACCTACTACACCGCGCTGGTCAGACGTGTTGGTATAAGGTTTTGTTTCGAGTTTTCCTTCTCTCGCATAGATGTTATGTGCGTTTTATATCCCTTAGTCGCCTCGTACGATCACCCACGTGTAAGATATGGGGTGGTGAATAGTATTTTTACTCCGTCACCATACGGAAAAAATATCAATACAAAATGTTAATATAAACTTCATATTTACATAGATTCCTAAACTTTACCCTAATATTTTCGATAAATACTTATGAATATTAAACATATGACGAATAAGCTAAAACGTGTATAAAATCACGTACGTAGCAAATCGAATAACTTAGATCTCCCGTGACCAGTATGTCGTATATATTATTCAAATGGCAGGAGAACAGAGCAAAACTAAAATTGAAACGGCACAGTTTATTCTGAACTAAAAGTTTAGATTGGTAATGTTGACTTTTGAATTATCTGTTTCTATTTACCTAATTCAAGGCTATCATTTTATTTTTTGTTCTTTTATAATATCGTCGGTTAAAAAGAAAAATGACATTAATAAAAAATACAAAATTTTTCAGTACACGCATTTAAAGATATTTTTTCCGCCAACACAGTTTATGACATTTAATTTGATGACTTATCATTTTTTTATAAAAATACAAACTATAACAAAATCACTTTTCTCTTTGACCAAGGATATATTCATTTTATTCGATATATCAAGTTGGTATAGTACATAAGAACATTTAACATCATCATGAATTTCATCATGTCAGTTCATATATGTCCCACTACAGGGCTCTAACCTCCTCCGCAATAGGAAGGAAATTTAACTACTATGCCATGCTTATAAGACAGGTTAGTATTGACTTTTATTTGGAGTTGCCCTTTTCTTCTTAGATACATATTACGTAATTTGTATATCTTGGATGTGGTTTTAGCCGAGATGGAAGGTACACCACCGATATAGAGCGAAGAGTGAATGCGGGAAATAGAGTGAACGGAGCGTTGGGACAACTTCTCGGTAGCCACCACCTCAGCCAGAAGGCACGTGCAGCGATACATAAAGCAGTGCTTGTCCCATTACTATATGGAAGTGAGAGTTGGGTATGCAGAAAAGAGCATGAAAGCAAAATTAATGCGGTCGAAATGCGACCTCTACGTAAAATCTGTGGAGTTAGGCTGACCGACCGCATTCGTAACGACGACGTAAGAGAGCGAGTAGGTATGAAAGTTGGTGTAAAGATGCGAAAGGGAATGCTCCGATGGTTCGGACATGTGGAAAGAATGCCGAACGAACGTCTGGTTAAGAAGATATACAATGCGAAAGTGGAAGGATGTAGGTACCGGGGGAGACCTTACCGTTAATACCATACTCCGGTAAAATGTCCCAAAGTTCCTTTCGTACAACCGTGTCAAATGCTCTCTCCAGATCCACAAAACTGCAGAAAACCCTCTGAGCTAGAGCCAGATGCTTCTCCACAATGTTGTGCAGAGAGAACACTTGATCCATGCATCCCCTTCCACTCCTGAAACCTCCTTGTGCGTCACACAGTAAACCATCGGACGTCCATCCTCATTCTGCTTTCAATAATTTTAGCATACACTTTTGCTGCCAAACTGGTCAAGCTTATGGCTCTGTAATTTACTGAAGGAAGGTGGAGTCAAGAGTCTCCGAAACCGGCGAGCGTGTATGAAGAGAATTATGAATGTTGAGGAAGCGAGTGAAGTATGCAAGGATAGAGTTCTCTGGCACTCTGTTTCTCTGCCTACCCTGCAAGGGATATGGCGTGATGATATGTATGTATGTATGTACCTATATGGTGGTACTTAAATTATGTAATATCTATTTTATGCTATTATTCTTACCCGTTATGCTAGTGTTGGTACCTACGAATACTATTAACACTTACTTTGCTCGTGGATGTCATAAAAGACGACTAAGAGCTTTATATCGACCAATAGCCAATTCCACATGATACCATATGGTTCAACAATTACATTCGCATGGAGAGTTAACGTCAGGCAAGCGGCCGGTCATAAAACTATTACCAATAACTCTTGCAATATGTAAGATGAAAGAGGAGTACATATTGCGACGATCCCAAGTAATTGGGATAAGAACAGAATGATGATGATGACGATTCTTATACGTTATGGTTTAAGTATCAGAGGGCAGTCGCACTATGCGAAGTATTATACTGCGCAATCTGGTTACAGAGAAATGCTACACAGATACATATTTCTGTAAATCATTAAATAGCAAAGACAAAGATATACGTCGGGGATAGAATGTCAATAGACAATCACTCCGGCACCCCGTAAAAGCGCGGAAGGGACTGCTGTGGTTTTTAGAGGGTATTTCGGTCGAGAGGTCGGCCGGCCAATCTCACATACTCTCATCTGTCACCAGCGGAGAATAGTGCGTAAATGCATTTCCACAGCATGAACAAAAAAAAGGACAAAAATATATGATATACGGAGTGACAAAACGATTATCCATTTGGATTAATCAATTGAAACTCGTTTAAATATTTCATTAGCGTTAAACGTGACTCCTAAACTACTAATTGGGTCAATTTAATTATCAGACAGATTACCTTTAATTGCTACCGAGCACGGTTTTATTCCCGTTGTCTTTTTAGAAAAATAATATTTTCGTAGAATATTATTGTGTATTTACTAAAATATTTGTTATTTGTATAGATTTTATTTCGTTTGTTAGAGGACTATGAATGCAAAGCAATACCAAATGTTTTTCTCTCTTTGAAAATATCAGTATCGGCAGGGCGTCTGATGGAAAGTTTAACCCGTGGTTTAACAAACAAGTTTTAAGCCTTGAAGCAACCCTAATTTTTTTTCAACGTATTTAACTATAGTCTGTCTAATCTAAGAAGTGCACTTTGACAGCTGTCTGAGTAAGTTGTACAGGTGTAAACCAAATAATCGCTATCGAAAATATCCGATTTTACTGAGAAATCGATATTGATTCTTTATAATTAATAATCGGTTTATTTTTTATTTTTCAAATAGGTGATGAATAAATTAAGTGCTAAATTAGTACTAAACAAATTTAATTATTTCAGCATAGAATCAATTCATCATATTTAGTAGGATTAGGTTAATTAAAAACAAAACTGGATTTGAAAATAGCTATTTATTAAGAATTACACTACTGTTACTTGAATTATCAGCGTCGCGAACATTAATAATTATTTCCTCATCAATCAAAGTGTCGAAATGTACATCTCTGTCAAAATCTCTATTCGATTAATTGTATTATTCTAATATTTTTACCGATTATTTGGATATTCGTGAATTGGAAGTTGTCAGGCACTACTGTATAGAACGTGATGACGTGACATTCTTAGGTCGTCAATAACAATTACTATTTACCATGTTATTTTTATTTTAAATTATTTTTACGAGTTTCAACATTAGATTATTATACAATAAAGTAGTCACTCGCAATGTTAATTATGTAAATAACTTAATAGTTGTTTAAAATTTCAGATTTAGTGTTTACAATCATGTGTATACGTTGGACCGAGGTTATTGTGTATTAAAAAATGCAAAACGTCAAAATGCACTTCTTAGATTAGATTAACTATAGAACGGCATAATTTTTTTTTCAGGCTATGGTGTGGCCACGCATCGCCCATGCCGTGCGGGACAACGCAACGGCGGCGTGCGGCCCTATAGTATATAGTGTTGCCGGGGCGTGAACTTATGGAGTCCGCCTCTCTGCGGGTGGTAGAGTAATCCCCAGTCCAACCACCAGCGATTTCGGCTAGGTCGGCATAAGGCGCAAGAACGGTTTCATTTGAAATCCTCTATTCTGAAAATTACGTAAATAATAGACCTAAATGGATCGCTCAGTGAACATAGACGCACTATGCAGATTTTGTTATCAGACTCCCGTCGGAAGACAAACGTTTAAAGCTGTGTAAAACCAGCATTAATCACAAGACAAGACAATAATACGACGACCGAAGTTATTCTCTTATATACATATATTAATAGTGGTAGGACCACACTCTTGACAGTTTTCTGTATACAGCGGCAGGCCAGTCCGTCTGGGGTAGTACCACACTCTCGTAGAAAATCGACGTCTTAGCAGCGGCTATGCGCTGTTGCGCTTCGTCCGGTGAACGAAAGAGCCGAAAGCTCAACATGGGTGGGTTTTATTTGGTAGGCAGCGGTCTAACTATACTTCTGGTATTCCAAAGGTTCATGATCGGCAGTAAAAATTACCATCAGGTGTGCTGCTGACTCGTTTACCACTATAAGCAATAAAAAAATTGCAAAATTATAACGTAGTTAAACACGTTCATTAGTGATACAAATAAATAACAGTTGCGTAATGAAGCGCGATATCGACTTTTTTATTTTTGAGTTTAGCTATTAGCCCCAGGTGGCTTTGACAGCTTTGCCGGCACTATAGGTATGCGCTGAAGGCCCTCAACGCGATGACCCGATGACTGCGACTACCGACACCAAATACATACAAAATATAGTTTTCAAATTTATTTAATCCGTATGATCACGAGTTCAAAATACATTATTTTCCTGTAAGAGTCGTTAAAACCGGTTTAGGTATCATCATGAGAGTGGGTACTCTCGGGCAAATATTACAACAGCAACACCCATCACTATTGCTAACACGCCTGCCAAGCTTGGCGATTATAGCATTATCATGTCATAGCATAGTCATGTCCAGCAGCGAATTTCGATAGAATGATAGATGAATACAAATTTCTAATGAATTCCTTAGAAAATTCACAGCCATAAATTACAACGACCCTGTAAAAAAAACATAGGCGTACATACAAAATAACGATATTTTTCATCAACAGTAATGCATTATATGTATGTATAACCTGTTATGGAATTATGTCCTTGACTACTGAACGTGTTTATTACAAATAGAGCATAATGTATATTATTAGAGCAGAGAATATATGGGCCATAAATTATCACGCTATTCACCACAAATCAGAGACTGTATTCGCTATAAGCAAATATACACTTAACGCGACCTGGTGTACTTATTTATATGTATTTGTTTATGTGGTGGGCTATCTTCGTATATTAATTTAATTTTCTCACATTGAATAAACTATTAGTATTATGCATACATTTATGTAGACTTTTATTTATTTAAAATTTGATTATGGCAACTACTGTTTCTCGGTTCCATTAAAAATTAGTAAAAAAAAATGCATTCTGGACTTACACTGCCGGTCAAGAGTTTAAGACAGCACTTAAACAACATAATTATCTATCAATTTTATTGTAATAAAATCACATGAGATAAATAAAAGAAAAGCGCATCTGATATCAAAAAGCACATCATAGAATATCTATTGTTAATATCGAATATTTAAAGAAGTCATTCATTCTTTTGTTTACTTTCAAGCTATTACACAATAAACATCTATTGTTTCAAACACCCACAAACACTGCGCTAGAGCCAGGTGGTAGAGTCGTAATAATATTTATATGATGTGCTCATTACTAATTACTTTGCTTTTGTTTTGCATCGGTCAATAATTAATGTTATTTAGCTTCTGAAAACACGTATTTTCGATTTATTACTACCCGAGTTACTACATCTTAAAGTGGAAAAAGCACGCGAAATTAGCAGTGAATTGCGTTCTGCCATCGTTGTTTTACATAATGAAGATAAATCCGAACGTGAAATTGCTTCACAACTGAAGTTAGCGAAGACTTGTATTCATGACACAATAACTCAATACACAGAGACAGGTAGTTTTCAATGTCGTCCACGCTCGGGAAACTACCACGTCTAGTGAAGATAATTTCGAGATTGGACTCAAGAAGATTTTAAAAAAGTTCTTTGGACCGATGAATCCAAGTTTGAACTATTCGGTTTAAAACGAAAAATTTACCTTTGATGCAGTGCCCAAGAAAAGATGATGCCAGACTGTGTAGTCCCAACAATCAAGCATAGTGGTAGGTCAATTATGGTCTGGGGTTGCTTCCCTAGCTAAGGTACTGGCGATTTGATCAAAATTGAAGGCATTTTGAAAAAGGAACAATACAAAAAATGTTGCGAAGAGCTTGACAGGAACCTCCGTAAACGTGGCCCTTCCTCGCGAGAAGAAATGTAGAATGCTTAAGGCTAAAGTTAGAGCAATATATCATAAGGCACCATCAAAAAATTGATTGCTCGTACCTATGCCAAGACTAGTGAAAAATGTCATAGAATTTAAAGGAGGATTTTTTGATGAAAATCTGTTTAGCTAACTATAGTCTTATTTAGCTTTTGCTGTGTGGTAGCGGCTACGAATACTACCACCCCTTACCTTGCACGTGGGTGTCGTAAAAGACGACTAAGAGCCTTATAACGACCTGGGCCGATTCCATCTGATGCCGGTCAGCAATTACATTCCCTAGGGCGGTTGACGTCTGGCAGGCGGCCGGTCATAAAACTGTTGCTAATAACTTTCACAGTATGTACTATGAAAGAAGAGTACATACACATAGTACACACATATAGTATCGACCCCAAGTAATTGGGATAGAAGTAGGAGAATGATGAGTCTTTTTTAGCTTTTGAAGTATATTGTTTTGTCAATCGGTGTTTTATTAGATGATCAAAAAGGTTAATTAAACATTTAATATTTTATTGGAGTTTAATTTTGTTTTCCTACTTTAATTAAGGCGGTCTTAAACTTTTGGCTTGCAGTGTATATAGCGTCTCATTGTTGGGCATTAGCATCAATCATAGTTGGAGCAAAATAGGTTAACGTGTACCATCACCCTGGCCGGATGGATTGGCATAACATTTATTCGAAGTGTAATTCTCTTATAGTCACATTTTCCTATTTGTCCCTGCAAACTATTAAATATGAATTTAACGTTATACTTCCTACCTAGTGCATAGTCCTCCGCAAATGAGTCAGCACTATGTACCTAGTAATTTATGTTCTCGAATATCATAAGCCGTATTATAGTATAGAAGGTTTTTCATATTATTTAAACATTATTTCTTAGTAATAGGGTTCTATATATGTATAAAACAATATATTTGAATTTGAATACAAGTATGTGAGCAGAATTGTTTAACTCAATAAAGATGTGTGTCTCGAGGTCTTCCACTATTATTCCTGTCATTTTTACCTCTGCGCACGTACATATATTGTGCTTTACATTATATAAAAAAACCGATATGAGAATTCTCGTTTGCATTTAAATTGTGTATTTATGTGGTGGGATATAATAAGAGAGAGAATTTTATAAAAAAAAGAGAATTTTATAAAAAAAACTAGTAATGTTTTGTGCGTGACTTCTATAACGTTCACCAAAAGGACAGCAATATAAAATTTGACATGTTTGTAATGCGTGTGACATGTTTATTTTCCGTGTGATGACGGAGTAAGAATACAGTTCACCACCCCCTCTCTTACCAGTGGGTATCGTAAAAGACTTTTAAGTGACATAATATCATCTGTGCGAGAGAAGGAAAACACGGCATAAAACCCTATACCAACACGTCAGACCAGCGCGGTATTGTAGGTCAATTTCCCTCCCATTATGGAGAAGGCCCAAGCCCAATAGTGGGACATGTGTGGGCTGAGATGATGATGATGATGCGTGTAAACATTACAAATCATTAAGTTTGTTGTTATTCTTCTAAGACTTATTCACTGAAATGTTTACCGGATTTACATAGAAATAACTCCAAATAAAATGTATTACGTAATATCGGTATTAAGAATAAGACGCCTCCGATAGTGCAATCTCAAACAATTGCAGTTATCAAGTAAATAGGTTATCAATGGATGACGAAATCAGTATTGAAAGGCAATCGTCGAATACAAAACTCTACAAAAAAGTAATGGAGGATATGCATAGCTAAAGGAAAGCAATATCTACCATTGTACGTTGTAAACTATTTTAAGGCATGCCTTGAAATGAACAAAGATGGTGCCTTATCTATACTAATATTATCTATACATATAATAAAAATGTAATGGACCGCTGTATGTACATAGAAGATATATAAGAAAAAATATTACTGGGACCTTTATCAACACAAACAGAACCCAAAACAATGAATGTTAAAATGTTTGTCGGTTTGTCTGTTTGTCTGTGCGTTTGTGCACGCTAATCTCAGAAACGGCTTATCCGATTTAGACGCGGTTTTCGCTAATATAATGTGGTAAGCTTCACTTAACATTTAGGCTTTATTTCATGTCAATTGGTTTATAAATAAAAAAATCGTGTCAATTTAAAAAATGTTCGGAGAAAAAAATCTTTATCGATTCTTTTCAAATTACGTACAAATTATCTTCAATAAAAATAAATAAACACGTATTTCAGCATTTTCACCCTCTGGGGGTGTAAATTAGGCCTGCGAAGCGGGTTAGACGACTTATTAAGTCATTAGCGCCAAGCCGATATTATTGAAGCTGGCAACTTGAAATTATAGTGGTTTCTTTCTATGACGTAGAGATTTACTAAGAAAGGATTTTACGAAATTACATTCCTAAGGGGGTGGAACAGAGTGGCAAAGTTTGTATAGAAAGAAAAAAATCTTTATTGATTCTTTTCAAATTACGAGTCGAATCAAATATTCTATGGTAATATCCAGCATTTGTCAATTTTCACCCTCTGGCTGTGTAAATTAGGCCTGTGAACCGGGTTGAACGACTCATTTCCGCCAAACCGAAACTATTAAAGCTAGAAACATTAAATTTTGACGCACGTTTCTTTTTATGATATAGAGATTCAATATGAAAGGATTTTATGAATTCCGCACCTAAGGGGGTGTAACAAAGTGGCAAAGTGTGTATAGGGAGAAAACTTCTTTATCGATTCTTTTCGAATTACGTACAAATATTCTTCGGTAAAAATAAATAAACACGTGTTTCTCTCTCCCTCTCCATCAACCCGGCACCAGTGCCGGCGTGAGAGCTCACACGATACACATAGTAGACGGCAAAAGGTTCTTGCCTAAGGGTTTAAGATACAGGTTAAGTTTAGCTTCAAAAATGTTCATTCTATAACTCAAATAATAAATCATATCTAACGAGGTCGCAACTCTGCTGGTGAAACAAAACAGTCAAATAAAGGGTGGCGATAATTATATTTTTATCCCATGGTCATACCGTAAATAGAATATTAAAGGCAATACAATTTGTAGAATGAATAGAACTTTGAACAACCTTTTTCTTTAGTGACCGCCTATGGTATATAGACACACCGCACCCAATCCGTTCGAGGTGACGCGTGATCCCATAGCGCGCCGTGCACAGTATACATCTACGTTATGCGGGCGGACCACCGCAACCGGGTATCATCTCGAGTCGAAGCCCTCATGCTGTGAACCTCAATACAGGTACTCTCGCTTGCGCCGCCCAAAGCACCGACCGTAGAGCGTGTCAACGTAGAGTATTTTGTCTCGGACCCACACTATTGCCTAATTGCGTTAGACAACTAACTAGCAGAAGACGGCGACCGCATCCCAGTTTCAGACGCTGTTAATCATCGTCCTAACGACAAACCTTCAACACCTTGCATTGCTTTTTCTATTTAAGTCTGTCAGAGATGACTTCTGCGTGAAAGAAGTTGCGGGTGAAAGCTAGTCTATACTAATATTATAAAGAGGAAAGGTTTGTATGTAAGTATGTTTGTAACGAATAGGCTCAAAAATTCAGGACCGATTTTCAAAATTCTTTCATCATTTGAATGCTGCATTATCACTGATTTGTATAGGCTATTTTAATTGCAAGAAAAAATAAGGATCCCTACTAAAACTACAATTATAAAGAGGAAAGGTTTGTATGTAAGTATGTTTGCAAAGAATTGGCTCAAAAAATTCAGGACCGATTTTCAAAATTCTTTCATCATTTGAATGCTACATTATCATTGATTAGTATAGGCTATTTTAATTGCAAGAAAAAAATAAGGATCCCTACTAAAACTACAATAATGTTACCCAAGGTGCAAAAAATTCCTATAAAATATCTTTCATCGCATGTGCTGCAAAAGCTATTGATGATAACATAAAAAATCAGCCAAGTGCGAGTTGTACTCGCGCACGAAGGGTTCCGTAAAACTAAAAAAATATTTATGCAGTAGTTTTTTTTTTTTTGATATTAATTCAAGTTTTTTTTTGTGCTGTGTGGTAGCGGCTACGAATACTACCAACCCTTACTTTGCTCGTGGATGTCGTAAAAGACGACTAAGAGCTTTTAACGACCTGGGCCAACTCCACCTGATGTCGTTTGATCAACAATTACATTCCCAAGGCGGGTTGACGTCTGGCAGGGGGCCGATCATAAAACTATTGCCAATAACTTTTACATTATGTACTATGAAAGAAGAGTACATAATGTATCGATCCCAAGTAATTGGGATAAGAGTAGGAGAATGATGATGATGAATTCAAGTTTTTTTTTCTTTGATATTAATTCAAGTTACACCTATTTATTAAAACTACTAATTTTTAAAACATTGAATGTACATGTTTTTAAACTATTTTATTTATAATATTATATTATTAAATTTTTATAAATAAATTTTGCAAAAATAAATAGCAAAAAGAGCTCGCGGCGGTGAGATTCGAACTCATGCCTACGGTGTCTTAAACCAGCGCCTTAGACCACTCGGTCACGATGCCTGTTCATTGTCAGTGCAAAATTAACTGCTGCTTGTTAACCATACACGTTCAGGTGAAAAGGGGTAGTGAGTTTAAAATGATTAAAATATTTTTTTTATATGATGTAATCAAAAATTTACAGTTTTCACAATGTTTCCTTAATCTGTGCTATGAGACGCTGCTTCGTTCCAAATTTCAAGATTCTGAGTTGACGGGAAGTACCCTGTAGGTTTTGATTCCCTTGCGAGTGTCGAAAATTTGCAGAAATTTGCGACATAAATAGCTGTATCTTTTGATTGCGTTAGCTTAAAAGTTTGATTTTTTCACAGCTCTAAGGGACAGTAGACCTGAGTATTTGTTATAAATTTCAGCTTCATACCTCCACGCAATCCTGAGAAAAAGAGTCTTGACAGACAGACAGACGGACAGACGGACAACAAAGTGATCCTATGAGGGTTCCGTTTTGTCCTTTCGAGGTACGGAACCCTAAAAATGTTCCACAATATTAAAGAACATATCAATATCTACAAATAATGTCGCGATGGCATGTGTCCTAGGTATTGTAGTATGTCACTATAACTACTTTTTAACATTTTAAAATTTAATAGAAATGCCGACCAAAATCAGACCAAGTTATTTATACCATTGCCTTAATCCTTACCTAAATAAATAATTTCTCAAGCAAGGCTGTTTCAATACCTGTAAATTACTTTTTACTTTTTAAAAATCGGACATTCCATTCGAAAGATTTACGAGTTTAATAAAATTGAAATAAAATTCGCCACTACGTACTCCGGAGCCGTGACACGCCGGAACCGGAGTGAAGAGCGGCGGGGCACATCTATAAAATAGGTTACATATATTAGGCTCCCTACGCAGCGGACGTAACCAACGTTGAATAATTTTGAAGAAATATTTTTTGTTTTAGCACGTATTTAATTCTTTCCAGAACTACTACGTACTTAGTAGTTATTACCAAACGTTCTTAGTAGAACTACATATTTTAAGTCATCATCAAAAAAAATCATTAAAAAAGTTTTTTCAAAACTATTTCAACGTCCAAATTAAATAGTTCGTTTCAGAACTATTTAAATCAGACATGTGAAAGATATGGCCCGCGGGCAGCATCCGGCCTCTGGGCCGTATCAATAAGTCCCTTGATCGCTATGATTTTTAACAACCGTATATTACATAATTTAATAAATAAAATGTTATAATAATTAGTTATTTTTTTTTATTTTCCATCTGGCCCGTCTATGAATTCAAAATTTAATATATGGCCCCCTACAAAATTGAGTTTGACACCTCTGATTTAAACCATCCGGTTAAAAAGTTCTTTTCAGAAGTACTTATAAATTAGTTTATTCAAACTTTTCTATAAAAAGAAACTAACAATAAGGCGAAGGTTCATAGTGCGTTGCTGAAAACTGGGCCTGAATCTGACGAGCACACGCAAGGGAATCTAGCGCCGAATACTCGCAGCGCGTTGCTGAAAATACAGACAGAATCTCACGAGCACGTGCAAGGGAATCTAACGTTGAACAATCGCAGCGTCTCGCTGAGAATAGGGTTAGAAACTCGCAAAAACGTGCACGAAAATCTAGCGCGGAACGCTCGCTGCGGCTTATGGCACAGAGAGATAGGCAACAGTCGTTAAAAACTAGAACGCGCAATAGAATAGTAGCCCATAGTAATAGATCGGCATTCAGTTACGATCCACCGATATGTTTTGCTAAAAAATGGACCGATGAAACCAACGGTATGTGTTGCGCGCCTGGAAAAGATATTCTTCCTATTATTAAAGAGATTTTTTTTTAACAACGTACGTAGATTCAATTTCCAATTCAATAAGGGGGGCATAGTCCGGAGCGTGCTCGTTCGCGTCCCCTGCCAGTCTAATTAGGCTGCTAATCCGGCTCGATATGCGTACCGCAATGCGGGTTAGGGCGTCCCCCGGAGGCGACGCGTACCGACCAGCCCCCGTCGGTACGAACTTAGGCAGTTGCGGCGATGGGGGCCGCCACCCATCACGCCTTGCCCAATCAGGCGAATCGAGGAGAGCAGAGTGCCAGGTGGGCACGTGGAATGTAAGAGGTTGTGTGGAAGGGAAGTTGCACGAGCTGATATCCGTGATGGCGGACAAACAGCTAGACGTGCTCTGTGTAACAAAGACCAAACGAAGGGGCAGCAACGCCTGCGATCTTCCTGGCGGCGGGATGGCTCTGTGGTCTGGTGTACCACAGAGCGATCGAGCCAGCATGGGGGTAGGAGTGCTGTTGTCCTCTCGCTTGGCCTCATGTGTGAAGGATTACGGAATGTATGATCCCAGACTTCTTTGGGTCCGTATAAAACTAGGTGTCACCAAGGTATTCATGGTTGTAGCATATGCTCCCGTAGGATCCTCGGTGGCATCCAGACCTAGAGAAGTTTTGGGACAATGTTAGGGAAGTTCTGGAGATGGCAGAAACCTGTGAACGCGTGAGTGTATGCGGAGATTTGAACGGATGGGTGGGGACCAAGCGTCCGGACTATGAGGACGTACTTGGTCCATTTGGTGATAAGAGAGTGAACGACGCAGGTAGGCTCATAGCTGATGTATGCATGGAGAGAAACCTTATTGTGTCAAACACATTTTTCCAACATAAGGACATCCATATGTATACATGGAGAAGGAATGAACAGAAAAGTATAATAGATTTAATTTTGGTAGACAGTCGCCTCCAAAGCAAAATATTGGATGCAAGAGCCTACAGGGGCCCCACAGTCTATACGGACCACTATCTCGTTATTGCGAGATTTAGTGGTCTGTTCAGAAGGTGGAGGCACTGGCGAGACCGTGTCCACTTCGGAGGGCTTGAAAGAATAAAGGTTGAAAGGTTGCAAGAAGAGTGTGTAAGAGAAAAGTATGCAGAGGGTGTCCGAGAACGGCTGACGATGGCAAGCCAGCCGCAATCGGACATTGAAGAATGCTGGAGAGTATTGAAAGAGAGCATGGTAGATACAGCGAAAGAAGTATGTGGAAGTTCAAAGAAGCATAGAAACACAAATGGTGATGCATGGTGGGATGCGGAAGTGGCAGCTTCCGTAGAGCCAAAGAAGAAAGCGTGGCTGGACTATGTCTCTTCTTTGAATCTGAATGACAATATGACTGAACAGAAGAAAGAAATATATCGGCAATGTAAGAATGACACCAAGGCCTTAGTGAAAGAGAAACGTGATAGAGCAAGTATGAGTGCAGAAGATAGGCTGACTAAAAACTTCGAGGGTAACACCAAACTCTTTTGGAGGGAGGTGAAGAAGTCTCGGGGTGGTTGGTCAGCCTTCAGAATGAATAAAATAAGGTCTAAAGGTGGAGACATTCTTACACAAACACAAGACGTGTTAAGCCGATGGAGTGAATATTTTGGCGATATGTATGCGGATGCTACGGTTGGCGCCGGTGTCGCATGTGGTCTAGTAGATCAACATTCGGCGACGGCCTCCTCCGATGGCATCAGTAAGTTGAATGGGCGATAAGAAGTTTGAAAAATGGTAAGGCAGCGGGCATTGATATGGTGTCTGCCGAGATGATCAAGCTTGCTGGCTCCTATGTCCGGGAGGCTTTCCTGTTGCTCCTCAATTTATGTTGGAGCTCGGGAATGGTTCCCGGGGACTAGAATAGCGCAGTCATCGTGCCTTTGTTTAAAAGCAAGGGTTCACGTTATGACTGCGCAAATTACAGAGACATAAGCTTGACCAGTTTGGCAGCAAAAGTGTATGGTAAAATTATTGAAAGGAGAATGAGGATGGTGTCCGATGGTTTACTGTGAGAGACACAAGGAGGTTTCAGGAGTGGAAGGGGATGCATGGATCAAGTGTTCTCTCTGCGCAACATTGTGGAGAAGCATCTGGCCCTAGGTCCGAGGGTTTTCTGCAGTTTTGTGGATCTGGAGAGAGCATTTGACACGGTTGTACGAAAGGAACTTTGGGACATTTTACCGGAGTATGGTATTAACGGTAAACTGCTGCAGGCTGTGCAATCCAGTTACATGGGCTGTAGAGCCTGTGTGCGGCTGGATGATGGAATGTCGCCTTGGTTTGACGTCAATATCGGCGTTAAGCAGGGCTGCGTTCTATCAGCCAGGCTGTTTATCATATATCTGGATAAATGTCTCCAAAGGTTGAACGATATGAATGTGGGAGTCCAGATGGGTAACTCAGTGGTCTCTGCTCTGCTTTATGCAGATGATGCAGTCCTGCTGCCACAGTCAGCGACTGACCTGCAGACCCTAGTCGACACAATGACAGGTGATTGTAAGAAAAGGGGTCTACGCGTGAATGTGAGCAAAACCAAAATAATGGTCTTTGAAAGAGATGAAGCCAGAACAGATGTAAGAGTAACAATAGGTAATGATGTACTAGAGCAAGTGGATGAATTTGTATATCTTGGATGTGGATTTAGCCGAGATGGAAGGTACACCACTGATATAGAGCGAAGAGTGAATGCGGGAAATAGAGTGAACGGAGCGTTGGGGCAACTTCTCGGCAGCCACCACCTCAGCCAGAAGGCACGTGTAGCAATACATAACGCAGTGCTTGTCCCAACATTACTGTATGGAAGCGAGAGTTGGGTATGCAGAAAAGAGTATGAAAGTAAAATTAATGCGGTCGAAATGCGATCTCTTCGGAAAATCTGTGGAGTTAGGCTGACCGACCGCATTCGTAACGACGACGTAAGAGAGCGAGTAGGTATGAAAGAGAGTAATTACTAATTGAGACCATGTTATTGATTTTTGATTTTATCCGTGTGGTGGAGGATTAAGAATACTATTCACCACCCCATATCTTACCCGTGGGTGATCGTACGAGACGACTAAGGGATATAATATGCATATAACATCTATGCGAGAAAAGGAAAACTCGAAACAAAACCCTATACCAACACATTTGACCAGCGCGGTATAGTAGGTTTATTTCCCTCCCATTACGGAGGAGGCCTGATCCCAACAGTGGGACATTTATGGGCTGTGATGATGATGAATATTGATTTTTGATATGTACTCCTACCAGATATGTTACCTTTCTTCTTAATTCTTTAAGTGTTAAATTATTTAAGCTAGAAATATACCTAATCTGAGTAGCTTAGTGTTTCATTTATTATGAAAGCGAATAAAATCATAGACAAGTATTTACTAGAACTTACTACAAGAGAAGTTTCTTTCTGTTTAAAAGAAATTCAAAGTTCCTCATCTCGCTGTAGCGTCAACTGTTCATAGTGTTGATAGCAAAGTATTTGAAAGATATTCTTCATGCTCTTTTTATGATATAACAATGTTCAACCAATTTCAATCTCTTTTATAATATTATACTACCGTAGTAAATATCTATAAAGATTTTTAATCCTAATGGTAGTATTATACATACGATGTATTATGTAGTATGTAGATAACTATTTAGCTATCCCAACGTTTCGGATAATATACAGTATCCATGGTCACATGAGGTATGGTCACTAAATACAACATATCTTATCTTGACTAAAGTGTTTGTTAGCATTGTGATCCGTTGGCAATATATTTGATTTTACGAAGTGCCAGTTTACCTGAAGTGGCTAGTGGCAGACTATCTGGAGGGGCGCAGCGTCCTCTACACCAACCGAGTAGGGGACGTTGTGCGAACGCCCATGACGTGCGGTGTCCCACAGGGGTCGGTCCTCGGACCCACCCTGTGGAACATCGGCTACGACTGGGCGTTGAGAGGGAGCCTCCCACCCGCGCTGGGCGTGATCTGCTACGCCGATGACAGGCTCGTCACAGACCGCGGTGGGACGCTGGAGGAGGCGGCAGGCCTGGCGACTCTCGGCACCGAAGAGATCGTCAGGCGGATCGAGGCGCTGGAGTTGAGGGTGGCCCTGGACAAGACGGAGACCCTCTTGTTCCATGGGACCCGCATGGGCCCTCACATCGGCGTTTCGATCACCGTCAATTCGGTTGACATCAGCATCCGGGCCCATATGAGGTATTTGGGCCTGGTGCTCGACGGGCATTGGTGGTTTCGGGAGCATTTCCGCAGGCTCGCTCCGCGGCTCGTCGGCGCGGCGTCCGCCCTTTCATGCCTTATGCCGAATGTGGGCGGACCGAGCGCTACGTGCCGACAGCTGTACACGGGGGTCGTCCGGTCGATGGCCCTGTACGGCGCACCGGTGTGGGCGGGGTCCCTGACCGTCCGACTCAGGGCCCTTCTGTGGCGACCGCAGAGGGCCATGGCGTTCAGGGCTGTACGCGGGTACCGCACGGTGGCGACGGAGGCAGCGTGCCTGTTGGCCGGGAGTCCCCCGTGGGACCTGGAGGCGGAAATGCTCGCCGATTTGTATCGGCGGGTGTCGAGGGTGCGCGCGGAGGGCGGTGTGGTCTCTTTTAGGGAACTCACCGCCTGGCGCGTCGACGCCCGCCTAGATGTCATTGATCATTGGGCAGTCCGGCTGGAGAGGCCTCGGTTCGGTGTGCGGACCGTAGAAGCCTTCCGGCCGGTGCTGATGCAGTGGTTGGAACGGCGGCACTCCTTCCGAGTGGTGCCGGTTTTGACGGGGCATGGATGCTTCGCCAAATATCTGCACAAGGTCGTCAGAAGGGAGAGTACACCGTCCTGCCACCACTGCGATTGCGATGAAGACACGGCGCAGCATACGCTTGAGGTTTGTGCCGCTTGGGCAGAGCAGCGTCGTGAACTCGTCGCAATCATCGGTGCCGACCTGCCACTGCCGACCATCGCCAGGGCGATGCTCCACAGCGTCAGGAACTGGGACGCGGTCGCAACCTTCTGCGAGGCAGTAGTCTCGCGGAAAGAGGCAGCGGAGCGCGTGCGCGAAGAGCGTCTCCTCGACGGCGCGAGCCACCGCTGGCGACTGGAGCGTCGCAGGCGCGATTACCTGCGCCTGATGCCGCCCTAGCCGAGGCCGCGGGCGACTGGATCGGGGAATTAGTCCGTCACTCGCCGAGAGGCCGACCGCGTGAGGAAAGACCGACATCCTACCCGAGGGGGGGATGTCGGTCGAGGAGAGGGTACTCCTCAGGGGTATTCTGTCGGGCCGACCACTGACGTCAAGTCACTCTGCTCTGGTGGTCGGTCCAACGACGAGAGTATTGGTGTAAAGATGCGAAAGGGAATGCTCCGATGGTTCGGACATGTGGAAAGAATGCCGAACGAACGCCTGGTTAAGAAGATATACAATGCGAAAGTGGAAGGATGTAGGTACCGAGGGAGACCGAGACTAACCTACCTAGACCAGATCGGTCAGGTACTGAAGGAAGGTGGAGTCAAGAGTCTCCGAAACCGGCGAGCGTGTATGAAGAGAATTATGAATGTTGAGGAAGCGAGTGAAGTATGCAGAGATAGAGTTCTCTGGCACTCTGTTCTCTCTGCCTACCCTGCAAGGGATATGGCGTGATGATATGTATGTAGATTCAATAGTCTATTCCAATTAAATGACTTCCTTCGGGGCAAAGGAAGTTAGAGAGGGATTTTTTTAGTATACCTATATCTACTCTAAAGTCTAAACCTCAGTGAAATGATTTATTTTTAAATTACCCGTTGATATGAATTATTCTGTTATCATTTTGTTTTCAATCATCAAATCCCGTACCCAAAGGGAGTCAGCGATACACTAATTGCTAAATACATTATTATTTAGGTATGTCTTGTATTTCCTGTACGCTTATGCCAAAATGTTAAAAAAATAAATGTCCACCCGTGCGAAGCCGGGACGGGCCGCTAGTAAGCTAATATATCTATATGCGATTGTATACGCTTTCGCGGTTATGAATATATTAAGCCATGATATTATTAGATACATTACAATAACTCCAATAATCATCGCCGCAAACACTTATTACCTACTGGTGACGAACTGGCGACATTCTATCCGCCTAGCATAATTAGATGGCAATCTGACTCAGCTAGCAATATAAAAGTATAATGGCCGAATACTGAAAGGCTACTCAAATGCTTCAATCAACTGAGGGCCTCTTAAATGTAAGCATCCTTTAAATTTAAATGGTATTCACAAACGTCACTCAAATGATTTGAGATCGCAGTTAGCTAAGCAGCCCTCAAATGTTTGCAATATGGCAATACTACGTAGACATTTATGATAACAATATGTTTTCTATTACAAATTAAATTATCCTAGGAGAATTATTCTATCTACGCAGAGTTATTAAATAAATTTAATTAGGTATTTTGAAATTTCCAGTTGTAATTTAAAAAGTATAATACTATTTTAATTTCTAACTTAATTTTATGTATTATTGATACTTAATTACTGTTTAACACGAATTAATTAGATATATAAAAACAAAAAATATGGCTAAACGAACGTGGAACGAAACATAAGTTGACAGCGCGCAAATCCAAAGTTTCTAAATTTGTTTAATTTTTGATTTTTAAAATACTTGTAACTATGGATTAGAAAGAACGAGAAGAAACGAGGATGTAACTGTACAGCAGCGGAAAAAGACATTCTCTTAGAAGTAATAAAAAAGTAAGTAAGTAATGATATACAAACCGTATGATTCACTTTGTAATAAACATCTTTTTTTTAGGTATCAATATATTATAGAAAATAAGGAAACCAATGGTAGGATGCTCTTAAAAAAACGTGAATCTTGAACTATTTTATGAAAAAACTAAAGAACTTCAAAATAAAGCATCATTAGATAAGGTTTGTATATGTAAGTAATACTTAGGAAATACACTATCAGGATTAATTTATTAATATTTCCTAATATATTTTATAGAAAGAAATTAATCTCACTGGTGGTGGAGCTCATAAGAGCATTCTGACTGGGCAAGATGCTCAGATTTTAGCAATGGTTGCTCCTCAAGTTCAACCATTATCTAACCCTTATGATGATGCTGCTTTTTATTTTGGTTAGTTTAATATTTTGTTTTACACTCTTTTTTTACTAATTAGCATTAACATAGATGTGGGCCAACACCATCTGATGAAACTTCAGGAAGTTATAGGAAGGAAATTAATCATCTTAACTATTAATTATCTTATCTATAGACAATTTTATTAGAGAAGATGGAATGCTTCAAAACCTAATTCTACCTTTCCATGAAATGTAGAGGACAAATTAGGTGATGGTTAGTAAGGAAGGGTATATACAGCTTTTATTATATTAGTAATGTATGAAAGATGCAGCGGAGATTAATATAGCTTTTATGCATATTTCAAGATTAATTTTAATAGTAGATAGAGAATTAACCACTTTGTACTTTTCTTTTTGGTGAAGGTGGCAATATAGATAGTAGACAAACCAGTAATGAACCATTATCTGAATTAATTATTAACACTAATTATAATGGTATACTGACTTTGATAGTTTATGTTAATTTGTCATAAAAAAAGAACATTAATTATTATAGATACTTCTTTTATTTCAGATAGGCAAACTACTACAACAGAAATAGTCATCACAACAAGTAATACACCAAGTACAATAGCTGCTATTTCTATATTTGCACTTTTATATTACACATGTTACAGAACAAATTAATATTAATGTACTTGTGATTCCTATGGCAAATAACCAGGTAGTTACAGCGGGTACTAGAGCTCAAATGCAAACATCCACTTCTATATCAATGGGTAAATCCTCTGTTCTGATTGTTTTGTACAATGTGTGGTATTGTAATTTGAATTAATATTATATTTATTTATTATTCAGGACATGTGAAACCCAAGAAAAAAATAAACACAAAAGTACAATATTTTAAAATAAAATTGAAGAATGCAAAGCTGGAAACTAAATATTTAATTAACAAAAATAAAATGGATATAAATAAATATAAAATTGAAATGCAGATATTAAAATTAAATAAAATGAAGTGTATAAAAAAATAATTAATGTTAATTTGAAAAATGTGTATTTATCAACATTGTTCTCACAGCAAAGTTTTAGTTTATTTCAAGGCCAACAGATTGTGCTATAAAATTATCATCAATAATAGGTATTGACACTTCTTCAAGTTCATCGTGTCTGATTTGAGTTATATTATGTAACACTGCACAGGCTACAATTACAGGTGGTATATTGTGCAGTTTAAATCCAATCCCATTTTAAAGGCATGGAAATCTTCTTTTAAGAACACCAAAAACCCTTTCAATAGGATTTCTAGTTCTTACTTGTGATACATTATATGCTACTTCAGCAGGTGTCCTTGTATTTGTTAGTGGAGTGAGCAAATAGGGTCGACATGGATAACCACTATCCCCAAGTAATACCATGTGCCCAAAGTCACCACGCTCTAACTGGGCACACAATGGTGAATCGTTAAATATTGTGCTATCATGGACAGATCCTGGCCATCTAGCAATAATATTTCTGATGTAAAGGTTTGCATCACACACCATCTGAACATTTATTGAGAAATATCCTTTTCTATTGCGATATAATTCAGATTGAGCACCTCCTGAAAATAATTAACAAGTTACTTTACTGTTTATATGCACAAATATAAAAAAAAAACTAGTGTAAATAAGAAGTGTATATTAAACTTTCATAAGCAAAGGCATCATCCTTTTCCCATAAGAAACCTTAAAGGTGAATTTCTAGTATACATTTAATACTGACAAAGTCAATTTAATAAGTTGGTTCCAAAAAGTTTTCACAGATACATATTCATTGATAAATAATTGGTACAATACCTGGTGAATTAATTTTAATGTGTGTGCAATCCACAGCCCCAACAACTCTTGGAAATTCTGCTTTGCTGTAAAATCCATTAGCAACATCTAGAAATTCTGTAGCTGTTGGCATATTTATATACATGGATTTCATACTAGCTATCTTAGCTGTTACTTTGTGTACAATTCTGTGAACTGTTGGCTGCTCAACGTGGAATATGTCGCCTATTACACGCTGATAGCTGCCTGTGGCGTAATATCGTAGAGTGATCAGAATTTGGTCTATTGGTTGTATAGCCTTATTCCGTTTTGTGAGAGGTTTGATTGTATTGCCGAATACAGAGTCCAAATACAAAACTGTTTCTTTAGAAACTCGGAAACGCGCACGAAATTCCAAGTCATTGTATTTCTCGAAAGCAATCAACTTCTCTTCATTTCTTCTACTCACTGAAGGCATTTCCTGGTCTGAAAGAGACGACAACGACGAGAACGACATTTCGCACTTGGATATTAGTTTTTCACAGATTTAAGATACCTTACAGCCACTTCTTCTTCTTCTTATGTATTGGCAATCAGCTACATATACGAGCTATTGGTGCCAGTGTCAAGTTATAAATATTTTCACGTTTTTAGTCTTTCAAGTTAGTCGTTGTCTAAGTCAAATTGTCACCATTAACAGTGCAATGGCCACACTGTTAATGGTATCTTGTGGAAATTTTGATGGAAAACGAAAACGTTGTAAAGCACTTTTATATGATATTCACTACATCCCAGTATTTCCGCACATCACATTACATAAAATGCCATCAAAATTATCTAATATAACACGTTAAAACACTAAGATATCGAATATAGTACAAGAGCACCACATGACGTTTTCAAATTCCCGTCAAAAGTCCATCTCAGATTTAAGGGCTACTCAAATCGATTTGACGTTTATTTTGACAGAAAATATATTTGAGTAGCGTTTCAGTATACGGGTTTTTTACTTGAGTGGCATTTGAGTCCCACTTAATTTAGGATGTGCTTAAATTTAACAGCGACTTGTAATTGACGTTTGAGAATACGAATTTTGAATTTAGGAGCTGCTCAATTATTTAACAAGCCGTTAAATATTTGAGTGGCGTTTCAGTATTCGGCCATAAGAGCAACATCCTTACGTGCTTTTGAATTCAGAACAAGCAGTAAGTCCTTTATCAAGCTCTAGACTATCTGTGTACCAAATTTGATTTAGATCGGTTCAGTAGTTTTGGCATGAAAGAGCGACAGAGAGACAGAGTTACTCTCGCATTTATAATATTAGTAAGGATAGTAAGGATAAAGCGTAATTAAACTACCTTTATATCAGAAAATAAATTAGGGTTCAGTGAGACGAATACAAATTACATTGTTAACCAAATCTATTCAAATAGGGAACAGTCAACATAGCATGGATTATGCTATTACTGCGACTATGTAATATTACAATAACAACATTTTTATATAAAGTAAAATAGCCAATTGAGAATATTTTTCAAACGTTATGTACATTACAATCTTTAGCTCTTAAATTTGTTTCATGTTACGTATTTTCGGTACAAATTTATTACGATATGAAAGACTGAATATCAGAAAAACATATTCTAAATTTAATAAAATACGAATTCTGAATCAAGTCGAAGTGCTTACGAGTAATGGAGTGTGTTTTATCGATTTTATGAATGCACCGTAACATCGTTTTAAAATAATATGTGTATCGAATGTAAATATTATTCATATAAATTATTTTCGTATAAGTAAATAGACTGTGACGAGATTTATTACTGATAGGCCATGATATGCTGATTGGCATGTTGCCCAGGCTACTTGTTTTCATATCTTAATGTGTTTAGCATTGAAACTTTAGTGCGTTTAAAAGTATTACTGATATCTATATGGACACAGTGTGTGCCACTCTAATTGGTCAAAATATATTAACAAGAATTGATCCCATTCCATTTTAACCAACCACAAATAACTTTATAATTTATTAGGGGCCACACACGTCGAAATGTTAAACACGATAGCCTTTCTATTATAAAAAAAAACACTGGCTTTCTTAAGTTTAAAAAATTATAATATATTTTTTTTTGAAAACACGGTTTGATATTGAACCATAAGTAGATTTTTTCCTTTTGCTTTACGTAATTTTAACTGTAATCGTCTGATAACTAATATAGAAAGAAATGGTTGATGACACATTGTATCATTACTCCGCCACAATGAGAATAGTAGTACAGTTAAAAATACATTATACATTATCATGTTGAAATCATGAACGCTATCTAACGAACGATATCAAGTTCAAAAATATGGCAGTTATAATATGAAAAAATAAAATTAAAAATGTAAAATATCTCGTCCGAATGCTGCTGATTGTGATGCGGTTTGAATTTATGAATATATGTTCAGACGTTTCAAGATCATCAGCTCTTTTTGTTAGCTACTGTAAAGATCTTAGACGCATAATAAGTTATTTTACACCTATTTATGATGACAGCACTGAGCTACTCTGATGATATCCGCATACGAAACTCGAACGTAGGAGAACAAATCCTGGATTCTCTAAGGTAGTATTCTCTAATTAAGGCCTATCATGTTTGGGCTCATTGGATTCGTTGTAACTACATAATTCTGTTCATTATCGTTTATTTTTATTAGGAGTTACTTGAAATGTTTTGTTTCATTATATTTACACTCGCAATAAATAAATTTTGTTATAACAATGCTAAATTGTATTCAATTATTCTATAGTATAAAATTAATATAATAAACACCTTCTGTAAAGAAGTATCTTTAAATTTATATTTTCGTATCTTGTATGGGTCTAAGTAAATATTTATAGGATAAGCCATTATTTATTACTTAATTGCTAAGAACATTCATTATTTACATTTATTTTAATCGCTTATTGTTTACGATCTTGCTATATATGTACGTGTAATAATTAATGAAGACATTTAAACACATAACAGATATTAATAATAATTAGTTGGTTCGAAACAAAAACTGGGTCAAGTGTAAGTTGCACTGCGCAATCGAAGTTGCTAAAAAATATATACATATATAACTTAATACATTTTGTATTGACTGTGAATCTTTACAATTAAAGTGCTATTACCAAAACAAACTAATACGAACATAACAACTAAATAATAATACCACCTCCTAATTTACTTATCACTAATTAATTATTATGAGCCTAGAGGAAAAACAGGCGTAAAAGATAGGCAACGTGGTATGCCGAAATATGCGTAGGTAAATAGTTATTTATTTATTTATCATACGCACAACTATCGTTACAGGATTTGAACCAATGCAATAGTGTGGTAACAAAAAAATAAGTTATAATTATAACATATAATATTTTATAAATCAACAATAAAATTAACTTCTATTAATTGTGTAACATGTAATATATAAAGCGATTTTTGTAAATTCATTCAGTGAACAACAGAATATGTCTATTTCCTCCGAAACACAATTTAGAGCGCTAAGTGCACCTCAAGCAGTAGGTTTGTACGACCGCGGAGCACTGCTAGCAGGCGTGGTCGACATCTTGGCCACACAAACCTATCAGGTACATATAGACCCACCCGCTGTAAAATATCAGCATTATATATATCTTACACCTTATTAATTTGAACAAATATGAGGTGAGTGCAAAATATCACCTGACCTTTAACATGAATGAATGATACTCTGAAGATCAGGAAGTACAACCCTAAATGCCAACTCGAATAACGGTTGGCTAAAAAGATAGCGCCCGCACGAGTACGTATGCTTGATGCCGCTTTAGCCGATGGGTTTCTAGAATAAAAAATTGGTGGATAACAGAAAAGACACTCCATCGAACGTGCCACTGAAATGAAAATTTCAATATGTGTGCAAGTTAATTAGTTCAACAGCCTGTGAGTGGTCGTGCCGAGAATTATAGAATTGTATGTCGCCAACTCATCTATACTAATATTATAAAGCGGAAGAGTTTGTTTGTTTGTTTGTTTAAACGCGCTAATCTCAGGAACTACTGGTCCGATTTGAAAAATTGTTTTTTGTTGGATAGTCCATTTATAGAGGAAGGCTTTAGGCTATACAACATTACGCTGCGCCCAATAGGAGCAGAGCAACAATGATGAATGTGTAAAAATCGGGTTTTTGTTTCCTTTTGAGAGCTTCCGCTGGGTAAACGGCAAAAGTTGCGCAAAAATTATGTACTATATAATTGTTCCCCTTTCAAAGTTCTAAATAAAAGTCCGAGACAGCATATGTCTATCTTTTAAGATTGGCTCTCTATAACCTTTTTTATGCTAATCAAATTTGTTTTAAAATAATGTGATATTTTCGAAGGTGTTTTTTATAAACATCATATTATCCTTATCCAAATAAATGAGTTATTCATCACAAGTATTTAATTTAAAACAAAATTGCTCTTTACATTATTTGTTTTCAATGAATATCTTAGGAAATATCGCAGTTTAAAAATAACATCACAGCAAAATAATGATCAAGTACTGGGCGCGCATTTACGATAAAAATACTGGGTCTTATAATCTTATATTAAAAAAAAACTCAAACTAATGTTATTTCAAAGTACTTCTGCACACACTACATTTTTAGTTTTGTTTTCTTCTCATGACCTTCCGTCGGCTTTACACATCCTAAATAATAATAATAAGTATAGGAAGTATTAATGCCTGCCCTCATGTATGGCAGTGAAAGTTAGATTTGGCGGAGAAGACATGAAAATAAAATAAATGCTGCAGAGCTGACAGCTCTTCGTAACGTGTGTGATGTAAGTATGAAAGATAAAATTAGGTATAATGTTATAAAAGAGCGCTGGTATGCTGAGGTGGGTTGGACTCGAAGTGGAAGAAATAATGAGTGGGCAGAGGTTGACGAAGCAAACATATAAAGCAATCGTGAAGTGACCAACGGCATCAGATGGAGTTGGCCCAAGTCGTTATAAGGCTCTTAGTCGTCTTTTACGACATCCACAAGCAAAGTGAGGATTGGTAGTATTCGTAGCCGCTACCACACAGCAATGTCATACACATTAAAAGTATGTGTAATCGTAAATAGGCGTAAGTGTATGTATGTATATATGTATAATATACATACATTGTATATATCTATAGAAAGTATAGATAAGACCCAATACTTTTACTTAAGGTTTAACGTTCTACTCTTACTAATAAAAGGGTCATGTAGGTACCTAAAACAGCTTTAACGTATGTATTATTTAAAAATATTTCCACCTTTTACGTAAACGAATTCGCGAGTTGAAGTTAACGTTAGCCCAAAGTAACCATTCCACGCGGACGAAGTCGCAGGCGGAAGCTAGTTATAATATAATACTTCATCAATATACAATACGCCATTTAAATTACTACGTCCCCTAATAACAAAAAATAAATAAATATTTAAAATTAATATTTTCATTTAAAATAACTGATTCTCTCATGCGTAACAACCTTTAAGAATGTATGTTTATCAAAGTGTAAAATACGCATACATTGTTAGATTAACGTTATATACCTATGTAATAATAATAATTTCATTACTACAGGTGCGCATTATTCGTACGGGTTTCCTAGTTTTATATAGGTATTGGGTATGTTGCGGAAATAAAGTTTCGAATCTGGATGCGGATACAGATATTAGAAATTTTTTTTAAATATCACCCTGCATTAAGGACGTAATCCTTGTATTGCTGGGGACTTTACAAACATACAATTAACGCAAATAATTTACACCTAGACTCAGAACAATACTTTGTAGATAGCACAAATTATTGTCCTGGGTAGGAATCGAACCTATGGCACTGGAACGGATGATCGGTATCTTAACCACAACGTCATCTGTGCAGTCATACATTATAGCTATCTCTTTCAAATACGGTCATGGATATCAAATTGTTTCGGATCATGCGTTAGTTTCGGTTAGCGAAATGTTTTTTTAGAGATTTGTAAAAGGACAAAATGTTTTGACTTTATTTCTAGGTTGTTAACATTTGGTACTAAACTGTAGCTTAGAAAATAATCCGAAATTATACGTAACTCTCCGTGTGGCGGCGGGAATAGAATACAAAGATCATCACCCTTACTTGCCTGAGGGAGTCGTAAAAATCGGGTAAGGGTCTCACCGGGAAATTGGGCAGCGGCTATCTCCCGGGAAACTTAATAACATCTACCGCGATCGCTAATCCGCTCGCCAAGCGTGGCGATTATGGCATTAATACGCCCCAAAATAAATATGGATATAGAAAAATTCACGGCCCCCAGTCACGGCAGTTCCGCTGTTCCACGGGCTCATTTTGGCAGCGGGCCTGTTGGTAGCGGGGCAGGGTGTGCTAGGAATGCGCGACGAAGGTGGCTCCCCATCGCTGAGCGAGATAGCCACCTGGCGCGAGGACGCCCGCTGAGACGTCATCGCCCGCTGGGCTACGCGGCTGGAGAGGCCTAGACACGGTGTCGTCACCGTCGAGGCTCTCCGGCCCGTACTGATGGAGTGGATGGAGCGGCGGCACGGAGTCCTCTCCTTTCGACTGGTGCAGGTGTTGTCGGGGCACGGATGCTTCGGCTTGTACCTGCACACGGTCGCGTATAGGGAGTGGACTCCGGCCTGCCACCATTGCAGCAGTGACGAGGACACGGCGCAACACACGCTGGAGGTGTGTCCGGGCTTTGACCGGCATCGCCGTGACCTCGTCGCTGTTATCGGTGCCGACCTGACGCTGCCAGCTGTCGCGAGGGCGATGGTCGGCAGCGTCAGGAACTGGGACGCGGTCGCCGCCTTCTGCGAGGCTGTCATCTCGCAGAAGGAGGCGGCGGAACGAGTCCGGGAGGATTCCCGCGACCCGGGCCGCCGTCAGCAGGCGGGGCGGCGCAGGCGCGAATACCTGCGCCTGATGCCGCCCTAACCGAGGCCTCGGGTGATCGGACCGGGGAATCGTCCGGTCACCCGACGTGAGGCCACCGCGTGAGGGCGACGCCCCGACGGCGAAATCTGTCGGGGCGTCGACGAGAGGAACCCGCGAGGGTAAACCGCCGGGCGGGCCACCGAAGTTAAAATCGAGTACCGGTGGTCCGCTCGCACGGCGAAGAGAGAAGGTTTTACGGTGGGTCTATGGGGTCACGCGCCACCTTTCTTCCTTCCTTCTCTCGCGCGGGGCGAGACGCATCTATAACCCACCAATAAAAAAATAAAAAAAAGGGTGTGCTAGGAATCTCCGGCCGCGATCAAGTTACCAAAAAAATCGACCCTTGGCCCTGATAACACACAACGTTCGGACGCTTAGGACCGACGAGAGGGTCATCGAGCTGGAAGAGGTATTGAGCAAAATCCGATGGGACATTGTAGGATTATCAGAAGTGCGAAGAGAGGGGGAGGGCACGATAATCCTCCGGTCTGGAAATTTGCTCTTCTACCGGGAGGGAGATCACCCATCCCAAGGCGGTGTAGGGTTTATCGTTCGTAAGTCTCTCGTAGAGAACGTGAAGAGGATCGAAAGTGTGTCAACAAAGGTAGCGTTGAAGGTCATACAGGTTTACGCACCGACTTCGACATACTCCGACGACGTAGTGGAGGCCTTATACGAGGATATCTCGAAAGCCATCCACACGTTCAAAACCCACTTCACGGTAGTTATGGGAGACTTCAACGCAAAACTAGGCAAAAGGACAGACGATGAGTTGAGCGTGGGGCAATATGGATTTGGACAAAGAAACCAAAGGGGCCAAAAACTGGCCGACTTTTTGGAGAAGGAAGGCCTCTTCGTGATGAATTCCTTCTTCAAGAAGCGGCCACAAAGGAAGTGGACCTGGATTAGCCCTGATGGATCCACTAAAAATGAGATAGACTTCATCTTGACGGAGAAACGACAAATATTCAATGATGTCTCTGTGATCAGCAGGATTAAAACTGGAAGTGATCACCGGATGGTTCGAGGCACATAATCTTCGTACGAAAGTCGAGCGGTCCCGCTTGATGAAGTCTACACTCCGACCTACACCTGTACAATACCAGAACCGCGATAGCTTTCAACTCGAATCACATAATCGCTTCCAATGCCTGTAAGAGTGTGAATCTTCGAACGATATGAACAACAGGTTCGTGGAAACTGTCCACGCGGTCGGGTCAAAATTCTTTAAGCCCTGTCGCGCTACTAGAACAAAAAAGCTTTCTGACCAGACTCTTCAACTCATGGAGAGGTGAAAGGAAATGACGGTACAGTCTTCAGCCGATTGGTCCGAACTCAGGCAGCTTAATAGACAAATCTCTAAATCTATGCGACGCGATATTCGTCGATTCAATACACTGCGTATTGAAGAGGCGATAGTGCGAAATCGAGGCTCCAAAGTGTTCGCACGAGATTTTTCTATTGGGCAGAGCCAAATGACTAAGCTGAAGACCGATAACGGTACTGTCATTTCATCCCAGAGTGAGATCTTGGGAGAGGTCGAAAGGTTCTATGTTCTATGGGCAGTTGTACAAATCATCCCTGAATCCTGTTGTCGGCTTGGTCCAAGACACGAGATCCAAGCTAACTAGACACTATACCGAAGAAATCCGGGACGTCAGCTTGTACGAGATCAGAATGTCTCTAAAACAATTAAAGAACGGAAAGGCACCGGTAGATGACGGAATTACCACAGAGCTCCTGAGGGCAGGCGGCAAGCCAGTTTTAAAAAACTCTACAGAAGCTGTTTAATTCTGTCATTCTCGGGGGGCGACGTTCCAGAGTCGTGGACCAGGAGTGTGGTGGTGCTGTTTTTCAAGAAGGGCGATAAAACGCTCTTAAAGAATTACAGACCTATCTCACTCCTGAGCCACGTGTACAAATTGTTTTCAAGAGCCATTACGAACCGACTCGCGCGCAAGCTAGACGACTTCCAGCTGCCTGAACAAGCCGGTTTCCGAAAAGGTTATAAGTACCATAGACCACATCCACATGCTACGCCAGATTATACAGAAGACCGAGGAGTATAATCGGCTTCTGTGTCTAGCGTTTGTGGACTATGAGAAAGCCTTTGATTCTGTCGAAACTTGGGCAGTGCTGCAGTCCCTTCAGAGGTGCCAAATTGACTATCGATATATCGAAGTGCTGAAGTGTTTGTATAAAAACGCTACTATGTCGGTCCGCATCCAGGATAAGAGTACGAAACCGATTCAGTTGCAGAAAGGCGTGAGACAGGGAGACGTTATCTCTCCACAACTGTTTACCACTGCGCTGGAAGATGTCTTCAAGCTCTTAGATTGGACCGGACTCGGCATCAACATCAATGGCAAATACATCACTCACCTTCGATTCGCAGATGATATCGTAGTCATGGCAGAATCCCTGGAGGACCTTGGTACCATGCTCAATGACCTCAGCAAGGTCTCCCAACTAGTACGGCTGCAAATGAACATGGACAAGGCGAAAATCATGTCTAATGCCCATGTCATTTCTGTACCGTTCCTGGTTGGGAATGCGATTCTCGAAGTTGTCGAACACTATATTTACCTAGGACAAACAGTCCAATGGACTATTTGTCCTAGGTAAAGTTTGTCTAAGTAGATCCAATTTCGAGAAAGAGATCAGCCGACGAATCCAACTCGGCTGGGCAGCGTTCGGGAAACTTAGGAGGATCTTCTCGTCTAATATCCCGCAGTGTCTGAAAACAAAGGTTTTTATAACCAGTGTGTGTTACCAGCGATGAGTTACGGCACTGAAACGTGGTCTCTAAATGTCGGCCTCATAAAAAGGCTCAAAGTCACTCAGCGTGCTATGGAGAGGGCTATGCTCGGTATTTCTCTACGTGATAAAATCTGGAATACGGAAATCCGTAGAAGAACGGATGTAACCGACATAGCCCGGAGAATTAGCACGTTAAAGTGGCAATGGGCAGGCCACATCGCTCGACGAACCGACAACCGTTGGGGAAGAAAGGTTCTCGAGTGGCGACCAGAATCGGACGACGCAACGTAGGACGACCCCCCACTCGGTAGACTGATGACCTCATCAAGGTCGCAAGAAATCGTTGGATGCAGGTGGCACAGGACCGTTACAGATGGCATTCTCGTGGGGAGGCCTATGTCCAACAGTGGACGTTTACGGGCTGATGGATGAATGAGATGTAACTTTTATATCTAATTCAGATATATTCTCATTTCGTATAACAGATAGTAACGGGTAAGATTTTGAATAACAGGGGCTATTATGGAGTTGGACAAAGGCCTAGAATGCATTGTAAACTCTTTTTCATTACTTATTACTAATTATATATGATATAACTTTACTTTTTTTAGATAGATCAAGTCTGCGCTTGGTTACGTTTTACCAGTGAAATGTGTCAGTGTAGGTAGTAAGTATCACTGACAGTGGAATGTAATAGGCTACCAACAATGAAACATGTTCTTGAAGGTGTCATATGCGCATTTATATGAAATTCAAATACACAAGGCCGATAGTCGTCTCGAGTATGACATAGTCTACCTCACATTGGAACAATGTCCTACCTAGACGCAGCTACTACATACCTTTTTGAAGAACTGACAATATCCTCATTCTAATCATTGATAGTTACTTAAATGGTAGTCAACCACCACGATCTTCTTTTATGCTTGATAATAATTCCTTATAGTGACATGAAGTACTTATTCCGTGTTTTTATTATGCATAAAAGAAAATTGTGGTGGATGCCTAAACCACAAAACCGATTTTAAATGTTATTTCACCAATGTAAAGCTGTGCTATCAAAGAACCATAGGCTATATTTTATCTCCGTATTCCTACGGGAATGGAAACCACGGAGGAAATGTTAGTCATATTATAAAAAATGAATGAGTATTTTAAATTTGTTTGCTACGATTCCATGGCTTAACTACTCAACCGATCGTCTTGTTATATCGCATACACGTTTTCAAGAATAAAGAAAGAGATATATGACAGCTTTCGTCAAATAAAACGCATTGTTCCTGATAAATAACAGAATCGATGGACGAAATTTATATTAATGGAAGCGAAGTCTCTTATGTGTGACTTAATAATATGGCGAAATTAATTCACCATATTGTAGGCGTCAAAGAAAAGTATAAAAAGTAAAAGTAACACCTATCAAACGAGGAACTAACTAAAAGAATAAAATGCATGCGTGCAGTGTGCACGACACGACTTAGAGGACCCGAGTAAATATGTACATGTTGTTGTTTTTGTTAAACATGTACGTCTTTACACTAACTCGGTACAGGTATTCACATTTTGTACAAACACTTTTGAAATATTACGACTGTCCTAGATGAAGAACCGAACTTCGTTACGCGGTAGTTCCATTCTTAAATTGAGGACCTTGCAGCAAATACGAGGCAGCTCCAAATTTCAAAACTTTTGGGTATGCAAATAAAACGTGTCTAAAAATCAATTGTTACACTTACGTCTTATAGTTAAATTTTATAATATAAAATATACATATTTACATATTTTAATAAAGATTTTAAGGTAAATAAATAAGTTTTAGAATAACTACGATTAAAGTTTGGATCTGCCTCCGTTATGCACCAAAATTAAAGAAAAATATAACGTTATCTTGTATTGTAGGTAATAAAATAAACAAATATAAGTATGTCTTTATTTCAAGAATACTAATCAGCACATGGATGGTTAAACGATCAAAAAAAAAACAAAAGCGAACGAATGTTTAAAACAAATAACGAATTTGCCACTTTTTTGCACTAAACAAAATAGGGTGGCAGATCCAAATTTTGATATAGGGCGCTTGTTTATTATCGGATCTATCACGTTCTTGCACCAAACGATAGCCCTAATGTTCATTCAAAATGTAGGTAAAAAAGAAAAACAGCTAAAATGTGGATCTGTCCCCCTTTTGCTGCAAGGTCCTCAATTATTATACCATCAGTACTTTAGGTACTGATGGTATAATAATTCATCATCATCGTGCATACATATCGTGCATCATCTGTAAAGAAAGTATGTATGTATCAAGCAATATAGGTACCTTAGAAAGTTAATCTCTTGTGAATTAGAGCGAGAAATTAAAAAAGGTAGTAAACTAAACTGCATCAATATTTATTATCTTTATCGCTATTGCAATAAATATGATCATACCAATGTATAACAAAAGAAGGCATAAGATATTTTTTTATTACCAAGTTTTTTAATAACACATCTACATCAGACACCCACAGAAGAAAAATTTATCATTTATTTTCAATCTAATAATTACGTAATGGACTAAAATTATTATTTCAACTTCATGCTGGACGAAAATGCAATGTCTTCATCAAACTGTGAAGATAATTGATAACAATGTTATTTGACTACAGCATTGGAAGCAGTTATTGAAAATTAAAAGAAACGAGCCATTGCTTTAGATTTAGTTTATAAACTAGGAAAAATAAAGATGTGACTTCAGATACCTTCGATTTAATATACATATATCTGAGTTTTTAATATTTATATTTAGCCAGCAAAATCTTAAATATCATATTACATTCACTATAATCAAAATACACTACAAGGTTACGGCGGCCATGGATAAGGTATAATTGATTGGTTCAATCGCCAACGTTGCTAGTGCAATATAAAAGCATTGCACGTATTTATAAATCACTTTATTATCCCAATAATCTTGCTACTCCTAGTAGGAACTCCTTTTGGCTTCCGTTAAGGCGCTTCTAGCCTATATACACCAACTTTTGAGCAAGTTTAACTGAACTAAGTTTTTTTCACATCATTCTTAACCCAGACTTGTCTCAATAAACACTCGACATCACCGAAAAATAGAACCGTCTCTTTTTAAGTACTTATTGAAAACGCTCTTACGATCGCTCAAGGCTAGAGTCCCACTTATTTTGCCTGGTTATCAGTGATATTTAATGATCCTCAACATACATGCTCCTTGGTGATAGTTTATCATCATTTCATAAATTTAGGAAGTTAAGTTGGGCATTTCCAAAAGTCAATTTTTATAATTTAACAAAACTATTGGTTGAATTTCGAGTCATTTAGCCTGTGGGGTACCTAAAAAGTACTAACAATTTTATATTGTATTATTAATTTTGCCTACATCTCAAAACTATAGATAATATAGAGTATAAGTATAGTGAAATATTATCATAACAACCACCTTTACCATAGACTCGAGAAAATATTTTTAAAAAAGATTTCCTTATTCAATTCATTTTAATTATTTTCAAAAATTAATTCTAGATAACAAAACGAGCTTGTTACGCGTTATCATAATCCGAATTTAGACTATCTTATATACAGTCAACTAATATTATAAATGCGAAAATTTGTGAGGTTGGATAGAGAAATAAATACAAGTAGCATATAGAATAACTAGGTACTACAAATATTTTTACGTTAGTTACACACGTTAGGTACACTCGCACTTTCAAGTAGGTACTGAGCTATGGAGAGCATGTCTACCAATATTTTGTTTGTTTTTTACATTTAAGAATATTTTTTTGAAGAAAATGGAAAGCTAAGGAATATATCAGGGCTATAAATAATCGGCCTTCATAAATCTGGTAAAGTAATCGTGAGATTTTAAGACTTTATAAGCTACCAAGACAAACCGTTGACTACTTCGTTAAGAAGTTTGCGGCTGATGGAACAATTTGCAAAAAACCTAGTTCAGGCAAACCAAGAGCTACAACTTCAAGAAAAGATTCCAGTATAGTTACTAATAGCAAACGGAGTAGACGATTAACTGCACCGGAAATAACAGCACTTTTTAATCTGGATCGTGATAAACCAGTTAGTGTATACACAGTTAGAAGAAGACTTTGTGACGCAGAGCTCAAGGCATGCATATCGGTCTCAAAACCACTTTTTAAATCTATTAAAAAAGAAGAGACTTAAGTTAAGCGAGAGAACATAAGAAATGGACAATAACAGATTGGGAAAATGTCCTTTGGAAAGTTTGACATTTTTGGAACCAAACGAAAGAGTTTTCGTAAAGCGGCAGTCAAACGAGGTGTTAAAACTCATGATATGGCCACCACAGTCCCCTGACTTAAACCCCATTGAACTATTGTGAGATGAGCTGGATAGACTGCGAAAACGTTGTCCCACATCTCAGGAAGATTTGTGAAACGAACTGCAAGAAGAATGGCAGAAGATAAAGAAGATAACATTAAAAAAACTAGTAACCAGGTTGCCGAAGCTTTGTGAGGCTGTCATGAATAATAAAGGGGGGCATATAGACAAGATCAAAATTCAAAATTACATTCTTAATATGTCTAAAAATGATTAATAAACATGTTAAAATAATTATGACGTCGTTTCAGTCAAAGATACTTTTACAAAATATATTTTATTAGGTGGCCAAATACTTTTGAGCGGTAGTTTATTTTGACGTGCGCTGCCTAAACCATTGAAATTGCACGAAGGCAATGTATTGCGGGGTTGTTTATCTTAAACGGTTCTAAATAAAAGTCCGCGACGGCATATATCTACCTTTAATGTGGAAGCCAATGTACCACAAATTAAGGCGCATAAATAAATTATTTTTAAGTAAATTGGATATTTCCTGCAATATTTATTTTAGAGTATTTATCTAATACTTATGAAAATACATATTATTTTCAGTACTTAATGTAGAGGCACTTTGTCCTTTACAATAAGTAATTTAGACGAATACTTTGAAAATATCACGATAAAATTGACTTGGATGAAGAGCTATTAAGCGCCTACGAGGTGCCATCCAGACAATTATGTTCGTTTTGCGTTTTTTCTTTATAGCTAATTCGTCTGTACTTTATTCTAAGCCTTTTAGTTTTTTTGTTGCTACTATGCGACAAATAAAACCTCTATACTAAAGAATCCATTTATAAAAGATATAGAAAAAAATCGTCAAATAATAAATTAACAAATATAGAATAATTAGAATTGGACTGATACTCGATCCTTGTCATTGGTGGCCCATCTGGCGAGTTACCCATTTGAGTAGCACCTCGAATCAACGCCCCAGCAACTTTCACTGCCGAGGCGACGTTGACATGGTCGGGTGATGGTCTCATCCCTAGTCCGATCACCCACGTATATTTATCTACCTATGCATTATACATACATGCACACTAGATTCTCTAATATTTTAAGCGTAATAAAACTGTTTTACGGATTTTATTATTCGTTAGGCTAATGGTCAGAGGATGACCGACCTCCCGTGACAATAAACGTGGTAAAGTATTCGAAAAGCCGGGCAATTAAAAATACGCGATAGAATCCGTGAAAATATTTATTGACAATTTAATACTCGCGTAAACATCAGAATTCATTAAATTTTATGATATTCAAAACTGTAATCAAAACTTTCATTTAACCATGTAGGAACTGCCAGTCTTCAACGATGGGGCCAAGCTTGGGCCAATACTGGGCAACAAGCCTCGGTTGTCCAATGCTGGCCCAAGCCTGGACCGACCTTGTGCAATTGAGCCGTAACTTTTTTTTATCTTGGCCCAAGCTCGGGCCAGTCACGAGCAACCAAGCCTCGGCTATTCGATGCTGGTCCGAGCTTGGGCCAGTCTTGAACAGCCGAGGCTCGGCTATTCGATGCTGGCCCGAACTTGGGCCAGTCTTGAACTACCAAGCCTCGGCTACCCTGTGCTGATCCAAACATGGACTAGACCTTGATTAGCCGGGCGTCGGCTATTCGACGCTGGCCCGAACTTGGTCCAGTCTTGAACTACCAAGCCTCGGCTACCCTGTGCTGATCCGAGCTTGGGCCAGACCTTGATTAGCCGGGCGTCGGCTATTCGATGCTGGTCCAAGCTTGGGCCAGTCTTGAACAGCCGAGGCTCGGATATTCGATACTGGCCCGAGCTTGGGCCAGTCTTGTACAGCCAAGCCTCGGCTACTCGGTGCTGAACCGAGCTTGGGCCAGACCTTGATTAGCCGGGCGTCGGCTATTCGATGCTGGCCCAAGCTTGGGCCAGTCTCGTACAGCCGAGGCTCGGCTATTCGATGGTGGCCCGAGCTTGGGCCAGTCTTGTACACCCAAGCCTCGGCTACTCGGTGCTGAACCAAGCTTGGGCCAGACCTTGATTAGCCGAGGCTTGGCTAATCGATGCTGGTCCGAGCTTGGCCCAATCTTGAACAGCCGAGGATCGGCTATTCGATGCTGGCCCGAGCTTGGGCCAGCCTTGAACAGCCGAGGCTCGGCTACTCGGTGCTAATCCAAACTTGGGCCAGTCCTTAATCAGCCGAGCGTCGGCTATTCGATGCTGGCCCAAGCTTGGGCCAGTCTCGTACAGCCGAGAATCGGCTATTTGATGCTGGCCCGAGCTTGGGCCAGGATTGAACAGCCGAGGCTCGGCTACTCGGTGCTAATCCAAACTTGGGCCAGTCCTTAATCAGCCGAGCGTCGGCTATTCGATGCTGGCCCAAGCTTGGGCCAGTCTCGTACAGCCGAGGCTCGGCTAATCGATGCTGGCCCGAGCTTGGGCCAGTCTTGTACACCCAAGCCTCGGCTACTCGGTGCTGAACCGAGCTTGGGTCAGACCTTGATTAGCCGGGCGTCGGCTATTCGATGCTGGCCCAAGCTTGGGCCAGTCTCGTACAGCCGAGGCTCGGCTATTCGATGGTGGCCCGAGCTTGGGACAGTCTTGTACACCCAAGCCTTGGCTACTCGGTGCTGAACCAAGCTTGGGCCAGACCTTGATTAGCCGAGGCTTGGCTAATCGATGCTGGTCCGAGCTTGGCCCAATCTTGAACAGCCAAGGATTGGCTATTCGATGCTGGCCCGAGCTTGGGCCAGCCTTGAACAGCCGAGGCTCGGCTACTCGGTGCTAATCCAAACTTGGGCCAGTCCTTAATCAGCCGAGCGTCGGCTATTCGATGCTGGCCCAAGCTTGGGCCAGTCTCGTACAGCCGAGGCTCGGCTATTCGATGCTGGCCCGAGCTTGGGCCAGTCTTGTACACCCAAGCCTCGGCTACTCGGTGCTGAACCGAGCTTGGGCCAGACCTTGATTAGCCGAGGCTTGGCTATTCGATGCTGGTCCGAGCTTGGCCCAATCTTGAACAGCCGAGGATCGGCTATTCGATGCTGGCCCGAGCTTGGGCCAGCCTTGAACAGCCGAGGCTCGGCTACTCGGTGCTAATCCAAACTTGGGCCAGTCCTTAATCAGCCGAGCGTCGGCTATTCGATGCTAGCCCGAGCTTGGGCCAGTCTTGAACAGCCGAGGCTCGGATATTCGATACTGGCCCGAGCTTGGGCCAGTCTTGTACAGCCAAGCCTCGGCTACTCGGTGCTGAACCGAGCTTGGGCCAGACCTTGATTAGCCGGGCGTCGGCTATTCGATGCTGGTCCGAGCCTTTTCAAGACTATATTCATCATCTACTGTTTATGGTACTATAGAAAATCTAAGAAAAGAAATCTTTGAATTCCCCACTCCGTCAATAGATGTTGGTGTTATGAAATTAGTTTCTTGTGAAAAAGGATAAAATACTGTTCGAAATTCAATACGTACATCGAAAATGTATTTCATTTTAATGTACCTAAACAAGTGTCAATATAATTGACCTTCTAGGTTCATAATTATTTAAGTAGATGAGCGACGGCAAATAAGTATTTATATTAAAAACTTAAATATATATTTTTTAAATTTAATTTTTATACAAATTTTATTTTGTTTAAATATAGAATTTAAATAACATAAAATATTTCAATAGAATAGAAGGAGGTGGCCGGATGTCCGAAAATATCTAACAAAAGAATTAAAACGTGTTTAGATTTCACTTATCTTTATAAAAACATAATCTGAATTTCCTAAGTTCCTAGTTAAACATATTTAATTTTTCAGTTGAATTCGTAGGTACTATTCTTGCAATAAAAAAATAATAGTCATTTTAGCTTCAACGCCATATTGGTCAGATTGTTGTTGTTGTATTTATAAAATAATAGAGATTGACATATGTATCGATTATGCTTCTGTCGAATCAAAAATACAATTATGAAGATTGCGATACCAGAACGTATTGTTAATGTTTTGTATTTAATGAGTGCATTGGTTATATTAACTTAGCTTAATTATTTTTATATTCAGGCTAGAGATATTTATGTTAAAAAAGGAATTTAAGCTCACAAAAACAGAAAATCTCAAATTACAATTACGATCGATCTAGTGTACTTACAACTGGATAGTCAGTATTAGGCTATAGTCATCATCATAATTATCATCATCATCATCTTCCGTGTGGTGACAGGGTAAGAATACAATTCACCATCCCATATCTTACCCGTGCGTGATCGTAAGAGACGACAAAGGGATACAAAACGCATATAACATCTATGCAGGAGAAGTAAAACTCGAAACAAAACCCTATACCAACACGTCTGACCATCGTGGTATAGTAGGTCAATAAAACTCCTATTATGGAGGAGACTCGAGCCCATCAATGTGAAATATATGAGCTGAAATGATGAATCATTATTAAAATCTCAGCATCATCATATACGTATCTCATATATATCTCAATGCTGGACTCGAACCTCTTCTAAGTCGCCTTAGAAAAATTAAACGATAAGCGTGTAAATTATAACAATAAAACTGCTAAGTAGGTACCTACAAAAAAAAATTATAAACTTTTATTCTACTATTAACGATGCATATGCATAGATCAACATAAAATAATGCAAGCCTTTTAGAAAAGTTTATTATTTTTATTATTTAGTGAATTTTCCATTGATATTATATTTTTTAAAAAATGATCGATACATCGATTCGATAATATATTTGCCATACCGAACGCTGATATAAATTGTCTGTTAAATAAATATCGAATGGACTCGATTCATCGATATTTAGTGTACTGTGTATGTAAGTGTGTACGTCTCTTGTTTGAGACCTTAGGTTTAGTTTTGTTGTTTCAATACGTTATACAAATATACACGGTAAATAAAAGAATATGTAAATATTGCTCGCATAAGACAATGTTTAATATCATCATTATCGATGGATCACCAATATTAAGATATATTGGTTCTTCTTCGTTACTTAATGGTTCTTTGAAATACAGCCAATACACAATACCTACAGGTAAATTTGTTTCACATTAGTCATTATTAATGTAGTGTGTATGCAAGTAATGTGAAATTAACCATCCTTATTTATGTATCCTTGACAGATTTTTACTTATATCATAATATTCTGTAACAATATTTTAAGATATCGTATAAAATACTTCAATGAATTCACGCTAGTTCAGATTGGAAGATTATGCTAAAAATACCTACGTATTAAAACTATGTTTGCTTTATACTATGCCAAGAATAGAGATTGATCAATGTTTAGTCAAGAAAATTTCCCCATAATAAAAATATAGTCGTACACCATGTGTCTAATAGCCCTTCTTAGAAAAAAATTCATCATGGAATTCTGAGCATCTAGTATGTTAGTATGTACCAACTCTAAAACAGTAAACTGTTTTAGTATTTATTGAGTCTATATTATTAATATATAGAAGTAGATTATAATAAGAACAAGTTTATGTACTTGTTCTTATACACCACCACATATATTTAATTAAACTAATGTTTAAATTGTATATATTATATAATTATGTAATACTATTTGGCTGTACAGTGTGTGGTGACAGTTGAGACTATAATGTGTTGGTGAAGCTAATAATGGATGAATGTCTAACAGTGGATGTCTATATGTGCTGATCGATGAATCCATCCAGGATTATAACTATATATTTTTTGTTTGATTTACAGAAACATTATTTTTGATTAGAAGCTATTGGTTCCACTAATTATAAAACAGATGTTACAAACATTAATAAAAGTAAAAGGAAACAATATTCAGTTACTGTATAGTGGATGTGGCAGAATGGTCAACGCAGTTGAAAAAAGTATAAAATGAATACTTAATTAA
This sequence comes from Lymantria monacha, assembly GCA_905163515.2. Lineage (NCBI taxonomy): Eukaryota > Metazoa > Arthropoda > Insecta > Lepidoptera > Erebidae > Lymantria > Lymantria monacha. The sequence continues at coordinate 34,619,980 of LR991081.1, forward strand.
ATGTTTATACAAATTATGCATGTAATTATATTTTAATTAATCAATAATAAACATTTCAGATTTTATACTGTCAAAGTATAGTTAATCAAAGGAAAGTGAAAATTATGCATATGATGAGTAAATTGCTAGTAAATTTCTAGAAAGGATAGAGGGCAGCCGATACCAATGATCAAAAATAAAATGTTACTTTTCATTAATAATTTACATGGTTTTATTATGAATATGTTTGAACTATGTAATGATTGTAATTACTATTATATTAATACTCACAATAATAAATGTAATAATAATACATTATTTAGTTATACAGTGTTTTCTTTTTTATGAATTTCATCATAACATATGTAATATATATGTCATTTTCTATTTTTAGGGCTGCCAATATTTCAGGATTCTGCCAACATTAATTATGCACGGGGTCAACATTCATTGCTAACCTGGGCCCAATGCTGTAAATCAAAGCTAGGCCCAGACATTTACCAAGGTTGGCCCAGCATTGTATGCCATGCTCAGGCCGACGCTAATTGCCAGCCTTGGCCCAATGCTGTATACCAAGCCTGGGCCTTAGTTATCATCCCAGAGTTTAACCAAGGTTGGCCCAGTGTTGTATGCCACGCTCGGGCCAATGTTAATTGCCAGCCTTGGCCCAATGCTGTATACCAAGCCTGGGCCTTAGTTATCATCCCAGTCTTTAACCAAGGTTGGCCCAGCGTTGTTTGCCATGCTCGGGCCGACGTGAATTGCCAGCCTTGGCCCAATGCTGTAAACCAAGCCTAGGCCTTAGTTATCATCCCAGAGTTTAACCAAGGTTGGCCCAGCGTTGTATGCCACGCTCGGGCCGATGCTAATTGCCAGCCTTGGCCCAATGCTGTATACCAAGCCTGGGCCTTAGTTATCATCCCAGAGTTTAACCAAGGTTGGCCCAGTGTTGTATGTCACGCTCGGGCCAATGTTAATTGCCAGCCTTGGCCCAATGCTGTATACCAAGCCTGGGCCTTAGTTATCATCCCAGAGTTTAACCAAGGTTGGCCCAGCGTTGTTTGCCATGCTCGGGCCGACGTGAATTGCCAGCCTTGGCCCAATGCTGTAAACCAAGCCTAGGCCTTAGTTATCATCCCAGAGTTTAACCAAGGTTGGCCTAGCGTTGTATGCCACGCTCGGGCCAACGTTAATTGCCAGCCTTGGCCCAATGCTGTATACCAAGCCTGGGCCTTAGTTATCATCCCAGTCTTTAACCAAGGTTGGCCCAGCGTTGTTTGCCACGCCCGGGCCAATGTTTCAAGCCAGCCTTGGCCCAATGCTGTAAGCCAAGCCTGGGCCTTAGTTATCATCCCAGACTTTAACCAAGGTTGGCCCAGTGTTGGCATGCATCGTTGGGCCAAGCTTCAGCAGGATTGGCGCAGGCTTGGACCAATGCTGGGCCCGTCGTCATTTCCTACATGGGTACCTATGCATTATACATACATGCACACTAGATTCTCTAATATTTTAAGCGTAATAAAACTGTTTTACGGATTTTATTATTCGTTAGGCTAATGGTCAGAGGATGACCGACCTCCCGTGACAATAAACGTGGTAAAGTATTCGAAAAGCCGGGCAATTAAAAATACGCGATAGAATCCGTGAAAATATTTATTGACAATTTAATACTCGCGTAAACATCAGAATTCATTAAATTTTATGATATTCAAAACTGTAATCAAAACTTTCATTTAAAAAGATAATGATTGCGTTCCAGTTTGTATTTTGGTTTCACTTAAATAACACACCGAAACATAACTTCTATCATTTTATAGCCATACTTTTTCCTCTCATGTTGGTACATAGCCTTGGCGAAATGTGAGACGTATTTGGGCTGAAAATAAAGCTGATGTCTTAATTAAAAAACTATTTTTTGGGTGAATTACACGTAACTCTAGAGAGGTAACAGCAACGACGACTTTATAATCTAATTTTTAATCCACCAGCATACAGACATCTCAAAATAAAACAGCATACAGTACTAAATCGCCAGTATTTTATAGTTTATCAATGACAGTATACCTTTGTATTATTGTATATGCTTTTCATTCCCCATGGCCACATACTCAATAGGCTTTACAAGCTGTTAAGAAGTTTGACCGTATTTTCAATAAGTTCCTCATTAACCTATAAAAAAAAATGTCATTTGAAAAAAATAAGACGCCGCTCTAGAATGATATAAACCGTTCTTATTGCGTACAAATGAAAATTCAAAAAACACTTACGTACCTTCACGTAATATAGCCTCGAAAATCTCGTATGTGGCACCACAATCTTCCAGTAGAGGTCTTTTATGCACTTTGTGTAAATGATCACCATCAAGAGATTTAGATCTCGAACGGAACTCATCACTGTCCATAGCACGCTCCTCACCGTGACTAGTAGCCGGTATAGCGCAAGATCCTCGGCGCCCTTCTCCAGACGCTTCGTGACGCCAATGTCCCACTTTTTTACCAAACGTTCGAAACAACTCTTGAATAGTATGAGGCTTTTGTCTATGATTGTTGCCACTCGACCCTGAGCCTCGCCTTTCATTCGCATGATCTTTAGTATTAGTTACGCTTTCAGTTAATTTTTGAGCGAAACTCTTATTGTCAAAACGGTGTTTGTGACTCAATTTCGTACTGGTGATTTCACCGTAACGTTCACATTTACTGTACTCGTTTTCTTGTATATCGTCCATAACATCGTTATACAACGGTGACATATAATTTCGATATTCATTTCGAGCTGGCGCTTGTAATATATTGACGCCAATTTGATATCGTTCTCCGTCACTTCGTTGTCGTCTGTAGTCAGGGTGGTGGGTGTGATAGTGATGCTGTGTGGGGGAACCTTTCTTTTCCCCTTCCATAACATCTCGAAAGTAACTCGCAAAGTTTGGATAGCGATCGCGGGGACTAGAAGCGAACTCATAAGGACATCCGGATGGCATTCGTAAATTACGTGGGGTATTAGGGGTCCTTTGATTTATCGGTAAAGTCCCTGCGTTACTATCTCGTTGATCACGCATAGAATGACGCGATTCTGACGAACTGAAGGTTGAATACCAGCTATCGCCACTGCTATTATCTTCTACAGAGTCACGTCGTTGAATATGTTGTTGATTTTGTTGATGTTTATGAAGAAAATTTGTGATACTATGCATTTTGTACAATAAAATAATATATGTATCTTAATACGAAGTTACGAAAACACCAACATTGTCTTAAAAATCATACACTACAATTACAAAAATACAAAAAATATACGAATGAATACTAGGGGTACCTACTGGCTAGCATTACAACATTCGAAACAAACATGATAATAAAAATCCTTGCGTCGTTTACGCCCACTATTTTATCAGATAGACAAGTTCATTAAACTTTTAAAACTTTAATTTGAAAAATCACTTAGATAACTAGTTCTCATATCAGGGAAACCAGTATATAACAAAGCTTAGAACGACTAATTTAATGAACACAAAGTTTTGTTATTCAATAACACTCAAGGCACGGCTAGTATATGTATATAATATGAATAGACGTCCTCACGGGAGGGATTTAAAAACAAGTTTTACGAGATTCAGAGTCGCAGTACCCTATATACCCAGTAAGACAGTGTAACTACGTAGTAAAGCGGGAATCAGTGCGAGCTTCGCAAATTGTTCTAGAGCGCATGCGTTGGTGTGCTTAGGGTCACCTTCATTCACCCTATTCCAATTTGGAGTTCCCATGATGGATTATTTACACTAGACAGGATTCTCAAGGGTCTTCTACCTATAAATTACATAACAAAATTTATAAATTATTCTTCTACTTATAAATTATTTAATAACTATTGACGATAAGATGATAAAGCTGTAGTAAACGTTTTAGAGCAATAACTGATATTAATTTTAAGGTTGCTTGCAACGTACGTTAGATAGAATAACAAAAATAGACACGTAATAGTCCAGTCAAAATACGGCTCACAATGGGAAAAAAATCAGTAAATTTGATTTTTTGGGGATTATGAAGGATCGATAGTGGGGTGTATTCTGAGCATACATTCCAATTTGAGGGATTCTGGGTCGGTCAGCTCAAGGTCATTTCGATGAAAACGCGTTTAATTCGATATCTTGAGAACGGTTAGTGTTAGGCAAAAAATGAGAAACCTTTTCTCTTCTAAATTAAATTTACTAACTTTTTTATCTGAAACTCTTTTTTATCATCAATAATTTTCAATTTATCATTTCCGAAAATTTTACTTTTTCCTCCTTTTTTTTATTTTTCGCCATTTTCTCCCCAACCGTTCAATCTTATAAAATTTTACCGATTATCAAAGTGTAGATCTTTTAATTATGAACAATTTTTTTCTTTAACTTTTTCCTGTAAAAAAGTAAAATTTTCGGAAGTGATAAATTGAAAATTATTGATGATAAGAAAAAGTTTCAGATAAAAAAGTTAGTAAATTCAATTTAGAAGAGAAAAGGTCTCTATAATTTTTTGCCTAACACTAACCGTTCTCGAGATATCGAATTAAACGCGTTTTCATCGAAATGACCTTGAGCTGACCTCCTCAGAATCCCTCAAATTGGAATGTATGCTCAGAATACACCCCCCTATCGATCCTTCATAATCCCCAAAAAACAAATTTAGTGATTATTTTTTTCGGTAAATTTACTGGACTATAACTACTACTTATATTTTTCTTAATTTAAACCAGAGAGTACGAATTGCCTAAAACTGACGACTGCGTCATTATACACGCGGTTGGTTACATCATATACATACCTATATGTAGATGTATGAAATATAATAAAGGGTACATACAGAATGCAAAATAAGGAAAACCATGTCACATAATCAGTCATCGAAGTTTAAAGAAGATGAACAACTAACAGGATGTGTAGAGACAGATGAAAAATGTGGCTGTGAAATATGTTGTATAGCATTTTAGCAAAGTTTTACGATGGACCGCCTGTTGATTGCATCATTTTGGGCACGCAGTCACTGAACTGACCACAAAATATACAAGCTCTGCCTATTTAGAATTGGCACAGGTCAGTGTAATGATACCTCGTACTTTACTGTAAGTACCTACTATAAACAGATCTATGGTTAGTAGTGTTGGTAACTACTACTCGGCATACATTATCCTGGGGTAACTGTTAAATAATAATTTGATAATCCTGAATTACCATTTCGATGAGTTTTGAAATAGCCGTATTAGAAATTTAAAAATAAAGGAAGACTCGATTTTGAAAAGAGCAAACAAAGAGGAAAGTTTCCAGTGTATCCCAAGAACTTAAAACGAAAAAATGAAGCAGATTTATACAAATTGGTATCTACACGGACGATAGGGTTCGATTTTATGGTTCGGGTTATTTCACCAAAACACTGAATAGTTATAACAAAAGCAAAAGTTATCTGTCCGTGTCAGGGATCTCGTTCATACCAGCTGCGTGACACGTGGGACAGGTAGCGATATACGTCGACACAAACAAAACATTCTTTGTGAAAATGCTGGCCAACTCGACACTGAAATGTGTATTATTGTGTTTGTGTTACTGTAAAAGCTCGAACTGTGGTAAAACCTAAGATTTACCAAATCTTATTGATAGAAGTCCGAACAGTTTTGCGATTGGAACTTTTACCATCATTCAGTTGGTACATTGTCGCGTATTCGTGGACCAGAAATGGGAGTGCTAAAGCAGTTTTACACACATACCTAATCAGTTTACCTCATGCTCTTAAGCCGAATTTACATTACGAAATTAGTGGCATAAAATTAGTTTCACGACACTAGTTTCATAAATAATTTCACGTGTAAACTTCAAGTTTCACAGTGCATGCCTTAATTTCATAACACTAATTAGTTTCGCGTCCCGCGCGATTTTTTGGTAAAACTAATGTCATGCAACTAATTTCACCGTGTAAACTTGACGTGAAATTAGTGTCGCGAAAGCGTCTGCGTGGAGTGGACGTGTTTTTTTAGGTTATACGCGTCAAAAATGGCGCACCAGCGTTGGCCGGCCGATAAAAACATACAATTCATAAATATCAATATAGCCAATCATTTTTTATTTATATAATACTATCATCTGTACGACAACGCTTTGCACTGCTAAACAAAGCTTCGATGGCGACGGAGCCATGATAACAGCAATACTGTTCATTTCACGACATTAATACTTTAACGAAACACGAGTACGTTTCACGAGTACTGCAACCAGTTTCATGAAAGTAATTTTATCATGCATGCCACTAATTTCGTAATGTAAAATGCCACAATAGCACTCCGTGTAGGGATGCACCGATACTACCGAGACTCATATGGTATCGATACTCTCCAATCGATACTAGTACTTGTAGTACATAACACTAACATTCGATACTGAGTACTGGTATCGGTAGGGATGAATCGATACTACCCAGTAGTCATATGGTATCGATACTCTCCAATCGATACTACTACTAGTAATACATAACACTAACATCCGATAGGTACCGAGTACTGATATCGAATGAAAACAATGGTACCGTATAGGGGCAGTAACCCACCCGCACGGCGCGCGGCGTTGAAAAGTGTATGTTGCCATACGAGATAAAAACGTGATGCGAGATGCACGGCATGACCTTGGTATTTCTCCATTGTAAATACGCCTTTATTGTCTAAAGTGTGGCAATACTCTCTCGTCTCCCTTGTGTATTAAAAATTAATGAGTACTCAAAAGTATCGATACTTTAATATACTATATCGATACCTTGATTCGATACTACTATCAAGTACTACTACTAGTATCGAAGATAGAATAGTATCGTTTCATCCTTAGGTATCGATACTTTGATTCGATACTACTATCGAGTACTAGTATCGAAAAAGAATTCCGTTCATCTCTAACTCCGTGTTGTAACAAGTAAAATGTTTTTTTCCCTACATAATAATTAATAACAAACGATTGTCTTTTCTCAATTTGTTTGTTAAAAACCAATTCATAAGAAAAACACATTCAGATCAGCCAATATAAGCGTTATATTTGTTAAATACGAAATAATAAGAAAATCTGATTCAGTCACATTAGCAAACACTTGTGTCGTTTTTTACTTTTTAGAGTGTTCAAAAATTATTAGTTCAGTGAACATTAGTTAATTTATAAATAAAAATCCTAGATGAAAATAATTCAAATAGGTAAGGATTTTTACAAACTAGTTAATTATTTTCTCTCATAATTGTATAAAATATGTATCAATCTGTTTTGACTAATACCTATTTAATTGAAATAAATGATTAAGTCTTACTCATTGTTTTATTTCTAAAACCAACATACCAGCCGTCAATGGTAAAACCTAGCATATACCAAATTCTAATGGTAAAAGTCCGAAAAAATCGTCCCATTTTCATAAATCTTTACTACATTTACCAAACACGTCGGTAAATCTTAAGATTTGCTCTTAAATCTCAGGATTTACCGTAGTTCGAGCTTTTACAGTAACATATGCATTCCAACTTATTAATATAACGAATTAGGAAGGTAAGTATATAGGTATTACAATATTTACAATATTAAATGAGCAATTATACCTACCAGATATCTACCTAACTATAACCAAACTACCTACCTTCATAAGTATGTATAATTAAACTTAAACGCAATGAAGTCACGAATCGTGTAATAAAAATATATTTATATTTTTTATATAATAAAATAAGTATATTTAGTAATGGTATCAAAACAAAAAGCTGCCAAGTGATGTAACTGAAAACCGGTAAAACAAGCAGTATTATAATATAATATAACGATAAACTTCAATGTATTAATAATGCTAACTTCCGTACCATATACCTACCTACCTACTTGTATTATTACTCGTATATTGACACTATATTTAGGGTACCTATTCGATATTAATGAAGAATATTAAAAGGTTTCAATACACTGATAACTAAAAAAATCTAGACGTAATTATTTAAGCGAGTAAATTTAACTACCTACCTATATTATTATTGCATTCTCTACTCTAATAAAGTCCCTACCTACCGTGAAAAGATTGCAAAGTGCCATATAACCTTAAGTGGCAATTTACCTATAAAAGGTCTTTTCTGTATACCAAATAAAAATGAAAGTTATAAGTTATAAACGTTTTGGAAGTCGCAGATTGTGCGTATATAGTCGTATACCCTGCACATATAATATGCAGGTTTAACATAACCTAAGTAATAGAAAAAGAAACATGTCTGGCATAATGCTTAATAATAGTATGATAATAAACTAAAAATATCCGAATAGATAGTTACCACTCGACGTTCCGCACTGATGCCAACGTAAGGGTTTTCCCCCTAAAGTTAGGAGGGATAATGAGTTTAATGGGATATTTTTGAGACATGTTTAAAGAAATCAAGGCGATTTTAGGGGTTTTTGACTATAGTTTGGGGGGTAAATATTTTGAAGAGAGAACACTCCAGGTAGCAGTTCGGCACCGCCGGGCGGGCCACCGAAGTTAAAATCGAGTACCGGTGGTCCGCTCGCACGGCGAAGAAAGAAGGTTTTACGGTGGGTCTATGGGGTCACGCGCCGCCTTTCCGTCACCCCGGACCGATTCAGCGGGGCGAGACGCACCCATAGCCCACCAAAAAAAAAAAAAAAAAAAAAAAAAAAAAAAGGTAGCAGTTCGGCACCTGCATATGGACGATGACCCAGCGCTTCGTTGCCGTAACTACGTAAGGATATATAGAGGTAGCGTAAACCAGGACGGCCAAACGTATATACCCGTAAAGGTAATCCAGTGAAATATGAAAGGTTAAACGTAAAAGGGTAAACCGTTAGGCGAGCAACCAAAGTCAAAATGTCGGTGGTCCACTGAATTGTCGGAGAAGTATTACCACATGAGTAAATAAACGTACAAAGACAAAGCATCAAACAACCGCGCCACGGTAAGTACATCACTACAAGTATGATGCACGTGTGTGCGTGAGCACTGGCGGCTCGTCACGTACGGAACGAAACCTGTTTAGGCTGGTTCGGCCAGTGCTCAACAAAGGGCTCACTCACCGCTCGCTGTGCATCGCGTCGTGCGTGTTTGTTTAAATTGGAAATTTCAATTAATTAGAAAGAGTGTAAATATGGTTTATTGTACTGTGTGCATGAACAACAATCGAAAAAATAAAAACATATCTTTTTTTGAAAATGACATTGTATGTTAATAGATCTGAACAACCTATAAATATGGGGAAAGACTCTTTTTTCAGCCATTACAAAGACTTTAACGAAAGCAGTATACAATTGGGTTTTTTAATAATACCTCCTGACAACTTCATCGCATTTGTTGAATTGCTTGTGAAGAAATTTCGAGAATATTTCGATCTATAGTCTGTCTAATCCAAGAAGTGCACTTTGACAGTTGTTTGAGTAAGTTGTCTAGGTATGTGAACCAAATAATCGCTATCGAAAATATCCGATTTTACTGATAAATTGATATTAATTCTTTATAAGTAATAATCGGTTTATTTTTTATTTTTCAAAATGGTGATGAATAAATTAAGTGCTAAATTAGTACTAAACAAATTTAATTATTTCAGCATAGAATCTATTTATCATATTTAGTAGGATTAGGTTAATTAAAAACAAAAACTGGATTTGAAAATAGCTATTTATTAAGAATTACTACTATTACTTGAATTATCAGCGTCGCGAACATTAATAATTATTTCCTCATCAATCAAAGTGTCGAAATGTACATCTCTGTCAAAATCTCTATTCGATTAATTGTATTATTTTAATATTTTTACCGATTATTTAGATATTCGTGAATTGGAAGTTGACAGGCACTACTGTATAGAACGTGATGACGTGACATTGTTAGGTCGTGAATAACAATTACTATTTATCATGTTATTTTTATTTTAAATTATTTTTACGAGTTTCAACATTAGATTAATGGTCTTTGAAAGAGATGAAGCCAGAACAGATGTAAGAGTAACAATAGGTAATGATGTGTGGAGTAAGTGGATGAATTTGTATATCTTGGATGTGGATTTAGCCGAGATGGAAGGTACACCACTGATATAGAGTGAAGAGTGAATGCGGGAAATAGAGTGAACGAAGCGTTGGGGTAACCTCTCGGTAGCCACTACCTCAGCCAGAAGGCACATGTAGAAATACATAACGCAGTGCTTGTCTCAACATTACTGTATGGAAGCGAGAGTTGGGTATGCAGAAAAGAATATGAAAGTAAAATTAATGCGGTCGAAATGCGATCTCTACGGAAAATCTGTGGAGTTAGGCTGACCGATCGCATTCGTAACGACGACGTAAGAGAGCGAGTATGTATGAAAGAGAGTATTGGTGTAAAGATGCGAAAGGGAATGCTCCGATGGTTCGGACATGTGGAAAGAATGCCGAACGAACGTCTGGTTAATAAGATGTACAATGCGAAAGTGAAAGGATGTAGGTACCGGGGGAGACCAAGACTACCTAGACCAGATTGTATTTGTGATTGATTGATTGTCATGTACTGAAGGAAGGTGGAGTCAGGAGTCTCCGAAACCGGCGAGCGTGTATGAAGAGAATTATGAATGTTGAGGAAGCGAGGGAAGTATGCAAGGATAGAGTTCTCTGGCACTCTGTTCTCTCTGCCTACCCTGCAAGGGACATGTTAATTATGTAAATAACTTAATAGTTGTTTAAAATTTCAGATTTAGTGTTTACAATCATGTGTATACGTTTGACCCAGGTTATTGTGTATTAAAAAATGCAAAACGTCAAAATGCACTTCTTAGATTAGATGAACTATAGTAATAAATATTGTTAATATTGGTAGTGATATACTAAAACGTATACAAGATTGTAAATTTGATATGTCATGCAAGTGCTTACCCATTGATTATTTAAAAAAGCTTTATATTAGATTTAGAATTTATCATTCGATAGATATAACAAATTATTAAAATTAAAAATTACAAAAAAAAACTATTTAGAGTAAGGAATTTGTAAAAATATATCCATACATAAAAGGCTGACAAACGTTTTGTGTATTTATTTTCATCCTCATGTGCCAACCCTATCAGAATAGGTAACAATTTTGCTCGCTCCTTAGAAGCTTGGTCTCTGTATGTTTATTTACTCATGTGGTATTACGCCAAGCTACAGGACCTCACACCGCCCTTGTGTCGATCCGCATGATTTGGGCGAAGTCTAACCGGACTACAGCGTACAACAAAAAAAGATTTCAGTGGAACTGTGACAATAGTGACATCATACACACACAGACAATGCTTTTATACATACATCATCATCATCATCTCAGCTCATATGTATCCCACTGTTGGGCTCGAGCCTCCTCCGTAATGGGAGGGAAATTGACCTACTATACCGCGTTGGTCAGACGTGTTGGTGTAGGGTTTGTTTCGAGTTTTCCTTCTCTTGCATAGATGTTATATGCATTATACATCCCTTAGTCGTCTCTTACGATCACCCACGGGTAAGACAGGGAGTGGTGAATTGTATTCTTACTCTGTCACCACACGGATAGGCACAGATACATAGATATATATGTACTACGTACTAGATTTCGCGTTCCGAACACTTGCTTTGTTCGACTAAGCTGTACTGCAATCCGTACACCTCACTTTAGTGTGACTGCGACCATCATGGACTGTAGGTGTATACAGAGCAGCGTTGTAAATACGATAATTCGAATAATACCAATCAAAACTGGCACATGTGGATGTGAAAAAATTCTTTATTTAACTAAGTAAAATGTTTTGTTGTTGTAATAATATCATCAATAAAAAAAAATATTCTACATTTAAATGTCACGCCATCTTTGATTATAGACTAAAGCCCGCAGATGTTCAATTACACTGGTTGGAGGTAAAAATGTGTGACTAAACACAGACTTGACGTAGTGTCTAGAAAGTATTTTGATTATTTATATGCTTTTTCCTTTAGTTTGTGTTATCAGTTGATACTTATTTGTCAAAGATCAAACAGGTTGGTATAGGGTTCTGTTTCGAGTTTTCCTTCTCTTGATAGTATAGTAGTATATGCATATTATATCGTTTAAAGGCGACCTTTTACGATATCCACGAGCAAGACAGGTAGTGATGAATTGTATTCTTATTCCGTCATCACACGGATATTCAAAACTATTGTCGTATGTTAAAGCAAAGTTTATATAAACATATAATAGTTCATTTTCTTTTATATTTTATTATTATTTTTATTTATTTAACTACTGAATAATACACTTTGAAATAGAGAATGCTGTATGAGTTCTAATGAATGTTTGTAGGTACAAATATAGATAAAAACGAGAGGTGTCAAGGGACACCCGGATGGAACGAAGTTCCTTTCGATTAATTAGTGAAGGAATTGTAATAAAATTTTATTTTTTTTAAGTTATAATAATATTTTTGAAGTACTTAAAACTTCTTTAGGCGCGACTAGGGAGTAACTCAGATTTTTTTTCAATAGGATCATAATCTATTACTAGATGGCGCTGTAACAAAGTTAATGGATTCTAAGAAGACATGTATTAGAGTCTAAATCGCGCTATAGAAATTTTTGCAAATTTTAACTATATATATTAAAATTTATAACAGAAATGATACACAACCGGAGGTGTCAAGGGACACCCGGATGGATCGAAGTTCTATTTTAATTATATAATTTTTTTCTGCCTTAAGCGATTTTTATCGTTATATTTTAGCCAATTTGCAAAATATCTTTATAAATTATAGCCTATGTGTTATTCTGATGTGCAAGCTATATTACTATAAATTTCATCAAAATCCATTCAGTAGTTTTTACGTGAAAGAGCAACAAACATGTTCACATCCATACATTATTACAAACTTTCACGTTTATAATATTAATAATAGGATATACAATTCCACTAGACTACCAAAACTTTTCGGCCCCGAGCTCGAACGCGAGCCGGCCACGCGGCCCGGTCACGGGCGAAAATAATTTCGTTGCGCATTATTTTGATTTTGCTATATCTCTTAAGGTATTGATTTAATTTGCATGGTCTGAAGGAAAAAAAATATCTTCATGAAATGCTCAAGCCAACTAATGTATTTAAAATGATAAGGATTAATACAGTATTTGTGTAAATAGCTTTTCAATTACCGTTTTATAATAGAACATTTTTTAAAGTATTAAAATGGATATAGTATGTTATCCTTAAGAGATAGATATATACCATCGCGGACTTTTTTGTAGGCCTTTTTAAGCTGTATAATACTGTAGTACTTTATTTTCATCTATTTCGTAGGGTTCAGCCAGCGTTTGCAATGTAAGCGCAAAATAATGTGTTTATTTACGACATCACATTAGAAACCTCTAAAATTATCAGTGTTTCTCTAGTACATTATGCATATATTATACATATAAACCTTCCTCTTGAATCACTCTATCTATAAAAAAAATCGTCGCGACACCACACTGTTCAATGCGAAATAGAAATGAAAATATCTGGCTTGCTTTCTATAAGAGAGCCGACGAGCGACGCCGCACAGCTTACAATAGCTTACTATAGCAAAAAGTGTCGTGACAACTTTTCGTAAGAATTTTTTCCGTCCAGCCCCCTTTCACAACGCGCGATAAGGAACTTCGTTCCAAAACTGTGTCACTTCTGCGGTGTAACATCTATAAAAACACACTTTGTTACATAACGTTGAACGAAACGCGTAAGTGCGCATGAAATGCTTACATCTTACGACGTTTTGGTCGCGAGAAAATTACAACTATAAAGCGATCTAGCGCTGTGTGCTTCAATGTTCGCGTTAGATTGCCTATTTATTCTTTTAGCGCTGCAGCGGACTTTAGTTTAACTGTTATCAAAATGGAACAAAATATTTATTCGGGATAGCTTCTCTATACATATAACTCTATGCACAGATAGAATATATTATACATACCTACCTAAATGATTTTCTATAATATCTTTTGTGTTTAATTTGATTTAATTTATTTGAATTTACCTACCTAGATATACCACTTTTCTGTTATTATATGTAAATATTTAGTTCGTTTTCCTTTTAAGTATATTAGCTAGTATAAACTACGTCATACTCTTTGCAACGTGGTAAATTAATTGGTGACCTAATAAATAACATTCATGCAAGTCACAGTTTATTGACCTTAAACACAAAAAGACGGAATACCTACACGACAGATGGTTTGCATCTCAATTAGGTCACGAATGATTTTAAATAGATATACATACCTATAAGTAGCAATACGTTAATTTTTTAACAAAATATGTAATAGGTAATCAGGTGTAGAAAAGTAGCGTTAGTTTTACAACTGGGATCAACTGATCATGTAATCCACGTCAAGAAATCGAAGAACTTAGATATCATTCATTTAAAACTGAAATACAATAACAAAACAAACGGCTATATTATTTTCTGTTTTTTTTTTTAATTTCAAGGAATTCGCCGCTTCTAGAGAATTTAAAATGTTACTAAATGTACAGAAGACTATTTATGTTTGAGACGATTATTTCGTGTATTGCTCATTTATAACAAATGTTAATGCGCTATTTACTAGAATTGTTTTTTAAGTAACATAATTATACAGAATGATATATAAAAGAAAATTTGCTGCGCGGTGGCGTGTTTAAAAAACTGTTGTCACTAGCCCTTAATTGCCGCGAGAGACGTAATAACAAGTTAAGAGAGCACCAGGAGAGTAGGCAAACTCATAACATCAAACGTTGCGATTACGACAATATTCCTTCTAGGGGAGGCTTATGTCCAACAGTCAACGTGGATAGGCCGATGTAAACAACGTTAATGTGGATATAGGCGTTGTTCACGTGTTGTACTGACTACGTAGATGCAAGTGGAGTTTGACTGATGGTGGCCGTGGATGAATATTTGGATTATTAGCTGATCCCCTAAAAAAACTGATATGGCAGCGAGATGAAGGACTGTGCAGCTGTGAACCTATGCTTCCACATATAGACTAATAGAAACTAAGAACCGGACGCTACATGACTGATGCATGTGCCTATTCATTGGGCATAGATATTTCATTAAATTACCTATGTAGTACCACGATTTTTACTAGATCCTCTTGAAGGACGTTCGTCGTCTCGACGACGGAGTTACGTCCTAGAGAAAAGTCTCGTATCTAGACCATGAAAAACGTCCAGGTCGCGGTTGTTGCAGAACAAGTATCCCACAATATTCTGAGCTCAATGGTTATTTATAAAGAATGTCTTTGAATCAAACAACACCTGAATAAGAATAATAATGCTCACCATGTAGGTATCTACTAATTTAGTTTGTATTGATGCGACGGTTAATGAGAAATCTAATATCAATTAGTGGACCAATTGTCTTCTACGCGTATACGTACGCATATTGGATTTAGCATGAACGTAATCAATATAACTACAAAGGTTTAATAAATTATGATCATAAATTATCTACGAAAAATTATTTGAAAAGTCGACCTACTCTGAGCAATTAGTGTTCATTAAATACAAAATAAATACTGAGAAAAACATTTTATAAATATATTATTTGTATTCAAAACTGAAACAAAACAAATGGTTTCATAGGTATATTTGTTTATAATTTGAAAACTGTAAATGATGCGCACGAGCGGGGCTAGAGTACGCATTTTTTTTATTTTTAAATTAATCTTACATGGTAGGTACATGGTACACCTGATCAAATAAAAATATTTTTACTTTTTGCTGATTTACGTAATCAACTACCGTTTTGAAGGTTATGTAGGTATATATAAACAAATATCTAAAGAGATTTTTATTGTTTGTTTTATTTTTATAAAAATATAATTGATCTTAAATAGACTTAAATCGGTACTAAAATACAGTTACACAAGTATAAATAGGAAGGTAGTCGTCATTATTGTAGTTAATATCTACCAACTTATTTGTGAGATTAGACAACAAGATATCTTATCTAATCTAGCTGTAAATATTCATGCTTGAAATTCGTAACTAGACAAAAAAACTAAGTAAGTACGTCAACAAAGATTAGTAGAAACAATAATAAATATTACAAGAATTGAGATAAATATTTATAGAAAACAAGGTGTAAATTATCGAAAAATCCAATATATGAATTCAATATAATAAGACCATCAATAGGTATATATAAATCCAAAATACTGATTCCGACGGAACATATTCCGTCGACCTCAAGTATTGGGATAAGAGCAGGAAGATGATGATCCGAAATACGAATATCAATATACTAAAAATAAAAAAATATAACAAACAGCAACATGTGTTTTAAATCATTCAATTTGATGTAAATAACGCTAAGTGCAAAGCGCTGATATGAACTATTCTAGCCGACACTAAAAACAAGGCAACAGCAACATGTTGATGGTAACAATTAGTGGGATACTAGATAGGCAAACTTGTAAAACATTTTGGATGTTATCATTTTGTTTACATATGTCGCAATGCGCCAGCCAAACACCTAGTTTTATGTGTTACAACGTATATCATGAACATAAACTAATTCAGCGCCGCGCGCCGGCTATCCGACATTTAATCCATCTAAAGGACCTGAACATACTACTACCACATCCGCACCATTCATTGGCGATTTAACACAATGTGTTGCTAGTACGTATTCACAGTTCATTATAGTTATTATCGTGTGCACAACGCGCGCGACACAACACGTTATTCACTCGCGACAGACGTGGGAACACTAACTTAGTGAAATAAATAAATAAGCAAAGGTAAAGAGAGCGGGAACGAGAGGGCATTAGATAACAGGCGCGTAGTAGGTCCGCCAGCTGTACCGACCGCGTGGTTAACACACGACCTGCGAGGCCGCGATTCACGGCTCCTCTCGTCGTAACAGCCGGGACCATACCGGTCTGCCACCGACCGAATACGATGCACGGTGACCTTGGTTCACGAGCCGCTGATGTCACTAAGATCAACCAATTCTATACTATTTATTAGCCATCAGCGCTACGTAAGTAATTTAATCGTGAAAATCTTACTTAAAATATAACTTACAAATTCAGTTTTGAATGTATTACCTTATTACCCTACTATTCAATCATAACAAAGTAGATAACAGGAGATAAGGGGATTAATATTATTTAACGGAGATTAAAGCTGAGAATGATGAGGCAAATACAACGCTAAATGCAAGTGAAACTGTCTCACGCTCTCAACACATTTAGACATTCTGTTATCTGATTCCACAACTTAATTTTGCCAATGACCCACATAAGTCTGTTTTCAATTCTAAATTAAAATTTTATATCTGCGCGGCTCATATAATAAGTTTCTTTATTTGTATTACTACCGACATGCCCCCGGTTCGCGGTCCTTCGGTCGTTTAACTTAGTGAGATTTTAAAATAAAAATTCAATTTAAATATAGATTAGTAAATTATTTTAATCTCATTTTTATGATTTTTAGTTATCTTGCAAATAAAACTATATGGGATACTTTATGGGAGTCCTACACAATGTGAATATAGAATATTTTTAATAATTTTAAAATCGGCTGAGGGATCACTGAGAGAATGGATTTCATCAACATGCTTGCCAAGTGGATGTTTAAAAATATGCTGATAGATGGTATATCTGTATAATAAAAACATGTCGTTGATATTATTAGTACATATTCACAATTCCGTAATAAGTAGGTAGGTACATCATTTTGATATATCTCGTAAAGCTATCTCAACGTTAACAAAGAAAAATCCCAAACTTGTGTTTTTTTTTACGAAATTTAAACTGTTTAATTTTTTCTGTAATTATAACATGATTGTATTAATATATCTTAATGTCTTATCTATAAATCCATCCGGTAGAAATTATTTGAATGATAGCGAAAATAGCATCAAAATTTGTTGTATAGTTTACAAAGTCTAAAAGCGTACATAGGGACAGACAGGGAGACGAAACTTTCTTTGATGAATTTATTTTGAGAATTTTGTTTTCCTCAATGGCATGGAGAATAGAGTAAGGAGTAACATCTCAGTGTATTAAGAAGTGTCCAATGAACGGGAGCAAATTAAGGTGGCAAGGTGGCGCTATAGTAGCAAGTGGAAGCATTTTAAAAAGAGCGCCACAAATTTCATAGGTTCATAGGTTATTATTTATCAAATCACAGTTGACTACGTAACTCAGCACACTTCACTCTGCTTATTACTGCTACATTCATATCATTTCCACTTGCTACACTAGCGCTATTTCGGTGAGTGTTCGAACAATAATTTGCTGTTTACAAGTGGACACTTTTTTGACTAATCCCCCATACAAGATGGTATTCCTTAGTTTCTACCTTCCATACTCAATGGTAAAAAATAAAAATACTATTATTCTAAGAATGATTTTTAATGTTAATAACTTAAGGTAAAGTAATAAATTTAATAATAAGTGAAATTTATTTTAATACTCTTGATTAATTTTAAAAATAATTATTGAAATAATAAGAATTCTGTACCCCATTACGTGGACAGTTACAGTTTCTACGTACCTATTGCTCATATCCTTCGAGGATTTGCACTTTTTCAGGCATTGGAAGCAATTATGAAAGCTATTGAGATTCTAGTATTGGACAAGTGAAAGCCGGGAGTGTGGGTTTCATCAATCATCCTTTAGCCTGTCAATGGTCACTGGTAGTAATAGGCCTCTTCAGCAAGCGTGAATATTGGTATAATCGGGTTGCCTAGAAAAGAATTGCTGCCCACTCCCCTCATTCTCCCTAAGCCGATTTTCACGATTACCACGGACATGTAAGGGTTAGCGACAAATTGTATTCTTACCACTCGGCAAGCAAGAAGGTAACAAAATAAAAACATTGATAATGATTTTTAATATCTTCGCTCATATATCCCACTGCTGGGTTCGAGCCTTCTCCACAATAAGAGGTAAATTGATTTAACACCGCACTGGTCTGGCTGATGTATTGATAGGAGTTTTATTTTGAGATTTCCTTCTATTACATAGATATTATATGCATATATCGTATCCCTTAGACGTCTTTTATGACACCCGCGGCGATTTAGCACGGGTAAGATAAGGAGGTGGTGAATTGTATTCTTACTGCATCACCACACGGAAAATGATTGGTCACAAAATAATAATAAAGTCAATAACATATACACACTCACATGTTTTTTATGTAGTGCCTAAATCCATTCATGTAATTATACTTTGTACAATACTAAGCCCGTAGAGATTTCTATGAAAATAGATGCTTAAGAGATGAAATATAGTTGAAAATGTAAACATTTTAAGACCAATTTTACGACCATGTAGGAGGTCCGTCGTGATTTCTCTAAAATTATATCAAAGTAAAAATAATTACATATTTATTTAAAGTTGCATAATTCACACAGAAATTGTAAATAAAGAGAAAAAAAATAAAAAAAGACATTTCTTTTACTTTTATAGCGATAAAAATATGGATATTTGCCGTAATAAATAAAAAGTAAATGACGTACAGTACTTTCATCACGCTTATCTTGAAACTAAAAACAATGTCACTTGACCTGGTTCTTTATCAACAAGGTAGTATAAATATTTTTTCAGTCGCTCATCTGTCACGTATTTAGAACAAAACAGAATAAGCATTAAACTCATAAAAATAGTCTGATTTCAAGAGTGAAATTAATGAGTGATAATCGTCTGTTTGCTCCACAGAATCCACTTTTACATAACTAGGCATAAGTTTGACGGCATCATATGCAAATTTCAATAAATTCGTATAAGAACTTTTGTGAAAATAGAGAGATTAGAGCTATAGAATCCCGAGGCTACAGAATTTCTCGGGTTGAGAGCCCTCAGCGCTCACCCATAGTCTGAGTAAAGCTGTCAAAGCCATCTGCGGCAAACAGCTGCACAAACACAAAATAAAATCGGCCAAGTGCGAGTTGTACTCGCGCACGAAAACTTCCCTAAAACTAAAAAAATATTTATGCAGTGGTTTTCTTTTTATACTCATTCAAGTTTTTTTTTGTGCTTTGTCGTAACGGCTACGAATACTACCAACCCTTACTTTTCTCGTGGATGTCGTAAAAGACGACTAAGAGCTTTTAACGACCTGGGCCAACTCCATATGATGCCGTTTGGTCAACAATTACATTCCCAAGGAGGATTGACGTCTGGCAAGCGGCCGGTCATAAAACTAGGTATTGCCAATAACTTTTACATTATGTACTGTGAAAGAAGAGTACATATTGTATCGACCCCAAGTAATTGGGATAAGAGTAAGAGAATGATGATAATGAATTCAAGTTTATTTTTTCTTTGATATTAATTAAAGTTACATACATATACATATCATCACGCCATATCCCTTGCAGGGTAGGCAGCATACTATCCTTGCATACTTCACTCGCTTCCTCAACATTCATAATTCTCTTCATACACGCTCGCCGGTTTCGGAGACTCTTGACTCCACCTTCCTTCGGTACATGACCGATCTAGTCTAGGTAGGTTAGTCTCGGTCTCCCTCGGTACCTACATCCTTCCACTTTCGCATTGTATATCTTCTTAACCAGACGTTCGTTCGGCATTCTTTCCACATGTCCGAACCATCGGAGCATTCTCTTTCGCATCTTTACACCAATACTCTCTTTCATACCTACTCGCTCTCTTACGTCGTCGTTACGAATGCGATCGATCAGCCTAACTCCACAGATTCTCCGTAGAGATCGCATTTCGACAGCATTAATTTTACTTTCATACTCTTTTCTGCATACCCAACTCTCGCTTCCATACAGTAATGTTGGGACAAGCACTGCGTTATATATTGCTACACGTGCCTTCTGGCTGAGGTGGTTACCAAGAAGTTGCCCCATCGCTCCGTTCACTCTATTTCCCGCATTCACTCTTCGCTCTATAGCAGTGTTGTACCTTCCATCTCGGCTAAATCCACATCCAAGATATAAAAATTCATCCACTTGCTCCAGTACACCATTACCTATTGTTACTCTTACATCTGTTCCGGCTTCATCTCTTTCAAAGACCATTATTTTGGTTTTGCTCACATTCACGCGTAGGCCCCTTTTCTTATAATCTTCTGTCATTATGTCGACTAGGGTCTGCAGGTCAGTCGCTGACTGTGCCAGCAGGACTGCATCATCTGCATATAGCAGAGCAGTGACCACTGAGTCGCCCATCTGGACTCCCACATTCATATCGTTCAACCTTTGGAGACATTTATCTAGATATATGATAAACAGTCCGGCTGACAGAACGCACCCCTGCTTAACGCCGATATTGACGTCAAACCAAGGCGACATTCCATCATCCAGCCGCACACAGGCTCTACAGCCCATGTAACTGGACTGCACAGCCTGTAGCAGTTTACCGTTAATACCATAATTACCATACTCCGGTAAAATGTCCCAAAGTTCCTTTCGTACAACCGTGTCAAATGCTCTCTCCAGATCCACAAAAATGCAGAAAACCCTCTAACCTAGAGCCAAATGTTTCTCCACAATAGTGCGCAGAGAGAACACTTCATCCTTGCATCTCCTTCCACTCCTCAAACCTCCTTGTGTCTCACACAGTAAACCATCGGACACCATCCTCATTCTCCTTTCAATAATTTTACCATACACTTTTGCTGCCAAACTGGTCAAGCTTATGGCTCTGTAATTTGCGCAGTCATAACGTGAACCCTTGTTTGTAAACAAAGGCACGATGACCGCGCTATTCCAGTCCCTGGGTACCATTCCCGAGCTCCAACATAAATTGAGTAGCAACAGGAACGCCCCCCAGACACAGGAGCTGCCAAGCTTGATCATCTCGGCAGAAACCATATCAATGCCCGCTGCCTTACCATTTTTCAAACTTCTTATCGCCCATTCAACTTCATCCATACTGATGCCGTCGGAGGACGCCGGTGTCGAATGTTGATCTACTAAACCACATGCGTCACCAGCGCCAACTCGAGTATCCGCATACATGTCGCCAAAATATTCACTCCATCGGCTTAACACGTCTTGTGTTTGTGTAAGAATGTCTCCACCTTTAGATCTTATTTTATTCATTCTGAAGACTGACCAACCACCCCGAGACTTCTTCACCTCCCTCCAAAAGAGTTTGGTGTTACCCTCGAAGTTTTTAGTCAGCCTATCTTCTGCACTCATATTCGCTCTATCACGTTTCTCTTTCACTAAGGCCTTGGTGTCATTCTTACATTGCCGATATATTTCTTTCTTCTGTTCAGTCATACTGTCATTCAGATTCAAAGAAGAGACATAGTCCAGCCACGCTTTCTTCTTTTGCTCTACGGAAGCTGCCACGTCCGCATCTCACCATGCATCACCATTTGTTTTTCTATGCTTCTTTGAACTTCCACATACTTCTTTCACTGTATCTACCATACTCTCTTTCAATACTCTCCAGCATTCTTCAATGTCCGATTGCGGCTGGCTTGCCATCGTCAGCCGTTCTCGGACACCCTCTGCATACTTTCCTCTTACAAACTCTACTTGCAACCTTTCATCCTATATACTTTCAAGCCCTCCGAAGTGGACACGCTCTCGCCAGTGCCTCCACTTTCTGAACAGACCACTAAATCTCGCAATAACCAGATAGTGGTCTGTATCGACTGTAGGGCCCCTGTAAGCTCTTGCGTCCAATATTTTGCTTCGGAGGCGACTGTCTACCAAAATTAAATCTATTATACTTTTCTGTTCATTCCTTCTCCATGTATACATATGGATGTCCTTATGTTGGAAAAATATGTTTGACACAATAAGGTTTCTCTCTATGCAAACATCCGCTATGAGCCTACCTGCGTCGTTCACTCTCTTATCACCAAATGGACCAAGTACGTCCTCATAGTCGGGACGCTTGGTCCCCACCTATCCATTCAAATCTCCGCATACAATCACGCGTTCACTGGTTTCTGCCATATCCAGAACTTCCCTAATATTATCCCAAAACTTCTCTAGGTCTGATGCCACCGAGGATACTACGGGAGCATATGCTACAACCATGAATACCTTGGAGACACCTAGTTTTATACGGATCCAAAGAAGTCTGGGATCATACACTCCGTAATCCTTCACACCTGAGGCCAAGCGAGAGGACAACAGCACTCCTACCCCCATGCTGGCTCGATCGCTCTCTGGTACACCAGACCACAGAGCCATCTCGCCACCAGGAAGATCGCAGGCGTCGCTGCCCCTTCGCTTGGTCTCTGTTACACAGAGCACGTCTAGCTGTTTGTTCGCCATGACGGTTATCAGCTCGTGCAACTTACCTTTCACACAACCTCTTACATTCCACGCACTTTCCCGGCACTCTGCTCTCCTCGACTCGCCTGACTGGGCAAGGCGTGATGGGTGGCAGACCCCATCGCCGCATCTGCCAAAGTTCGTACCGACGGGGGCGGGTCGGTACGCGTTGCCTCCGGGGGACGCCCTAACCCGCACTGCGGTACGCATATCGAGCCGGATTAGCAGTCTAATTAGACTGGCAGGGGACGCGACGAGCACGCTCCGGACTATGCCCCCCAAATATGTAATAGCTTAAAAATATGTAATGTAACTAAAAATTTAAGGTTTTCTGAATTTTTCCTTTATATGTGTTATAAAACATTGCTTCATGCCAAATTTCGAGATTCTAGGTCGACTGGACTGGACCCTTTAGGTTTTGATTCCCTTGCAAGTAGTTGCGAGTTTAAAAATATGCGGCTTAAAGTGCTATTTCTTTTAATCAAAAGCAATCGCGCGAAGTTTGATTTTGTTGCAACTTAAAGGTATTATAGACCTGAGTATTTGATACGAATTTCAATTTAATACCTCTACACATTCAGGTGAAAAGGGTTAGTGAGTTTAAAGTTATTAAAAATATTTTTTATATATGATGTAATCAAAAATTTACAGTTTTCACAATTATTCCTTTATCTGTGCTATAAGACGTTGCTTCGTACCAAATTTCAAGATTCTGAGTTTACGGAAAGTACCCTGTAGGTTTTGATTCCCTTGCGAGTGTCCAAAATTTGCAGAAATTTGCGACATAAACAGCTGTATCTTTTGATTCTTTAGCTTAGAAGTTTTTCCCAGCTCCAAGGGACAGTAGACCTGAGTATTTGTTATAAGTTTCAGCTTGATACCTCCACGCGTGCCTGAGAAAAAGAGTCTTGACAGACAGACAGACGGACGGACTGACAACAAAGTGATCCTATAAGGGTTCCGTTTTTTCCTTTCGAGGTAACGGAACCCTAAAAAGAGGCTCACGGTATACTTAAAAGAGACGGTGACTGCGGGTCATAGTGCTATGCTATCATCTTGGACGGCGAAGCGGCGTGTGATGTACCAAAAAGAGTTTCCGTATTTGAGCGTCACATATTGTATAAAGCTACCATTCCATCAATCTTTATTTGCTTCACAGGACGATGCGGTTTTAAATAAGCGATTCAAACTGTCAGAAATTGTAAAAACACAATTACAGTGGTTCCATCAAGTATCATCAGAGTTTGTTAAAGTCAGTGGCTGCTGAATGCAAAGGCGATTGTACAGATTAATCTTACATACTTCAAGACATACTTTAACTTTTAACTCTCACTAGAAAACCTTCTGGATTCAATTCCACGCATTCTCTATGTCAATGAACAACCAACCGTATTAGTAAATTCTTGTGTATGCTTAAGTGTTTTTTGTTTTGCAGAGTTAGCTATGTACGTATATGATACATTTGTTCAGCAACTATGTAAACGATCTAATTGATTTTAGAGGACCTCAGGCTGGAATTAAATAGCCTGCGTTTTAATTATTTTAACAATGAAAAATGTAAGAGTTCATTCAATTAATGAAAATAATTCCATGTTTTATCTACTCAATCTTATGATAATCAAATCAAAAATCATATCAATCAAAGTATAATCTCATTACAAATTCTATCAAAATGCGCTAGCGCTTAATATTTTTAGGTTGATGGAAATAGATATTCAATATGAATCTTGCATCCTATTCTACTCCAGAAAAATAAATCTCTCAGATTTCACAAAAGATTAGATTTGGAAGATTATTCATATCTATATCACGAGCGTATAGCATGCGTGATGCAAAATTAGCCACCTGCTTCCTCAACCTTTATTACTATACTTAGATGTAGATCTATATTGATTAAGTCTTAATGTAGCAAATTTTATCAGCACCGATCTTTAGATCGGTGCTGATAATTTTTTTTACAATTTCAAGCTTAAACCGCAGTAAACTGTGGTTTAAGCTTGAAATTGTAAATAATCATCAGACAAATTTTCTTACCACGGATGTCAAGGAAGCGGTACCAGGGGCCGGCCTAATGGCGATTAGGAGGGAATACGGTAGGTTATGGGGCCACCACCCTTTCGTTGCCCCGGATGGAACGGACAGCGTGTATCCAGACCATAGCTTACCAAAACAAAAACAAGACTATGTTTCTAGCCCACTTAAAATATTAGTATGAATAACAACACTAATCATACTACGACATTTTGAAATACTAAATATTACTTTTAACCACAAGTAGCGCACTGAATTACGTGACATATTCTATTCTATAGCAACTAAAACCTTTTTCTCCCCAAACATAGCAAAATAGCAATTATTTTCCGACATGATGAACTTTGCCAAAGTAAAGCAAAAAGACAAGTATAAAAAAATTACACAAAAATGTACCCATATACATATATATCAAACTCACACGTACATAAAGATTAAAAATAAAAACATGTTTATGTTTACCTTATTATAATAATCCTCTTCTCTTAAAATTAATTAACTTTTATGAAGATATGTATTAACGCCGTAAAAAAAATAAAACACTATATCACCGGACAGTGCATTTCTGAACAAAAAATAACAGGCGTGCACAATAAGCTAGTCACTCACAAGTTCAGAATGTTATTTTTATTGCTAACGATAGCAAACGAACTAGCAGCACACCTGATAGTAATTGGACCTTTGCAGGACTATATCAGGAGCACAGCTCATGAAGCTCGTTTGGAGAAGAAAAATATGTCATACCGCGAGGGAAAGACTGCAGCAGGTAGTTTATTCCAGATCCTGCACGTATGTGGGAGCAATGATCGCACAAAAAAAAAGCAAAAGTTCAAGACCATTCCAGATAAAACGGGTGAACCGTGCACGAAACACTATTATTTTGTGTCCGCGTATACTTCGGGTGGTCACCAAGGTAGAAGAGGGGGTAAAACCAATCTAAAAATGAGTCTTGAGTCTTGTAGTATGGCGGTTCTCTAAAGCTGATATCAGACGGTTCATTTTTTGTTCATTTTTGTCTTTCATTTTGCATCTTTCACTCGAAGTGACGCATCTGAACACAAAATGAAACATTAGTGCCGAATGAATTCATTAGTGAAACGATCCAACAAGTGTTGGATATTGGCATTCGGCATCTTTCACTCGCACTCCGAGTGAACAAGAAATGAACAGTCTGAACACTGAGAGAACTTTCATTCGGGTCCGGTCATTTTGTTTCAAGTTCTGTAGACGTAGGATGTCCCGTGTTAATAATTTTCTGCGCTGCTTTGCACTGGTCGCACGCGGCAAATGTGTGTGTATGTGTGTGTGTTGATCGATCGAGTGGATCGATCAAAATACATTACATTTTTTGGAGAACTTTAAAAAGATTATTACAATATGAATCAGGATCTTCAACTGCTAGTTCTCTCAACAATGTATTTGATGCTGCTAATATTTTTTTCTTTCAATCCATGGTAGCACCCATCACCATCGACGTTTTCTTTACTTCTTTTTTGTCAACTCTTTGATTTTTTTTAGTGCTCTGGTGGCAAATGAGTAAGCAGCACACCTGTTGTTAAGTGTTACTGCCGTCCATGGATCTTTACCACACTAGAGGTATAACTAGGCCGCTCCCTGCCAATAATCCCAAACCCACCCAGAAAGATGGGCTTCCGGCTCTCTCGCTCACGGAACGAAGCACAGCAGCATATTGCCACTGCTCAAGCGACGATTTTCTGCGAGAGTGTGGTAATACCCCGGATGAACCGGCCCACGGCTTTAGACATAAAACTGTCAACAGCGTGGTCCTACCACTAAAAAAATATCAGTAAAAATTGATTAAATGATCATAAATTAAAGTAATTCCAAGACGCACGACTTCATTCGATGATATATTGAAAGAAATAAATAGTGAATGTTCATTTTTAAATCATTCCCTCTTAGCCGTGTGAACATAAAATGAAAGAA
The DNA here is from genome assembly GCA_905163515.2 of Lymantria monacha. Taxonomy (NCBI): domain Eukaryota; kingdom Metazoa; phylum Arthropoda; class Insecta; order Lepidoptera; family Erebidae; genus Lymantria; species Lymantria monacha. Next base: position 34,647,160 of record LR991081.1, read on the forward strand.
AAATGAACCATCACTCGAGTGAACAATCACTCGAGTGAACCGTCTGATATCAGCTTAACGTCTAGGCAAGACGTAAAAAAATCAAATAAACCTCTATACCAACCTTTCTGACCAGGTGGTGTAGTAGGTCAATTTCTCTCCTATTGTGGAGGAAGCTTGAACATAATGGTGGGATGTGTATAAACTGAAAAGATGATGATGATGACGATGATGATGATGACGATGATGATTTAAACTATGTATTTCCCTTAGGGTTTCGTAATTGCCGTTCGTTGAGCATTGCGTTATTGTCTCGATACAGACAAAAATCTATTTATTCATTATTTAAGTATATGTATTTTACTTTTTCAATCAGCGAGTGGATGTATGAATAATAAAAAAGAAAGCTAAATACAGGGTTAGTATGCATAAAAATAAGCCTTACTCATTCATGTGTTAAAATAGAAAACTAGTGACTCGTAAACCTGAAAGGTTTCCGCTTCAGCTTGAATAAGCTTGCTGCGACTAAAAATAAAGATGCAAGTTGTAGTTCACTTATTAATATCACAAATAAATATCAAAGTTGAGCTGTTTTTAACCTACTTCTAAAAGGAGGAGGTTCTTAATTCGATTAGTATTTTTAGGGTTCTGTACCTCAAAAAGAAAAAACGGAACCCTTATAGGATCACTTTGTTGTCCGTCCGTCCGTCTGTCAAAACCATTTTTCTCAGAAACGCGTGGAGGTATCAAGCTGAATTTATATCAAATACTCAGGTCTACTGTCCCTTGGAGCTGTGAAAAAAACAAACTTCTAAGCTAACGCAATCAAAAGATATAGCTGTTTATGTCGCACATTTCTACAAATTGTCGATGCTCGCAAGGGAATCCCGTGAATTTAAAATTTTGAAATTTGGTACGAAGCAACGTCTTATAGCACAGATAAAGAAAAAATTGTGAAAAGCGTAAATTTTTAATTACATCATATACAAAAATATTTTTAATAATTTTAAACTCTTTCCTTCTGAACGTGAAAAGGTATTAAATACAAATTCATATCTAATACCTTTAAGCTGTAACAAAATCAAACTTCTATGTCAACGCAATCAAAAGAAAGAGCAATTTAAGCCGCATATTTTCATACTCGCAACTACTTGCAAGGGAATCAAAACCTAAAGGGTACTTTCCAGTCGACCTAGAATCTTGAAATTTGCCATGAGGCAATGTTTTATAATACATATAAAGGAAAAATTCAGAAAACTTAAACTTTTAGTTACATCACATTTAGTTTTATGGAACCCTTCATGCGCAAGTACAACTCGCACTTGGCCGATTTTTTTTATGTATGTACACCGATTACTAATATTAAGTAGTAGTAAATATATTTTTTATGCGGTGTTTTTGAATTTAGATTCTAAAACCAAACAACCACATAAATATCCACCCTCACCGTAGCAAAATAAAAACGGGTATTGCAATGCATCATATGAGCGATGGATTTTACTTATTCGATGCAATGTGTTATCCTGGCTCTCAATTACAATATTACGATTAGAAAATTGCTTTCCAAAAATTTCAAACTCCACGTTCCTATGAGGGTTGGGAACCCCTCTTAAATATTTATGAGTTTTCTGTTTTGAGTTATCAAACATGTGTCACAATAAAATGGCATTTAAATCAAAAACACTAAAAAGTATCGATATCAACTTTGAAGAAAATCCCCCCTAAAATAACTTTCTATCCCAGTTTAACCCTGTTTGTACAAATTAAAAATTTCAATAAAATACGAAATACGTCTTTCATCAATTCTGTTAAAGAATGATTACGCAAAATTTGAAATAGAATTGACCAAGGAATCACAATGTCTCATACCAACTTTGCTCTGCCTTTCCACTCCCTTAGGGACACACCCTCGAAGTTTCAGGTCTCTTTACGCGTCACGTTGTTTGTCCGCGATAGACTCCTAAAGTACTTAACCGATTTTAAGCAAATTTGCACAGCATGTGAATTTGATCCAACTTAAAAGATAAGGATAGCTACCATCTCAATTTAAAGTCGCAATATTATTTTATTACAAATTATTTGTCTATTATTTGACAGTCACAATTATCTATTATCTCCAAACGATTCTAAAAGATGGCGATATCTGTTAAATGGATTGAGTAAGTATTTAATAGATGGCGCTATGTTAAACGTACAAACGTTTCATATAAGCTACAATTTATTAGCACAACTATATACAGAGTGGAGACGTCAATACGACAATAAATGAAAACACCGTCAATACTAGTGTATAGGAGTATTTTGAAACTATTAAAAAAGTCCTCGCATGCATATTTAAAAAACAATTTTTTCAAACAAACTTTTTATCGTAAATATTGAAACAAAATAGAACACCGTTTGTAAATATTAGTTCACTAACCTGTGGTCGGCAAGCGGCGAGTGACCTTGTGGTATCATATGTTACAACTTCGAAACGTAGGTAAATACATACACTTAATGTTTGGGCGCTATTCATTCTCACTTGATTATTTTATTAAAATAATCACGATAACTTTAATAATTCACTGGGTCGTTAAACTTTTAAATTTTCGATATGTGCGCCATGGACCCGAACGCACAAATTATATCGTCTTAAAATATTATTTCGAACTCTTGTTAACAGGTCGCCATTGACGGCGATGTCTTTTAACTTGTCGAAAGATCGTACAATTCCTTTTTTTAAGTTCTCCACATTATCCACCTCTGTCAAATTTGCGAGAAAAATAATTTAAAATTTGTTCATCTAGGGTGACTCTTACACACGAAGGAGCACTATCCATATGAGGCAGTAAGGATTGATTATCCCGTAACCTCTGGACAGCTTGCACAATAGTCCGGCCATTGGTAGTACAAACACGTGTGTTTCCATATCTCTTTCGGTACGTACGTATGGTTAAAGCTGCATTGCCGTGATATTCTCCATAAATTAAAATCATATCTGTATACCCGAAGCTGTGTAATTATAACGAGGCATTGTAAATGAGAAAGAAATACTATTCTAACACAAAGTAAGCGTCTAATTACGCACATTCACGTCACAGGATCACGATGGCACACTGACCTACAGACCTATTATAATAGTTTTGAACATGAGACCGAGGTCTTCTTTCATTAAGCCGCATTAGGTAGTTTTAAATTTCTCATCTAAGTCTGATGACACGGTTTATATGTATGGATCTTAAGATTTAGGAATAAGGTATAATATGCATTGATTTGTATTACGTTTGGGGAAGACTTGAATTGGTAAACATGGCGATATGTAGGTACTAGTTTCATATTAGTTTATACCGATGCGGCGCGGGAGCTCATTGATCTCTTAGTGATAGGCGAATAATTTTAATTTTTATACAGAGTGTGGAAATTGTTAATAAGACAAAGTAATGTGCTGCGGCTAAACTATACGACATATTGTATTCAAAGTTTGTATACAGGCTGGGCAAGTCATCAGATACACTAGATTAAAATTATTGTCGTATGGTCGTCTCCACCTTGTATACTACAATATATATATATATATATTATATATATATATATATATACAGGGTGTCCCAAAATTCAACGATAAGCTGGCACCAGTAGGTGGACCTACATATGACTACTCGAGAACAGAAAAGAAAAAAATTCTACCTTGATTTTTTTTTCCATTACGACAAAAAAACCAAAATCTTTAAAAATGGACATCCTTTATTATATTATTAAGTGCTATTGCTACAGTTTTACAAGTAATTCTGTGATTTTTTTTGTATTGGCAAGGTAAGTAGCACTACTATCGATCACAACCATTAAAAATTCCAGAATATCTATAGTTTTTACACAAAAATCAATCAAAACTATGTTTTTTTCATAAATTATGTAAGATTTTGACTTTCAGCTCACTTTCACTCATCATAGTGAAAAAAAAAAGTATGGACACTACTGTGGCAAATAGTATTAAAAATTGGCGCAACTAACTACAATTCTAAAATGGTATAACATTCAAGGCAAACTAGCCACAAAAATATACTTAGGTGTACTATTTCAAAATAACAACCATATTTCGAAAATTGTTAGTGTTGATAGTAATCACTTTTACTAAGTAGCCAAAATGTTTTTGTAGCAAGTTCCCAGAATTTGAATGAGACATGTGCGTAGTCCGTATATCCACAGTCTGAATTATTTTATGGCGAAGCTCGTCCAAGGTTGCAATCGGTTTTGTGCAGACTCTGTCCTTTAGACAACCCCAATAGAAAAAGTCCAGGGGATTTAGATCGGGTGAACGGGGTGGCCACAAGATAGGACCAAGTCGCCCGATCCAACGCCCTGGGTACTCTTGGTCTAAGTACTCTCGCACAGGACGGGCATAGTGAGCTGGGCAACCATCGTTTTGAAACCACATGGTTTGCAAATCACTTAAGGGCACATCTTCTAATAATCCTGGGAACTCATTTTGTAAGAAGTTTAAATAACTATTGCCATCTATGTTTCCTTGTAACTCAAAGGGCCCTATCACTTTGCCATTTATTATGCCAGTCCATAGGTTAACCTTAAATTGGTATTGGGATTGTCTTCTCTCACCAGGTGCAGATTTTCATTGTTCCAGCTATGAAGATTGTGAAGATTTAAATATCCATCTTTCTTGCAGGTTGTTTCATCACGACGACGTGACGTTTTAAAATTCTATGTGCAGTACTTTTTGGGATTCCCGTTGGTGCTTGTACAGCACGTACAGAGGTAGTTGAATCGATTTCTATTTCATTGAGAATTTCTTCATCGTGTTCCGATCTAGGTTTTCCAGCGTTTCGCCTGTCAGATGGTATACGACCCTCCGAAAAAGCTTGATACACGTTAATAAATACGCGATAATCGGGATACCTTTGAAGATTAGGGTACCTTGCTCGATATAATCTGCTAGCAGCGTTGGCATTGCATCGGCATTCTCCATAAATTAGGTGCATATTAGCGTATTCTAACGCTGTGTATGGTAGCGGCATGATGAATGCTAAACACTTGAAAATAAGGCAAAACTTCTTTAAAAAAAACACAAAATCACAGTCTAAAATAATGCCAAGTCAGGTCAATTTCCAGGTCACTTAATTCAATCCAAAAGTCGTCAGTACCAGAGCCACTTTAATTAAAACAGAACGGTGTGCAGTAAACAAAGAAGTAGAGCATACTGACTTGCTGTGCTGCTGAGGACATTAATTACTTCTCCACCTGCATTAATGTTACTAACCAATTAGCATCTATCTATCTCCCTCTAACGTATAATCTCTCTATCTCTGTCTAACTTATTTTATGGACTTATGGACTACGCACATGTCTCATTAAAATTCTGAGAACTTGCTACAAAAACATTTTGGCTACATAGTAAAAGTGATTACTATCAACACTAACAATTTTCGAAATATGGTTGTTATTTTGAAATAGTACACCTAAGTATATTTTTGTGGCTAGTTTGTCTAGAATGTTATACCATTTTAGAATTGTAGTTAGATGCGCCAATTTTTAATACTATTTGCCACAGTAGCGTCCATACTTTTTTTTTTCACTATGATGAGTGAAAGTGAGCTGAAAGTCAAAATCTTACATAATTTATGAAAAAAACATAGTTTTGATTGATTTTTGTGTAAAAACTATAGATATTCTGGAATTTTTAATGGTTGTGATCGATAGTAGTGCTACTTACCTTGCCAATACAAAAAAAATCACAGAATTACTTGTAAAACTGTAGCAATAGCACTTAATAATATAATAAAGGATGTCCATTTTTAAAGATTTTGGTATTTTTGTCGTAATGAAAAAGAAAATCAAGGTAGAATTTTTTTCTTTTCTGTTCTCGAGTAGTCATATGTAGGTCCACCTGCTGGTGCCAGCTTATCGTTGAATTTTGGGACACCCTGTATATATATATATATATATACACCGTGGAATCTAATTGGCTGTTTTCCCGAAACGTATATATTCAGTTAATGATATAGAACCATAATATAGCATTAATTCAATAAAATAAAAACATAAATTCCAGTCATTTGCAATCCCGGACGTTTCCTTAAAATATCATTTTTGCATAACTGTAACATGTTTTGTCTAATAATTTTGTTATACCTACGGTCGTTTGAGAGCATCGACCGTAGCTATCAACCTACGGTCAATGCTCTTACCTTGGTTACCTACTTTTTTTAATTACTTTAACACCATGCCTCCATTTTCTCAAGAATTTCTTCTTCTAATCGAGCAGAATGTCGGCGACACCTACCTCTAGCCTGAGCACGTGTAAGCACTCAAAACTGCCCGTGGGTTAGTAGGCGTTATGTGGCTGATAAAATTATCGCTGTTGTAGGCACAGGCGGATTTATAATGCCACATCTGCGTAACGAATCCAGGTGTTCTGGCTGAGCGTACAGGCATCTAGCCTTCGCCAAGTTGTCTCCAGCAATCGCATAAAAATGAACCATGTCTAACCACTCTACGTCAGAATACAGGTAATGAGTTGTCATTTTTTCGCACTTACTAGCACTCGCGTTCGGGATTTGTTATAAACATATGATATACGTCTAGGCCGTTTGGCAAAAAATTGCAAACTGACCTATTAAAACATAGACCAAGGTCGCGCGGCTCGGGCGCATCAAAAGCAAGGGGTGCGTGCGGGACGCGGGCGGGCTACGAGCTACAGTGCCTAAATATTTTTTTACCTATTATTGCGATTTAATTCAAATGCTATGTCGTAGGCATGTTGGGAACAATACCGTTGCATATCAGACAAACTTAAGAACGTCTATTTATCAGACTTTTGTTTTCAATGTATTATGTTTTTAGTTATGTGGGGATATTAAGAATGATTAACTGAGTACATACGTTTCAGGAAAACAGCCAATTAGATTCCACGGTGTATATATATATATATACATATATATTAGACATTAGACATCCGGGCTACCCCGGATTATCCACTAATTACGACAGAAACTGTATGTATATATATACATTATATATATGTTATCGCCCATCGGAAGGCGGCGATTCAAGACAGTTACAGACGCGTAGACGGGATTCTGTTGTGATATCTAATCTATGGTAGAAAGTCTGTTCATAAGTTATATGTAGTTAAAAATGTTCAAGTGTATATCTATGTCATTTGTTTGGTGTACTCTTATATATATATATATATATATGTATATAAATATATATATATATATATATATATATATATATACTTATATATATATATATATACTTATATATATATATATATATATATATATATATATATATATATATATATATATTATATACATATATATATATATATATATATATACTTATATATATATATATATATATATACATATATACCGGATGACTTTTTTTACCGTCTTGATAATAATAGGGCGTGAAAGGTAAATGGAATAGAAGCCTATGGCATAGTAATTTAACTTTTTTAAGTTTTTTACAAACAACGTCTGAAATGTATCTACTAATATACACAAGTAATTTACAATCTATTTTTCATATTAAAACATTTCACAGAGGAATTCGAAATAAATAATTCAAATTCGTAAACATAGTCACCCTAATAAAAACGAGGCTTATCATGAATGATATTGATACAAATAGGTAAAACTATTCTTCAAACACACGCACACTCGCACACACGCACACTCGCACACACGCGCACCCGCCGGGGATTTACCGCCGCCAGCGCAGGATACCGCCATCCCCGCCCGCTGTCCTACGGTCCTATTTTTAATTTTTTTTTAGTCGCATACGATTAGGCACTCTGTGACGTCGCGTGATCTATTCGTATTGTTTACGTTACCGCGCAAGTCGTCGTCGGTCACTCGCGGTGATAAAAAGTGATAACGTAAACAACAAACATGTACGAATATAACAATGTAGAGTATTTAGCAATGGTGCGGTGTTACATCATGTCCGATGAAAGTTTAGATGGTGCAAGGCGAATGTATGCAGAGCCAAGACATCTGCAATCTCTTCGCCAACAGGGTATTCCAAATCCACAAATTCCCAGCACTACTTTGATTTTGAATACTTATCAAAGATTGTTCGAACATGGACAGTTCCGACTTCCCAGCCACGGCAGAGGCAGAGGACGACCGCCCTTGTCCAATCGTACGGAAAACAGAATTTTAGAATATTTCGAACGTTACCCAAGAAGGAGCACTCGGCAAGCTGCTCGACGATTTGGTGTAAGCCAATATGCGGTATGGAAGCTGCTCAAATCGTTGAAAATGCATCCATACCACTTCACCCGCGTGCAAGCGTTGCATGTGCCGGACCCCGGACCACGCATGGAGTTTTGTCGCTGGCTACAGGAGCATGCTCAAGATAATATCTTGTAGAGTGATGAATCAATATTCACACGTGTTGGTATTTACAACGTACACAACGAACACTGGTGGAGTTTTCAAAACCCACATAAAATCAAAGAACATTCGCATCAAATTAGATTCAGTGTAAATGTATGGGCTGCAATCGTAAATGACTGAATCATTGGTCCAATATGGATCGAAGGACGATTGACAGGAATAACATATCTTCAAATGATACGTTCCGTCATCGACACAATGTTAGAGGACGTTCTTCTGAAGAGAGAGAGTATTTCGATAGTGAGTTCAGTGGCAGGTGGATAGGTCGCGGGGGACCTGTGAATTGGCCGGCCAGATCACCAGTCCTAACTCCTTTAGACTTTTATTTGTGGGCCGAACTAAAACGGTTGGTGTACACTGAAGAAGCTCGTAGTGTCATTGAATTAAAACAGCGAATAATAGACGCTTTTGATATTTTAAAAAGTGATAGAGATACGCTCCGTAATTTGACAAACAATTTACAAAGGCGTGCTGGTTTGTGTTTAGAGAGAAACGGTGGACACTTTGAACAATTACTGCGATATCAATAAAAGGTATATTTTTTTTATTTTATAATTAAAATCAGTGTAATTTGTAAATAAGTTGATTTCAATCTTTTAAATACGCCTGGTATGGTGTAGTTGCTAGTTTACGCATACTCATACCTACTTACTACTTTATTCATTCCGCTAAATTATGACTAGTGATAAAGTTTAACATGTAACACATAACTACAGCATGCTTGAAGGTCCTAAGCGCTTAAAAGTGTGAAGGGAAGATTGATATCTCTACAAAAAAAAACGAAGTTCGTAAAACACAATGCGTAGGTAGTTATGTTATTACGTTATTTCGCTCGCAGTTTTCATTCATGCGCAATCGCGGTACAGGCAGTGTAGGCACCTATTTTACTATTACGCACGCGCCGTGTAGGATATTTTCTTATTATGTATTTTCTCGGATTTTCTTATCTTCGATAATCAAAATGGTAGTATAAAAATACTGTCGTCCATAGAGTCTATTCCATAAACATAACGTAACTTATTATTATCAAGACGGTAAAAAAATTCATCCAGTATATATATATATATATATATATATATATATATATATATATATATATATATATATATATATATATATATATATATATATATATGTGTGTGTATGTCAAGCTAATTACTCACGCTATTTTCACAAAACTATTTTCGTTCATTATATCATTCTAGAAATATTTTTTTAATTTTATCGATTTATCATTGAAGCGTGTTTTTTAGTTACTTTAAATTTAATAAATAGCTGTATATTATTTTATTCATTTTTAGAAGGATAAAGTAAGCCGCCTCTTAAAAGCCAATAATCTGTAATAGGTCTATGTCCTATGTCTTGTGACTTTTATTGCCGAATATTTCTCAGTGTGGCCGCTGTTCCGATCCGGTGGTAGCTAAATAGATTTGTTAATTTTTAAACTAGTAAATTGCCATTATATAATAATTACCATAAATTTAATGTTTTATAAGAACTGACCCCAAACAAATATACATACATACAACCTTTTTATTTGCGACTAATCCCATCACACATTCTCACCATTATAATTCCAGTAAACCAGGATCCACGTCTCCATAAATAACACTGAGGTTTGACCCTCAGGCAGTTCCGGGAGATGACTTTAATTGTCTTGGGACCCGCAACAAATTTAATTAGAAAAGGTTAAAGAGGAGGACTTGGAAAGAATGATTACACTTCCCTCCTAGGCAATGCGGGCGACAAAATTGACAAGTCGGCTTAATATAAGTACAAAAGCAAATAATTGCGTATTTTGATGAAGTTAACATATTAAAATATAACGCATCATCTCTACGATCGTGAGCGTAAGGGCTGAGCCACACGGTGCAGTGCGGCTCCGGCACGACGCCTGAGCAATGCCGCAACGATTTCCCACATATAAAAATGTATGGTATTCCACACGGTGTTTCTGATTCCGTTTCGGCGCCGCACCACAGGTGCGCCGGACAACGGCGCGAGGAAGACGAGGCGGGGAGGGGTGCAAGCAGTGCGGTACCGAAGCGACGCCGCTCAGTTGTATGTACGGCATAGGGAAGAGTCGATCCATTGTTTATTGCAGATTGTTTTCAACTAGCCAAGCTAAGCGCTCCTGCACACGATGCCGCCACGGCGCCGTCACCGTGCCACCGCCGCACCTTTACACTGGAGATACGCGCTGCATAAAGCCCGCCACCGCGCCGCTCCCGCGCCGTCAAGGCATAATTTTACCGGTCCACTATACTTGTGTTAGTAATACATTGCTAGTTACGAAGATCACACGTAACACACTCGCAAAAACATGTCTAAACATGTCCTATTTAAATAAAAAGAAGTTGGTGCTTGCTTACTATATGTATAGAAAATGGCAAAATGAACGTCGTAAGTCCGCTAGAAAGCTGTGGGTGCATCCTATGCTGTCAGTAAGGGAAGGGGAACGCGGCGGGGGCGCGAGAGCGGCGCAGGGGCAGCGCGGGAGCGGCGCAGGGGCAGCGCGGGAGCGGCGCAGGGGCAGCGCGGGAGCGGCGCAGGGGCGGCGCGGCAGCGGGCTTTATGCAGCCCGTATCTACAGTATAAAAGCGCGGTGTCGGCACGGCGACGGTCAAATGCATTTTTAACCACTGCGTTACCAAAAAAAAAAAAAAAAACAACACGGCGACGGCACAGTGGCGGCATCGTGTGCAGGAGCGCCAACCCTGTTGGGGTGCCGCAGCGGTGACGGCGCCGCGCCGTAGGAACGTTGCGATGCCGTACTGCTCATGTGGCGGCATATGCGGTGCCGAGTAACGCAGTGCGGCGCCGCGCCGTGTGGCCCGGCCCTTAAAGTAAATAATCCGGTAGTGTAACATTGACGCCAAAGTCTCATTGCGTGTAATAGATACCTAGGAATGAATTTGATCACACATAGAGCTGCAGGTACAGCTCGACAAAATATAAATCCTTAACTATACTAATCACAAAACAAAAGGCCCGTTTTGACAGTTGACACCCAAGAAGTTCTCTATTTTTTACCGATCGAAATGTTCTAAGGTAATTACATTTTTCATTGATGGGTACCGCCCACTCGGCTAAGTGCCGTGCATAACGATTTGTTCATATTCTCCACAGACTATTAATAATCGGTTAAAGAAAAAATAAATCGATCAAAAAATTTTCTTTTAAGGTGGACTCGCACTTGTCCGGTTTTATTAATTTTAATACTAGTGTTTAGAATTACTGAATTTCACCAGTTGTGTATTGATCTTTACTAAAAGTTATGAGTTTGGAGCTAACAAAGTCACAAATTGGGACAATGTCATATTTGTCGAAGAGATTTGGCTGAACTCAAATCATACCGTGCCACAGTCGTGGACGGACGATACCAAGACATCTTGCTCAAAAGTGCCAATGGGAAAAGGTGGACGCTTAATAATCTGCCACGCTGATTTTTTTTTATTGCTTATGGCGGCAAACAAGCAGACAGCATACCTGATGGTAAGTGTCACTGCCGCCCATGGACTTTTGCCAATAGTATAGCTAGGCCGCTGCCTACCAATACAACCCTGAACCCACCCCAGTTAGGTTTCCTGCTCTCTCGCTCACCGAACGAAGCGCAATAGCACATTACTATTAATCAGACGTCGATCTTCTGCTAGAGTGTGGTACTACCCCGGATGGACCGGCCCGCGGCTGTAGACAGAGAACTGTCCACAGCGTGGTCCTACCACAATAAAAAATTTGCTGGGAGAAGTTTTTTTTTAATGATGCCTTGCTTGCAATGGAGTCTAAAAGTACAAAAAAATATCGCGAAGAAAAGGACGCAAATAAATTCACAGAGTGGTTCAGCATGGACACAAAATGATAAGAACGCCACCACAGCATTGTCAGTACAATACTTTGATCTGGGCTCAAATGAAAGGATACGCAGCACGCCACAATACAAAGCCGCCATTCTCCACTAAGAAAATTATGACGTAGTTGAATGAAGCTTGTGGCAAAATTACTAAAGAAGACTGGACAAAAGTGGAAGAAAACTCGAAAAATAATTAAGGAAGACTATGATAGAGACATCAATATTGACAATATAATTGAAAATGAAATAATTATAGATGCGTTGAGCTATCAACCGACAATTTTGGCTCATCATTTGAAGAAAATGAATAAATTGAAGATTCACTTTTTCTCGATTTTTTATTTTGTGATTGAATGAATGTTATTGTAAAACAAATATATAATGATAGAAAATTGACCTTTCATAACATTGTGTCATTTCAAAATACCTATAATATCAAAGTTTTAACTTAAATTTTCAAATCAGAACTTTAATCCAATGCACTTTACAATACATATTCAACTCGATTAAATACTCACGCAAATTTGAATCGATATATCGTGAGTATCAAGTACCGAGTCGTATGGTTATATCACTATATCCATCAATAAGACAAATGTCAAAACGGGCCTTTTATTTTGTGACAACTATAACACACCACACTTATAAACAGAATTTGAAAAATAATTATCTTCCTAAAACTATTATAGCTTTTATAAGTTATACCTTTTACAAAATATCAATGTATCCGCCGAACCAGAATAGTTAAGGTGTATGTTTAAGTGGTGAAATCAATAAAAATAATTTATATCATATTATCAATTAACTGAATTACATCAATTAATAAAAATATTATCACAAAGAAACATATAATATATACTAAAGAAAGCGTACAAATTTAAATTAATAAACATCTTACCTGCGGCATGTTCCCGTTGCAGTGCGATGGCCCTCTGAAATGACGAAAATAACACATTGTAAAAATAAAATAAAAAGAATAAAAGCAAAACAACAGCGTGATAAAAAATAGTGCTGAGATCCATTGAAAATTCGAAAAATAAAATATGCAATAATATGAAATAGTAGAAAATAGCAAATTAAGATTATAGTTGTAACAAATTAAGTAAAATCACTAAAAATAAGTGCATAAGATGACAAATACGTACATTTAGATCAAAATTGCTCTATACATTATGTCGTTAAAGTGAATAACTTAGAAGTTATTTGAGATTTAAAATGCGGTGCCAAAACATTCAAAATCGAAACGAAGCGAGGGAAAGTCGCTAATGAACTATATAAATAAATAAATTGCTATGTATTTCTATAATTTGCATTTCATAACATGCGCTCTTGATTCAGGACCACAAAGTATTTGGCGTACAATGACAAAGTTCATCTCGCCGTATAAATTAGACATGTTGTGGTGTTCGTGATATTAGCTTCAGCGTATAGATGGCGCTGACTGTGTATGTCTTATGAAATAACATCATAAATATATGAAACGTGAAAATAAAGATAGACAGTCCTATATGAGTCTAATCTTCACAGCGGTTAATAGATGCTTCAGTTACAGAACTCAGTGCAGGCTTTAACTGTGCCGTCATCGATTAGGCTATATTAATTTTTAACAAAACAATGATCTCAAAAGAAAAACAATCCTTGTATTGTGGGGGACTTTACAAACATTCAGTTTAACGGACGCGAGGTACACCCAGACAGCTATAGTATGGTATAGCAGAATATGTAATGCATAAGTATGGTCACTGCGTCAAACGTTCATTATGCAATAAATAAATAAACGGCCGAATGGAGTCGAACTAACTCATAAAAACTTCAATACCGTCGTGCAAGATTTAATGCTAAGAGCTTATTAAATAACTTCGTATAATGAAAAGCGGCAAAAATAAATTTCTTTGTAAAGAACTTTTTCATTTTTACCTTTATTGTATTTTTAACACTTTAACACAATTGATGTTCCTAAACATTATATGAAAATTTTAACCGTATTCATAAGATTCTGACCGCTGAAAGGGATCAAGAGCGTAATAAACACTGTTAGCATCTTAAAACTGCAGATACCAGACAAGAAAAGACAGTGCAATTCAAAGTTTAGGGGTCACACAATTAAATATAACTCAGATACCGTTATCTCTTGCTTTTATCCAAAACCAATTTTAAAATATTATTTTAATACTCAATGATTTAATTATTTAAAACCAGATGGTTCGGCAAATTTCATATCTTCTGCAATGCATTTCATTATAGTTAAATAAAATATTAATCAATAAACTATAAGTAAATATTTAAAATAAACAATCCGAAATATCTTTACTAATATTTTGTGAGTTTGTTTGAACGCGCTTATCTCAGGAACTACTGGATCGAAATTAAAAATTCTTTCAGTGTTGGATAGCCCATCTATCGAGAAAGGCTATCATCACACTATGTTCAATAGGAGCAGAACACCAATGATGAATGCTACAAAATCAGGAATTTTATTTTCCTTTTGAGAGCTGCCGCTGCGTGCGCTGCGCAAACGGTTAAAGTTTCGTAAAAATCATGTTACTAAATCAACAAAGCGGGGAAAAAAATTGTAATAAAAAAAAATACAAATCTTACCAAAGGCATCTTACCAAAAATTAGGATCGTTTATTATGTAAAACTAATTATCGTCTAATGAAAGTGGTTAAAATATATTTATGTAGTCATTTGACTTCAAAATATATGCCAATTTATAAAATAAGCAAACATCTTGAGGTCGCCATGCATGCATGACGTTAAGGGTGTAGATCGTGAAAATCACCGAAAAGAGTGTTACGATTTTTCATATTTAACCTATTTACATATGATTGATATCAATGATAATTTGTATATATTACAATCAAAGACCAATAAGTATGTTCATGCTTATATTAAACTCTTAAACCTAATGGTTGTTATATAATAAACGTCAACAAACGTACAAAATTGAGTAAAAATGCAAAAACATGACTTCGTATTTTAAAGATTTAAGCCCATAAATCAACACAAATTGATAAAAAGAAACACTTTTTGAACACTGAAGAAACCAATAAGTATAGCTGTATACTTCTTTTGATACCTTTACAAACAAAGACTTCCTCTTTTAAAGCCCTAAAATCTAGATATATTTTAAGGTAAATTTTTCATACACAAATGTATGGGATAAAGCGTTCGTTTCATTCGTGCAATCTCGGTGGTCACTAACGGCAGTTCCTTTCTGTAAGTGAACGCGACACCACGCTTGTCGGCTGCAGACAGCAGAATTACGTATTGTGAATTTGTGTTTTTTGTAAAAAACTGTAAGTATAACATTTTTATAATTAATTTATTTTCAGTTAGTAGAAAGTATCGATATAATGAATGTCTGAAAGAAAACCATGATGGAACTAGATATAAATCGTAAAAAATACAATATCTACACTAATAGGTATTATAAAGAGGAAAGATTTGGATTTTTGTATGAAACGAATAAACTCAAAAGTACTGGACCGATAATTCTTTTATCATTCGAAAGCTACATTATCACTGAGTAACATAGGCTATTTTTTTCGCAGGACTGATTGAATTTGAGTGTCATGCCAGGGAAAAGAAAGTTTTGTACGCATTATAAAAATATGAAAGCCAAAAGATCTCGGAATAAAATGTAAGTTCCTCCCTACTTATTTATTATCGCATTTGAACAGGGTACATTACAAAGCTAATACTAATAATATGTCATATGATTTAGATCGCCCGATTCAGACATATACCTACAATAACATGTAAATATTGGTTTGTATTATCTATATCTATACTGATAAATAAAATTGAAGTATCTGTATGTAATATCAAAATAATAGGATTTTTTTTAAAAAAAAAGGCGATACGGAGTTCGCCGGGTCGGCTAGTATTGTCTAAATATCAAATTGTGGAAGTAGGTAGGCGACAGTGCAACTTTGTCGA
This sequence comes from Lymantria monacha, assembly GCA_905163515.2. Taxonomy (NCBI): domain Eukaryota; kingdom Metazoa; phylum Arthropoda; class Insecta; order Lepidoptera; family Erebidae; genus Lymantria; species Lymantria monacha. The sequence goes on from LR991081.1 coordinate 34,663,336, forward strand.
CATACCTATACCGCCAAACAGACGCGAGGCGCCTAGCGTCTGGCTTAGGGTTGTACAAAATAAATAAAAAGTGGATAATATTGATGAATAATATTTCCAGTATTGAAAATAAAGAAAACCTTGGGGCCGAGACTCTGAGCAACAATGCTACGCGCTGTATAGAGGTAAGTTGTTATATGTAATTCTTGTAGACTTGTTACATAAATAAACAAACTACTTAGTTAGTGATGGGCGAAGACAAAATCTCAATACCTACCTATAGATTTTTCTTGCAATATTTATTATTTTCATCGAGAGACAAACACCTTAGTACCGAAATACTTCTCAATTACTTTCTCAAAAGAAAATTTATTTTCAAATAGGTGACGTCATAAAAAAACAATACCTAATGCGTAAAGAAATTATAATTTCTATTCATCAGGAACCTAATATTGTATTAATTCTTTTGCATTTTTTTAAATTTTTAATTATTTTTTATAAAAAAAATCAAGCCATTATCTTTCTTTACAGGAACTAGTTATTGAAAACGACCAAGAAGGAAAGGTGGATGAAATGAAAGTTGGGCGTAGAGTTGTAGACGTTCCTTTTTTTTTTAAAGCTCTTCAGGCCATAGGGGACCACGGTCCAATGGATTGTAAGTTAAGTTACCTCAGTATAATAGGTGAAGTAAAAGTTGGTCTGGACTCAAAACTCATCATGAAATGTAGTATGTGTAGTATGAAATTTACTGTGTGTTTGATTGAAAAGAAAGAAGATAGAATGGAAGTGAATCATCAAATTGTATCTGGTATCATATCATCTGGTGGGAGCTACTATCAGTTAAAAACATTAACTGCCGCAGTAGCCCTACCAATCATGTCACCTTCATTATACAATGAAATTAATAATACGGTTTGCGATTGGTGGGAAAAGACAGCAGCACATTCCATGGCAGAAGCTGTCAAGGAAGAAGCGGAGTACGCAGTGTCTATAGGTAGTGTTGATAAAAATGGTACACCATTAATATCTGTTGCTGTTGACGGTTGTTGGAGCAAGAGATCTTATGGTAAGAATTTTTCCGCCTTGTCCGGCGCAGCTGCGATAATTGGCATTAAAACTAATAAAGTATTGTTTTTTGGAGTTAAAAATAAATACTGCGTAGTTTGTGCACGAGCCGCAAAGAACGACAGTCAGCCCTCGGAACACCGTTGTTTCAAGAATTATTCGGGATCATCTACCGGTATGGAATCGACCATAATAGTTGAGGGGTTTAAACGTTCCATTGTTGATCACGGTGTAATTTATAATAAATTTGTAGCAGACGGCGATTCCAGTACTTATAAAAAAATATTAGATTCGCGACCGTACGGTAATTTAACAGTAGAGAAAATTGAATGCAAAAATCATCTTTTACGAAACTACTGCAATAGCTTGGAGAAACTGTCGAAAGACACTAAGTATCCTTGCGAATTGCGGAAATTCCTAAAAGAAAGGTATTTGCGTTTAAGAACGGGTGTAAAATGCGCTATTAAATATTGGGGCGATCAAAATCAGTCACTCGAAGAAAAAATAAAAAATCTTAGTGAAGATATCCTAAATGGTCCACAACACGTATTTGGTAATCACCAATATTGCAAGGAGTATTTCTGTAGACCTGATACTCGTCGAATAGAACCTGTTGGGTTGCTTCCAGCAATTGTTGGATGCGGATTAATGGACGCGGTACACATTTTAAGTAAAAGACTGTCATATCATTCTAGAAGTTTAATTCATAATTGTACAAGTAATATAGTTGAAAGTTTTAACGCAGTGATTGCCAAATTAGTAGGGGGTAAGCGTGTAAATTATTCTTCCCGTGGTTCTTATGCGGGCCGATGCGCAGCTGCTGTTGTGTCTTTTAATACAGGATCGATTCATAGTAAAACTCATGAAGTAATATTTAAATCTAGTCCTAATCCTTTGATCGCGAAAGTGGAAAATTGTAATCGTAGAATCCGTTTAATTGCTAAACCTAAATTAAGATTGAAAAAGAGCCACAGCGCTGTATCGAAAGATGCTCACTATGGACCAAACTGCGAAAAACCTGATCTGAGTCCAGAATTATATGAGAAAGCCAAGTCATCTTTTTTAGCCGATTTAAAGTTGTCTTGTGCTGAAAGAGAGGAGCTTGAAAGGTCGACCCATTTGCAAAGAAGTAGTTCTGAGTGGATGAGTACAAGGAGAAAATTACTAACCTCATCATCGTTCGGGGAAGTTTGTAAAAAACGAGAGAGCACAAGTTGTGCTGTTCTTGTTCGTAAAATCGTTTATGGTAGTAATATCTCCAGTTTGCCTGCTGTACGGTACGGTATCGAAAACGAAGAAACCGCAATTAAACAGTTAGAAATTCAAGAGAATATTAGTATACAAGGTTGCGGTTTGTTCGTCGACGATCAATATGAATTTCTTGGTACTACACCAGATGGCATTTATGCAAACGGTTTAATTGAAATTAAGTGCCCACATTCTTTAGCTGGCATGACTCTTGATGAAGCAATGGCCAAACATACCTTTTGGGTTAAGGACAAGGCTTCCAAGGGTTATGTCATAAATAAAAATCATAACTGGTATTTCCAAATTCAGGGACAGGTACATATTACTAAAAGAAACGTTTGCATGCTTGGCATCTGGTTTGGTGCTACTGTACCTATGAAAGTTTATATTATAGAAAAGGACGACAAATTTTGGGAGGAGAAAATGGAAATGAAATAAGTTAGGTTTTATTACGATTGCCTACTTCCAGAATTAGTTGATCCTCGGCAGTCACGAAGCATGCCCATTCGTGACGCGCCCAGTATCATAGAGGCTATGAAAGAGAGGAAAGAAAGAGCTTTACGTGTTTTGAAAGAGAAGAACGCCTAATGATTTTGAAAGATACAGGTAACTTAACTACCCAGCCAGTCGATTCACGTAAACACGCCAGTCCAAAAGTCGTTTTAACTTAGGAACTTAGAAATCGCCTTTTGGTTTTCTGTTTTAAACGCACTTACTTATCTAGTCTTGGATTGTCATAAATCTTCCAATAGCTCAATTACTATACAATTTCTGAGTTACCTGGTGTAAAGAATCATAAAAATTGGTTCAAAAATACAGCGAATTGAGAATTCTCCTTTTTTTAAGTCGGTTAAAAGGGCTAAATTTGCAAAAAATGAAGTGACATCACTGCGCTACGGTTTTTATTACTTACGTGAATCGGGCAGCTGGTAACGTTTTCATTCTGATAGGTTTTGTGATAGCCATTGATTTTATCATCAAATTAGCAGAAATCAGAACTTGATCCGTAATCGAATGAAAAAACATTAGAATTTTGAACTCATATTTCGTTATTGTTTAATTACATACTTTTAATTAGTATATTAATAATTTACAAACTTCTGTTAAAATTAGTAAATAAATGAATTATTTACTAATTTTTGTACAACCCTAGCACGCTTTTGAGATAGCGAGTAATGGCGACTCATATTTGTTATTGTGTAGTAAATAAATCATTTTTATACTTGTGTTTCATTTATTGACATTTTTTTTAAAACCCTAGGATTTTTTTTAGATATCGACGAGGTGATCGTAAACAAAAAGTAAGTATTTGAGTTTACGCAATAGGCACATTTCCTTGCGTAGAGATAAACACACTTCCTACTGAATTTGCAATTATTTTATTGAATGAATATATTACGAATTAGAATAAATTTTGGTAGTGAAATTACAAATAAATACATAGTTGGAATTTTAGGTAAGTAGAATACAAAAATGTCAGTCCGGACCTGCTCTTGATTGTATATTATATTATAAACTAGTAACCCGCCCTCGCTATCTTCGCTATCTTCGGCAATATTCACTTAAATTACATACTATAAAAAGCATATTGATCTATAATAAATGCACAATTTATTTAAGGTACTTAATTGGATAAGGATTAATGCTGTATTGTATAAAATCACTTAGTAAATAATCATTTTTTAGTAGAGGATAAAAAATGGTTATGGTGGGTTATCCCTAAGAGATAGACATATGCCATCGTGGACTTTTTTGTTGAACTTTTTAAGATGGATAATACTGTAGTACATTATTTTGGTCTATCTCGTAGGGTTCAGCCAACGTTTGCAATATAAGCGCAAAAAAACGTGCTTATTTACGACATCATATTAGAAACCTCTAAATTAATCAGCGTTTCTCTACTATATTATGCATGTATTATACATATAAACCTTCCTTAAGAATCATTCTATTTATTAAAAAAAACTGCATCAAAATCCGTTGCGTAGTTTTAAAGACTAAGCATACATAGGGACAGACAGACGGCGGATAGCGACTTTGTTTTATACTATGTAATGTAATGATAGAAAAACATAAAAATTGTGTCTCAACTACTCTTATTAATGTATTAAAAAGAATCAACAGCTAGTTTCCAAAAATTCAACGTTATTGTTATGCTGTAAATATTCAAGTTCAATAACAATTTCTCAACGTGGAACGTTTGTTGCAAAACATTTTGAAAATCACGCTCTCTAGGTCATTCATCCGCCCCGTCGGATGTTACATTAAACTTTGGCGCTGCGGTCGCTCGAAATCGAGATCTCAGGCCAACAATCTACACCCTTAACAGACTTTGTTGCATTGATATATAGATTCAGCTAATGTAAAAAAGTGAATGAATATATAAAAATTAGTAGGTACCGGGGGAGACCGAGACTAACCTACCTAGACCAGATTGGTCATGTACTGAAGGAAGGTGGAGTCAAGAGTCTCCGAAACTGGCGAGCGTGTATGAAGAGAATTATGAATGTTGAGGAAGCGAGTGAAATATGCAAGGATAGAGTTCTCTGGCACTCTGTTCTCTCTGCCTACCCTGCAAGAGATATGGCGTGATGATATGTATGTATGTAATATATGAAAATTTTATAAATTATCGTATCATGCATATTTTGTAAATATCTAAAGTGGGTATATCATAAATAAGCATATTGATATTCTAAGAATAAACTTAGGCGTAGAAAAATGATAAGAACAAAAAAAAACTGTAAACACTATCAGAGGTTAAAATACTTTTTTGAATATCAGATTATCATTATGGATTACAGAAAGTAAACATACGTGGTTGTCGTTGATGTATAAGAACCGATAAGGCCAGATTCGAATACAAGATGTTTTAGCACTTCTGTGTGGATAATACCACATTCATTGTTTTATTTTATCTTGAAATATTATTTTTCTTATTCAGGTCATACATTTTATCACGGCATGAGCCCTTCCTAAAGTGAGAGGTAGATTGAACTACTAAATCATACTAGTCAAACGGATTGATATAGAGTAGGATATTATCTACATATATCTCTAAGGCAGATTTTACGACACCCACGGCGGAGTAACGGTTAGTGCATTTTATTCTAACTCAGTCACTGCATGGTAATACATTAAAATATTAAACGCTATGTGAAAAAGTAGAATTTTAACATTATATCATTTATGCTTCAAAAACCTTGTACAGGATATATAATAGTCACAAAAGACTAGAAATTAGAACAATAACAGGTTTGGTTTAACGAGGAAAACGGAATACTTAAATTTATTAATAAAATACTATTTCATTTCAAATATATGGCATGTCGCGACTTATTAGTTATAATTCAAATTCATTCTTAGCTATTGCGTCGCAATTATAATACATTGGTAATATTTGTAAGTAATTATTGTATCAAAAAAATAATATAAACACGTAAAAAAATCACCTGAAGTACTGACAATTAAAATAAAAGTAAAGATATATAGAAACAGGGGGTATAGCATCAGACAGACATTGAAGTCTCGTAGGAAAATCTGTATGCAGAAGTAGACGTTATTGAAATGATAGATGATATTTTTTTACTTCATTCAACAAGGTTCGATTTCATTAATTTATCTCGACATCATTCCAACAACTAAAACAAAGGATGTAAATATGAAGATAATTTTTGTCCCTACTTTCGATATCTAGTATTCGATATATTATTTGGGCACAAGGCTTCTTCAAGTAAATGGAAATATCTCACCACCACGCCAACCAGACCGGTTCGGATAGGGTTCTATTTTTAATTTTATTTCTATTACAATGTTACTTGCTTGCATCCCTGGTTTAATCTATCTTTCTTCTCAGCTCATATATGTTCCACTGCTGGGCTCGAGTCTCCTCCACACTAGGAGGGTAATTGATCTACTACACCACGCTGGTCAGTCGTGTTGGTATAGGGTTTTATTTCGAGTTTTCTTTCTCTTGTATAGATGTTATATGCATACTTTATCCCTTAGTCGTCTTTTACAATCACCCACGGGTAAGATGATGATAAATTGTATTCTTACTCCGTCACCACACGGACCATGACGAAGATTATGATACTTTACGTGAAGGGAAGAACTATTTTATTTTTACTGCGTTGTCATGTATAAACTTATTTTCGTTCAATAGGTTAAAGCCTGTATAGTTAAGAAGGAACACCTATACTTACTTCGCCGATAGAATTTTGGGTCAAAAGAGACTCCTAAATTTCAACCTCTAGATAATGAAGATCTAGTTTAAGTAACGAACTTACATTGAAACGCGTGTATTGTATTCCGGTACAAGAAAAATATTTGTGCGATGCACATTTGTTCGCTTCGAGTCTGGGCGTGATTTGCGTCCATTATATGCATTTTTGTAAGATATTTAAGAATTGACTCAGCGTGTTACGCGGTCTTTTAAGGAAAATATTATACCGATCTGAAATTTTTGACAAATTATTAACAACATCAGTTTAGTTGTAAATAAATGATTAATCAATTATTAACAATTTATTTGAATAGTTAATAATCGTCATTTCTCGTTCTAGTGTAAAAAAAAAATTGTGTTGCCGACTCAATAATTGCATTAAAAATAATCACAGTCACAGATTTCTTGCCTAAAATATGTTCGCATTATGCAAAGAAAGGGCTTGCTTAATGTCATTTTAGTTTAGTTAGAACATTAAAATATAAATAATCTCTTTTTTTTCGGATGCTATTTTTTAATTTTCTGCTAATTTGTTGGGCAACAACAAATTAAAAAGAAACTGTATTACTGTTATTTGTTTACTTTTTAAAGCATAATAAATATTCCTATAGCTATTTGTGAAAATACATTAAGCGTTTATTAAACAATTCTGCCATAAAAAACTTACATAATTTAATTATTGTTTTAGTACATAAACGAAAGAAAGAAATAAAATATTTTACTCAGCAACAGAAGCCATGAAAAACACATGGTAGAAACTTAAAATGAAACAAGAATAGTAAGAACATTGAAACAAGAAAGTAAATAAAAGAAATAAATTAATTCCTTTGAAATAAAATTTGTGTGTCTCGTGACTGTCCAAAAAATATATCTCTCAGAGATCGATCTGTAAACGTGCCACTTTGGGCACAGACCTTCTCAACAATAGCAGGATAATTAAATTAATCTGCTCTTAACAATCCTTTTCGACATCTATAGGCAAGCCAGGGGTGTTGACTAATGGTTTTGCAGACTGTATCCAGATAGACAGATGAACCAACTGTCCAATACTTTACTTTACGGGCTCAGGGAAACCAGATATCGAATTAAGCGTAGGATTCTAACACAGACCAAAATCAAAAGACAAGTAGAAATGTAGTGCACAGATCTACCTAAAAGTTACATTGTACAAGGCGTACTGTCAGAGCAATCAATGGGTCAATTACTCCAAAAGATCACTGAACGTCCAACGCGTCGGATAACGATGCTTACAGGATGTTGTTGAGACTGCTTTGTTACTGCAGTGCATCAGAATTCAGAAGGGTTTGCACAAGCCGGTGGCCATGGCTTTTATGCAGCTATATGCAAAGAAAATTGCGTGGCAAAACAGTATCGTCATATAATCAGCAAAGAGAAGGAGGAATGTTCCGCAGAAACAAATGTATTGTTATATTAAAGGTTCTAGTTTCTTTAGTTTTCTAACAAATATAAAATAAAACGTCTTTAAAGGTGCTAATTAAAGCATTACCCATTTATTGTAAGATAATTAAGCCAGTTTTAAAGAAAAGAAATTTCAAAGCCTATATAGACACCATTAATATTATAAAGCTGAAAAGTTTGTCAGTTTATTTGTTTAAATTTGCTAATCATTGGAACAATTATTCGATTTCAGGAATTGATCAATATATCTTATAATATGTGAGCTGCGTGTTGTTTAAAAATTACCAACAAATACCTACCATCATATTGTTATCATACACACCAAAAATGTCATAAGTAAGTCAACAGATTTGGCCTCTGTAATGGTATTTTTTTATTAGCGTGTTAGTTTAATGCTAGGGTCGCACCTGCGTGTATCGTCCCGAAGTAATGTGTGGCGAAGCTTCGTACGTTTTGTACACTAGAAGTTATCGCGATGAAACTGTGGTCACATTAGCGACTTCGGTATTTTACACGAAGTATCGTGCAATAATTAAAGATGGCCGAAATCATTTTCATGCGTTTAACTATGGATGACGAATTGCTTTACTATTACAGCTATATTGTGCTAATAATTACGTAATGATTTTTTTGGATCCCTTCATGGGTTCCGTTTCATAATGGTATAAAAATTCTAACACTATTTCATCACTCCACTCCATATTTATTGATTAACTGGAGATCCTCGAACGCGTTTAAACACATCGAAAATTGCCGCCAAAATGAAAAACGCTAGTCTGACCACAGAGCGCGATATATTAGCGAGCTAAAACCTTTGACTTATCGCCACTCAAGCGATAACGCACACAAAGCCCGAATGTTCGCGACGATAGCCAATAATGACCGGTCTCATCTGCGTATATCGTCTCATTGCACGAAGCTTCGTGACGATACACGCAGGTGCGGCCCTAGCATAATAATATACAGTTATTATTGTATGCCTGTTTTTTAATTATTATTGTGAAAGATATTACCGAACAAAAATAATACTTTAAGTTTTAAACAGTACAACTGAGTTAATTTCATTGATAAAAAAAATCCTGTTAAATAGACCAATTAAATTTAACCGTGTATTCTACTCTCTCTTACTTATACTTCTCTAACTATTATAAATAGTCTTCATATATTAAATTAGTTCTCTATGTGGTAGCTTCTACGAATACCAACCAACCAACACTTACTTTGCTCGTAGATGTCGTAAAAGACGACTAAGAGCCTTATAACGACCTGGGCCAACTCCATCTGATGCCGTTTGATCAACAATTGCATTCCCGTGAGGGTTGACGTCTGGCAGGCGGCCGGTCATAAAACTATCGTCAATAACTTTTACAATATGTACTATGAATGAAGAGTACATATTGTAATGACCCCAAATAATTGGGATAAGAGTAGGAGAATGATGATGATACTTAATTAGTTCTCGCGCTTATGTATTAAATTGAATAGAATTAAATAAATGCACTCATTATATTTGCGTCATTATGCATAATGCAATGCCGCCGTATTCGTATCCAAAGCCTGCTCACTGTACATGGTAATAACGGGATGTTTTTATTAGCCGCTCATCAGTACTCTATGCCGTGTATAGACGCGAACTTTGATCATACATCAACGCGAAATTGTTTCTATGGAGTTATGGACTTTATAAACATGTGTATAGCCACCGCGAATGTAGTAAACAAAGACTGAGATTACAATAAGTTTCTTTGCAGTGGATATCGTATGAGCATACAGAGAAATGTGAATATTACCTGGTAGAATAAGAAGCATAAACCCTATAAGGACAATATATTGTGAACACATGTGTACCGATCCGTGTGGTGACGAAGTAAGGATACAGACCCCCTATCTTACCCGTGGGTGATCGTAAGAGACGACTAAGAGATACATAGGCATATAATATCTATGCACGAGAAGGAAAACTGGAAACAAAACCCTTTACCGACACGTCTGACTAGCGTGGTATAGTAGGTCAATTTCCCTCCCATTACGGAGGAAGCTCGAGCCCAACAGTGGGATATATGTAGGCTGATATGATAATAGTGGTATTAACTGATTAATATCGATTTGAAGAACTTTGAACACTTTGAAACGATTTAAAGAACCTATAGCTCCTGACGTCATCATTATCATAGTTGTTCTGAGTCAGAATGTAGTTTTTCTGCGTTAAATTATATGTTTGTAAAGTCTCGCGCAATACAAGGATTATTTCCTAAGTAGAGGGTGGATGTTTTTTTGAAACTACATCAACAATTATGTATGTGTGTAATATTATATTAGTATATATATATATATATATATATATATATATATATATATAGTATGTTACATACTGACCGATCGCATTCGTAACGACGACGTAAGAGAGCGCGTAGATATGAAAGAGAGTATTGGTGTAAAGATGCGAAAGGGAATGCTCCGATGGTTCGGACATGTGGGAAGAATGCCGAACGAACGTCTGGTTAAGAAGATATACAATGCAAAAGTGGAAGGATGTAGGTACCGGGGGAGACCAAGACTAACTTACCTAGACCAGATTGGTCACGTAGGTACTGAAGGAAGGTGGAGTCAAGAGTCTCCGAAACCGGTGAGCGTGTATGAAGAGAATTATGAACTAGGCCTAGAATTAATAACTAGACCGCTGCCTACCAATATAAACCCTAAACCCATCCAATTGGGCTTCCGGCTCTCTCGCTCACCGAACGAAGCGCAATAGCACATTGCCATTACTCATACGTCGATCTTCGGCGAGAGTGTGGTAGGTACTACCCCGGACGGACCGGCCCACGGCTGCAGACAGAGAACTGTCAACAGCGAGGTCCTACCACTATTAACTAGCATAGTACACTATTATTAACTAGCTTATTGCAGTCTAATTTATAAAATGGTGGTGGTGGGCTATGGGTGCGTCTCGCCCCGCCAAATCGGTCCGGGGTGACGGAGAAGGCGGCGCGTGACCCCATAGACCCACCGTAAAATCCTCTCTCGTCGCCGTGCGAGCGGACCACCGGTACCCGATCTTTGTCTTCGGTGACTTTTAATACAGCCTGAATACTGCTCAGCTTGGCCTATGGTCTCTATGACCCTTGTCATCTAACCGTTAGTTAGCCTAGCGATGTGCATTGCCGGATATAAACATCCCAATAGCAGAGATAGTAACATAATCGACAAGCTTAGCAGACGGTTTGGCAATCACTGTAGATAATGTATTCCAGAAGGGCTCTCCGCCCCACTCCGAGTAATCACTTAGCTTTTTTTCTTACTACTTTCACGGAAAGTAAGGAGTGGTGACAAATTGTATTCTCAACGAGACGGATTATATACTATATGGAGAGTCAATTTATTCTCATCATTATCTTGCCCCCATTACTTGGGGTCGACGCAACATGTACTACAGGAGTATCATCGTACATATAGCACAAGTTACTTGCAGTAGTTTTATGACCGGCTGCCTGCCTGACGTCAAACCTCCTAAGTAATGACCATTAACCAGACGGTATCAGGTGGAGTTGGTCCAAGTCGATATAAAGCTTTTAGTTGTCATTTACGACATTCACGACCAAAGTAAGGGTTGGCAGTATTCGTAGTCGCTACCTCACAACAATTAGTCAATCTATTCAATCAAAATAAATTTCCAAACCCGCATTACAATTTCACCCGTTTAAAACTTTTAAGTAGTACTTAAAACTGTAAACTACAACGAACATAATGGATCAAGATTAGCAAAAAAAAAAAATATTATAACTTAGTAATACTTCTCGAGCACTAATTATATATTTAAGGAAAATTAAACAAATTCGTCGCTTAAAATAATACCAGTTTAGTAGTGGTAGGACCACGCTGTTGACAGTCCGTGGTAGTACCACATTCTCGCAGAAGATCGACGTCTGAGTAATGGCAATGTACTATTGCGCTTCGTTCGGTCGGTCTAGCTATAGTTTTGCGTATTGCAAAGTTCCATGAGCGGCAGTGACATTTACCATCAGGTGTGCTGCATGCTCGTTTGCCACCTTACGCAATAAAAAAAAAGCCAAAACAAATCACGCTCCCACTTATTGTGAAATATAGAGATATCGCTCGCGCGCTCTACTCGCTCTCTTACGTCGTAACGACGACGTAAGAGAGCGAGTAGGTATGAAAGAGAGTATTGGTGTAAAGATGCGAAAGGGCATGCTCCGATGGTTCGAACATGTGGAAAGAATGCCGAACGAACGTCTGGTTAAGAAGATATACAATGCGAAAGTGGAAGGATGTAAGTACCGAGGGAGACCGAGACTAACCTACCTAGACCAGATCGGTCATGTACTGAAGGAAGGTGAAGTCAAGAGTCTCCGAAACCAGCGAGCGTGTATGAAGAGAATTATGAATGTTGAGGAAGCGAGTGAAGTATGCAGAGATGGAGTTCTCTGGCACTCTGTTCTCTCTGCCTACCCTACAAGGGATATGGCATGATGATATGTATGTATGTATGTAGAGATATCACGGATCGACTTCGCCACACGTAAACTATAGCACCTAACTTTCATCCAATATACATATAAGTGCGTTGCTTAAGACTTTTCTAAGTATGGAGTTAATTATGCCCATGTTTTAGGCAATTTTTCGTAGGTATGGCAAAATTTTTAAGCAGTTAAAGTAAGACGACATATCGTAATAACCTTGTTGCAATTATAGATACGACGTTGTATTTGTTCAATTAAAAACAGAGTAAAATATCTTCTCCTTGGTCCATATACCTTTATCATGAGCCTCTATAATGCTAAATTGACCGACTTCGAGAATGCCGAATTGACTGAGTTGGAGATTTTTTTCTCCTTCAGTCATTCTATTGCAATCTATCCGACTATTATGACTTAACAGTTAATTTAATCAGTTATCACATCTCCTTCATAGGACCATGAACGATAGTAATTAGCCATCATCAGATAGATGAGTATCAGGATAGATATATAACATAAAAACGTTCCAATTTTAGGGAGGCGCTTACTTAAAATCCATTAATACATACGGAATAAAAACAAACTATGACGTCGTAGAACTTTCTATTTCTTTTCTTTAAAGAAAATCTGCACTCAGTAAGTAATCCCTGTATTGCGCCAAACTTACTATGACTAAGGACGCCAATTCGAGGATCACACAATGTTGTCCTGGACGGGGATCGAACCTGCGACGCTTGTCTGTGTACATCAGCACCTTAACCATCACGACATATTTGCAATTTATTACATTTATAGAGGACAGCGCGCTTTTGATCATTTATAAAAAAATGAGGGCCGACAATTATAAACTCATTTGCAAAAAAAACGGGCGGTTTCGATTTTCATTCATATTTAAAAAGATACAATACCAAAAAGGTTTCAATCGTTTGTACACGTTACTGGCCGGTTTTAAAAATGCTGTGGTATTTAAAAAAGTACGTTCTAAATTCAATTTTTCATTTGATGTTCATTTTTACAGAAAACCCCTTTTTATCCTACATTTTTGGCGCGAAGTTCCAGAAGTTAACATCGACTTTCATAACTTTTATTCAATTTTTATCGATTAATTTCATATCCTTGACTGTCAAAGCTTTATTTAATGCTGTTTGGCTGTATCAAAAATGGTAGATAAAGTGGTAAAAGCTACCAAAATTATCGCGCTGCTTGAAGAGGGTTGCAGCCAATGTTTCGTGGCTAGGAGGCTAAATGTTAGTCGCTCGACAGTCCAAAGGACCTGGCAGCGATATCAGGAGACTGGTTCCGTCGAGAGAAGGCCTGGTTCTGGAAGAAAACCATGTACCCAACCACGGGATGATCGTTTTCTTGTGAGTCGCGCATTGAGAAATCGCAAATCTTCGTATGTGGATCTTAAGAACAACCTCCAAGAAGTAAGAAATGTGCATATTAGTCTATGGACGGTCAGGAGGAGGCTTCTCGCTGCCAATATACGCAGTCACCGCCCGGCCCGCGGCCCCAAATTACTCCGTGAGCACAGAGTTCACAGGCTTAGGTTCGCTAGAAATTGTGAATCATGGACTCAAGACGATTGGAATAGGGTTTTGTTCTCTGATGAAGCCAGGATATCTCTGTTCGGTGAAGATCGACGTCGGCGAGTGCTAAGAAGACAAGGAGAACGCTTTGCAGAGGCATGTTTCGAAGAAATCACACCTTATGGTGGGGGCTCTGTTATGTTTTGGGCAGGAATAAATTCAATGGATCGTACAGAGTTAGTCTTCATTGAAAACGGCTCACTGACTGGGCATCGATACATAACGGAAGTTCTAATTTCTCATGCATAACCCGCATTGGCCACTCTAGGTGAAGACTCGATTTTTATGGACGACAATGCTCGCGCCCACCGATCCCGCGATGTTAATGCGTATGTGCAAGAGGTCGGCATTCGTCGTTTGGATTGGCCAGCTCGAAGTCCCGACCTCAATCCCATAGAGCATGTCTGGGACGTTCTGAAACGGCGTGTGAGATCAGTACACCCGGCTCCGCAGACCATCAGAGAGCTGAAGAATGTGATTACTGCGGAGTGGGAACGTATTCCGCAAGCAAGTATCCGGGATATACTCGCTAGCATGCCCAGACGAATTCAAGCTGTGATTTTAGCTAGAGGGGGTCACACTCGATACTAAACATTTATCTGCTTTTACTTTATTAAAGAAAAACAAACAAAAAAACTTTTTTATTTTTACTTCATGAGCATATGCACTACTAGCGAATATACACTACTAGCGAGGTTTAGCATTATTTCCCATAAATTGTATCTAAATTTTATGAAATACTGATGAAAACGATTATTTTCTTATTAATTTACCAAATTGTGTGGATAAAACTACCTATAATTATCAAACAAAGAAATATTAACATTTGAAATGGTTCATTGCTTAGGTGCCCGTTTTTTTTTGCAAATGAGTGTAGTTCGTCGACACAAAATAAGGAAAACAGTTTTCCCGTTAGAATGACCTCAGCTTAATCGCTTTGTAAACAAACGTACAACTATTAGACTCAAAGTTTTTCTTATAACCTGAAACATTAGTGTATACAAGGTGGAGACGACCATACGACAATAATTTTAATCTAGTGTATCTGATGACTTGTCCAGCCTGTATACAAACTTTGAATACAATATGTCGTATAGTTTAGCCGCAGCACATTACTTTGTATTATTAACAATTTCCACACTCTGTATAAAAATTAAAATTATTCGCCTATCAATGAGCTCCCGCGCCGCATCGGTATAAACCAATATGAAACTAGTACCTACATATCGTCATGTTTACCAGTTCAAGTCTTCCCCAAACGTAATACAAATCAATGCATATTATACCTTATTCCTAAATCTTAAGATCCATACATATAAACCGTGTCATCAGACTTAGATGAGAAATTTAAAACTACCTAATGCGGCTTAATGAAAGAAGACCTCGGTCTCATGTTCAAAACTATTATAATAGGTCTGTAGGTCAGTGTGCCATCGTGATCCTGTGACGTGAATGTGCGTAATTAGACGCTTACTTTGTGTTAGAATAGTATTTCTTTCTCATTTACAATGCCTCGTTATAATTACACAGCTTCGGGTATACAGATATGATTTTAATTTATGGAGAATATCACGGAAATGCAGCTTTAACCATACGTACGTACCGAAAGAGATATGGAAACACACGTGTTTGTACTACCAATGGCCGGACTATTGTGCAAGCTGTCCAGAGGTTACGGGATAATCAATCCTTACTGCCTCATATGGATAGTGCTCCTTCGCGTGTAAGAGTCACCCTAGATGAACAAATTTTAAATTATTTTTCTCGCAAATTTGACACAGGTTGATAATGTAGAGAACTTAAAAAAAGGAATTGTACGATCTATCGACAAGTTAAAATACATCGCCGTCAATGGCGACCTGTTAACAAGAGTTCGAAATAATATTTTAAGACGATATAATTTGTGTGTTCGGGTCCATGGCGCACATATCGAAAATTTAAGTTTAACGACCAAGTGAATTATTAAAGTTATCGTGATTATTTTAATAAAATAATCAAGTGAGAATGAATAGTATAGCGCCCAATGTATTTACCTACGTTTCGAAGTTGTAACATATGATACCACAAGGTCACTCGCCGCTTGCCGACCACAGGTTAGTGAACTAATATTTACAAACGGTGTTCTATTTTGTTTCAATATTTATGATAAAAAGTTTGTTTGAAAAAATTGTTTTTTAAATATGCATGCGAGGACTTTTTTAATAGTTTCAAAATACTCCTATACACTAGTATTGACGGTGTTTTCATTTATTGTCGTATTGACGTCTCCACTCTGTATATATATATATATATATATATATATATATATATATATATATATATATATATATATATATATATATATATATATATATATATATATATATATATATATATATATATATATATATATATATATATATATATATATATATATATATATATATATATATATATATATATATATATATATATATATATATATATATATATTTATATATATATATATATATATATATATATATATATATATATTTATATATATATATATATATATATATATATATATATATATATATATATATATATATATATATCACTTAGTGGTCTCTTACGATCACCCACGGGTAAGATAGGGGGTGGTGAATTGTATTCTTACTGTGTCAACACACGGAAATTATTCTATATACAGTTATTATATACATCTAAATAATATTCCAAAGCTGAAGGCTTTGTTTAAACATTTCAAACCCAGCTACCACAATTAGGATTCTAAATAAAAATACTATTTGTGTTAGATAACATATTTAACGAGAAAGGTTTCAGACTACATAACATCTCAAGAGCGTAGCATTGTTTATAAATGTTACCAAATCGGGCATGATTTGGTAACAATGGTATATCGTATCGTTTGACACACGTCAAGCGTACCGCTCAAACGTCGTTGCATGACTATTGCTGAGATAACAAATCAAGCTGATCGTATTTAATGTATGTCATTAGTATTGATATTATTAATATACACAGGACGACGTGGGTGTTCGGACACAACCATAACATAAAATACGTTAGTCATGTTATCTACTCACGCTAACCAAGCAGCTATTGCTGGCACAGCTATTTTATCATATTATTGAAAGATCATCATCATTATCACAGTCCATTAATGTCCCACTGTTGGGCTCAGGCGGACTATGAGGCAGTAAGGATTGATTATCCCGTAACCTCTGGACAGCTTGCACAATAGTCCGGCCATTGGTAGTACAAACACGTGTGTTTCCATATCTCTTTCGGTACGTACGTATGGTTAAAGCTGCATTTCCGTGATATTCTCCATAAATTAAAATCATATCTGTATACCCGAAGCTGTGTAATTATAACGAGGCATTGTAAATGAGAAAGAAATACTATTCTAACACAAAGTAAGCGTCTAATTACGCACATTCACGTCACAGGATCACGATGGCACACTGACCTACAGACCTATTATAATAGTTTTGAACATGAGACCGAGGTCTTCTTTCATTAAGCCGCATTAGGTAGTTTTAAATTTCTCATCTAAGTCTGATGACACGGTTTATATGTATGGATCTTAAGATTTAGGAATAAGGTATAATATGCATTGATTTGTATTACGTTTGGGGAAGACTTGAACTGGTAAACATGGCGATATGTAGGTACTAGTTTCATATTGGTTTATACCGATGCGGCGCGGGAGCTCATTGATAGGCGAATAATTTTAATTTTTATACAGAGTGTGGAAATTGTTAATAATACAAAGTAATGTGCTGCGGCTAAACTATACGACATATTGTATTCAAAGTTTGTATACAGGCTGGGCAAGTCATCAGATACACTAGATTAAAATTATTGTCGTATGGTCGTCTCCACCTTGTATATATCATAATACATACATACATACCATCTATGCAAGAGAAGGAAAACTCGCAACAAAATCGTCTGGCCATAGTAGGTTAATTTCCCTCCCATTACGGAGTAGGCCCGAGCCCAACAGTGAGACAAATATGGATTGTGATGATGATATTGTGGTAGCGGCTAAGAATACTACCAACCCTTACTTTGCTCGTGATGTCGTAAATGACAACTAAGAGCTTTTACCAACCTGAGCCAACTCCACCTTAAGTTATATGGTCAACAATTACGTTTCTAAGGAAGGGGTTGACGTCAGGGAGGAGGTCGGTCAAAAAATTATTGTCAATAACTTTTGCAATATGTACGCGGAAAGCAGAGTATATTACGTCAACCTCAAGGAACTGGGATAAAAGCAGGATAATGATGATGACATATATTAATTATATTAAAGATAATAATTGCAAGAATTGTAATAAATAATAACATCTTTTCAGAAATTACTAACATGACGTAAATCGCTTAAAAATATAATTATATATATAAGATTATTGTTCTTCAAAAGTTTCAAAGTCATCAGTTTGTTATTTGTGAACAAAAGTGTTTAATTTACAATAATATCGATGTTAATGTACAACGACGTACAATATATGCCAATGCGATTATTTAAAAGGGCCGAGAGGTTAACCCTTCTATTTTCAATACGAGGTCGCATCCTAATAGAAGTCATTTTGAATAACACAATAAAATAAATTCATTCCTAATTTATTATCGTACCTTTAAGTACCATTGATAGGTTATCAATTCTATTGTTGTCTTTATCTAACGTTGTCATCATCATCATGGGGCTGTCAACGTCCACTGTTAGACGTAGACCTTCCCATAGAGTGTAATAATTTCATTATTGTCACGCTTGCCAGACTGATTATATAACTAGTGATCTGGTGAATTGATTCCACCACCGTAGAAGAATAAGAAGAATAGAGATGTTTTAATAAATAGTAATATTCTTGCAGAACTATAGCTATTTATATTAATAAATAGATTTGTAATAGGAAATAAAAATTCATATATATGTATTAGTTTCTTTAAAGAGACAACACCCTACGTTGAGGAAAGTCTTTTTATTGCGGGGGAATTTAAAAACATATAATTTAACAGACACAAATTATATATATCTACCCTATCCGTGTGGTGACGGAGTAAGAATACAATTCACCACCCCTATCATAACCATGGGTGATCGTAAGAGCCGACTAAGGGATATAAAACGCATATAACATCTATAAAAGAGAGAGAAAACTCGAAACAAAACCCTATATCAACACGTCTGACCAGCGCAGTATAATAGGTTAATTCCCTCCCATTACGGAGGAGGCCCGAGCCCAACAGATACACACATGTATGTGCTGTGATGATGATGATAATGATGAAATTATACCCAGACTGAGATAAACAATTTGTGTATGGCACAATGTATTTATAGGAAGGAATCGAAGCCACGACACTGGGACGGTGGTAGGTCGCTACCTTTACCAATACGCCATCTGTGCAGTTAACTTATTATCCTATTTATATAAAAATTCCATTGCCAACCATTTTCAATTTGAAACACATGCTGAAATATTGAATTACGCAAGATACGTTTTATTTTATCAATTTGGACGTAGATAGTGGAGGCACGGTTATAGACAAAACACGCTATACACAGGTACTCGTGCAGATGGAAAATCACGGTCATATAAGTAACAAATGCATCATCATCATTCTCCTATTCTTATCCCATTTACTTGAGTCGATACAATAGGTATTCTTCTTTCATAGTAAATATTGTAAAAGTTATTATTGGCAATAGTTTTATGACCGACCGCCTGCCAGACGTCAAGCTTCCTTGGGAATGTAATTGTTGATCAAATGGTAACAGATGGATTTGGTCCAAGTCGTTATAAGGCTCTTAGTCGTCGTTTACGACATCCACGAGCAAAGTAAGTGTTGGTAGTATTCGTAGCAGCTACCACACAGCTAATAATAAGTAACAAATACGTAATATGTGTTTTTATTTACAATATCTGACCACTTGTTGCATCGCGATATCCAATATTCCTAAACAATCAGTATATTAGTTGGTATCAAAGAGCGTTAAATCTATATAAATTTAAAATCCATTTTCAACATTTCAAACTACAGATCATCACAATATGTAAACCAAAATCAATAACACATTTGTTATTTAAACAGTTGTAAATGCTATAGAAAAATCTATCATAATAAAGTACGAAGATTTGCTGTGGTAACAGCCACGAATAATAACAACCCTTACTTTGCTCGTGGATGCCGTAGTCCTTTAGTCAACAATTAGACGTCAGACAGTTGGCCGGTCATAAAACTATTGCCAATAACTATTGCAATATATATGAGTACATATAGCGACCCCAAGTAATTGGGATAGGAGTAGGAGAATGATAATGATATAAACTACTAAGAGTGTTTAAATCCTTAACGTTAACACGTGGTGACCAATAACAATAATAAATTGTTCATTAATTGCAGTCATCTTCTATTATACTATTTCATTCATCGCCACTCTTAGCTCGACAGTTGGTGAACAAAATAGTTGTAATGAGTTTCATAAGAGAGCAGTGTTACCCATTAACCTGGTGGGAAAAGAGAAAGTTCTTTCATTCATATTAATTTTCTAATGTGCCTGATATTGAAATAAGAAATTGAACTATTACCTATACATCAGTAATACAACTTACTTAATTCTCGTGGTTATCGTAAAAATCATTGCAGGGAAGTCAGCAGATAATATTACTACAAAGACGAGAAAATATTATTAAAACCCAATCCGGTAAGAGCAGCGTGGATATAACCTGGAGGTTGGGTCTCGTGCCGCAATGAGACGTTTATAGTCGGATAAAGTAATATAAATATTTATGTATTAAAAATCACATTACAATAAATTGATAGTTAAATAATAGTCATAAGAAGCATTTTAAATTATACAAATGGCGATTTTACCTGTTGCTGTTGGTGATACTGTGCTACAAGACGTATACCACTCAACTCCAACGAACGTGGATCCAAAGATCTACTACGCGGTTTTTCTGAATAAAACACATCTTCGTCCCTTTTGCCCTTTTTCCATCTAAAATATTTTGCCATATCGCTACATTTACAATTAGCAACCCTTTATTATTAATAGACGCATTTCATGTAAAAATAGATATAAGAAAGTTTGTCACTAAAAAATCTTTTCCACACCAATAGGGCGGTTAGATCGCGGAGGCATCTCTCTAGGTACTGAGAGATAACGTAGCCGTCGCGAGACTTCGTTAGCGTTATGCAACACAAATTTGTTATGGTACCGATATCCACAGGAGTTAATACCGGAGTAGAAATTGAAACTGAAAATCGACGCGAGATGCGCACGCGCTTCTTATCACAGGACTCAAAGCATCAGCCCAAGCACGCGACGTTTCGCGAGTGACGACATATGACAACTTAACAGTTCTACTGCGTACAGATATTATTGGTTAGCGGAATCGTGATCACGTAATTGAGACCATAGTTATTTACAGTGTACTGGAAAACATAATCGTCTATGTAATATTTACTATACTCATTTAACCTCGACATATCACAAGTGATTACAATGTGTCACTCACAACTCAATACTGTGTTTACATGTTTTAGTGTTAATGCAAGTAAGATATCAGGGAGTCCTTTTGCTTTGGGTGCATGTATTGTGACGCTTATTTATCTGAGCTAAACTGCGCAGTTCTAGCGTTTGCAAACCGACATTTAATTCTACCTGTGAAGCTATTGTGAAACATGTATACCTACCTATAAGTATACATATTGCAACACACATGCAAAAGCGTGTTTCTGTTACTATATTCTAAGGGCAATTTAATTGAACGTTCAGTGTGTGAAATGCCAGTAGAATAATATTAGACCACATACTTCGTTGTACACATACTTTCTCAAGTTTTTAGCGAATCACTGGCAGCATTAAATATATTCACGTTCTATGATTGTTCTGCCGAACATCTGACCCTGAACGACATGCCGGCTCAGCACCTACGCCGTAAGCTTAATCAAGAGCGGCTAACACTAAAGTAATAGTATTATAAATCCGACTGTGAATTTGTTATTGTCACTTTACTGCACAACCTCCTCATTAAATATATACACGTTTAAACTTTGTTAGTACATACTACAGAAGTCATAATGTGCTTCTACAGAGAAAAGAGTATACCTACTGTTTAAGACGAATAAAAAAAAAACTTACTTTTTGGCCTACTGATTAATTAAATCAGCAACACGTCTGCACTATAGAACATTGAAAAGTGGACCGCAGGGAGGCGAATACCACGTATGGAGCCGCAGTCAACAAATAATTTTGCTAACAACTTTTAATTTTATTAGCAATAATTTCTTAATAGGAACGATGTAATCACTATGTTCAGGACGTCATAAAAAGGTTGTTCCTATATATTGGGACCAAAAATGAAATGGCCATGGGTGGGTAACTGCTGTAGTTGACATAACAGATTTCCAGTGTTGTCAGCAATAAAGGATAAGTAAATGACAAAATATATTTAAATTCCTAAATAAGGGCACACAAAAGAATCATCCTGTGTGCTTTCCATTTAATACAAAAAGTGACGCAGTGTTCGATAAAGCGCTTTCCATCAACGACACTGTTGAACACAGCCGTACACTGTTCGACACTCGAAAAAGTGGTGTTTGACAGATGCTTACCTACTTTCATAGAGTACTTTAAATATATAGGTACTACTTTGCTTGAATTAAGTATCATTACTTAACCTCGCAATTTATTTACGGCATATTCTAGTAGTATTATTTGAAATTATTAAATTGAGCTTGTCTCTTACTCCTAATTAAAATTTAATAAAATGTTCAAATGTAAATATTGTACTATTGAAGTGAGCCCTGATAATGTGGTTATGTTTATAAATTATTGAGCCAAGACTTTGTCAAGGAACTTGCATTTAGGTATACGACGCCCAGAATTTTGCGATATTGATGCACTCTAGTGTTATTTTGAGACAACTAGCTGTTTCATTTAAACTTTTACACAGTGTTTGGCAGTGTTTCACAATGTACCGCAGAGTCCCTCTGTGTTAACTAAATGGAAAGCAACCCCTATTCTCCCTCGCCGAGGAATAAGCTGACAGATTTAAAACGTGAAGACAGGTCTTTAAGGCATTGAGGAGAGGTGTACATTGGTACAGCTTAAAGACAAACTGGCCTAAAACTCCGTGAAGAATAAGGAAGATGGGAAGCATTATATCACTATGTACTAAAAACTTCGTTGCATATTAGAGGGGCATCACGAATGGGATACGTGTGAAAATCGAATAGTAATTTTTGGCGCCCAACAAATAACGACAACGGTTAAGTTTGTAGTGTATCCTTAATTACAGAACTCTTCGCTAGATGACACTAATTTATAATTGGTCCATGTATGTAGTTCTATATAAATATATAGATGGCGTTATACAGTGCTATAACATTCACCGACCACTGGTCTGTATGTATTTTCTTATATTGTTAAGTATGACAATATTTAGTAATAATTATGCGTATATGAAGAAGTGCTATAGGTATTGATAAAAACGTATTGACTTATAGTAGGCTAGTGCTGCATTGCTCAATGCTGTGAGACCGGGATAGTACTATGGCAATGTAGTACAAATGCAGATATAATGTATTATATATTGTTTTTCAAGGAAAATCCTAAGTATGGCGACATTTATTATTTTATATACTCCTATATGACTAATTAAGAACAAGTGTAAAATAGGATCTCCGTGTGGTCTCTGAGTAAGAATATAATTCACTACCCCTTGTTTTGGACGTGAGTGTCGTAATAGACTTTTAAGGGATATAACATGCAGATAACAGCTATGTATGAGAATAAAGATAAATAACAATATAAAACAGTCAAATATCGTCGGTTAAATAGAAAAGTGACATTAATCAAAAATATACACATTTAAAGATTTTTTCAACGAACAAATAAATGGAAGGAGTATTTTGAAAGCTTATTTGAAAGAGAAGAGCCACAAGATCTATCATTTGAGAGTGAAAGAGATCTTGAGGATGGAGAATGTATTACTATGGTGGAAATTATGAACGCACTGAAAGGTATGAAAGCGGGTAAATCTGCAGGATACGACAGGATTACAGTTGAGATGCTGACCGCTGGACAGGATATCATAGCTAACATGCTATACCAGCTCTTCAATCTCTGCTGGACTAATGGCCAAGTACCTGACGACTGGTGTAAGGCTGTAATTGTACCTTTGTATAAAGGGAAAGGTTCGCAGCAAGATTGTAGGAACTACAGGGGCATAAGCCTCCTTAGCATAGTCGGCAAACTGTATGCGAAAGTATTGATTGAAAGAGTAGTGAAAGTAACCGACAAGAAAATATGGGATGCACAAGCAGGTTTCCGAAAAGGTATGGGTTGTACGGATCAAGTCTTCTCCTTACGATGCATGACGCAGAAATTTTTGGCTAAAGGTCAGAAAATCTTTTGTGCATTCATTGATTTGGAGAAAGCTTATGACAAAGTGAGGAGGAATGAACTGTGGTCGGTACTGTCTATGTATGGGGTGGACAGCCATCTTATTCACGCGTTGAAATCCATCTATAAGGATTCCAGGGCGTGCGTAAGAATAAACGGAGCCTACACGGAGTGGTTTAATATCGATAAAGGTGTTAGACAGGGATGTGTAGCGTCCCCGTGGCTGTTTAACCTATTCATGGATAGCTGTTTGAAAGATCTGAAAAATAATGATTGTGGTTTACGAATGAATGAGTTACTTATCAAATGTCTTCTTTATGCCGATGATCAGGTATTACTTGCATCATCGGCAGAAGATTTGCAGGCGATGGTAACTACTATGCATGAAGCTTTTGAAAGAAAAGGTATGAAAGTAAATGTAAGTAAGACGAAAATTATGGTTTTTGAAAAGGATAAATGTATGACGGAATGTAAAATTTTTATAAATGGTGAGGAACTGGAACAGGTGAAAGAATTTTTATATTTGGGTGTTTTGTTTACTAGAGATGGTAAAAATGATGATAATGTTGAAAGAAGAGTAAATGCTGGTAATAGAGTGAATGGGGCACTATACACCTTTATGAAAAGCAGAAACGTGTCCAAAAAGGCACGTTTAGCTGTACATAAGGGAGTATTAGTACCTACTCTCATGTATGGTAGTGAAAGTTGGATTTGGCAGGGAAGACATGAAAGTAGAATAAATGCTGTTGAGATGAGAGCTCTTCGTAGTATGTGTGATGTAAGTATGAAAGATAAAATTAGGAATAGTGTTATAAGAGAGCGCTGTGGTGTGAATGAAGAAGTAGTGACAAAGATCAAAAAGAGTATGCTGAGGTGGTTTGGACATTTAGAAAGAATGAGTAACGAGAGGTTGACGAAGCAAATATATAAAGCAAGCGTGAATGGGACGAATACAAGAGGAAGACCACGTCATACTTTTCTGCACCAAGTTGGGGATGTGTTGACGAGAGGTCTTATTAAGAGTATGCGTAATCGTAGAGCATGCATGAAGACTATTATGAGTGTGAATGAAGCGATGGAAGTATGCCAGGATCGTGGTTTGTGGCAATCCGTAGTCTCTGCCTACCCCTCTGGGAAACAGGCGTGAGGCTATGTATGTATGTATGTATGTACAAATAAATGTACGGCGTAACGTAGAAGAACATTTCATTCTGTCAGCACAGTTTTAAACATTTAATTTGATGATTTATCATTTTTTTTTTATTAAAATACAAACAAAACGTTTTAGTCATTAATATAAATTTTCAAAACTTTAAAGAAATGACAAGCGAAGAGAAAAGTTAACAGAGTTTACTTTTCATATAAAAAATATAGAATTAGAGCTTCCTAAGATTTGTAATGTTTTCAAATTTCTTTATATTGACAAATCAAAATACAAATGAATGCAATACACGTTTTGAGTTTGAAATGAAGTATATTTGTTCTTTAAGTTAACCCACATACGTGTTACAATTATATATGATCCTCCACAATAGAAGAAAATGTGTCTAACATACCAACAATAATCTCATGTTTATTTATTAGGTTTGCTTTATATATATAGTACATATTTCAAAAAGTTTATTAATCATTTTTTTTTTATGTTAGGTACCTAAATTCCTGACATATCTATCTATCTATTCATCAGCCTACCGTCACCCACTGCCAGTCATATACATCCCCAACGACGATAATACTATAATCGCCACACGCATGGCAGGAGAGTTGACGATCACAAATAATATTACAAATTACCCAGTACAGCAATGTTTCGGAACACACGCCCCCGGTCATGGCCTCGCCAGAACAAGACCGGGAGGCTGACGACGAGAGTGTTCCGCCCGTGACGGAGACGGAAGTGGGAGCAGCTGTGGCGCGGATTCGTTCCGCGACCACGGCCCCCGGCCCGGACGGAATACCAGTCCGGGTGCTGACGTCGCTCCTCGAGCACCTCGAGCCTCGCAGCTGTACAACGCCTGTTTGGCGTCTGGACGGTTCCCTGAGTGCTGGAAGGAGGGGAGGTTGGTTCTCCTGCCAAAGCCGGGACGGCCCCCGGATTCGCCGTCGGCCTACAGGCCCATCGTGCTGGAGCGCATCCTCGCTGCCCGCATCGTCCAGCACCTGGAGGAGGTGGGGCCCGATCTGTCGGACGCTCAATTCGGTTTTAGAAGGGGGCGTTCGACCATCGGGGCCCTGCTACGACTGAGGCAGACGGCCGCGGAGGCTGTCACCGGCGGGGGAGTGCTGTTGGCGGTGTCGCTGGACATCGCCAACGCATTCAATAGTCTGCCATTCAGCTGCATCAGGGAGGCGCTCCGATTTTATGGGGTGCCCTTGTACCTGAGGCGGCTGGTGGCGGACTATTTGGAGGGGCGCAGTGTCCTCTGCGCGAGTCCCGCAGGGGACATTGTGCGGACGTCCATGTCGTGCGGCGTTCCACAGGGGTCGGTTCTGGGGCCGACTCTGTGGGACATCGGGTACGACTGGGCGTTGAGAGGGAGTCTCCCCCCCGGGCTGAGCGTGATATACTACGCTGACGATACGCTCGTCACAGCCCGGGGCAGGACACTCGAAGAGGCGACGAGCCTGGCCATTCTCGGCACCGAGGAGATGGTCGGGCGAATCGAGGCGCTGGGGCTCAGGGTGGCCCTAAATAAGACGGAGGCCCTATTGTTCCATGAGCCACGCGTAAGGCCGCCAATCGGCGCCTCGCTAGTCGTCAACTCCGTCCACATCAGCATTCAGGCCCATATGAAGTACTTGGGTCTGGTGCTCGACGGTCGATGGTGGTTCCGGGAGCATTTTCGCCGAATTGCTCCCCGGCTGGTCGGCGCGGCGTCCGCCCTTTCGCGGCTTATGCCGAACGTGGGCGGACCCAGCTTCGAGGGCCGACGGCTGTATGCGGGGGTGATCCATTCGATGGCCATGTACGGCGCACCCGTGTGGGCGAGGGCTCTGAACGCCCAGCTCAGGGCTGTTCTGTGGAGACCCCAGAGAGTCATGGCGGTCAGAGCCATTCGCGGGTACCGCACGGTATCGACCGAGGCGGCATGCCTGCTGGCCGGGACACCCCCGTGGGACCTAGAGGCGGAGATGCTCTCCAACCTCTACCGGCGGGTGACCTCACTGCGCGACGAAGGTGGCTCCCCATCGCTGAGCGAGATAGCCACCTGGCGCGAGGACGCCCGCCGAGACGTCATCGCCCGTTGGGCTACGCGGCTGGAGAGGCCTAGACACGGTGTCGTCACCGTCGAGGCTCTCCGGCCCGTACTGATGGAGTGGATGGAGCGGCGGCACGGAGTCCTCTCCTTTCGGCTGGTGCAGGTGTTGTCGGGGCACGGATGCTTCGGCTTGTACCTGCACACGGTCGCGTATAGGGAGTGGACTTCGTTCTGCCACCATTGCAGCAGTGACGAGGACACGGCGCAACACACGCTCGAGGTATGTCCGAGCTGGGACGGACAGCGCCGTGACCTCGTCGCTGTTATCGGTGCCGACCTGACGCTGCCAGCTGTCGCGAGGACGATGGTCGACAGCGTCAGGAACTGGGACGCGGTCGCCGCCTTCTGCGAGGTTGTCATCTCGCGGAAGGAGGCGGCGGAACGAGTCCGGGAGGATTCCTGCGACCCGGGCCGCCGTCAGCGGCCGGGGCGGCGCAGGCGCGAATACCTGCGCCTGATGCCGCCCTAACCGAGGCCTCGGGTGATCGGACCGGGGAATTGTCCGGTCACCCGACGTGAGGCCACCGCGTGAGGGCGACGCCCCGACGGCGAAATCTGTCGGGGCGTCGACGAGAGGAACCCGCGAGGGTAAACCGCCGGGCGGGCCACCGAAGTTAAAATCGAGTACCGGTGGTCCGTTCGCACGGCGAAGAGAGAAGGTTTTACGGTGGGTCTATGAGGTCACGCGCCGCCTTTTCCGTCACCCCGGACCGATTCGGCGGGGCGAGACGCATCCATAGCCCACCAATAAAAAAAAATAAAAAAAAGTACAGCAATGTTTTCTCAACTAATGTTTACGACCCTCAAGGGAAATCAAGGGGTGGTTTCAAGTCGTATTCTTAGCCCGTTACTGAACTGGCATATATCTAGATGCGTGTATGTGCAAAAATTGCGACTGCACAAATGGCTTCAGTTGACATTACTCAACGCTTACATTTTTCCGCGTAAGGGTAAGAAAAGCTCTTTGTGGCTAACATCTTTAATTACACAAAAAGTCTGTACAGATAATGTAGCAGTTAAGCATGGACATTTCTTTACGCAATACACAAATGATTGTTCCGAGTCTGGATATAAATTGTGTCCTTTTATGTCATGCTTGTAAGTCTCAGTCAGGATTTATTCCTTAGTGGGGCTCTCGGCCATGAATTTTAAGTGTTATACTTGCGTCAACAACATAAATCATTATGTAAAATAAGGCGCATTTGGTATGCTATATTGACCAATAAAGAATCTTAAAATTTTATTTACTTATCTCATATCAACAATTTTTTTTTATTTTTCACTGTCATGTATACAATATTTTTAGTACCCAGACTGGGTGATCTACTAATCACATTTATATTAGGTATTTTGGCGTTCGTAAATTTTTAAGACCTTCTTATTGAGATGAACTTATACTTGTTGCTTGCAATAAACATAATTAGTTATAACGAAGAAAATAGCGAGTACTATATGTATAAAAATAGAGGTCATTTTGTGATATTGTGCCATGTCATCATGAACAATTATTTAAACCATATTCATACATAAACTTATATAAACATACATATACACTTATACAAACTTTTATAGACATACATAGACTAAGGAGGGGCAGGTTTTCCAACAGCGAGATTATTCCTAAATGATTCTGGCATATCTACCTCGCCTCGTTTACACTCATCCGCCTTCATGTGTACTCTAAGGTTTACGAGTACTTTTAATCTGGCCCTTCTCCAGCAAATTATAAATTTGATTTCAAAACGCAAGTTTTGAAATCAAATTTACTACTTCACCCTAGTAATCGGATGCAATTACTATACTGCGAATAAGGGATTCAATAGAGATTCGCATTTGTTTGTATATTTGCTTAGTTAATCTTTCTTCGTTCATTCCCGTACCTGTCGTAACCACGATTACGGTTACTTATAATATTCGCTTTACTTGTTGAAATTAACTGTTTTAAGAGCTATTGCGTGTCTATAACCTCAATTATTAAAAAGTTTTAAAATCATTATACACAAAACTTGATGAAATCAGGATTTATTATACCGCCATCTATTCGATAAGATTCGTACTAATAAAATATGTTCTTACCGCTCTTCTTCTTGCAGCGCTCTCTATCGACAAGCTTTGTCCTGGTACCGAAGCACGACCACGAAATATTTCCATAACCTTAGACATGGCACTAGGGCGATGCGTAGAAGATGCAGTTACTGTGTGATAGTACTGTCAACAAAATAATAATGATATTAAATTATATATGTACATATAATGACAACTTAGGAGAATCCTCTCTTGTTCTTCAATGTTCAGAGGCTATATACCATACATAGGATGCGCTTGCCGTATTTGAAAAACGCATTGAGTGTTTAATGTTATTTTAATATGCTTTATTATTACGTGTTTAGATATGCCGCTCATAATTCCAATGTTATAAATTGAAGGAGAGAAGAAGAGCACTAACGGATAAAGTTCCAGTCACACACTACCAACTACTGGCGATTACCTGACGACAAAACTATATAATAGCAGCTGAACCAGGTATCGAGTCAGTGAATTTGCGTTAATATTTGCATACTCGCATACATCATTAAATAGTTTAATACTTTTATCAATTAAAAGATAAAGTTTATAAGGATTAACGCTAATATTAAAAGATGATGGAGATAAGCAATATTAGCACTTCCTGTCAATTTATAGTGATAAATGCGTGAACATTAAAAATAATCAGACCCGTCGTCATGTTTTGTGTACGCCCCGGAAAATAGCCGGGGCGTCGACGGGGGATGGTACCCGAAAGGGTAACTCGCCGAGCTGGCCACAAATGGCAATGAAACGGTACCAGTGACCGGCCCAACAGCGATGGGGAGGGAATACAATGGGTTATGGAGCCATGCGATGCGGTTCCGTCGCCCCGCACAGAACGAGCGGCGTGTGTCCAAACAATAGCCTACCCAAAAAAAAGAGGGTACTAAACTACTATTAATATATTACAAGACTAGTCTATTACTGTAGGTGATCTCTTTACGGTTATGCCGAATTGAAGTTCTTATTCTACTATGGTAAAAGAATAAGGAGCAAAAAATGATACTGGCGCCGTAACCAGTATACGAAACCGTCAGTAGAACATTAAAAGCGTGTGTTTATTAACTTACCTTCGAATCGCTACCAGGATGCGCATGTGCAGATCCATCTTTACTTTTCAATTCAATTGATAAATCTGATGGTTCGGCCTTTGTAGACTCGACTTTTGATGATTCGTCCTTAGAAGATTCTGCCTTTAAATTATCTTTGGACGGCGTGTTCGATTTTTTCATATTCTGGAACAACAGTTATGTTTAAATATTGCTTGTAATTTATAATACCTATTTACTTCTCTGGCTTACTTAATGATATTTAAAAAAACGCTAATTATCAAGATTATGGTAAGGATAATGGGTCAATATATTTAAACGATTGCTTTCTTAACGGTCCTTGATAAATGTGCAACTTTTCAAATTAATCCAAAGTTTAGAAACAGAGGAAATCACGTCCAAATATTCCGTTACATACAAACAAACATACATACCAAACTAATAAAAGAGAATTAGAAATTAATGAGGTCTTTAGTAAACTATTCATAGGAATTGTCATAGAGCTATTCGTCGACGTTTATTGATTGGCGATAAGCACTGGGACTGGCAATACCAGGGTGCCAAGATGGAGTAAGAATGTAAATTCAAATCGAAACACAGGACAGACATCTCATTTCAAAGTAATGTGCATATTGAGCCCGCTATCGCGACCTTCGTTCGTCAACGTCCCATAAGATTGTGAGAGTGGGAAAACAAACGGCACTCTTCTTACGATAGTACCAACACTCGAGCACTATATATTGTACCAGAGCGATTGAAAGGCACAAAAATAGATTTTTAATAAAAGTGTTTCATTTATTCTACACAATCACACTTTTTAAAGTTTGTTTCTTATAGACATGTCCCATCCAGACTATACAAACGGAACTGCGATGAAACATCTTCGGCACAGATAGGGTGTAATAAGATACCGCGTGGATGTATATTTTTCGCAAAAAAAATATATTTTTGAAGCCGCAAGATCGCAATGGAAAAATATTGTTAGACATTTCTTTCGCGTCGATTTCTTAGAATTATCAAATCGCATGAGAGTTTGACAATTGGAATCATTACGGCGTTGTCCTAAACTGGAGAATAATAGTCGACAACTTATAGGAGAATGTGTCAGCTATGTGGACTGTGGGACACATAGAACAATACTAAGGCACATGTAAAGTCATGTCAAACCGACCCGAGTAAGAATAATCATTTTATGTCCTCAATATTGGCCCATATATGTTGGACACGGGTCTTCTCTAGATGAAATAAATTAAACGATTATGGTTGGCATAGTGCTTTAACTCTCGCTCCAAGGTTTTCAATTTTTTGCAGTAAGAGATCTACTTACATCCCTTAATCTATTTTTACTATATCCATGGGAAAGCAAGGGGGTGGTGACCATGGTGTTTTTAACTTAGCACCACGAGGAAAAGAAACACTTGTCTAGAGACGCACAATCCACGTTCTCCAAGTACTTATTATCCTCCATGTGACGAACAAAAAAATATATTCATATACAATACATAGGATCATATATTTTTCATAGGGTTACTTACACATTCCCATTATTTTATAATAATAATTAGTATTATTAAAAAAATACTAAAAACATCATGTGATTAATTGGCGGCATCAAATTCGCGCCGGGCGACTGTACTAAAATCTCCCAGACAAGAAGCATTCTTCTTCTTCTTATTTTTATGTATTGGCAATCAGCTACTTAAACGAGCCATTGTTGCCAGTGTCGAGTTATAATTATCTTCAAGTTTTTAGTCTTCAGATTAGTCATCAACAGTGCTATGGCCACAGTGTTAATGGTATCTTGTGAGAATTTTGATGAAAAACGAAAACGTTGTAAAGCACTTTTATATGATATTCACTACATCTCAGCATTTTCGTCACATCACATTACATAAAATGCCATCAAAATTATCTAATATAACACGTTAAAACACTAAGATATCGAATATAATACAAGAGCACCACATGACATTTTAGATTCCCGCCAAAAACTCCAAGACATTCGCATTCTGTACAATGTATAGTTATAGTGGTTGGGCCACATTGTTGACCATTTTCTGTCTACAGCCGCGGGCCAGTCCGTCCGGGGTAATACCACACTCTCGCGGAAGATTGACAACTGAGCGGCGGCAATGTGCTCTGAGTGGGTTTGGGATTTTCTTTGGCAGCGACCAAGCTGTACCACTGATATTGCAAAGGTCCATGGGCGGCATTAACACTTACTATCAGGTGTGCTGTAGTAAAAAAATCATTATTTCTCCCTAAAAAGTGGAAAGAGATATCTATCTCTTTGATTGACATCTGTCATCTGTCATCATCATTGACATCTGTCAAAGGTCCGGCCTCAAGATTGCGTAGGTCTCCCCATCGCTGCCTACATTTACTCCCATTATATTTTTATAAAAAATGCAAATAGCATTGAGTTTAATTCTAACCTGTACAGCGCTTATAACTTGTTTCATTATTGAAGGCTGTTTTTCATTTTTGTTCTTGACTTCTCCACGTGGCTTTGACTTCAATATATCGAATAGTGCTGGTCTACGGCTCACACCGGACGTGCCTGCAATTGTAATGACAAATCGATCATGATACTTTTGTACAACAATTTGTTCATAATAATCACGAAATAAAAATTTAAACAAATTATATTACCGTGTATAGTCTGCTGATACATAGGATGTGCTTGACCATCATCGTTAGAGCCACGTCGTTTGCGCTCGCCCACTGATTGAGTGCTTCGGGTAATAGCCGCATCAAGGCGTTGCTCTGAAAATTAAAAATAGTTGAATAATTTAAGAAACTACGAAATACATCAAAAAGTATATGAAGTTAAATATTATTCTGTCGGTACCAGTATTAGTTGCAGACCTCCTTCACAATTGGAAGCGAATAGACTAACTATATCACGTTGGTCAGACAGTATATTTTTTATAATTTATAGCATAAAACTAAATCCTTACTAATATTATAAATGCAAAAGTAACTCTGTCTGTCTATCTGTCGCTCTTTCATGCCAAAACTACTGAACCAATCTAAATTAAATTTGGCACACAAATACTCTAGAGCCTGATAAAGGACATACTACGGCTACTTTTTAATGCAAAAAAAAGGATTGTAAAGGGGGATGAAACGTTGTAAGGAATTATCGTCATTTTTAAAGCCAGAAACTTAAAACTTATTTTTAGGCTATTGATTAGATATAAATAAATATGACATTAAAATTTCGTAAAAATATTACC
Organism: Lymantria monacha; assembly: GCA_905163515.2. NCBI lineage: Eukaryota > Metazoa > Arthropoda > Insecta > Lepidoptera > Erebidae > Lymantria > Lymantria monacha. The sequence continues at coordinate 34,697,362 of LR991081.1, forward strand.
CTTAAGGGACAAAATAAAAATAGGGAATGAAAAACTTTAGGATAGCAACTTTTAACGCGGGCGAAGCCGCGGGCAGAAGCTAGTATGATATAATACTAATTTATTGCTGGAAAAAGGCAAAAAAATATTTTAAAAATCTATCAAAAACAATTTTGATTGATTTTTTTAAATACTACATTCAAAGTCAACTTATTTCATTCAATAATTTATTTTAAATTATTGTAAATTAAATTATAAAAAAACATTGTTTTTACTGATAAAGGATTGATATCGTTTATCAGTATTTTTTGAGTTTCATAATTGCAATCGATAAACTATTTTTAAATTGCTAAAAAAATTTAAGACATTTAAGACAATTTTGATGGGAATCAATCACAAAATATGTGAATCTAATATTTGTGTATAATTTGTAAATCGTAAAATGGATTTCCGTGTGGTGACGGAGTAGGAATACAATTCACCACATCTTACCCGTGGGTGATTGTAAGAGACCACTAAGGGATAAAAAAACGCATGTCTATGCAAGAGAAGGAAAACTCGAAACAAAACCCTATATCGACACGTATGACCAGCATGATATAGTAGATCAATTTCCCTACCATTACGGAGGAGGCTCGAGTCCAACAGTGGGACATGTATGAGATGATGAAAATGGCATAAGACCGTCGAAACAGTTAAAAAGTTTTATAGTGGTAGGACCACGCTGTGGACAGTTCTCTGTCTATAGCCACGGGCCGGTCCGTCCGGGGTAGTACCACAGTCTCTCAGAAGATCGACGTGTGAGTAATGGCAATGTGGTATTGCGCTTCGTTTGTTGAGCGAGAGAGCTGGAAGCACAACTGGGGTGGGTTTGGGATTGGCAGGCAGCTATTGCTAAAATACTTTTTTTTTATATAAATAATATATAAAAAAAAAGTATTTTAGCAATATCGTATGTGTTATAAATAAACTCATTTGCAAAAAAAACGGGCGGTTTTGATTTTCATTCATATTTAAAAAGATACAATACCAAAAAGGTTTCAATCGTTTGTACACGTTACTGGCCGGTTTTAAAAATGCTGTGGTATTTAAAAAAGTACGTTCTAAATTCAATTTTTCATTTGATGTTCATTTTTACAGAAAACCCCTTTTTATCCTACATTTTTGGCGCGAAGTTCCAGAAGTTAACATCGACTTTCATAACTTTTATTCAATTTTTATCGATTAATTTCATATCCTTGACTGTCAAAGCTTTATTTAATGCTGTTTGGCTGTATCAAAAATGGTAGATAAAGTGGTAAAAGCTACCAAAATTATCGCGCTGCTTGAAGAGGGTTGCAGCCAATGTTTCGTGGCTAGGAGGCTAAATGTTAGTCGCTCGACAGTCCAAAGGACCTGGCAGCGATATCAGGAGACTGGTTCCGTCGAGAGAAGGCCTGGTTCTGGAAGAAAACCATGTACCCAACCACGGGATGATCGTTTTCTTGTGAGTCGCGCATTGAGAAATCGCAAATCTTCGTATGTGGATCTTAAGAACAACCTCCAAGAAGTAAGAAATGTGCATATTAGTCTATGGACGGTCAGGAGGAGGCTTCTCGCTGCCAATATACGCAGTCACCGCCCGGCCCGCGGCCCCAAATTACTCCGTGAGCACAGAGTTCACAGGCTTAGGTTCGCTAGAAATTGTGAATCATGGACTCAAGACGATTGGAATAGGGTTTTGTTCTCTGATGAAGCCAGGATATCTCTGTTCGGTGAAGATCGACGTCGGCGAGTGCTAAGAAGACAAGGAGAACGCTTTGCAGAGGCATGTTTCGAAGAAATCACACCTTATAGTGGGGGCTCTGTTATGTTTTGGGCAGGAATAAATTCAATGGATCGTACAGAGTTAGTCTTCATTGAAAACGGCTCACTGACTGGGCATCGATACATAACGGAAGTTCTAATTTCTCATGCACAACCCGCATTGGCCGCTCTAGGTGAAGACTCGATTTTTATGGACGACAATGCTCGCGCCCACCGATCCCGCGATGTTAATGCGTATGTGCAAGAGGTCGGCATTCGTCGTTTGGATTGGCCAGCTCGAAGTCCCGACCTCAATCCCATAGAGCATGTCTGGGACGTTCTGAAACGGCGTGTGAGATCAGTACACCCGGCTCCGCAGACCATCAGAGAGCTGAAGAATGTGATTACTGCGGAGTGGGAACGTATTCCGCAAGCAAGTATCCGGGATATACTCGCTAGCATGCCCAGACGAATTCAAGCTGTGATTTTAGCTAGAGGGGGTCACACTCGATACTAAACATTTATCTGCTTTTACTTTATTAAAGAAAAACAAACAAAAAAACTTTTTTATTTTTACTTCATGAGCATATGCACTACTAGCGAATATACACTACTAGCGAGGTTTAGCATTATTTCCCATAAATTGTATCTAAATTTTATGAAATACTGATGAAAACGATTATTTTCTTATTAATTTACCAAATTGTGTGGATAAAACTACCTATAATTATCAAACAAAGAAATATTAACATTTGAAATGGTTCATTGCTTAGGTGCCCGTTTTTTTTTGCAAATGAGTGTATATACACCTATTTTTAAATTGTAATCTATTGGGCGAGCCTCATTCTCAGTATTACTAATTATTATTATATGCCCACATGGGTGTGGGCTCGCGCTTATTATTTGATGTACACGCACACACGTATTGAGAGCTTACTTTGAAAAAAATACATTAATAAATAAATACTACGGATACTCTTGAAAGATATATATATTATCTTATGTATCGTAAATATTTGTAACAAAAAAAATATTATTTTAAGCTGTTGGTCTCTCGATAAATTAAAATATATATATATATATATTTATTTCATGTTACATGAACATTCATAAATGTACTTCTCACATTTTAATCGACCTATAATCGATAAAGAGACATTAAAACAATAATGATAAATTGCCAAAAAATCTAATAATTCATTCTATGCAATTTGTTTCAAGTCTCACATAATTTAGAAATGTATATAATAGAAATATTAAAGAGAATTTGGGGACACTGACCTTTCTTATATAAACGACTGATAGAACACATGTCATATTTCCCCGAAGTCTGAAGAAACCATACAACTATACTAGTTACTTTGAACCGTCTGACTGACGATGCAAATCATTACAGTGCATATTTAATAATGTGTCTGCTCGTATTATATTACTCAATGTATATAAGGTCCCGTTCGCAAAAATATTATAATATAGTTGGCTATATTGAAACTAATTTATTGCTACTTATGTTGAATATTTTTAAATTAAAATCAGTCAAGTAGTTATTTTAAGCTGAATATTCTTTATTATTGAAATAGCTGAGGCAATTAATGCCGGGTTTTGGAATAACCAAAAGTTAAGAAACAACTGCATAACAACAAGCTTAGTGTATTTGAATTTGGATTAATTTATTTTTTGTGAACACATGCCTGTATATCAGAATAAGTAAGAGGTCATAAGTCAACGTATAACTGCGGGCACGGGATAATCATTATTTAATTCTATAGTGCATTGTCATTTTGCTATGTGGTAGCGGCTACGAATACTAGCAACTCCTACTTTGCTCGTGGATGTCGTAAAAGACGACTTAGAGCCTTATAACGACTTAGGCCAGCTCCCTCTGATGCCATTTGGTCAACAATTACATTCCCAAGGAGGGTTGACGTCTGGCAGGCGACCGGTCATAAAACTGTTGCCAATAACTTATACAATATTTACTATGAAAGAAGAGTACATATTGTATCGACCCCAAGTAATTGGGATAAGAGTAGGAGAATGATGAGTGCATTGTCATTTATGGCAAAAAAGATCCAATAACCTACATAAACCTGGCCAATACGAGAAAATTGAATATTATGCTATAAGGTATGAAGAAAATTGTTCAGATTCAAATAATTAGATGTCAACGTATCTAACGTTGTTAGATCAACGTATTCGACTGAAGGACTATGTATCCAGGAGCATGAATAAATATTATGAAAAAAAAAAAAGCAATTTTTTATTGGAGTTGTGTGTTAATCAGCAGAATTAGAGAATGATATAAAAAGAGGTCGTTAATTACTAGTACGAATAATCACCCAGCACGATGCTACAACAGAAAGCGTAGCTTCGATCAAGTTTGCATCGAATATTTATAAAGAATTAAAGATTTATGATGTAGGTATCCTCAACAATAGGAAGAAAAAAAATAGCTCACTTTGGGCACGCTTTTCACACGATTTTGTTTTGACTTTTTTCTTTTGTTAATTTTTATGACATCTGAGGGAAAGAAGTTTTGATGAACCATATTCTGACTTCGTCCTCTCAAGGACATATACAATAGGTATACGTAATATTAGAATTTGTTATGATTTTAACCGGCTACTAAACGTTTCGCTTCACAATAATATCTATGTTTAGGTAAAAAAGATTTTATCTGGCTTAGACAAACATGGTAGATAACGTTACTCTATTATACTATAGACACAGCGATATCAAGGCCGAAACCATGTTTAATATGTAACCGTAACATATTCGTTCGTGTCCGAGTAATGTTAATTTACAGTGATGTAAATACAGGAATATTTGAATGAACAGCTTGAAAACCACCAGATGGAAATATTATTACATACGTAAGATCTTAATTGAAAATGAGATTATGATTAAAGTTATGGTTAATTTATTAAGATGTTCGAAGCGCGTGAATACATGCAGACTGGTCGCTATGCGGATGTCTGGAGATGCGACAACTTAGGCATTAATAAACCACACTGGGCAACACCAGGTGCAAAATCACGGCATACAAGACTGAGGTTACGATTACAGTGTTCTCATTAAATAAATAACTTTGTGATATTGGTGCCTAGTTCTTCTTGGCTGCTTTATTTGGCTAATATAATTTTTCGCTTACTTTATCTATTGTAAATTAGCGTTTTGAGCGTGGCTTTGCTCCCACAATAATTCAACCATATTGAATTGAGTAAATTTTACCTGATTTTATTTTCAAACACATACAATCCAAACGCGGTATCAACGTTCCTCAAAACTTAAGAATGGTGGATTATATTTGATGTTAATTTATCTGTTGAATAGATATATATGTGTAAAAAAATACATACCATTTTCCGTTTGGTGACGGAGTAAGAATACTATTCACCACCCCATATCTTACCCGTGGGTGATCGTATGAGACGACTAAAGGATATAAAACGCATATAACATCTATGCGAGAGAAGGAAAACTCGAAACAAAACCCTATACCAACACGTCTGACCAACGCGGTATAGTTGGTTAATTTCCCTCCCATTACGGAGGAGGCCCGAGCCCAACAGTGGGACATTTATGGGCTGTGATGATGATGATGATGAAAAAAAAATCATAGTGTCTGGACGCCCGCAATAATGCAACTTCACGGGTTCATACTTTAACTGGGAAAAGATTACGAATAATTATTTTCATATACCAATTCATTTTGATAAGCATAGGTTTGACAAGTCACGCAAGTCTAGGTTTACACTCAGTAGACGGTAATAGACTATTCCCCCTATTTGGCGAGACTAAAAATAAAGACGGTAGACTACAAGTACATAGACCTATGCTTAACCGTAACGAATAACTATAAAAAAAAATATAAATTATAACATACTAACCGCATACCAGCCACGGTGTCTAGTGTGAATGGACCCAACTACGCGAGACAATGTCGGTGTGAGAACAGACATACGTACATTGTTAATTTCCTTGCTCTCATAATCCGATGGCACGGTAACCCGACACGACCGCAGAGAGCTCTGAACCACAGACCGACGGATACTAACAATAATAAGTGTCCTCCGAATTATGGAATCTAATATCTACAATATCAGTCAATGCATCCAGTACCGGTACACATCCTCCTACAGTAGAATTTCTTCCAAGCTGGTCTCACTAAGCATAATCTCACTCTCAAAATATCTATTTTGGGAAATTAATGAGAAATGACAACGTTTATAAGAAATCCGAAAACGCTGTCGTTCTGCAAACAAAAAAACCGACAACAGATAAATATCCATTACGATATTTTTGATTGTTTTTGACATACTGTGTTACGGCCACACTGCCTAAACCCTTAAGAGTTGATGGAAAGGGGACTTGAAAGCCCTTATTAGACGTATTTGCCGTACCCATTTGAGCCACCAGCTACCCTAACTGAAACCCTGATTTTACGACGGGTTACCCTTTCAGCTCCTAACCGATGAGACGCGACATCCCCCTTACCACGTACGTTGACTTACTCTCGGTATGACCATCTGCAACCTCTCTGCTAACAATATTATAGAAACTTTTTTTTTTCTTTGCGGTTAAATATTATCAAATAATTCAAATATTATCGAACCTACCATAAAATAAATACATGTTATTTGTCGCTTTATTGGTGTATCATAATAGTAATTATTTTACTGAAATACACAAATCTTCTACAATAATAGAGAAGCCTCCGTGAGCGAATCTGGCTTGCATTTGGCGGATTGTGCGAAAGGCACGCTACAATTTACCTATTCAATACAAGAACAAGACACGTGTCTCATCATCATTCTCCTACTCTTATCCCAATTACTTGGGGTCAATACAATATGTACTCTTCTTTCATAGTACATATTGTAAAAGTTATTGGCAATAGTTTTATGACCGGCCGCCTGCCAGACGTCAACCCTCCTTGGGAATGTAATTGTCGACCAAATGGCATCAGATGAAATTGGCCCAGGTCGTTATATCTTCGAATCTCTCTTAGTCGTCTTTTATGACATCCACGAGCAAAGTAAGGATTGGTAGTATTTGTAGCCGCTACCATACAGCTAACAAGACAATATAAAACAAGACACGTGTCTATTACTAAATAAATATTTTCAATATTTTTTATGATTAGCTATATAAGGTATTTTCCTTAAACTATCTTAATGTCTTACTCTGACACAGTTATGTAAATCATCGAATAAGTGTATACGAATATGTGAATAGCAACTTAAGTTGGCAGACTTGCTTGAAATATGTAGGTGAGCTGTAATTTTACTGTGGTAAGCAATTTGTGAATATGCTGCGTATACACATACATACATATCATCACGCCATACCCCTTGCTGCGTATAATACAAACAATTAAGCAATGAAGAACATCAAATATATAGATATTCAGTATCCAACGTTCATGATAAACAAATTGAACATTAGTCCTAATTTAAGACAGCATCGATGGTGTAGTGGTTAAGAAACCGACCTTCCGTGCCAGCGCCATTCGATTCCCACCCAGGGCAATACTTTGTGCAATCCACAAACTGTTGTTCTGAATCTGGGTGTAATTTGTCTCATCAGTTAATTGCATGATTGTAAAGTAACCAGCAATACCTTAGTGTGGGTGGCAATTAAAAAAAATCAACATCAATCGCGCTCAATATTATATAGCTACCTGTGTAACAATGATATAATAATATACTTAAAATAAAGCATATTGTTAAATTAATTACAGAAATAAAACAATTAAAATAATATCTGAGACAAACAAAACAAGGTATATATAAATATTACTTACAATTACTTATACGAGTAGATGAAACTATTTTTGTGGGTGTTCCAAGAGTGAATGTCATGAGGTCTTCGGTTCGAATTCGTGGTGAAGTATAAAAAAATATTAATTGAGCTTCAGTATGTTTTTTTTAGTATTTATTTACCTTTAGTCATAATATAGATAGATATCTTTGATTCGTTTATATCAGCAGTCTGTTCTTCTATTACTTGGGGTCAACGATTAAAAAGTGCTGAAGACTTTAGTTGTATGTTTGGACGCACTAATCTCAGGAAAAATGTATTCTGTGTGGTATCAGGTTAAGAATCAAATTCATCACCCACTTTTTTGCCCACAACTGTCGTAAACGATGTTGATACAGATTCTTTAAAAGAAAAGGAAATCTTGAAATCTCTAGATAGATTCTTTTCTTTAAAAGAAAAGGAAATCTTATCGTACAGATTCTTTAAAAGAAAAGGAAATCTTGAAATCTTGAAATCTCTAGATCTCCCTATACCCGACTGACCAGCAACCGGTACAGTATGCCGATTGACTCTTATTATAGAGAAGGCCAGAACTCAGCAGTAGAACGTATATACGCTGAGATGAATCTCAGGCAACAAGCTTTTTTGCCATACACCGAGTAAAATACCCAGACATCGTGTAATATTGAAAATTGTATAGATGGAAAATCGATATCATATTTTTAGCCCCATAACAAATTTGTTACTCGCGTTTTCACCACAATTAAAAGCGTTTACCAAGATTTTCATAAGTTCAAAGCCTTCTGTCACCAATGGAAACCACTGTTGATATAGACCTATAGGCGTTTTAATAATGGATACCCATTAGTTAGGGTGATTATTTTCAACAATTTTTCCGGCCCCATGGAATTTTGTTGCAAGTACCCAAAAAAACATTCCCTGAAAATTTGGATCTTTAATATTAATACATATTAAAGACCAAGGCGTGTAAAGATTTCGCATTGAATAAACACGCGTCAAATTATAAAAAATAACATAAATCCATCTATGGTCGAAGCGATGCTAAGAAATACCACTGAGTTATAGAAATTTAAAGATAAAAATCAGAGTTTCCGTGTATTTTTAATTAATAAGGGCAATCTTTACACGCCTTGGTCGAGGATTTAATAATAAAGGCCCAAATTTTCAAGGAATTCTTTTTTGGGTACTTGCAACAAAATTTCACGATGGTACCGAAAAAAAATAGGTTAAAAAATTAAATCACCCTAAGGTATGTGTTAGTCCCCAAAATAACGTGTATTATATAAAATAGATAATACGCACTGTCTACATGTGGCAGTTATACGTGACATTTTAGTTAACCAATTAGTATATATAATTTAAAAACCGAAATTGTATTAAATAAGCAGACATACTTGGGTATAATATAAATACTGTTTCGAGAAACTCTCACGTTTAATACCGACCCTTATTGCTGAATGCTTGGCGCACTTCCAGCTCGGCATAAGAAACTAATATGTAGTTGTAGATATAGTTTGGCAAACATTACGTCTGACTACTACACTCTTCGCGAATAATAAATCTATATTTACAAACTGCGAACATCGCAAACGTTGTTTTATTTATAAAAAACCTATGTGCTCGGCTAGGCTTTGGCGGTCTCTTATTACCAATAGTACAATATTTTTATATTCTGGAATACATTTTGCGATAAAATAACTACCTGCCCCGGCAGTAGGTAGGCGAACGGAACACCGCGAGGTTTTAGTGGCTAGACAGTGATTAGCATAAGAAATTCGGAATAGCCCTTCTGTCCGACGGCGAAGGTGTAACTCTAAAGGGTTTGTCCGCACAAAAAGGGTATTACAACAAATAGGGTAGGTTTTACAACAAATAGCAACGGGCTTGGTCATAGCTATCGCAGTTACATTTTGCATTTGAAGTTGGAACACGATGTGCAACGAGAGGTGAAATGTAATATAAATAACCTGTTAAATCTCTTAGAATCAATAAATAAAGAAAAAAAATTAACCGACATTACTATTTAACAGAACGTAATGCTGACAGCATTTCGTTCATAGTACGTCCTGTTAAAAACACAAAGATCATGTGCAACTTAGTTCATTTCAAATACACTTACCCCGTTTCTGTCGTCTGTCATCGGTGACACGCCGTACATCCTTTAGATGCTTTGTCGATGTCTTCTTAGATGGTTCTTTTTGTTTGATGCCAGTTGCAGCACTCCACGTCCCTGATCGTGCTCTTTCCCTAACAACGCCTTTATCCAACGATTTGATGACATCAATATTCTTTGGAGCTTGTTTAATAGGCTTGTCGGTACATTCCTCTTGCATCTGTATCTGCTGTAGAAGAAAAATATTGCAGTGATAAGTGACAGCCAACTTTAATTCAAGGAACGCACAATTACGGTCAATATTTGTTTATGTGGAACTACGCATTCTGTGATCATGGTTTATTGAACATTGATCTTAGAAACATTCACGTTATAGTAATGTAGAGACGCAATTATTAGGATTACGTGAATAAGTATTAAGTTTTTAGAACTGTAAGATAGATAGTACTTACTTTTTCTATAGGTCTCTTCACCCAGATATCTTCAGAGCTTGTGGGTATTCCATCTACCGTAGATCTAATCTCAATTAAGCTACTATCAAAATAATTCTTATCGTGGTGGAGATTCTGTTTTTCAAAAATGGTACGTACGTTAGGACGCTGCTCTTCAGCGCCTTTGGTACCAAAATGAACAGTATGAGCGTTATGTACGTGCTTACGTAAGATGCGTTCAACAGATGGTGGCGCAGGTGCTTTGGTAACTAAAAACTTATGCCGGGCTCCCATCACAGTTCGTTTAGGAATTTCATTGTCGTCCGTAACAATCTTACTGTCGATAGTTATTGAATCACTTACACTACACTCACTTACATTTGCATTTTGATCTGGTGTTGAGTCATTGAAGGCTAGATTTTTAACCGATTTATCTGTATCTACCCCGACAGTTATCGTAGCCCTAGAGGCCATTAGGGCAGCCAACAAATTGCCTTCTTTTTTTTCATCATCTTCATCTTCCTCACGACATTGTGATAATCGCCGTCGCTCCGGAAATGGAAATGGTGAACCAGAATTAGCATTGCGACTTGAAAGATTATTACAATGGTTCATGAAATAATGCTGGAAGAAACTGTCTGTATCAGTGGCATCTGTGCTGTCCCCTTGTATAATATCCTTCAGAGCGGCTAGTGATGTGATAGTATTGTAGTTAAAAGCGTTTGCTAACTCTTCATTATCTGAGGAGATATCTGAGGCGTTACCACCATCATCATTTTGTTTGGTAGTTGGGCCACTTACTTCTTCCAAACTGGCATTATCGTTTTGTACTTCTGCTTTTTTCTTCTTCTCATTTTTACGTCCGCTCTTCTTAACTTTAGCATTAGAGTTCAACTTTTTTTCGGTATCCATTGAGCAGCATGTGCCTTTATAACTTCAACCAAAATTAGGGTCTATTTTCGAAATTGATAAATATTTTAAGACACTATAAAGTTACTTAACACAATTATATCACAAAGTCACATGATAATACAATTTAATTTCATTTGTTAAGTAATATCGTAACAGGATTCGTGTCTTCCGTCACCGAACGCATGGCACGATGTTGTTGAACGATTGCAAATTATTTTCAACGAACATTTTACCAATCTGAAAATTGAGTATTTACAATTATATGGTCATATCCCTCTCCAATATTATTGCAAAATAATAATCCACAGCCGTTGTGGGTAGACAAATGTTATATCAATATGTACCCCTGCATTAGTCTTGAAACAAGCAATCTTCTATCTATATATATATATATATATAAGAGATTTCCGCCTATTAAATATAGCTCATACAGACTTGATTTTCGGTTGGCATATTTGTGTTACGACACAGAGGTAAACTAAGAACGGCTTTTTTTTAAATTCTACCCCTAAAGGCACCAGGTTAGGTGCTAACCTAAAAAAATCTACATTTTCCAATACTGCCCCTACAGATTTGGAGTTTGGTATGGACTTTCTTTCTGCTCTGTAAAGGTCAGATGAAGTAGGATTTGAAGAAATTCCTTCTCCGAAAGGAATTCTATGTCGCGAAAGTAAACTACACAACTGAACTACGTAACCGAAGCGAAGCGAGAGCGGGTCGCTAGACTTATTATAGGCGGAAGAAGATATTAGGATTACAATTATTTTTGTTAGATTGACGATACATCGATTAGATACGGTCTTAAGATATATTTTAACAATTGAAAATAAGTCCCTCTTTTAGTTCAAGAATGGATCCTTTTTTAAACCTACAAAAATCCACATCTTACTCTAAATAGCGAATCTTATATAATATATGTTACATAAAATATTTTAAAACCAATATACAATGCATTACCGCCAGACACGATAGTTCGTTTAAGAATTAGGTAAACGTCGTGGAGTAGCTTGTCTATATTTACGTTATTTGTGGTACTATTTTAAGAATTTTAGTTAGCAGACAAACTAATCCAATGTGCCAGACATCCCCACAGACATGATATAACTCGATATGAGCTCCATTGCAAGCGTAGGTTTTGTATGTGAGCCTCGACGAGCGCTTTAGAGGTAATAATCTTTAGTCATTTTATAATATTTTTATAATATATTGTTAGAATTACTGAGAGGTTGGGGAGGAACTTAAAATATGAGATAATACTCTACTTAACAGACATATTTAGTAGAATGTGCATTGTAACCCAAGCATTTTTATTAATCAAAGTAATCATCCATGCAATAAATACATCTTTTGGCAAGGCAGTGTCCTAATTATGCCCTTCTTGAAGAAGTAAGCTGAGAAGATGAAAACTTTCTAAGGCATTTATTACTGGTATTGAATTACCTGCCAAAAAATTCCCAAATTCTTAATATCACCGACCATGGGATTAATTTTTAGATAAAAATTATAGAACGGAGGCAGACCAACCAATAGCGGGTTGTACATTCGTTTGTAGTGTCGTCACGTAAGCGTCGTTTTATCTTGGATGGCGCTTATGCCACGTTTTGCCTCGACAAATATTTATTACTAGCTTTCGCCCTTGACTTCGTCCACGCAGAAATCATCTCTGATGATAGAGTTAAATAGAAAAAGCAATGCAAGGTGTTAAAGGTTTGTCGCTAGGACGATGGTTAACAGCGTCAGAAACTGGGATGCGATCGCCGCCTTCTGCGAGTTAGTTGTCTAACGGAATAAGGCAATAGGGTGGGTCCGAGAGAAAATACTCTCCTTTGACACGCTCTATCGTCGGTGCTTTGGGCGGCGCAAGCGTGAGTACCTGTATTGAGGTTCACTGCATGAGGGCTTCGACTCGAGATGATACCCGGTTGCGGTGGCCCACCCGCATAACGTAGATGTACGTGTACGGCGCGCTATGGGGTCACGCGTCACCTCGAACGGTTTGGGCGCGGTGTGTCTATATACCATAGCAGGTCACTAAAGAAAAAGGTTGTTCAAAGTTCTATTCATTCTACAAATTATATTGCCTTTAATATACTATTTACGGTATGACCATAGGATAAAAATATAATTATCGCCACCCTTTATTTGACTGTTTTGTTTCACCAGCAGAGTTGCGACCTTGTTATTGTACGTAATTAACGAAGAATATTTGTACGTAATTTGAAAAGAATCGATAAAGATTTTTTCTGCCCATACACACTTTACCACTTTGTTTAACAACGAGAGGAGAGGATGAATTCCGCCTCTTAGAGGCGGAATTCATAAAATCCTTTCATATTGAATCTCTGTCATAAAAAAAACGTGCGTCAAAATTTAATGTTTCTAGCTTTAATAGTTTCGGTTTGGCGGTAATGAGTCGTTCAACCCGCTTCACAGGCCTAATTTACACAACCAGAGGGTGAAAATTGACAAATACCGGATATTACCATAGAATATTTGATTCAACTCGTAATTTGAAAAGATTCAATAAAGATTTTTTTCTCCCTATACAAACTTTGCCACTCTGTTCCACCCCCTTAGGGGTGTAATTTCGTAAAATCTTTTCTTAGTAAATACGTCATAGAAAGAAACCACTGTCAAAATTTCAGGTTGCCAGCTTCCATAATATCGGCTTGGCGATAAAGACTTAATGAGTCGTCCAATCCACTTCGCAGGCCTAATTTACACCCCCAGAGGGTGAAAATTAACAAATGCTGTAACACGTGTTTATTTATTTTTACTGAAGATAATTTGTACATAATTTGAAAAGAATCGATAAAGATTTTCTTCTCCGATTTTTTTTTTAATTGACATTACTTTTTGTTTATAAACCAATTGACATGAAATAAAGCCTAAATGTTAAGTGAAGCTTACCACAATATATTAGCGAAAACCGCGTCTAAATCGGATAAGCCGTTTCTGAAATTAGCGGGCACAAACGCACAGACAAACAGATAAACAGATAAAAATTTTAACAATCATTGTTTTGGTTTCTATTTGTGTTGATAAAGGTCCCAGTAATATTTTTTCTCATATATCTTCCATGTACAGACAGCGATCCGTAACATATTTATTATATGTATAGATAGATATTCAAATATTCGAATTTTTAATGTACACATTATGATAAAAAGGATCAAAGTAACGCTAATCATCAGAAGAGAAGCTGATTTTGATAGGAATTGCTTTTAAATATAAATTTTAAATAAAATTGATATGAGATGAATAAATAGCCAACACTGCAAAATGAAAATTTCACAGGTAAAGATCTATTATTAATTAAATATCTAGTACATTTAATTATTTACTATATCTATTATTAATTACTAGACCTTTTATTAATTACTGGCCTATTATTAATAACTAGACCTTTTATTAATTACTGGCCTATTATAAATTACTTAATGTTAGTAAGACCACACTATTGAGTTTCCTGTCTCCCTCGAGCCGGTCCGTCCCTGCTGGTACCACATTCTCGCAGAAAATCAACATGTGAGCAGTGGCATGAGCTGTTGCGCTGCGTTCAGTGAGTGAGAAAGCCGGCAGCGGTTTAGCTGTACCATTGGTAATACAAAGGCCCATATGCGGGAATAACACTTACCATCAGATGTGCTATTAGCTCGTTTACCACCATCAGAAATAAAAAAAAATAGCTATGGCAGCAGCTTCTCATTCATGGAATAGTATTATAGATATGCAGCAATAATGCTATTATTTTATTTGAAATATTACGTCATTCCGTGATATTATTAATAATATCAGTATTAATAATATCCATAATACATCAATGACAATTTTGTTATCATAGAAATTGTTTCAAGACAATTTCCTTGTCAACAAGGGCGACTACGCAGAACGCTAGACGGCCATTCATACATTATATTTTGCCCGATTTGATAACACTTAAAAACACTGATCCGCTACTATTTGTTGCAGCATTATGCATACTTATAGTCTATTACCGGTTTCTATAATATATTTGATACAATAAGATTTTTTTGTACCCATCTGGTAGCTTCTGGGATTACCTCGTTTAAACAAATAAACTTTTTAGCTTTATATCTTTTACAACTTTACTCATTTTTGAAATAAAACTATTTTACGGATTCTATAGCGTTTGTATTTGATTTTTAATTTCCCGACGTTTTAAACAGTTTACAGCGTTCATGGTCACGGGAGGACTAAGGTGTCTCACGTCCAACAAGTCATCGTTATTACAGAGATTTATATCTACCCGCTACAGTATCAGTTATTAAATTTTGACCCAAATATTTGCGTAAATATCAGAAACTTTACTCATTTGTAAACAGAGGTAGCTCAGCTGATCAACTCGCAACTTTACTCGCTTGGAGTGTGATAATAAATTAGTCCCTTAAGCGTTTTACGTCGTAATCCAATTTACAGAGACCACTCCATGGAATGGTACATGGTGGTAACTGCTAGGAATACTATCTGCCCTTATTTTGCTTCTGGATGTCGTAAAAGACTACTAAATGCTTTACATCGCTCTGCGTCATATTAAGTACGTAACAACAAATCAGTTCTTGACAAGGTACGTTACATTTAGCAGATTGATCATTGCAAATTGCAGAATAGATACACACATCTATAATGTAGTGTAATCTTTAGACGAAAAGTCTAAGTACCTATTGTACACAAATTTTACGGCGATGAGTACATAACGTGATTTATTGCTCAAATCATTGCTCAAGTACCTATATATTTAAAACTAATTACGCATGCATGAGATCACTATACGATAGTTTGAGTTGACGATTCATACATGTAACAAAACTATTATGGAGACACCGGCCGCGGTAATTTTAAGTTTGTCAATAATTATTAACTGCTGTTGATAAAAAAAAACATTATGAAACGTAAATTGTCATTTTCAAATTCCATTCCGTTGAAATTGCTAGTCGACTGTAATGTCACAATTATTTTTACAATCTTTCATACTATGTTGTTAGATGTTATTGAAATGAAAAATATATGTTTGCGTCACATAATAGAGAGATCCTGTCCCCGTGTGGCGACGGGAAAAGAATACAATTGTCGTCATCCCTTACTTGCCCGTGGAAGTCGTAAAAAGAGTGGGCAGCGACTGTCTCCCGGGAAACTTAATAACATCCACCGCGATCGCCAATCCGCCGGCCAAGCGTGGCGCTTATTGCGTTATTATCGCTCTTATTGGTCGTACCGTAATGTTATATATAGCCTAAAACGTTCTATAATAAGTGGGCTACACAATACTTTCCTTTTTGAGTAGGCTGTGGTCTGGATACACACAGCTTGTTCCGTCAGGGGCGACGGAAGGGCAGCGCGTGGCCCCATAACCCACCGTATTCCCTCCCTATCGCTTCCTTGACATCCGTGGCTATCCCGGCGAGTTACTCTTTCGGGTACCATTCCCCGCCGATGCCCAGGCTGCAGGCCGGAGCGCGCGGTCAGCCTCTCTGCGGGTAACGGACTATTGCCTGGTCCAGTAACCCGCGCGGCCTCGGCTAGGGCGACATCGGGCACAGGGACTCGCGCCTGCGCCGCTCCAGGCGTCGGCGGCGAGCGTGTCACCGAAGAGGATTTCCTCTCATAGCCGCCCCGTCCGACCGCGTTCCAGTTCCTGATGCTGTCGAGCATCACCTTAGCGATGGTCGGCACCGATGATTGCGACGAGTTCACGGCGCTGCTCTGCCCAGGCCACACAGACCTCGAGCATGTGCTGCGCTGTGTCCGCGTCGCAATCGCAGTGGTGGCAGGACGGTGTCCTCGCCTTCCTCACGACCGTGTGCAAGTACTTGGCGAAGCAACCATGCCTTGTCAAGACCTGCACCAGTCGGAAGGAAATGACCCCGTACTGCCGACTTAACCACATATGTAGGTCAAATATGCGTACACAACTTTAAAAGAGTAATTCTTGTATATTTCTTGTATATTTGTAATTCTTGTATATATATTTTCTAATGCAATTATTTCTCATGTGATTTTTAGTAAGTAATATTTCGCATTGAACTGCATTAATATCTGTGTGTGATAGATTGTTTTGAAGACTCCTCTAATAACAAAAAACAATTATACAATTAAAAATTAACATTTTCATTAGAAACCTCTTGATTCTATCGCGTGTATCAACCTTGTTTATCAAAGTCAATAAACATAGAGTTACTAAATTACGTAATAAATGCTCTATTAACGATGCGAGCAGCACGCACATTAGTCTTCTACTATACTTATAAATATTTTTCATATACCTATTTTGACAACGGTTCTATCTGTAGATAAGAATTTCCTTTTTTAAATTAATTTCTGCGTAAAATTATAACGCAATCTTGTAAATCTTTGTGGCATTCTCCAGATTTACCTTCACCAAACAAACAAGTACGCCTGATGTCGAGACGATACCCGAAAGGGCAACACGCCGGACGGGCCAATGACGACAAAGACCGAGTTCTAGCTGTCTGCCCGCACGGTATAGAAAGGTACGTTGCAGAGTAGGATATGGAATCGCTCGTCTCCGCCTCCGTCACCCCGGACGAATCGGGCGGAGTGTGAATATACCATAGCCTGCCACAATAAAAAAAAACATATAGGTAAACGCGAACCTTCAAATAAAAAATTTAAGAGAAATTACGTCGGCTAGATATTGGTAATTAAGTTTGCGTGGCTTTCAGCCGAATAAGAGCCCGTGTAAAATTTCTATTACCTATACGATGACGATACATTAAAGGTCTTTAATTGTACTCTATCAGTAGTTATACATACTCCACTTTGACATTCAAGTTTAAATATCATCTGAACATTCACTATAATGTAAGTGACAGAACAGAACAGGAGAAATACACTAAAAAATCCATCTAAGTTAAAATTCTCAGAATATGCGAGATTAATATCTAGTATATTCTGAGAATTTCTCATAAAGAAGGGTTCTTAAGAAAAGCGATACATTGACCTTATAATTTTTTTAATACGTGTGGTTACGCACTTCAAGACATAAGCGCGTTAAAGAAGTAAATGTTTGGAATTAATCACAGTATCCATGCTCACAGTCAAGGTGTGACAGACAAGAGTGTGAGGCGATAAAATCCATAGACAATTTTCTCTTATATTTATTCTTTCAAACATTATTATAAAACATCCAATATATATAATATGGCTTTTGCAGTTTATGATGTTTTTGGAGTCATAAAAAACATTAGAAAACTACCAATAACTAGCAGAAAAACTATAAAAAAAAACATTTTACCTTTTTAGACTGTACTTAAGTAAGAATTTTGCTGTGTTAGCGGCTACGAATACTACCAACCCTTACTTTGCTAGTGGATGGATGGACGACTAAGAGCCTTATAACGACCTAGGCCAACTCCAACTGATGCCGTTTGGTCAACAATTACATTCCCAAGGAGGGTAGACGTCAACCCTGTCGCCGGTCATAAAACTATAGCCAATAACTTTTACAATATGTACTATGAAAGAAGAGTACATATTGTATTGACTCCGAGTAATTGGGATGAGAGTAGGAGAATGATGACTTAATTAAGCATATCACATATTATGCCCATGTTATTTTCAACATGTAGGTGGACATTATTTTTATTTCCAAAAATGCATTGCAATACACCAGGAGGCAAAAGGCATTTTAAAATAAATATAAGTATTATCATTTGAAATTATTATGATAGTAGAACAGATCGCTTTACAAGAATTGATTAGGTATCTCTTAAGAATTGAATGCTGCCACACAATTGACTCTCATTCATACAAAATAAAGTAGTTATTAAAGTTATTTTTATAACACTGTTGTTGTAAACAACATATTAAGATATTACTCGAATTGGTCAATGATAACAAAATGATGACGACAACGATACCTGATGAAATTTTATAATTAAATATATAATGACAATTGAATGGTTTTCTATTTCGAATAAAAATATTTACCTTCTTTTTTTTGGGGTGGGTTACGGTCGGCGCACTCCTCGCACCACTCCATCCGGGGTGACAAAGGGGCGTAAGCACGCACACCCGCAAACCCACCCGTGTACCTCACCTTCGTCATTGGACAGGCCACTGGAGAAGCGTGAACTTGTCGTCAGTGGAATACCTCCTGAGGGGTACCCTCTCCTTGAGCGACGCTCGCCGGCGGCGGCTGGCGTCGTCGAGGAGACGCTCCTCGCGCACGCGCTCCGCTGCCTCCTTCCGCGAGACTACTGCCTCGCAGAAGGCTGGGACCGCGTCCTAGTTCCTGACGCCGTCGAGCATCACCCTGACGATGGTCGGCAGCGTCAGGTCGGCACCGATGATTGCGACGAGTACACGGCGCTGCTCTGCCCAAGCGGCATAAGCCTCAAGCGTATGCTGCGCCGTATCCTCGTCGCAATCGCAGTGGTGGCAGGACGGTGTAATCTCCCTTCTGACGATTGTGTGCAGGTATTTGGCGAAGAATCCATGCCCCGTCAAAACCTGCCCCAGTCGGAGAGCACCCCGTGCCGCCGTTCCAACCGCTGCATCAGCTCCGGCCGGAAGGCCTCCACGGTCCGCACACCGAACCGAAGCCTCTCCAGCCGGACTGCCCAACGGGCAATGACGTCTCAGCGGGCGTAGACGCGCCAGGCGGCGAGTTCCCTCAATGAGACCACACCGCCGTCCGCTCGCACCCTCGACACCCGCCGATACAAATCGGCGAGCATTTCCGCCTCCAGGTCCCACGGCGGAGTCCCGGCCAACAGGCATGCTGCCTCCGTCGCCACCGGGCGGTACCCACGTACGGCCCTGACACACAGAAGAGTCCTGAGTCGGACGGTCAGGGACCCCGCCCACACCAGTGCGCCGTACAGGGCCATCGACCGGACGACCTCCGCATACAGCTGTCGGCACGTAGTGCTCGGTCCGCCCATATTCAGCATGAGCCACGAAAGGGCGGTCGCTGCGCCGACGAGCCGCGGAGCGAGCCACGCCACGAGCACCAGGCCCAAATACCTCATATGGGCCTGGATGCTGATCTCAACCGAATTGACGGTGATCGGAACGCCGATGGGAGGGCCCATGGAACAAGATCCCCATCCCCATCTTGTCCAGGGCCACCCTCAGCCCCAGCGCCTCGATCCGCTTGACGATCTCTTCGGTGCCGAGAGCTGCCAGGCTTGCCGCCTCCGCCAGCGTCCCACCGCGGGCTGTAACGACCGTGTCGTCGGCGTAACAGATCACGCCCAGCCCGGGTGGGAGGCTCCCTCTCAACACCTAGTCGTAGCCGATGTTCCACAGGGTGGGTCCGAGGACCGACCCCTGTGGGACAACACACGTCATGGACGTTCGCACAACGTCCCCTATTCGGTTGATGTAGAGGACGCTGCCCACTCCAGATAGTCTGCCACTAGCCGCCTCAGGTAAACTGGCACTCCGTGGTATCGGAGCGCCTCCCTGATGCAGCTAAATGGCAGACTATTGAATGCGTTGGCGATGTCCAGGGACACCACCCACAGCACTCCTCCACCGGCGACGGCCTCAGTCGCCACGGCCCTCAGGCGCAGCAAAGCCGCGATCGTCGAACGACTTTTCCTGAACCCAAACTGGGCGTCCGACAGATCGGGCCCCGTGCCGACGAGGTATAAAAATATTTACCTGTAGTATTTTTTATTGTTTTCTTTTAGCGTCTCGCGTTTTTATCCTCGAAAGAGCGTAGAAGTAACGACCTACAATAATGGTAAGTTTAGACTACGACACTATACAGTGTATAGTTTACTGAGTGTACACACAGTGTCTGTGTATGAACACGAATGTTCCTAAATGCGAATATTTTTGTGACACGTTAATTACTGCCCAAGTGCCTGGTGCAGATAAAAAGTTTTCGAACAGGTTCGACATTTTCTATACACCGCACCGCGGTTGAGTGCGCAAAATAAATTTTACGTGGAGCAAGGAGACTACAAAAATCGTTATCATTTTTGTAGAAGGGCTATATTTATAAAAAAAAATAGAAGAAACGGCAAGGCAGCCCTGGCAAGTTTAGCAGAAGAGTTTAAAACTACCTCTGTTTCTACAGATAAGCAAAATCTAAAATATTCAAAATCATAATTAATCAATTATTTTATTCGACAGCTGTTTTTATTATCTTGATTCTGTGCGTAACTCATTCAGCAATTTATGGTAAACTCCTAATTCATGCCTGTTTTGAATCCACTAGGTCTGTATCCATAGGTGCACCACCTAGATAATTTTGCATTTTCTATCACAAGCAGTATATCAATATAGTAATTAGTAGCAGTAGCGGCTGCACGACGGTTATTATTATAAAAACATTTTAATACATACATAGCCTCACGCCTGTTTCCCTGAGGGGTAGGTAGAAACTACGGATTGTCACAAACCACGAACCTGACATACCTCAATCGCTTGCTTCACACTCATCATAGTCTTCATGCATGCTCTACGATTACGCAATACATCTCCAACTTGGTCCAGAAAAGTATGACGTGGTCTTTCCCTTGTAGTCGTGTTTTTGTTCCTCTGAGATGGTAATAGGTGCAATATTTTCTTTTTTTAGCTATTGCAATTTTATAAACAGTGACAAATAGTAATGTTTACTTTCACCTTGAACAACAATATGTCTTATGAAAAAATTATAACGTCCGAGCTTGTCGGGATACAAATCGTGGCTGTTATTATGTAATTGCCTCTAATTGACCACTAGAATACGTTACTTGTTTACGTTTTGTAATTAAAATTTGATAAAATTATTTGTAACTAGCTTTTGCCCGCGACTTCGTCCACGCAGAAGTCATCTCTGACAGAGTTAAATAGAAAAAGCAATGCAAGATGTTGGAGGTTTGTTGCTAGGACGATAATCAACAACGTCAGAAACTGGGATGCGTTTGCCGCCTTCTGCGAGTTAGTTGTCTAACGGAATTAGGCAATAGGGTGGGTCTGAGAGAAAATATTCTAGGTTGACACGCTCTACTCGGTTGCGGTGGCCCGCCTGCACAACGTAAATGTACGTGTAATTCGCGCGTCTGTCTATATACCATAGCCGGTCACTAAAGAAAAAGGTGGTTCAAAGTTCTATTCATTCTACAAATTATATTGCCATTAATATACTATTTACGCTATGACCATGGATTAAAAATATAATTATCGAACTTAACCTGTATCTTAAACCATTAGGCAAGAACCTATTGCTGTCTACTATGTGTATCGTGTGAGCTCTCACGCCGGCACTGGTGCGGGTTTGATGGAGAGGGAGAGAGAAACACGTGTTTATTTATTTTTACCGAAGAATATTTGTTGAAAAGTTGTTGAAAAAAAACGATAAAGAAATTTTCTCCCCATACACACTTTGCCACTTTGTTACACGTTGTTGTTGTTGTTAGGGGCGGAATTCATAAAATCCTTTCATATTGAATCTCTATATCATAAAAAGAAACATGCTTCAAAATTTAATGTTTCTAGCTTTAATAGTTTCGGCTTGGCGGTAATAAGTCGTTCAACCCGCTTCACAGGCCTAATTTACACAACCAGAGGGTGAAAATTGACAAATGCCAGATATTACCCTAGAATATTTGATTTGATTCGTAATTTGAAAAGAATCAATAAAGTTTTTTTTTCTCCCCATACAAACTTTGCCACTCTGTTATACCCCCTTAGGGGTATAATTTCGTAAAATCCTTTCTTAGTAAATCTCTACGTCATAGAAAGAAACCACTGTCAACATTTCAAGTTGCCAGCTTCAAAAATATCGGCTTGGCGCTAATGACTTATTGAGTCATCTAACCCACTTCGCAAGCCTAATTTACCCCCACAGAGGGTGAAAATTAACAAATGCTGAAACACGTGTTTATTTATTTTTACTAAAGATAATTTGAAAAGAATCGATAAAGATTTTTTTCTCCGAACATTTTTTAAATTGCCATAACATTTTTATTTATAAACAAATTGACATGAAATAAAGCCTAAATGTTAAGTGAAGCTTACCATAATATATTAGCGAAAACCGCGTCTAAATCGGATAAGCCGTTTCTGAGATTAGCGTGCACAAACACACAGACAAACAGATAAACAGACAAAAAATTTAAAAATCATTGTTTTAGGTTCTATTAGTGTTGATAAAGGTCCCAGTAAGATTTTTTCTCATATATCTTCCATGTACAGACAGCGATCCGTTACATTTTTATTATATGTATAGATTCAGGTAGTATATTTTGACTCTCACGGCAGTTCTATGGGATTTCGAATAATTCGTCAAATCGATGAAAACGTTATATTGAGGTTCGTTATATTAAGATTACACTCAAAAGTAATATTCACGCAAAACTATTCACACTATACACGATCATAATGCGAATACAATAAAAAAAAAATATGTAGCTACCTAGATAAATGCAATTTTGGTACATATAGCAATAATATTTTGAATTAAACATATAAGGCACGGGTAAGCAATGCGAAAGGATATTTAACTATTCTGATGCATACAAGTTAAATTTATATACATATCTTTAATAACTAAAATTACGGACAATTTGATAGGTCATTAAACATTACTATTAGTCGGTAAGTTCTGAAAAAAAATAGAGCTCTTACATTTAGAACCTTCAGTTCATCTTATCCTTCTAGTTTTATCCTAAATGAACGATTTCGTATTATACGCATGGATGAAAGAAGAACAAAACACAATGCAAAGCGTTTGGCTGAATTATATAATCGACCAACTGCTGATATCAACCGTCCATCGATTCATAAATACTTGTAATAAATGGGCAAATCATTAATCGCTCATCATTCAATAAAAATGTTTGCTCTGAAACATGACAACAATTTATTTAAATAATAGGATATTAGATCTATATGTCAATGTTCGCATGTGTACATGAAGTTTGATTTATAGTAATTTAATTTCAGTAGCGAGGAAACTAGGCACAATTTCCTGCTAGCTTTTAAAAGTAGAATGGATTCCTAAAAAATAACAAGTGACGTTTTAGTAACAAACTAACAGCTAATAAAGAAGAGAGTATGAGTTATGCAAAATGTTAGTATAAAAGCCGTAGTAAATACTACCTTCACTCATTTACTTATTGCGTAAAAATCATATTTTATGGAACAAAATATGTTTCATAGGGAAATTAACCACGCTGGTCGTATGTTTTTTCTTTTTTTGGGATAGGCCACGGTCGGCGCACTCCTCGCACCACTCCATCCAGGGCGACAGAGGGGCGTAAGTACGCACACCCATAACCCATCCGTGACACCTCGCCTTCGTCGTTGGACCGACCACCGGAGCAGAGTGACTTGACGTTGGCCGGCCTGACGGAATACCCCCTTAGGAGGACCCTCCCCTTGACCGATGTCCTCCCACTCGGGGAGGACGTCGGTCTTTCCTCACGCGGTCAGCCTCTCGGCGGGTGACGGACTAATTCCCCGATCCAGTCACCCGCTTTTATTGCTTATGGTGGCAAACGAGCAAATAGCATACCTGATGGTAAGTGTCACTGCCGCCCATGGACCTCGTTATACCAAGGGTATAGCTAGGCTGCCACCTACCATTACAATCCCCAAACCCACTCCAGTTGGGCTTCCGGCTCTCTCGTTCATCGAACTAAGGGCAATAGCACATTGCCATTACTCAGACGTCGTTCTTCTGCGAGAGTGTGGTACTACCCCGGACGGACCGGCCCGCGGCTGTGCTCAGAGAATTGGCAACAGCGTGGTCCTACCACTATTAAATTCGTTAAGTTGGATGTAAGTCGCAATTACCAGGAATCATCCACTAAAGGGCAAAATCTATCAACAATGGATTTCTCATTTTATTTATAATTAAAATAAAATCATCGCCTTAAATTAGGACTATTAATTAGATAGGCTGGCAAAATCTATATGAATACATTCATTTACCCTTAATCTATACGGAATTAGCGTAGGTTTACTTGTACTAGGGTTTTAGTTGTGTTTGACTAAAGGTGGTCTGCGGTATTTGTGAGAACAACTCTCCATAGTTTACCTGCACGACAGCCACCAACAATATTGTATTGGTATTAATTATGACCGATAGAAACTTAACACAAACATACATAATAATGACAAAATATTAATAAACAGAAGCCTGTTTAGTAAGAGCTTTAAAAATGCATGTAGATTTGCTTATAGATATGATACATCAGATTAAGATACTTAAAGAAAACGTGTAAAGAAAAGCATAAGTTTTGCTACAGTTCTTCCTGTTTATAAGATTTGTAAAACTAGAAACATTAAATTTAAAATATTACACACAATAAGTTATGGTTAGCTACATGTTTCATTGGGAGTGATCCCTAAGGAGATATTTTATTACTTAATTCCTATATAAAGCCCATACGAACTAGACTATAGACATTGATATGATTGAAACTGTTAAAAAATACATGATTTAAGTGTATTTTCAAAATGTATGTATATATATATATACAGGGTGTCCCAAAATTCAACGATAAGCTGGCACCAGCAGGTGGACCTACATATGACTACTCGAGAACAGAAAAGAAAAAAATTCTACCTTGATTTTTTTTTTCATTACGACAAAAAAACCAAAATCTTTAAAAATGGACATCCTTTATTATATTATTAAGTGCTATTGCTACAGTTTTACAAGTAATTCTGTGATTTTTTTTGTATTGGCAAGGTAAGTAGCACTACTATCGATCACAACCATTAAAAATTCCAGAATATCTATAGTTTTTACACAAAAATCAATCAAAACTATGTTTTTTTCATAAATTATGTAAGATTTTGACTTTCAGCTCACTTTCACTCATCATAGTGAAAAAAAAAAGTATGGACACTACTGTGGCAAATAGTATTAAAAATTGGCGCAACTAACTACAATTCTAAAATGGTATAACATTCAAGGCAAACTAGCCACAAAAATATACTTAGGTGTACTATTTCAAAATAACAACCATATTTCGAAAATTGTTAGTGTTGATAGTAATCACTTTTACTAAGTAGCCAAAATGTTTTTGTAGCAAGTTCCCAGAATTTGAATGAGACATGTGCGTAGTCCGTAGATCCACAGTCTGAATTATTTTATGGCGAAGCTCGTCCAAGGTTGCAATCGGTTTTGTGCAGACTCTGTCCTTTAGACAACCCCAATAGAAAAAGTCCAGGGGATTTAGATCGGGTGAACGGGGTGGCCACAAGATAGGACCAAGTCGCTCGATCCAACGCCCTGGGTACTCTTGGTCTAAGTACTCTCGCACAGGACGGGCATAGTGAGCTGGGCAACCATCGTTTTGAAACCACATGGTTTGCAAATCACTTAAGGGCACATCTTCTAATAATCCTGGCAACTCATTTTGTAAGAAGTTTAAATAACTATTGCCATCTATGTTTCCTTGTAACTCAAAGGGCCCTATCACTTTGCCATTTATTATGCCAGTCCATAGGTTAACCTTAAATTGGTATTGAGATTGTCTTCTCTCACCAGGTGCAGATTTTCATTGTTCCAGCTATGAAGATTGTGAAGATTTAAATATCCATCTTTCTTGCAGGTTGTTTCATCACGACGACGTGACGTTTTAAAATTCTATGTGCAGTACTTTTTGGGATTCCCGTTGCTGCTTGTACAGCACGTACAGAGGTAGTTGAATCGTTTTCTATTTCATTGAGAACTTCTTCATCGTGTTCCGATCTAGGTTTTCCAGCGTTTCGCCTGTCAGATGGTATACAACCCTCCGAAAAAGCTTGATACACGTTAATAAATACGCGATAATCCGGATACCTTTGAAGATTAGGGTACCTTGCTCGATATAATCTGCTAGCAGCGTTGGCATTGCATCGGCATTCTCCATAAATTAGGTGCATATTAGCGTATTCTAACGCTGTGTATGGTAGCGGCATGATGAATGCTAAACACTTGAAAATAAGGCAAAACTTCTTTAAAAAAAACACAAAATCACAGTCTAAAATAATGCCAAGTCAGGTCAATTTCCAGGTCACTTAATTCAATCCAAAAGTCGTCAGTACCAGAGCCACTTTAATTAAAACAGAACGGTGTGCAGTAAACAAAGAAGTAGAGCATACTGACTTGCTGTGCTGCTGAGGACATTAATTACTTCTCCACCTGCATTAATGTTACTAAACAATTAGCATCTATCTATCTCCCTCTAACGTATAATCTCTCTATCTCTGTCCAACTTATTTTATGGACTTATGGACTACGCACATGTCTCATTAAAATTCTGAGAACTTGCTACAAAAACATTTTGGCTACATAGTAAAAGTGATTACTATCAACACTAACAATTTTCGAAATATGGTTGTTATTTTGAAATAGTACACCTAAGTATATTTTTGTGGCTAATTTGACTAGAATGTTATACCATTTTAGAATTGTAGTTAGATGCGCCAATTTTTAATACTATTTGCCACAGTAGCGTCCATACTTTTTTTTTTCACTATGATGAGTGAAAGTGAGCTGAAAGTCAAAATCTTACATAATTTATGAAAAAAACATAGTTTTGATTGATTTTTGTGTAAAAACTATAGATATTCTGGAATTTTTAATGGTTGTGATCGATAGTAGTGCTACTTACCTTGCCAATACAAAAAAAATCACAGAATTACTTGTAAAACTGTAGCAATAGCACTTAATAATATAATAAAGGATGTCCATTTTTAAAGATTTTGGTTTTTTTGTCGTAATGAAAAAAAAAATCAAGGTAGAATTTTTTTCTTTTCTGTTCTCGAGTAGTCATATGTAGGTCCACCTGCTGGTGCCAGCTTATCGTTGAATTTTGGGACACCCTGTATATACATGTATATATATATAAGGTAAGATGGTACAATATGCAGACCTAAGCTCCATGTGTATCTATAACCATCACCTTTGTATTATAAACTATTAAGTCTAATACGAACTGTACATAAATTTCTACGTCATTTTCTATAAATAGACACATGTAGTGATGTAACCGTAAGTACGAGTTCTTTTTATTATAAAAATAATCATATATTTTGTAAAAACTATATGAACATCACTATTTTCCTTAGGCAATTAATCGTAATATTTTAATAATTTAACTACTGTAACAATATGGAACGGATTACAAATAGTGACATTATGTATTCGTATGGCCTGAATATCCTAAGAAACTCTAAATGGACGTAGCTGACAATATCATTATAAGAAAAGGAAAATTCGATATGTAAAGCGTAGGTCTTACACAACCAGAGTCCATTGTAGAATAAGTTACTGATAAAAGCTCCGGTAGTATAGACCTTTTGAAATTACTACCTCCTAGTTCAACTCAAACTGGTAGATATATATGTATTAACAACATAGATCTTTTATTTAGTAGACAAATTGCTATTCAACGCGGTAATAATCTATATTAAATGTCTCCAAAGGTTGAACGATATGAATGTGGGAGTCCAGATGGGCGACTCAGTGGTCACTGCTCTGCTATATGCAGATGATGCAGTCCTGCTGGCACAGTCAACGACTGACCTGCAGACCCTAGTCGACACAATGACAGAAGATTGTAAGAAAAGGGGTCTACGCGTGAATGTAAGCAAAACCAAAATAATGGTCTTTGAAAGCGATGAAGCCAGAACAGATGTAAGAGTAACAATAGGTAATGATGTACTGGAGCAAGTGGATGACTTTGTATATCTTGGATGTAGATTTAGCCGAGATGGAAGGTACACCACTGATATAGAGCGAAGAGTGAATGCGGGAAATAGAGTGAACGGAGCGTTGAGGCAACTTCTCGGTAGCCACCACCTCAGCTAGAAGGCACGTGTAGCAATACATAATGCAGTGCTTGTCGCAACATTACTGTATGGAAGCGAGAGTTGGGTATGCAGAAAAGAGTATGAAAGTAAAATTAATGCGGTCGAAATGCGATCTCTACGGAAAATCTGTGGAGTTAGGCTGATCGATCGCATTCGTAACGACGACGTAAGAAAGCGAGTAGGTATGAAAAAGAGTATTGGTGTAAAGATGCGAAAGGGAATGCTCCGATGGTTCGGACATGTGGAAAGAATGCCGAACTCTGGTCTGAACGTCTGGTTAAGAAGATATACAATGCGAAAGTGAAAGGATGTAGGTAACGGGGGAGACCGAGACTAACCTACCTAGCCCAGATCGGTCATGTACTGAAGGAAGGTGGAGTCAAGAGTCTCCGAAACCGGCGAGCGTGTATGAAGAGAATTATGAATGTTGAGGAATCGAGTGAAGTATGCAAGGATAGAGTTCTCTGGCACTCTGTTCTCTCTGCCTACCCTGCAAGGGACATGGCGTGATGGTATGTACATACGTAATAATCTATATAATTTATAGGGTTGATTCATAAATATAATGTTACACGGAAGCTTGTAAATGCAACTCGTTTGCATAGACTTCGCACTTAGTGCTAACATATACATAAATTTTGCGTTTGTCCCTATCAATTAGATGGAATACCGCTACTCATCATTACCATCATGGCAGATGAGCCCATGCCTTCTGGCAAATCCGTTTGTTAAGGCTGTTTATTTGTAAGACTTAATATAAAAGAGTGGTCACACAGAAAATAAAATTTAGAAGCTCTTGCTCTACCTGCTATGTAAAAATCTTGTACGTTGTTTCAGTGGGCCTTGACTAGGTATAATCGATATTATGATAACATCGATATTAACATCGACTCAAAAGTACGATAAACATCGATAGAAAATCATCAACATATCTAAGACATCCACTTCACTCACAATCACATCAATCATACACTCTTACAACAATCACGTGAGCATTGAAGTTGAGAGATCTTTTTTTAATCCCTTAGGAAATGCAAAGAAATATCTCTTCTTACGGCTTATTCCGGTTACGTTGACCAGTGTGATCTAGTGTAAAATAATTGAACTTGATAGTCATTAAACTAGTACATTCAATTAATGCTAGACGGCCTTAAAAACTATATTGACGTTTCAATATTTTATTCTTCTAATATCGATGTTATCGAAGACAAAACGCCTATATCAAAACATCGATGTTTATTCACCATCGATGGGTATTGATCATCTCTAGTCCTTACCTCAACATATAGAAAAATATTTGATTAATATCCGTGTAGAGCTTTTTATTTAGATATTCGATTATCTTAACTTGCCAACATAAAAGATATTGTACAATTTTATTACATCCGCGTAAAATAATGAAGCTAATTAAATATTATTGAAAATCGTCCAGTCCTCCTATCCATATCGTTGACGTTCACTGTTGAGCACAGACAGACCTACCTACTAGAATGCTACTCAGAAAGGACATACAATTTGCCACTTGCATCCAACGGTATCCTGCGACTTCTAATATGTGGCGCCCTGAGCTACGTCGTACTATTCACGATAGTCAATCGAGAATTTTTCCTCCCCAATTGTCGTCGGTTCGAATTAGCGCGCTTGGTATTACCAAGCAATTATGTTCGGTCTATAGAATTCTTAGAACCATAGAATGCTGAGCGACTTTGAGCCCTGTTATGACGCCGAAATATAGAAACTACGTTTCAGTGCCATAAGTTATCGCTGATCATACACTGTTCATATACTTTTCTATTCAGATACTGCAGCATATTGGTCGACAAAATCTTCCTATGTGCCACAAACGTTGCTCAGCCGAGTTGGATTCATTACCTGTCTTCTTTCTCAAAGTAGGGTCTGTCTAACTGCATTAAATGTCAAATCCTAGGTAAACCATATGAACTACAACTTCTAGGATCGCGTTCCCAACTATAATCAATATAGACACGACTAAGCAGCACTTTAGTCTTATCCAGGCTGCATTTAATGCCTACTATGGCAAGCCTGTTGAGGTGTTAAGGGCGTCAACATGTACCAAGTACTCTAATATTTACGATGACACCTGCTCCAAGAATTCTAATATTTACGATATTGAAGGTGAGTGATGTATTCGCCGTTGATGTTGATGCCAGTCCAACATACCCTTTTTATCTTTTTATTTTTTGCAGTGGGCTATGGACGTCGCACCCCGCCAAATCGGTCCGGGGTGACGGAAGAGGCGGCGCGCAACCCCATTGACCCACCCTGCAAGCACCTCTTCTCCGCCGTGCGAGCGGGCCACCGATACCCCGTACATCTTTGTCTTCGGTGACCCGCTCGGCGGTATGCCCTCTCAGGCTCCTCTCCTGTCGACGCCCCGACAGCTTTCCCCGTCGAGGCATCGTCCTCACGCGGTGGCCTCACGTCGGGTGACCGGACAATTCCCCGGTCCGATCACCCGAAGCCTCGGTTAGGGCGGCATCAGGCGCAGGTACTTGCGCCTGCGCCGCCCCGGCCGCGGGCGGCGGCCCGGGTCACGGGAATCCTCCCGAGCCCGTTCCGCCGCCTCCTTCTGCGAGATGACAGCCTCGCAGAAGGCGACGACCGCGTCCCAATTCCTGACGCTGTCGACCATCGCTCGCGCAACAGCCGGCAGCGTCAGGTCGGCACCGATGACCTACCCTAAGAGAGCTAAAAAGTATCTTACAGTATATTGGGTACAGAGATATAACTATCTGAAACTGGATCAGCTTTGTGCTCTTGTGCGGACCAATATGATAGCGTTTCTGTACAAAAATTTCGACATTTCGATATCTATAATCGATTTAGCACTGCTAACGAATTTGCAGCAAGACCCAAGTATCTGAAAACTGAAAGGATTCCTGATAGGTTACAAACGATAGATACAGATGCCATTTACACTTCTCGGTTTTCTGTTTAATGTTCCATACCTATTATATTATGTGAGGTTTGGTTCAGTATTTGCGCGATATATTAATAAGTAAAAAGATAGGTACTACTTGATGTTTATAACATTACTATATGTAATAGTCTGAAATGGACAGCCATTGGCACAGGCCAGTGATTGTATATGAAAACGACGAAGTTTTGGTAAGAGGTAATTATATTTTAGTAGTTGGATAATGCTAATTTAACAATCTATTGCCTGATTACAAGAGAAGTTCTCTTGTAATCTGTAATCTGGATTTATCTTTAATACCTAATAAATAGAATTTGCAGTTGAACCAAACTAACGCAGCTTATTCAATTCCATTGCTAGGTTACAAAGATGATAGAAGTATTAATGGCAGCCATCAGCAAACTGTATATAAACTGAATTTTGAGATTATAATAAATGTAAAATTCGGACTACATATTTGCTGAAGAGATATTATAAAATTTTATTTTTTTTCCTTTCAATGTAAAATAGATATCTATCATGTGCCCGTATCTAGTATATACCTAACTGTATACCATTTTTTATTATGCTTTATATACTTATCCCTATTCAAACATAGGAACGTATGTAACGGAGCAAGGGGTTAGTGCCTTTTCTAACCGTAAGTACTAGGCAGCCCTTGGCTCTGTATCTAAATCTACATGTATTAGGTATGTATAATCGTTTCGACATATACAATTTTATTATAGTTATAAACACAAATATTTTAAATACTTGCAATCATAACAAACATTTGCTATAACAAATCAGATATACCTAACTATATAGTGAGTCGACGTAAATTTGAGCGTGTACTTTTAAAAATATTTCTACACTTGTAAACGAATGTGTTTCGCAATGTAATTTTTAGTCGCAAGTTATACCGGATAAGCGAACTTAAACTAACTAACCTTATTGTCTCCTTTTGGACAGACTGTGATTTTTTTTTTATTTTAATTAAAATTCAGATGAACCTACCACGACGCAATAACACTTTTTGATCTTAGACTGAAAATTTGAGACCTTA
This sequence comes from Lymantria monacha, assembly GCA_905163515.2. NCBI lineage: Eukaryota > Metazoa > Arthropoda > Insecta > Lepidoptera > Erebidae > Lymantria > Lymantria monacha. The sequence goes on from LR991081.1 coordinate 34,730,139, forward strand.
CGATTGTCCGCCATCATCACGATCTGTTTGCTTTTATCACTGGACTCACTAGGTAGTTTCTACATATTAGAATCCTAATATATCAGTGTTTAAGCTTGCGCTATTAGGTCAAGAAAATGGTTGGATGTCTGTACATCACATACCAGGATATTAAGCAAAATAATGGAATTACAAGAAGGCCGGCAATAGTGGGTTAAACATTAAGAAAATTTATGAAAGATTTTATATTCATTGCTAGTGTTTGTAGTTCATTTTGTTTATAGTATAATGGCTTACGATATTATCGAAATATTCAGGTCACTTAATGAATCAGATTCTTCGTCGCATGCATTATGGGGAACATGATTAATAATGCGTAACATCATTTGATATTGAAGTGCAGCATCCATAACGGTTCTATAAGTTCAATGTTTAGCTACTCAAAATGTTACCTAATAGTTTTTATCTAATCGAACTCATTAGAACGCACTTGTTTTTGTACTGCGTCATTCTCAAACACAATTGATAAGTTAATAGATGCATACGTACGCTCTGAATAATTGATGAGATCGTTACTCCACTACATCTTATTAGTGATCGCAAGATAAATTTTAATAGGTAGTACATTTTGTAGTTATTTAACAAAACTAAAGTTAGACTTATTGAATAGTGCGCAAGATACATAAAATAATTATTTAAATTTTCGGTTTTATAATTTCATAAGTGATGCGTGTTAAAAAAACCCTATTCTGTCTCTCTCCCCTCTGCTGTCTGTTCTGTTAGTATGCTGTGAACCGTGGTAATTGGATAGTTAAAATTAGAGGGTTTCTTCTAGAGAAAGCTGTTCTTTACGTATATGTATATCAATAAATAGTAAAATGCTTATCTAATTTCTTTTACAAAATAGTCGTAAACCTAGTTAGATGGTACAGAATATTTGGATGGTACAGAATATTGGTATTGAACAAGTAGAACTCACACTTAGTTGCTTTTGAATAGAATTAGAAGGAGGCTTAGAAGGTAGGCTTTTTCTGCGATAATGGAGTAAGAATACAATCTGTCATCACCTATTTTGCCCATGGTTGACTCAAGATTTCTAAAAAAATATAATATGAGTATAAATCTATGTAAGGGGAGAAAAACTGGAAATAAAATACTATACTAACACATCTGACCAGTATGGTATATAATAGGACAGTTGAACTCTTATTGCGGAGAAGGCTCCGAGCCTAGCAGTGGGAGTTAGGTAAGCTGAGAAGAATTGAAAGTTGAAAATGCAACAGAACAACTAAGTCATAAAAGATAAATAGTAAATTAACATTTTATTTTTAATGATAAAGCATCTTGCGTTATAAAAAACAGGACATAATTAACTATTAAGAGATATTAACACTCAATAAAATAACAAACATTTTGATCATTTTATGAATGTCCAACATTTGATAAATAGAACATTTAGTTCCACTGAACTGTTCTATGACCAAAAGCTTACTTTTACAAGTACTAATGGAATAAATTTCAGGTTTCTCTAATAGAATAAGAATATAATAGTCAGTGCCTCCCTTTCCATTGCCGTTGTAAAAAAGTTATGGGCAATAAGCCAGCAGCATTACTGTAGGAGAAGGCAAAGTAAAATAATATTCCTATGTTAACATAACTAATGGCAATTTAACCAGTGCGGTCAAGTACTATTAATTCTAATGTCCCTGAACTGGATTGGGTCAATGGTAAACAATTATATTCAGTTAGAAGAATATGAAATATGTCATAAAAAGCTTTAAAATCCTACGTACTCTTGCTGTCACATTGTTTTCTAATATATTTTTGGACTTGACATCCCTTTCCCTTTTTTATACCAAAAATTTAAAATTTAACCCTCACTCAACTAGAATACTTTTCATCTAATTTACATATCGCCTCTTTGCTTCAATAATGTTATCTTTTTTTTTTTTTTGTTCACGCTGTGGAAATGCATTTACGCACTAGCCCTTGCCGGTGACAGACGAGGGGGTGTGTGGGACTCGCCCGTCAGCTGGTTCGACCGAAATACCTACTAAAACCACAGCGGTCCCTTCCGCGCTTTTACGGGATGCCGGAGAGATCGTCTATTGACATTCTATCCCCGACACCCTAAGATAATATGTTATCTTGAAAAATGAAATTTTTATTTGGGGTTTTCCAATTTCAAAAATAATTGATATATAAATCTATGATTTTAATTATTTAATTATTCTATAATTAAATCATCTATGTTTTAAATCAGATTTACGATAAAAAAATATTCATTGAGAAACAATATTTTTTTGCAAACTTGAAAGACTCCTCTATAATGTAATTTTGCAAGATAACACATTATTGAAGCAAAGAGGCGATATATTTTGCATGGATACCAGGAAATTTGACAATATTCTATATTTTCAATAACATTTCATATATAGAAAGAAAAACTATATCTCTGATTTCCAAGCCTTCTAAAGTCTCCAGGACCTAAGTTACAACTGGGTATGAAAAATTTATGTAAAATATGTCTTTTTTCTATCGGCATCATCATCATTATCATCCTATACAAATTAAACCATCTTTTATCTTGTGATAGGCCCACACTATTGACAGTTTTCTGTCTACAGCCACAGATTGGTCCATCCGGAGTAGTACCACACTCTTGCAGCAAATAACTCTTTATTTGATGGGCAAGAGAGAAAGCCGGAAATCCATCTTTCTGGTTAGGTTTAGGGCGGTAGGCAATGGCTGAATTGTACCATTAGTATTACAAGGGTCCATGAGCAGCAGTAACACTTATCATCATGTGTACTGCTTTCGTTGTTTGTTCGTTTGCCACAATAAATTAAAAGAAATAACCAGCATAGCATAATTGGTCAATTGCCATCCTACTGTAAAGTAGGTCTAAAGAGAAGCAATAAGAGCAAGATGATGATTACAGAGATTGAGCATAAAGTTCTAGAAAGACTTACAAACATAGTAACAATAAAAAAATATATGAGAAGGAGGACATCATATATCTGTTTATGTATATGAAATTGCATCACAATTTATATTGAATGTTAAACATTTCAGAGCTAATAAAAGTATTTGGCTATTTTAAAAGTCAGTTTCTGAAAAACTAATGTTTGGTTGATTCATGTTAATTAGTGTGTGTTTAGTTATTAGGAAAATACACTATTGTGATACACTACCTAGTGCTTGAAAAGGTATGTATGGCTTCATAACAATAAGTTATCCTATATACCCTATTATATATATATATAATATACCCTATTATTTGTTATACCATATCCAGTACAACCACAGGCAGCATGACAACAATGATATATCTTAAATTTTTGCTGTTTTCGTCCTTGTCTTTGTCTATTAAGGTTTATATTCGAAAATAAGGTTCAGTTATAGAGATGCTAATATATGTCACTATTAATTGGTTTTTAAAGAGATTTTAGTCTCTCCTGATTAAATTGATATAAAGGCAATATTTCTGACTTGATTCTACATTTAAGTAAATATTTGAGTTCAGTTGAAATTTATTAAGGGCCGAGATATGTTTGTATTGTACTTTTTAGGTTAAAATTTCATAAATTTAAAGATACTAAATGGTTAGTGCATTAAAACTCACCAAATTATTACTGTATTGTTATGTATCAATTTCCAATATATAAAATGATGTCAGGAATTTGGATCAACAACCCACTTTTCTAAAAACTGTAAATTCATTTTACCCACAAAAACAAGTTTAAGATTAAGTAAACAAATCTCTTTAATGTGAAACTATGCCTGATAGAGTAACTAACACTAAATCTAGACATTAATTAAAGAATATAAAATCACATATTCAATGCTAGACGACATACAGGCGTATATAAAATACAAGGTAAAGAATGTAACATAATAACTATAAATATATTTTTCATTTCAGTTTACCTACTAAACATGATGGAGAAATATAAACAAATTAAAGTAGAAATAACTCACTAACATAAAAATAATTCTACTGTGTTTTTGTCATAAAAGAGGAAGTTATGAAGCTTAGGAATAACTATACGATGTGGTAATAATATGATTAATAAATACTTCAATTAACCATACAAATAAAAAAAATTACGGGCACTCGTTTGAGTCACCTCTGGTGAATTATTGTGAAATATTTAAGATTTAACTAGTTCACTGCGCTCAGTAAGTAACTCTATGTTATAAAAATATTACAAGATTATTATCCAGGACTACACAGGGGCACCTATCGAGGGACGTGACCAAATAACTGTGTAACAAACCGTAAACACATCAATAACACGCACAACACTGTAATTATAAAAGTACCATCACAAAAAGTCTAATGAAGTAGTTATTTGCCGATAATATATGACACTTCACAAAAAAAAACTAACTAAGCACTACCTTTATTTTCAAGTCTAAACTCAATGAAAAGAAGGAATGAGAAAGAAATGGAAACATATATCAGTGTTGCTAATGTTTATTTTTAAATTAGTAGAAAGTCTATTTTACGTAGGTACATATTTTCGTCTCTTCGAGAAGTTTAACCGCGCCATCTATCGAAAATGCTTACTAAGCACTAAATAAAGCCCTCAGTCGAATATCAATGTAATAAGAACTGCAAAATGATTAAAGGTATTTAAAAGCATTATCATTATGTACACTCTATTTTTTATTTTATTTTGTCTCATAGTCGTCTTCAGGTGGTAATTAATTTCGTTCGAGTTAAGTACGATATTGCAAAATTGTAAAAACTGTGAAAAAGAGATAGTCACACGATAATCTTTCAGTCTGGAAACGAAGAGAAGGAATACGAACTGAGCTAGTGCCATAATGAAAGTTATAGGAAAACATTTTGTTTAAACATCACACTAAACAATAAATCCTTATACTATACGGGAAATTACATGCCCAATACTACGAAGACAACACATTGACAGAGAACGATCATTTGTGGATCACATAAATAACTATAATGCATGAGTTTTGAACCCATTACAATTTTCATAAGAGGTCGTTTCTATTGTAATTTTTTATATTAAGTATCATTCAAATTTCAATTTGGTAGATTTGCTTACATATAGTTTAGTTTGACAAGTCAATGAATGGCATAGAATACACATATAGGAAAACGAGCGACTCTCGCCAGTGCGCGCATAGCTACTCATATATATATATATATATATATATATATATATATATATATATATACAATAAGAGATTTCCACCTAGGGGTGTCCACTTTGAAAAAACATCGATGTTTTTATCGATTCGATAAATCGAATCTGTACATCGATGTTTTGTTAACATCGAGTACTTTTTCTAAAATATATTACAAAGCTAAAGTCATAGCAAAAGAGATACTTCTCAAAACAGATCTTCTTTTTAAAGTGATTTTTTTTTTTTTTAAATTAGTTTATTAAGGTATTGTGGCATTTATACCCATTCCAATCCCCTATAAACCTGTAATTTATTATTAAAAAAATATTTATATTTATTTTATTTATTTATTTATATAAGGCTCATCTACGACATAAACACTAACATATGCTAAGAACATTTCAGTGCCTTAAAACTAGTGTTTATATCAATTACGAGATGTGTACAACATTTAGGAATATATTACAATGCGTAAATTAATGTTAGAGATAAAAAGAAAAGGCGGCTGGTGGCAGACTATTTGGAGAGGCGCAGTTCGTCGTCGGCCTACAGGTCCATTGTGCTTCTGTACGATGTGGGTAAGCTGCTGGAGCGTGTCCTCGCTGCCCGCATCGTCCAGCACCTGGAGGAGGTGGGGCCCGATCTGTCGGACGCTCAATTTGGGTTTCGGAGCGGGCGTTCGACCATCGGGGCCCTGCTACGCCTGAGGCAGACGGCCGCGGAGGCTGTCGCCGGCAAAGGAGTGCTGTTGGCGGTGTCGTTGGACATCGCCAACGCCTTCAATAGTCTGCCATTCAGCTGCATCAGGGAGGCGCTCCGGTTCCATGGAGTGCCCCTGTACCTCAGGCGGCTGGTGGCAGACTATTTGGAGGGGCGCAGTGTTCTCTACGCGAGCCCCGCAGGGCAGGGCAGCGTCAGGTCGGCACCGATGACAGCGATGAGGTCACGGCGCTGCCCGTCCCAGCCCGAACATACCTCGAGAGTATGTTGCGCCGTGTCCTCGTCGCTACTGCAATGGTGGCAGGACGGAGTCCATTCCCTGTGCACGACCGTGTGCAGGTACTTGCCGAAGCAACCATGCCCCGACAAGACCTGCACCAACCAGAAAGAGAGGACTCCGTGCCGCCGCTCCATCCACTCCATCAGTACGGGCCGGAGGGCCTCGACGGTAACAACACCATGTCTAGGCCTCTCCAGCCGCGTAGCCCAACGGGCGATGACATCTCGGCGGGCGTCCTCGCGCCAGGTGGCTATCTCGTCAGACAATGGGGAGCCACCCTCGTCGCGCACTGAGGTAACCCGCCAGTAGAGGTTGGAGAGCATCTCCGCCTCTAGGTCCCACGGGGGTGTCCCGGCCAATAGGCATGCCGCCTCTGTCGACACCGTGCGGTACCCACGAATGGCTCTGACCGCCATGCCTCTCTGTGGCCTCCACAGAACCGCCCTGAGCTGGGCGTTCAGAGCCCTCGCCCACACGGGTGCGCCGTACATGGCCATTGAGCGAATCACCCCCGCATACAGCCGTCAGCCCTCGAAACTGGGTCCGCCCACATTCGGCATGAGCCGCGATAGGGCGGACGCCGCGCCGACCAGCCGGGGAGCAATCTTGCGGATATGCTCCCGGAACCACCAACGCCCGTCGAACACCAGACCCAAATACTTCATATGGGCCTGGATACTGATGTGGATGGAGTTGACGACTAACAAGGCGCCGATAGGCGGCCTTACGCGGGGCCCATGGAATAGAAGGGCCTCCGTCTTATTTTGGGCCACCCCGAGCCCCAGCGCCTCGATTTGCCTGACCATCTCCTCGGTGCCGAAAGTGGCCAGGCTCGCTGCCTCTTCGAGTGTCCTGCCACGGGCTGTGACGAGCGTGTCGTCAGCATAGCATATCACGCTCAGCCCGGGGGGGAGACTCCCTCTCAAAGCCCAGTCGTAACCGATGTCCCTCAGAGTCGGCCCCAATACCGACCCCTGCGGAACACCGCACGACATGGGCGTCCGCACAATTTCCCCTGCGGGACTCGCGCAGAGAACACTGCGCCCCTCTAACTAGTCTGCCACCAGTCGCCTCAGGTACAAGGGCACTCCATGGAATCGGAGGGCCTCCCTGATGCAGCTGAATGGCAGACTATTGAATGCGTTGGCGATGTCCAACGACACCGCCTGGCCTGCTGGACTATGTCTCTTCTTTGAATCTGAATGACAGTATGACTGAACAGAAGAAAGAAATATATCGGCAATGTAAGGATGACACCAAGGCCTTAGTGAAAGAGAAACGTGATAAAGCAAGTATGAGTGCAGAAGATAGGCTGACTAAAAACTTCGAGGGTAACACCAAACTCTTTTGGAGGGAGGTGAAGAAGTCTCGGGGTGGTTGTTTAGCCTTCAGAATGAATAAAATAAGGTCTAAAGGTGGAGACATTCTTACACAAACACAAGACGTGTTAAGCCGATGGAGTGAATATTTTGGCGATATGTATGCGGATGCTACGGTTGGCGCCGGTGTCGCTTGTGGTTTAGTAGATCAACATTCGGTAACGGCGTCCTCCGATGGCATCAGCATGGATGAAGTTGAATGGGCGATAAGAAGTTTGAAAAATGGTAAGGCAGCGGGCATTGATATGATGTCTGCCGAGATGATCAAGCTTGGTGGCTCCTGTGTAGAGAATTCGATCCCGGTCGATTTTTCTAATCCCGGGATTTCGGGATTATCGACAGTTAATCACGGGATCCCGGGATAGTCCCGGGATTGTATTGGTAATGGAAAATGGTAACAAAAATCAGTAAACATATCAAAATCAATTTTTGAGGACATAGAATATTTAAGCTTAGGGAGGTTTAATCTCCAAAAAGGCGGTTAAACAAAATTATATTTTTTTTTATAAACTTTCTTCTTTTTTTTTTTGTTGTGGCTCTGTTTATACTTAAGCCAATGTCAAAGTTAAGTTGCAGCTTCTTCTTCTTCTTCTTTTTATGTATTGGCAATCAGCTACTTATACGAGCCATTTTTGCCAGTGTCGAGTTATAATTATCTTCACGTTCTTAATCTCTTCAAGTTAGTCATTGTCTGTCAGTCAGTCGAATTGTCGCCATCAACACTGCTATGGTGACACTGTTAATGGTATGTTGTAGGAATTTTGATGGAAAACGAAAACGTTGTAAAGCACTTTTATATGATATTCACTACATCCCAGCTGTTCTGTCACATCATATTACATAAAACACCATAAAAATTATCTAATATAACACGTTAAAACACTAAGATATCGAATATAATACAAGAGCACAACATGACGTTTTAGATTCCCGCCAAAAGTCCAACTTTCTTCTTATAAAATAACCAAACTAAGCACTTCTGTAAATAATTTCTGAAACCAACAATAAACTTCAAAAAATCACCTTCTTTCTACTTATGTTTATGGGTACTTATATTTTAAATTAAATTGACCAGAAACTTTATAGATTACTTCTAAAATGAAAATCATTAATGCATTTTTGCTTTTTAATAATTTGATTATCACCAATTAACAAAAAATATCAATATTTACTTGAAGTGAAGCGGAAATTTTTACACACTTTTACGCATAATCCGGTCGTTAGCAAAAACAAATGAAATTACTTAGTATGAATCAATTAAGAGCAACAGTTTGTTTCAAAAAGATGAAGCCAGAACAGATGTAAGAGTAATAATAGGTAATGATGTACTAGAACAAGTGGATGAATTTGTATATCTTGGATGTGGATTTAGCCGAGATGGAAGGTACACCACTGATATAGAGCGAAGAGTAAATGCGGGAAATAGAGTGAACGGAGCGTTGGGACAACCTCTCGGTAGCCACCACCTCAGCCAGAAAGCACGTGTAGCAATACATAACGCAGTGCTTGTCCCAACATTACTATATGGAAGCGAGAGTTGGGTATGCAGAAAAAGCATGAAAGTAAAATTAATGCGGTCGAAATGCGATCTCTGCGGAAAATCTGTGGAGTTAGGCTGACCGACCGCATTCGTAACGACGACGTAAGAGAGCGAGTAGGTATGAAAGAGAGTATTGGTGTAAAGATGCGAAAGGGAATGCTCCGATGGTTCGGACATGTGGAAAGAATGCCGAACGAACGTCTGGTTAAGAAGATATACAATGCGAAAGTGGAAGGATGTAGGTACCGAGGGAGACCTAGACTAACCTACCTAGACCAGATCGGTCATGTACTGAAGGAAGGTGGAGTGTAGAGTCTCCGAAACCGGCGAGCGTGTATGAAGAGAATTATGAATGTTGAGGAAGCGAGTGAAGTATGCAAAAATAGAGTTCTCTGGCACTCTGTTCTCTTTGCCTACCCTGCAAAGGATATGGCGTGATGATATGTATGTATGTATGTTACTAAAAGTGCAAGTTGGTGAAATAACGTGATTTACGCAATCATGCATGTTTCTGTAGTGCGTGCTGGGGCAACGCAAACAAGCAAAGGCATAGTAGTTATTACAAGTTTAAAAACAAATCTTTAAAATGTAGGGAACTCTTGTAATGTCTTATGGTTTTTGTGTAGGTACTTCGCCAGTGATTAATACATGTACATTTTATTTAAAAAAACACCACCCTTAACCAAGGCAATAATCCTTGTTATGTGGGAGTCTTTACAAACATGAATCAACACAGACAAATTACACTCAGACTCAGAACAACTCTGTGGATCGTACAAAGTATTGTCCTGCATGGGAATCGAACCCACACCACTGGCATGGAAGGTCGGTATCTTAAACACTACGCCATCTGTGCAGTCAATGACAGTCTTGATTGATAGTCTGCAAACGAACATCGATAAGATGAAAATCATGTCTAATGCTCATGTAATTCTGTACTGGTTCTGATTCGGAATGGGATTCTCGGAGTTGTCGATTACTATCTTTACCTAGGACAAACAGTCCAGTTAGGTAGGTCCAATTTCGAGAAAGACGTTAGAAGATGAATCCAACTCGGCTGGGCAGCATTCGGCAACTTAGGTAGATATGCCGCAGTGTATGTTACCAGCGACGACTTACGACACTGAAACATGGTCTTTAAATGTCGAGCTCATAAAAACGCTCAAAGTACCTCAGTGTGCTATGAAGAGGAGTATGTTCGGTATGTCTCTACGTAATAAAAGCCGGGATATCTACAGAAATCAGTAGAAGAACGGGTGTAACTTTAATTTGTGTGTCTTAGTTGTTAGCCTCAGATGGCTATGACAACTTTAACTGGACTGTGGGTGAACGCAGGGGCGGCTTTACCTATAGTGCAGAGGGTGCGGTGTTAGGGGCGCCGAGAGCTGCTCGAGACACATAGTCTCCAGTTCCTTACTATAACGCTCCGCACGGAGCGGGAGCAACTTACGCAGCGAGTGCCTAAGTTGCCTAACTATTTATAAACGTAGTGGATGCATTATTTGACTAGTTTGGGTAGGTTGCTTTGTCGCCATGTCCACTGTAACTTCATAATCCTATCGCGGTTACTTGGTTTCGTGTCAAAATGACAACACTAAGCATGCGACAACGCATTCCAGCGAGGTTCGGAGTTTAGTGGAACGTCTTGTTAGTATCAACCTATTCCATTTTGTTCACGCATTCTGATATAACAGGACCCCGGGTTATTGATTGCACCCGGGCGCTACATGTGCTAGAGCCGCTTCTGGGTAAGCGCTGAGGGCTCTCCACCCAATGGGTGTAACTGACATAGCCCGAAGAATTAAGGGGGCGTTCAAGTATTACGTAACGCAATTTTTGAAGATTTTTGATAATGCGCGATGATGCGAGTGTGAGCGTGAGCACTGGTGGCTCGTCACGTTCGGAACGAAACCTGTTTAGGCTGGTTCGGACTTCGGTCAGTGCTCAAACAAAGGGCTCACTCACCACTCGCTGTGCATCGCGTCGTGAGTGTTTGTTTAAATTTGAAATTTGAATTAATTAGAAAGAGTGTGAATATGGTTTATTGTACTGTGTGCATGAACAACAATCGAAAAAATAAAAACATATTTTTTTTTTTTTTTTGATAATTATCCCAAAGAGAGATATAACAAATTATTAAAAATCAAAATATACAAAAAAAACTACTTAGCAATTTGTAAAAAAAAATATCCATACATAAAAAAGCTGACAAACGATTTGTGTATTTATTTTCATCCTCATGTGCCAACCCTATCAGAATAGGTCACAATTTTGCTCGCTCCTTAGAAGCTTGGTCTCTGTAGCTGTACGTTTATTTACTCATGTGACGAAACACAGCGGCGCGGACAGCGGTATAGGTGGAGTGGGTGGAGCGGTATAGGTCGTACTCAGCGGCGTATATAAAAACAAAAAATTTAAACGATTTTGTAGCGGTAATGGATACCGAGGCATTATTTACCTATATACCTACATATTAACCTATATGTGCTGCAGAATATAATCAAAAGTTTGCACAACCATTCTTGTCTACTCATAAAACTTATCTGGAATTTTCTGTAATCTTCGTATAGGTCACGAATTCGCAATTTAAATACCGATATTTATTTAGTTCGTGCACTCCTCTCATATTAAGAAAATATCTTGTTTTAAAAATGTACTGCTTTCTAATCAGAGAAGAGATAATTTTTACAACGCCATGATTTTGAACACGTTTTGACTACCTAAATACGTCCACCTAGGCCACAGAAAAATATAACCTAGGCCTAGGCCACCCCGCTACTTAATCCATGTACGGCGCACCCGTGTGGGCGAGGGCTCTGAACGCCCAGTTCAGGGCTGTTCTGTGGAGACCCCAGAGAGTCATGGCGGTCAGAGCCATCGCGGGTACCGCACGGTATCGACCAAGGCGGCATGCCTACTGGCCGGGACACCCCCGTGGGACCTAGAGGCGGAGATGCTCTCCGACCTCTACCGGCGGGTGACCTCACTGCGCGACGAAGGTGGCTCCCCATCGCTGAGCGAGATAGCCACCTGGCGCGAGGACGCCCGCCGAGACGTCATCGCCCGCTGGGCTACGCGGCTGGAGAGGCCTAGACACGGTATCGTCACCGTCCAGGCCCTCCAGCCCGTATTGATGGAGTGGAGCGGCGGCATGGAGTCCTCTCCTTTCGACTGGTGCAGGTTTTGTCGGGGCACGGATGCTTCGGCTTGTACCTGCACACAGTCGCGTGTAGGGAGTGGACTTTGTTCTGCCACCATTGCAGCAGTGACGAGGACACGGCGCAACACACGCTCGAGGTATGTCCGAGCTGGGACGGGCAGCGCCGTGACCTCGTCGCTGTTATCGGTGCCGACCTGACGCTGCCAGCTGTCGCGAGGGCGATGGTCGACAGCGTCAGGAACTGGGACGCGGTCGCCGCCTTCTGCGAGGCTGTCATCTCGCGGAAGGAGGTGGCGGAACGAGTCCGGGAGGATTCCCGCGACCCGGGCCGCCGTCAGTGGCCGGGGCGGCGCAGGCGCGAATACCTGCGCCTGATGCCGCCCTAACCGAGTCCTCGGGTGATCGGACCGGGGAATTGTCCGGTCACCCGACGTGAGGCCACCGCGTGAGGGCGACGCCCCGACGGCGAAATCTGTCGGGGCGTCGACGAGAGGAACCCGTGAGGGTAAACCGCCGGGCGGGCCACCGAAGTTAAAATCGAGTACTGGTGGTCCGCTCGCACGGCGAAGAGAGAAGGTTTTACGGTGGGTCTATGGGGTCACGCGCCGCCTTTCCGTCACCCCGGACCGATTCGGCGGGGCGAGACGCATCCATAGCCCACCAATAAAAAAAAAAAAAAGGCCACCGCGCTACTGAAGGTACGTGGCGTGCAAAACGCACCGCTGGCAGACGTCGCCCGGCACGCCACGCCCGCGCTTAGCTAAGACCAAAGTCGTGACCAGGCCGTAAGAGGGTGAAAAACTTGTCGATAGAAAATCTATCATGTGTCATAAAGACACTGACCTATATCCAAAACTTTTATATCGGTTTCGGGTACATGATTATTTTGGATGTCTGAAAGTTTCCGTTACTTATCGTACCCTAATTATATACCTAATATATTAAAACACTAACAAAGCGAATATAACACACCACATAAAGCTTTAACGTTTCCGCCATAACTCTCCGCAGTTATTCATCGAACAATAATACCTTAACAGCAGCGCCGGATTAGCCACATAGCAAGAGTAGCAAATGCTACGGGCCCCGCGAATTGGGGGGCCCCGCACTCCAACAGTGGGAGTTTAACCGCAAAAAAAATTCAATTTAAATAGGAGTGTAAAAATATTTTTATCTCACTTTGATGAATATAGAGCATGATATGCTTAAAAAAGTCAATATTGAAAGTGTTAGCTCTAAATTTGCCCATATTAAATTTAGAAAAGTTCATTTGTAACAGTTTGTTTTATTTAGGTACTAACCTTTAATTACCTTACCTAAAGCAAATCAAGGGCCCCTTGACAGATTTTGCTACAGGCCCCGCGCTGGGTTAATGCGGCACTGCTTAACAGGGTCCACATTTCCTTAAATCTTCTATTTTATTTGTACTGGTTATGTGGCCACTAGGTAACTATATTATTTACTGAAATAAAACTATTTTTACGGATTCTGACGCGTTTGTATTTGATTTTTAAAGCATTCATGGTTACAGGAGGACTAAGCATGGGCGTACCCAGGTGTGGGCTGGGGGCAGCCCAAGAACATAAAATAAACGTCAATTTGCCTGGCAAGTGGGAATTAAAAACGTGTTACCTACTCTGCGCAAAATGAAATGTTGGAAACAAAACATCTTTTCAGTCAGATATTTTGATTTAATATTTTTTATCTATAATTAAACATTCTACAACATTCGATATAGTATACTGTTAGTGACGCAATGTAATTTAAATCTCTCGCGAGACCGTCGCATCTCGTAGTTTCCGCTCGCGACGTGATAATCAGAGCCATCTAGGATTAAAGTCGAATATAATTTGGAGAAAACAACATCTAGCGCTAGCGCTATCTAGTTACGGACGACACTCAACAGTAGTTTTTCCTGTAAAGAGAAACAGCATCAATTTATTTTATAATATACGGTCAATAGCGACATCTTGTATTGAATAGCAATACCACGAAGAACGTTCTAGCATGGACTATTCTGGAAAGGAAAGACAGTGATAGCAAGTATGAGACAAGGATGGAAACAGAGTCTAGTATTTTCTACGTATTTCGGGAGCGAGAATATTTGAATATATAAGCGGGATCGTGAGGCAGAGCAAATACGGGTTGAGAGCCCTCAGCGCTCACCCACAGTCCGGGTAAAGATGTCATAGCCATCTGAGGCTAACAACTAAGACACACAAAAAAAAAAAAATAAAAAAAAAAAAAGAGGCAGAGCAAGTCAATTCAGTTCTAAATTTCGAATACAATTCAATTCAGTTCGGAGTTTAATACGAGCGAATATTTCATGCGCCATAATAGTGTCTTATAGTTTAGTTGCGGCGACACGAAATTTACGTTTACTGCGCAACAACTGGCAATATTACTCCGTCAAATGGATATTAGGAAATTCTTTGAAAGAGGTGAGTCAAAACAAAACACATATGTACCTAATATGATTATTTGATTTGTTTAAGGGGGGCTCTCTTGTAAGTGTATAGGAAGTAAATGATATTTGAATGTGATGTTTTTATAGGTATCTTGATCTTTATTTATTACCACGTTTTTATTAGGTCGCTTTCTTGTCTGTCTGTTCGGTACAAATCTGGCAATTGATTTTAAACTAACTTCCCGATCTCCCGATGAGCTAGAGACTTAAAATTTTGACTGTAGGTCAGAAGTGGATAACAATACAATATTAGATTGTTTTCTTGTCTGTCTGTTTGTTTGTCTGTTGCGTACAAATCTTGCAATTGATTTTAAACTAACTGCCCGATGAGCTAGAGACTTGAAATTTTGACTGTAGCACTGTAGGTCAGAAGTGGATGTTTGTTCGTTTGTTTGCTTATTTGTCTGTTTGAAAGTTTAAAAAACATTACACATTTTTTATGACTAAAAAGCAGAAAATAAAAAAATACATATTTTTTTTTTAATATACCACGTTTTTAAAACGGACTAAAAAGTATAACGAAAAACGTGGGGCGCAAGAAAAAAAAAGATACGTAATGATTTTATCATTACCTATCAGCAGTCGTTGAGAAACCTCATGTTAGATGAGCTTTCTCATTGACTGCTACTTTTTATGCATATATATTTGCAGTAGAATAAAATTTGTAATTTAGGTACCTATCTATTTCATGCGCCCCACGTTTTTCGTTTTAAATTTATCAAGAATTTCTGTAACTGTTATAAATTAAAAATGCTTAGGTCAATTTATATGGCATTAGAAAATATTATTTTATACTTTTTAGTCCGTTTTAAAAACGTGGTACCTATATTAATTTTTTTTCGTTCTATGCCTAAACACCGTAAGAGTAATTATGTTTGTGTATTTTTTTTTAGGGACAACACGCGAAAAAAGAAAAAAAGAACGGGAAGTGATGAAAATGACAACCGTGATAAAACTCATGTAATGCCAAGATCATTGCATGCTAACATTGGACAAGCGTCACATTCTCCAGCAGAGTCTGTAAATATATCTGTTGCCGACTATTCTTCTCCATCGACATCCCAACAAACTTATGGCGTCAACGTCGATCCTGAAATTATAGTGGACGATGGCTATCATGAAAATGATCTGGGTCGTTATGTTGGGTTGGCTACTCAGCTATCGACGGAATAGAAGAGGGAGTTGTTAAAAAATCCTTGGATCCCGCCCAGAAATAATGATTTTGAAAGTGATGCAAGCCATTTGAAAAGAAAATTTAATCATGCTTGTTTGGATCAATATGCACCATGACTAGTATATTCCAAGCGACTAAAAGGCGCTCTTTGTAAGCATTGTGTTTTGTTCACTCCGCCCATCAGCACTGTGAAAAGAATTTCGGGATCATTTATGGTCAGACCATATATAAAGTTCAAAAATATGCATGAAGACTGCCGAAAGCATGCAACGACTAACCTTCACCTAACAGCGACAAATGCTGCAAAAAATTTTCTTGAAAATGTTCCTGTAGACATTCAACTGCAAAGTGGACACCAAAAAGCAATCGATGAAAACAGACAAATATTGTCATCAATTGTTTCTTGTATAGTATTTTGCGGTACACATGGTATGCCTCTTAGGGGAAAACAAGCAGATGAGGGTGTTTTATTAGATTTGTTGAAGTTGAGAATCAATTTGGGGGGCATAGTCCGGAGCGTGCTTGTTCGCGTCCCCTGCCAGTCTAATTAGACTGCTAATCCGACTCGATATGCGTACCGCAATGCGGGTTAGGGCGTCCCCCGGAGGCGACGCGTACTGACCCGCCCCCGTCGGTACGAACATCGACAGTTGCGGCGATGGGGGCCGCCACCCATCACGCCTTGCCCAGTTAGGCGAGTCGAGGAGAGCAGAGTGCCGGGTGGGCACGTGGAATGTAAGAGGTTGTGTGGAAGGTAAGTTGCACGAGCTGATATCCGTCATGGCGGACAAACAGCTAGACGTGCTCTGTGTAACAGAGACCAAGCGAAGGGGCAGCGACGTAGGATCCTCGGTGGCATCAGACCTAGAGAAGTTTTGGGACAATGTTAGGGAAGTTCTGGATATGGCAGAAACCAGTGAACGCGTGATTGTATGCGGAGATTTGAACGGATGGGTGGGGACCAAGCGTCCCGACTATGAGGACGTACTTGGTCCATTTGGTGATAAGAGAGTGAACGACGCAGGTAGGCTCATAGCGGATGTATGCATGGAGAGAAACCTTATTGTGTCAAACACATTTTTCCAACATAAGGACATCCATATGTATACATGGAGAAGGAATGAACAGAAAAGCATAATAGATTTAATTCTGGTAGACAGTCGCCTCCGAAGCAAAATATTGGACGCAAGAGCCTACAGGGGCCCCACAGTCGATACGGACCACTATCTCGTTATTGCGAGATTTAGTGGTTTGTTCAGAAAGTGGAGGCACTGGCGAGAGCGTGTCCACTTCGGAGGGCTTGAAAGAATAAAGGTTGAAAGGTTGCAAGAAGAGTGTGTAAGAGAAAAGTATGCAGAGGGTGTCCGAGAACGGCTGACGATGGCAAGCCAGCCGCAATCGGACATTGAAGAATGCTGGAGAGTATTGAAAGAGAGTATGGTAGATACAGCGAAAGAAGTATGTGGAAGTTCAAAGAAGCATAGAAAAACAAATGGTGATGCATGGTGGGATGCGGAAGTGGCAGCTTCCGTAGAGCAAAAGAAGAAAGCGTGGCTGGACTATGTCTCTTCTTTGAATCTGAATGACAGTATGACTGAACAGAAGAAAGAAATATATCGGCAATGTAAGAATGACACCAAGGCTTTAGTGAAAGAGAAACGTGATAGAGCAAGTATGAGTGCAGAAGATAGGCTGACTAAAAACTTCGAGGGTAACACCAAACTCTTTTGGAGGGAGGTGAAGAAGTCTCGGGGTGGTTGGTCAGCCTTCAGAATGAATAAAATAAGGTCTAAAGGTGGAGACATTCTTACACAAACACAAGACGTGTTAAGCCGATGGAGTGAATATTTTGGCGATATGTATGCGGATGCTACGGTTGGCGCCGGTATTGCATGTGGTTTAGTAGATCAACATTCGACAACGGCGTCCTCCGATGGCATCAGTATGGATGAAGTTGAATGGGCGATAAGAAGTTTGAAAAATGCAAGGCAGCGGGCCTTGATATGGTGTCTGCCGAGATGATCAAGCTTGGTGGCTCTTGTGTCTGGGAGGCGTTCCTGTTGCTCCTCAATTTATGTTGGAGCTCGGGAATGGTTCACGGGGACTGGAATAGCGCAGTCATCGTGCCTTTGTTTAAAAGCAAGGGTTCACGTTATGACTGCGCAAATTACAGAGCCATAAGCTTGACCAGTTTGGCAGCAAAAGTGTATGGTCAAATTATTGAAAGGAGAATGAGGATGGTGTCCGATGGTTTACTGTGTGAGACACAAGGAGGTTTCAGGAGTGGAAGGGGATGCATGGATCAAGTGTTCTCTCTGCGCAACATTGTGGAGAAGCATCTGGCTCTAGGTCAGAGGGTTTTCTGCAGTTTTGTGTATCTGGAGAGAGCATTTGACACGGTTGTACGGAACTTTGGGACACTTTACCGGAGTATGGTATTAGTGGTAAACTGCTACAGGCTGTGCAGTCCAGTTACATGGGCTGTAGAGCCTGTGTGCGGCTGGATGATGGAATGTCGCCTTGGTTTGACGTCAATATCGGCGTTAAGCAGGGGTGCGTTCTGTCAGCCAGGCTGTTTATCATATATCTGGATAAATGTCTCCAAAGGTTGAACGATATGAATGTGGGAGTCCAGATGGGCGACTCAGTGGTCACTGCTCTGCTTTATGCAGATGATGCAGTCCTGCTGGCACAGTCAGCGACTGACCTGCAGACCCTAGTCGACACAATGACAGAAGATTGTAAGAAAAGGGGTCTACGCGTGAATGTGAGCAAAACCAAAATAATGGTCTTTGAAAGAGATAAAACCAGAACAGATGTAAGAATAACAATAGGTAATGATGTACTAGAGCAAGTGGATGAATTTGTATATCTTGGATGTGAATTTAGCCGAGATGGAAGGTACACCACTGATATAGAGCGAAGAGTGAATGCGGGAAATAGAGTGAACGGAGCGTTGGGGCAACTTCTCGGCAGCCACCACCTCAGCCAGAAGGCACGTGTAGCAATACACAACGCAGTGCTTGTCCCAACATTACTGTATGGAAGCGAGAGTTGGGCATGCAGAAAAGAGTATGATAGTAAAATTAATGCGGTCGAAATGCGATCTCTGCGGAAAATCTGTGGAGTTAGGCTGACCGACCGCATTCGTAACGACGACGTAAGAGAGCGAGTAGGTATGAAAGAGAGTATTGGTGTAAAGATGCGAACGGGAATGCTCCGATGGTTCGGACATGTGGAAAGAATGCCGAACGAACGCCTGGTTAAGAAGATATACAATGCGAAAGTGGAGGGATGTAGGTACCGAGGGAGACCGAGACTAACCTACCTAGACCAGATCGGTCATGTACTGAAGGAAGGTGGAGTCAAGAGTCTCCAAAACCGGCGAGCGTGTATGAAGAGAATTATGAATGAGGAAGCGAGTGAAGTATGCAGAGATAGAGTTCTCTGGCACTCTGTTCTCTCTGCCTACCCTGCAAGGGATATGGCGTGATGATATGTATGTATGTGTATGTATGTTTGAGAATCAATTCAGGGGACGACAAATTAAAGAGTCACCTGGAAAAGGGCCGTCGCAATGCAGTTTACACATCGCCAAAAATACAAAACGAATTGATTAATTTATGTGGCGAAGTTATTAAGGAGAATATAATAAGTGAGGTTCAGAAGGCCGTGGCTTACGCAGTCTTAGCTGATGAAACAGCAGACGTAGCTGGGAAAGAACAGCTATCAATAGGCGTGCGGTTCTACGACGAAAGCAAAAGGAGAATCAGAGAAGAATTTGTAGGGTTCGTTGAACTAAAAGCACAAAATGCTTCAGCAATTGCCGAAGCAATTGACAATTTCTTGATTAGTTCTAATCTCCCAGCCGAAGATTGCGTAGGGTTTGGATTCCATGGCTGTTCTACAATGGCAGGGAAAGAGGGTGGCGTACAAGCCATTTTGAGAAAAAAATATCCTCGTGCTTTATATTTTCATTGCTCAAGTCACAAACTCAACCTTGTTGTGAATGATGCGAACGCAGTGCCGAAATTAGAAATACTGTCGCCACTGTAAAGGATGTTATAACGTTTTTCAGAGAATCGACTGCTCATCGAAACTACGCTCCAAACCTATCACGATTGTGTGAGACGAGATGGTCCAAAAAATATAAATCAATCAGAAAGTTTTCTCAACATTTCCCAGAGCTTGTGAAATCTCTAGAAACGTTATCTGTAGAGGGAAATTATGCCACCAGAAAATCTGCATATCAGTTGCATTCAGCCATTACAAAACCAGTGTTTATTGTTGCTCTACAAACAATAGCCAAATATTCAGTAGTTTTAGAACCAGTAGTTAACGCACTGCAAGCTAAATCGATCGATATGATCTCGGTGGGGGAACACATCAAAAATATCAAGGACATTCTCAGAAATGACCGCGAGTTTCCTGATAAAATAAGTAATGAAATGCTTCAAAAAGGGCGATCTGTTGCAATGGATTTGAATATAGAAATTTCGGTTCCACGTCTTGCTCACAAGCAAACACATAGAAGTAACCCGCCATCAGACAATGATAACGAATATTGGCGGCGTTCCCTGATAATACCATACATTGATTCACTCATTTCATCGTTGAATATTCGATTCTCCCAAGAAAATACTCCGCCGTTTGTTTTAAGTAAGCTACATCCCTTGTATATGACCAAAACCAGCATTACAGACTTACACAAGAACACAGAATCATTCCAAGAATTTTATAACCTGGATATCACCGGAGAACTGAACCTTTGGCATAATTTATGGGTGAAGAATGCTTTATCAGATAATCAATTAAGGGACATAGAAGTAGTTGATCTGTTCAACGAAGCCAACATTTTTTACCCTGCTGTCAGAAAGGCGTTGATTATTTTAACCCTAGAGTGGGCGCGCTATGAGCATTTTGCCGCCCGCGCTAAAAAACCGTTAATAATTTTTTAAATAACTGCCTGTTAGACTTGCGCCTCTTAGTAGCTGGCCCCACTCTCGTTAGCAACACATGCCGAAAGGCTGGACGCCGTCAGTGCGCCGGGGACCGTTTGAGGAGAAGGTTGTTACCATCAGGAATCACCAGGCGGCAAATTGCTCACCGCGCGCCCACTCACGTAAGTAATATTGTGCAATGTATTTTTACAAACTCGAAATGTAGACTATATTTCATGGTGCATTTATAATTCAAACTAAAAAAATATACGTTTGTTTTAGGATTTTAAAGTATTCGTTGATAATAATAAATAAGAATGGCTAAAATAGAAGCTCAAATTTTGTCTTGGCTAGAAGAAACATCTGATTTTGAAGATGCTAGTACACAGATTGTTGAAAATGAAAATGTGTCAGATAGTGATAGATCTACTCATCATAGTAAGCACAACATGGAAACAGAACAGTCAGCAGACAGCGACGCTTCGATCAATAAAGAACCTTCTTCAACTGTTGTGCCTTCCGAAATAGCACCTATTAGACGCCGACGGACATCCAGTTCAGATATAAGTAGCCGTTTATTAGCGACTTTAGTAAGCTATCAGCCACGATTTCGTCGTCGTATGACTCGCAGATGGCCAATGAGATTGTTTTTTTTCAATGTTGAATATTGCCGGTATCAACAGTCAAATTATATACAAAGCCAATACTGAACATTTGATGCTACGTCAAGAATATTTGAAACAAATTGCCATGATACTTGTCAAGCAATAATGACCACAAGGTCTTCTATAGACACTTTAAATATTCCTTTGAGGAACCAAATTGCTCGCTTTGTCCCAGTTAAACAAGCATCTTCTTCAAAAAAGGAGGGCAAATGCAGCATATGTCCCTCAAAGAAAAACAGGCGCACGAAAAAAGGGTGTTCCAGATGCCTAAAGTTACTGTGCAATGAACATTGTACATATCTCTGTGAAGACTGTTTTGATAAAGCGTATCCTGTACACATAGAAAATACATAATTCGGTTATGTTTTTCCATTTTTAAAGTATTATATAGAGTATTATGTAGAATAAGAGAAAAAAAGTCAATTAAAATATTAAGTTTCCTAAAGTCTTTTGTAAACCAAAGTTTTTAGAACGGAGTTGAACAAATATGTTGATTTATTATTACTTATTGGTATATCATTTAAATCCTGAAAGAAAAAATGATTAAATTGCTGTATTACTAGTTAAAATGGTCAAAGAAAATGGGGCGGCAAAATGCTCCCCACGCGCCTACTGACGTTTCACAAAAAGACGCGCCCACTCTAGGGTTAAGCACTATCCCATGCACCACGGCGACCGTAGAACGGTCCTTTAGTACGCTTCGAAGAGTTAAAACGTGGCTTAGAAACACCATGGGTGAAGAAAGGCTTACGGGTTTATGTCTGATGAGCGTACATCGCAATTATTTAAAAGAAAACAGTGAGTTTATTCAAAAGACTGTCATAGACAAATTTTCGGCAAATCCGAGAAGATTACTGTTAAATTAATATATATATATATAATAAAAGTCAATTTTCATGATTTTTTGTTTCAATATACCCGACCGACCATCATGACCATCATATGAGCTGCCCCCCTCCTATCTGAAATCCTGGGTACGCCCTTGGGACTAAGACTACACACTGTATAAGTCCTTGCCCATGCCATAATCGGACTAAATTCAGTCATTTGTTCTTATGAGAAAGAGAGGGGAGAATATAGATATAAATAAACATCTTTAGTCAGTTCTATTCGGTAGTGTAACTGTCTTCACCATCAAAATTCAATAAATCTGTACATGCACCGGTTTACCTATATCTGGAATACCTACAAGATAGGTCTTTGAAAGAGGCGATAATGTCGTAATCGCCACATGTGGCAGGTGGGCTGGCGATCGAAGTTGGTGTTACAAATTGCCAAAATCTGAAAAGGATACTTACCTTTGTGACATAATACTTATATTAGAACAAAAATAAAATAACTGCATGTTTCAGATATACCATATTTAATATCAAATTGAATTATTTATAAATAGAATTATTACTATGTATATAAGTATATTATTATATACAATCTAATATAAAATCGTAAAAACCTTATTACCTAATACATAATATTATAAAATATAGCCTCATAATAGTCTAGTATTTTTAGTCTTTTTCATAAGATATCAAATATTATGAAATGCAAATTGCATTAAGTACATAATACAACCTTATTTTACAACTATGTAGTTATTTATTACGTTTTACATATATTATGAAATTTAAAATCCTATATGTAGATCAAAACTTATAACAGATATAGAGTTTATAGCCAAAGTTATTCTTTATTACAATGTCTGAATTTCTCAATTTCTCGTTAACAAACAATTAAGTTTAAGAATTTTATCTGAACATTCTATGATATAACGAGGGATCTAAAGAATAGGACGGAGTCACGTCAGACAGAGTTAATCTGTTCAGGCAGTAAGTACCTTATGTTACATAGAACCATTTATACATAATTTTTATTTAGTTTTTGTTTCATTATCTATAATCAGTGCTTATATTATGATCAAATGTTTTTTTTTGTGATATGCAATTATGTCGAATGCGAATCTGCTTCAGATATTACTGGATCAGTGTGGTGTAGTAAATGCAATATGTTCTTTCTTTTCAGACATCTACAGAATCTATTAAAGTTTGTCATGTTAAGGTAACTAGCACTACCTCGACATATTAGCTTCTTATCAAAGATATTATTATATCTGTTTATTATCATAGAACACATTACAATATTTTCGTATCACCTTGATTATTAAGAATAAGTTTGAACAATAGAAAACCTCGTAGACAAACACAAACACGCTGAATACTATAACTAAACATTGACTACTTTGATTGGTACCGCCGTTGGCGTTATTTGAGCATATACCAAATTTGCCCTGTAAAAGAAAAAAAATTCAAGAACATGATTGGTGGCCAACACTTGATGATAAATTTTATTTAAACAAGAATATAGCCTAATACTTTCCGTGTGGCGACGGAGTAAGAATACTATTCACCACCCCTTATCCTGCCCGTGGGCATCGTAATAGACGACTAAGGGATTAAAAATGTATATAAAATATATGCAAGAGAAGGAAAACTCGATGTAAACCGTGTCTGTCTGACCAGCGTGATACATTAGATCCGCTATTGTGAAGGTCTTGGACTTGGCGTTAGGTCTTGAGTCGAACTGAGTGGGACGTATATTAGTTGAGATGATATAGGACCAAATAG
This sequence comes from Lymantria monacha, assembly GCA_905163515.2. NCBI lineage: Eukaryota > Metazoa > Arthropoda > Insecta > Lepidoptera > Erebidae > Lymantria > Lymantria monacha. The sequence continues at coordinate 34,754,224 of LR991081.1, forward strand.
CCTTAACTATGCTGGTAGCAAGCATAGGCCTACCGGCCTGCCTATTCATTCATTTATGTGAACGTTTACGGGCTGAAACGTTCACTGCTGGAATATATATAAGCCTCCCCATGAGATTGTCACTCAAAACAGTGCTGTGCCATCACCATTCAATGGCTTGTTGCAACTTTCATGATGTCGTTAGTCCATCTATTGGTTGTCCTACACTGCGCTAATTCTTCCGGCTATGTCAGTTACATTAGTTCATCTACGGATTTCTACTGGCAAACAGTTGATCGTGCAGATATGAATATTACGAGCAAATATTTGGCAATGAGCGAATATTATTGTAAGAACTTTTGTAACATCAGTACCCATTTTTATGCTGACTACCTACCTGAGCTAGAATTTCACCAGGACATTTATATCGCCATTATCAAATAGATAATTACCTGTTTCGTTGGTAAACTCTCGCAAAATGTATCTTGTGAACGATATAAATAGAAGCAAATAGGATTAGGCCGATTATAAACGACGCTCCAAGTAGCGGCGGGAACTAAAAATACACATAGTTTTATTTTTCATCTTAATATCAATTAAAATAATTATTCGATAGATGATAGTTATCTTGATATGGATCCAGAATACTGACCCTGGGGCTTTCTAACTTGCAGCAACGCCTCTACATGAGATTCGCAGCCCACAGAGGGTGCCATTATTAAGCCCATATAGCTTACATTACCTTGGGGTGTGACTGTGAAATAGAAATTCCATTCAACCACTATCTAATCATTCGAATGCTGTATTTGAAATAGTACGTACCACGTATGCACGTACTTACGGCAGTAGTATTGCAAGCACGGTCTGCCATCACCGGACTTTACATTCGTTCTTATAAATATTTGAGATTTCACAATACTTCATCGATTTTCTTCCTACTTATTACCCACACCGTCCAATGTTGCCAATAACAAGACTACATTATTTCCAAAATAAGAGTTTAGATTCTTGGCTAAAAGATTACAATGAAAACGTTATAACTTTCTATAAAGTTCTCCATAACATAGTTTTCAAAATACTGTATTGCCAATTTTAGTGATTGATTTTTTTTTTATTTTGTTATCCCTTTTAGTTGGCCGTATTTATAGATCATCAGTGAATGATAAGAATTGAATAATAAAATAATCGAGTATCCAATCCAATAAACAGTTTATTTTTCCTCTATGCATAGGTAGAAAATAACAGTAAACTCCAAAGATATTGCTTGACAACGTACCCATATTAGCTGACTCATTTTTCTTCCCAGTTTAAATCCCAAAAGTTTTAATCCCCTCAGCCCCTACGTGACTACTAGTACTATAGAAGTCTAACATTGTTCAAGCGTAGTCATTTTTGAAGATCTCGTCTACCCACTTCAACAAGTCACGCAGTATGTGAATGTTCCTTAAGCTATGCCAGATGACGCTAGTCGTATTTCGATATGATATCCAGTTGAATTTACAAACTCGAAGCTAGTGTGCCTACGATCGCGTCATCATTTCTGGCAGTGAAATATTGTGATGCAATAACAATATTGCATAAACGAGTTATAAATATCGAAATAAATATTTACCTGCTCGTTACATTCATATTCCCAATTGACACTCAACAAATTCTGATAAAGTTTTGTAAATTTGTTGACGGGACATTTTACCCCACAATTCGGTATTTCCAATGCAACTGGGTCAGCTATAGTAGTTGTGTTTCTATATAAAATTCTCACATAATGAGTAGCTGTTGAATTATCTGTAATAGCAAATAAAATTATTTAATTATCAATAAATAAAATTAGTTGAACTGTGTAATATTTAAACACTTATCAACTTTATAAGCGTCGTCGCCACGATTGTTGTTTAAGTAACAATTAATTATGACTAACTAAACATTTACGTTCGCTGCAGTTCATCGCATGACTAGAAAATAAGCGTCTGAACGAGTTCATAGATAGATCACCGCACGCTTTAAATAAATTCATACAAAACAAATGATTCTATAATCTGATTGAAGTAAGATAAATTGTTAGGACATTGATTTTAGGCATGCATATAAACAGTATACTTCATAGATCCTTATGTAGTGCCGGGTTAAAACTAAAGTATGTCATAACTCCTTATTTACCTGTGGAAATTGAAAAAATCGGTGGTATGAATACCAGGAGAATGGTCGATAGCATTATCCTTTTTTTTTATTGACAGATACTAGATACGCCCAATCCGTTCAGTGCGACAGTAGGGTAGGGCGATGTGTGGCCCTATAAATCACCTTGTTTCCTCCCTAACGCCGTTGAGTCGACCACAACAGTATTATCCTGGGAAATTTATAATACCAAGTGCCATCATCTACTCGCATAGCAATATCGAGAGGGTGCCATCCAGCAGTTGAATGTCGATAGGCTAACAAATGAATGCAAACTTCATATTGTTAAGTAATACTTCCAAATTCTTTTATTATAATGACAACAGTCTGTAGGACATAATTATTTATATTATTAATATTGTGGTGGACTTTATAAACATACTCAATGGACATAAATTACACCCAGACTTAGAACAACATATTGCAGAGTGCGCAAGGAACTGGTATGAGAATCTAACCCACAGAATCTGGCATAGTAGTTCAGTATCTTAACCAGTACACCATCTGTGCGGTGATCTTTATGTGGCCCAAGAATGATTATTGACACCAGGTTTTATTTGTATTTATTAATTGTATGTTAATTAAAGTCTAGAATTTTTTTTTAAGTGTAGTCTATAAAAAAATTATTTTAGAGCCATATATTCACGGGTTCGGATCGGATTCGGCTCGGACGTAGTGCGTAACCGCTCTAATACCTTTTACATGGATATTGAAGTAGATACAAAACATTATCAATCTTCAGTCTAGAAGTAATATTGGCACCTGATACTAACCAATAATTAACTCGAAAAATATAGCAGATGTATAACAAGGGCAGTTGCCGTTGAATATGCCTAATCCATTTAGCATATTTCCAATATTCAAGTCATGGCCACTGTACAGTTGCACTTTCCGGTGCTTTCCATCCACACTGGATATTGCATTCAACATGTGTGTATTGATATGTTTAAGTAGAGGCCCCACTTTAAGACGTGCTAGCAATGGTGTACCCGTTTCTGTAGTAAAACTGCAAAAGAAGAAGTCAATAAGTAGTTATAGTTTTAATAAAAAAAAAATGACTGTCATCTCAAAGTATCTCCTACTTTGAGATGACAGTCATTTTTTTCATATCATCAAAACACACATTAAAAGCTTCTTTTCCTTCATTCAGCAATATAAGTATACATATCTAAAATTTTAAAATTAAATAACAACCTGTAGCATGCTGGATCTCTCATTTTATCAGGATACACTGAATTCGTCCAAGAAGGTAGTGTATAATTATAAAGAGTTTCAATGTATAAAGTAGAATAGATATTCATTATATCATAATAACTTTTAATTTTCATGCCAGTATATGTTGTAAGATAGCTGTAAATAAAAAGATAAATAAATAAAAAAATATAAAACTGAAAGGTCACACACACACACACACAAGAGTATTTTTTAATGAAATCTTACCTAACATAATTATGTTATCTTGCAACAATTTAGTAAAAATTCATTAATTTTTAAAATTTAAAAAACTATTTTGAGCGATTATCGTTATTATCTTTTGGATGAATAGGATATTAGTATAGATATAGGCCTTCGAATGTAAGACACATCTATATGCTACACATTAAGAGGCATGAAGTTAGTGTTTTTTATATACATGTGGTTTACTTTAAAGATACATACATACATATCATCACGCCATATCCCTTGCAGGGTAGGCAGAGAGAACAGAGATACTGATACAGATACTATACTTTAAAGATGAATGGGCATTAATAAGAACATCAGCAAATTCTGAATAGTTTTTAGTTAGGAATAACTTGGTTAACAATATTTTTTATTTTATCTATTATGGTCTCATCCGCCATCTTCAGTTCACAATCAGATTAGTCAACTTTTGTACAGAATTAAAGTAAATACAATAATATTAAAGAATCAAAATAAATTAGTAAATGGCAAATTTTGCTTTTAATTTTGTAATGGTAAAAACATTCACTTATTTAAATGAATAATATGTACAACAATACAGCATTGTCGGACATAGATTGACGGGAAAAAGAAAATACAATAAAATTACTTACTCCATTAAACTTTGGTATCTGTGCAGTCTTTCTTTATAAGTCTTTGAATTTTTAAATCTTTCTAATTCTTTGTCATAAGCTGGACAAGGCTTGCCCATAGCCAACAAATCATCCTCATCTTCAGGCACAGTGTGAACAGGGATTGGTTGCCACATTAGTTCAGAATTCCAAACAGCCTGACCATAAGGAGGGTACAGTCCTAAGATTAAAGAGAAAGCTTTATTGTAAAGCTTGTTATTGATTTTAAAATTATGACAAATGAATGTGTGGTGCCAGTACAAGTAGCCATTCAAAGTAGTGCTTTTTTTTTAAATTTCAATTCCATGGTGCAGAAGGGACAGGTTGTGCTGTGTATGTGATGTGTTAGTAACTAATTTTATTGGTATTATATGAAATAGCTCAGTGAAATTCTGTACAGACACCTACATACAGACAAGGATGAGTTATATCTACTAACTGTGTGCTGAGTGTGAGTTTTGACGTTAACATGACGCGCTCTACAGCGTGCGCGTAATGGAGGCCATACACGCTAGGTTATGCATGATGGTTTTAACTGTGCATGCATAACCGACAGGCATGTCCTAACGTGTGTGTGATAAAACTGTACAGTTATCTTTGCATGTACATGCAACCGAGTAAATATCAAAATTGATATTTTTGCCGCTCGGTTATGTTTGCGCACGAGCATAACCGAGGGTGTGTGGCGGTCCGGCGAGTTGCCTGACACAGTTCTCTGTATTTAATTGTCGTACCTACTACGTAGTTCAACTGTGGAGTAGACATCCTACACATACCGTCACGTAGCTCAACTGAGATTTAATGGCAAAACTGTGCAAGCAAACCCTAACGTGTATGTGTAATATGAAACTCGGTTATGCCTGTCGGTTATGCATGCACAGTTAAAACCATCATGCAAAACCTAGCGTGTATGACCTCCATAAGCATGCCATTTGTATGAAGAAATGTAGTTTCAAAAACGCGCCGCTAGTGGCGCTGTACATTTCTTCATACAAATGGCATGCTTACGCGCTCGCTGTAGAGCGCGTCATGTTAACGACAAAACTCACACTCAGCGCACTGGCATCTGGTCATGTAATAAACTTTACAACTTCACTTTTAGGTTTCTTAAAATTCCAACATAATATTGATTATATACTATTATTGGCATAACAACAATGGAAAATTTAATGCTGTATGTAACATTGAAATTTCTATAATGGTATCTGATATTAACATGAGTATTGTACATTGAAACTTAACTATTTTTATGGATTTTATTGTGTTTGTATGTGATTTAAATTTCTCGATATTTCATACTCTTTTCTGTATTCATGGGAGGACTTCAAATTGATATTTTATAGTTAATTGATATCATCTAGTGAAAAGAATTATTATGAAACCAAAATAGCACAAATGATTATAAATTTATGCTATCTATATCCCAGTCAAGAGTTTAGTAAGAACTATGATATCTAATAAGTAATATGAGAAACACACAAACCTCCACTATGAATATACTATATTCTTATAGTATGTATACATATGTATGTGTTGAAGTTGCTTTTTATGTATATCTGTTTGTTCACTTATTTCTTCTAAAGTACCTACACAATAGATTTTGATAAGGAATTTACTGTCATTTAGTTAATTTCCTAATAAGATTTCTATACACATACAATTAAAGTACTAATAGACAAGACAATTAATAAAATAGAACAAAGAAAAGCTTTAGTGGGCTGACCTTTTGAGATGTGTATAAATAATTGTCAACTATAGTTTGTTGAGATAAGGATATTATTTGAGAAATATTAAGCTAAAAAGCTTAATACTAAAATTACTACTACACAGCATCTATTGAAGAAAATCCTCAAGAATGATGGACAAATAAAATACACATGTAGACCTTTGAATTTTACTATACATATTGATATAAACTCACCAGCCAGATTCGCTTGAGCAGACATGAGAGTACGATCCACATCTGTTGATCTAATGTAAATCTCAGTTGGGTCAAAATCTCGAGATAATAAATTCTATAATGGAAAATATTTAAGCATAATTAATTTTTATAATCATAGCCTCAGTTTACATTGTTTTGCTCAGTGTTTATAAGATGACTATAGCATTACCGGAAACTACAAATTCTTATTTGCTGTCACATATTAAAAATGTAGTGATTGCTATATTATATACTGATTATTTTTGATGTTATCTAGTATAAATTAAATATAAGTGCATTTTTAAAAAAACACCATCTATATACTTTAAACAATATAAGAGACAAACAATATATAGATAACAATTGATTTAGTTTGATACACAGTAAAAGCTCTTTAATCGCGGGGAATGTGTTCCATAAATATGCCGCGAATACAGAAACCGTGAATATGGAACGGTAATTTATATGAGAGTATAGGGGATACGTTCCTAGGTGACAAAATAAAAAACAAAAATAAAAAAATCAATTTAATTGAAGTTTTTAAACATTTCAATTATAATTAGAGGGGCATAGTCCCGAGCGTGCTCGTTCGCGTCCCCTGCCAGTCTAATTAGACTGCTAATCCGGCTCGAAATGCGTACCGCAATGCGGGTTAGGGCGTCCCCCGGAGGCGACGCGTACCGACCCGCCCCCGTCGGTACGAACATCGGCAGTTGCGGCGATGGGGGCCGCCACCCATCACGCCTTGCCCAGTTAGGCGAGTCGAGGAGAACGGAGTGCCGGGTGGGCACGTGGAATGTAAGAGGTTGTGTGGAAGGTAAGTTGCACGAGCTGATATCCGTCATGGCGGACAAACAGCTAGACGTGCTCTGTGTAACAGAGACCAAGCGAAGGGGCAGTGACGCCTGCGATCTTCCTGGTGGCGGGATGGCTCTGTGGTCTGGTGTACCACAGAGCGATCGAGCCAGCATGGGGGTAGGAGTGCTGTTGTCCTCTCGCTTGGCCTCAGGTGTGAAGGATTACGGAATGTATGATCCCAGACTTCTCTGGGTCCGTATAAAACTAGGTGTCACCAAGGTATTCATGGTTGTAGCATATGCTCCCGTAGGATCCTCGGTGGCATCAGACCTAGAGAAGTTTTGGGACAATGTTAGAGAAGTTCTGGATATGGCAGAAACCAGTGAACGCGTGATTGTATGCGGAGATTTGAACGGATGGGTGGGGACCAAGCGTCCCGACTATGAGGACGTACTTGGTCCATTTGGTGATAAGAGAGTGAACGACGCAGGTAGGCTCATAGCGGATGTATGCATGGAGAGAAACCTTATTGTGTCAAACACATTTTTCCAACATAAACATAAACATCTTATTGTGGTAGGACTACGCTGTGGACAGTTCTCTGTCTACAGCCGCGGGCCGGTCCGTCCGGGGTAGTACCACACTCTCGCAAAGATCGACGTCTGAGTAATAGCAATGTGCTATTGCGCTTCGTTCGGTGAGCGAGAGAGCCGGAAGCCTAACTGGGGTGGGTTCAGGGTTGTATTGGTAGGCAGCGGCCTAGCTATACCATTGGCAATGGTCCATGGGCGGCAGTGACACTTACCATCAGGTGTGCTGTCTGCTCGTTTGCCGCCATAAGCAATAAAAAAAAAAAAAACGAGAGGTGTCAAGGGACACCCGGATGGAACGAAGTTCATTTCGATTAATTAGTGAAGGAATTGTAATAAAATTTTATTTTTTTTAAGTTATAATAATATTTTTGAAGTACTTAAAACTTCTTTAGGCGCGACTAGGGAGTAACTCAGATTTTTTTTAAATAGGATCATAATCTATTACTAGATGGCGCTGTAACAAAGTTAATGGATTCTAAGAGGACATGTATTAGAGTCTAAATCGCGCTATAGAAATTTTTGCAAATTTTAACTATATGGGTGAATATACGGTATTTGATTTTTTTGTGTCCCTGAAAGAAATGTAATCTGTTCCATTCAATATTGATAATTTCTCTATTTGACACAATTTTTAAATTTGTAATGATGAGGGCCAGAAGATTTTACATTATTTTTTAATTTTATAAGCACCAGAGGAAAATGTGTTACCAGGGGAGTGACACTATTGGCGGAATAGTGACAAATTAAAGTAGAGAAGTGACAGGCTAATGATTATTAGCTAAGAAAGGGGACTAATATTAAATAAAACATATATAAATTATAGTATTTGGATATTTTTAATATAAAAAATAAATTCAGTCTTTACAGTTTTGGTGTGTAGATTTTTCATGGTGTCCTGTAACAATCTCTTCTGTTTTTTATTTTATTTTTTGTAATGCTATCTTTTATACCTGGGCATAATTTACTATTGCAATCTTCTTCAAAAAACTCTGCGACTACTTTCTTTAACTTCGGATTCGTTTTATCGTTTCTTGTCTTCCGTGTCATATCTAACAAACTTTTATTCGCAGTATATGACTGTCTTATAGGGTTTATATTAATTTGGTTCAACACTTTATACTTTTTGACTATTTTACCACTTATTACTTTTTCAATTCAGCATTTTTAACAGGATCGTTATTAATTCGTTGGTAGCGTAATTTTTCAGCTTGACGTTTTTTTTCTAACCTCTCTTCCCTTGTTTGTTTCTTTTTAACATTCACCATGATGTCTGATGATACTCGAGTATCTAAAACAAATGAAATGAAGCCTTAAAACATTATATATCAACAAAAAAAATATTGTCACTCCCCTGGCGCTCATGTATTTCTTCTAGTATGAAATATGCCAGAGAAGTGACAAAATCGCACATAACCTACAAAAACAATATCACTCGCTTTTCTGACCACAGTTTAAAGTAATACATGACATCTATACAAAATAAACATGGCATTGTGCAAATATACAATTTCGTAACGATAATATACAAAAACATATACTTACCAAAGGAAATACTTCAACGACTGGCACAAACACGCTTTCCTACAGTTAATCGCAAACTGACGCAATATTAATGGAGTTTTGCTCAACGTCGTTAGCTTGCTTCTGACTTCACACTGTTGTACGCGCGTTGTTCAAGTACAAAAACATACCTTTGCGGTTTTAAGTCAAATTTTATTTCTTTGAGTTTCGCCAGATGAAGTGACATTATTATAACATGACATGAAAATAAGTTATTATTTTTTATATTAATAAATATTTTTATAGTGTTTCTTGATAAAATATGTTTCGATGTTTATAACAGCATATGATCATGTGTAAAAAAAACACAATGGAATACATATTTAAAGTATCTGGTCATAAAACCATTATAATTTAGTAATGGGGAGGCCAGAGGAGAATACATTTATAACTATTTTAAACTATTAATGCCTTAAATTAAACAATTATCGTGAATAGATTATGTGGGCCAAATAATATACTATATTCTTTATTTTTTAAGCATATAGAAATAATAATATATTGAGTTTAACATAAAATTTGCCTATGGACCACTGGAATTCAAATAGCGTATATTCACCCATATACATTAAAATTTATAATAAACTACTGTACTTGCTTCGGCAGTACATATACTAAAATTGGAACGATACAGAGAAGATTAGCATGGCCCCTGCGCAAGGATGACACGCAAAATCGTGAAGCGTATCACATTTTTTAAGAGTTTAATTTTTGACAATATAAAACAAGAAACTTGCGAATTGCGATATATAGATATCAATACCACTTACTTTACCATAGGATTCATAAAATCACTTGTCTATAAATTAATGCACATTTCAATATTATACAGCACGTCCTATAGAAGTGCGTCTGATGGGACCTATATACTCTCCCAAATAGCCAGGTTAATATCAAGAATAACAAATGCGTTTTAAAAAAAATCTCTTATATTATTAGTTATTAAAGAACTATACTGTTAGTAAACAAATGCTCACAGCACGTTCACAGCGATCTATCTGCAGGGTATCCACCAGTGTTGCATAATACACAACCGGAGGTGTCAAGGGACACCCGGATGGATCGAAGTTCTATTTTAATTATATAATTTTTTTCTGCCTTAAGCGATTTTTATCGTTATATTTTAGCCAATTTGCAAAATATCTTTATAAATGATAGCCTATGTGTTATTCTGATGTGCAAGCTATATTACTATAAATTTCATCAAAATCCATTCAGTAGTTTTTACGTGAAAGAGCAACAAACATGTTCACATCCATACATTATTACAAACTTTCACGTTTATAATATTAATAATAGGATATACAATTCCACTAGACTACCAAAACTTTTCGGCCCCGAGCTCGAACGCGAGCCGGCCACGCGGCCCGGTCACGGGCGAAAATAATTTCGTTGCGCATTATTTTGATTTTGCTATAGATATAGATATTTTGATTTTGCTATATATATTATATATAAGAGATCTTAAGGTATTGATTTAATTTGCATGGTCTGAAGGAAAAAAAATATCTTCATGAAATGCTCAAGCCAACTAATGTATTTAAAATGATAAGGATTAATACAGTATTTGTGTAAATAGCTTTTCAATTACCGTTTTATAATAGAACATTTTTTAAAGTATTAAAATGGATATAGTATGTTATCCTTAAGAGATAGATATATACCATCGCGGACTTTTTTGTAGGCCTTTTTAAGCTGTATAATACTGTAGTACTTTATTTTGATCTATTTCGTAGGGTTCAGCCAGCGTTTGCAATGTAAGCGCAAAATAATGTGTTTATTTACGACATCACATTAGAAACCTCTAAAATTATCAGTGTTTCTCTACTACATTATGCATATATTATACATATAAACCTTCCTCTTGAATCACTCTATCTATAAAAAAAATCGTCGCGACACCACACTGTTCAATGCGAAATAGAAATGAAAATATCTGGCTTGCTTTCTATAAGAGAGCCGACGAGCGACGCCGCACAGCTTACAATAGCTTACTATAGCAAAAAGTGTCGTGACAACTTTTCGTAAGAATTTTTTCCGTCTAGCCCCCTTTCACAACGCGCGATAAGGAACTTCGTTCCAAAAAAAAAAAAAAAAAATAAGGACATCCATATGTATACATGGAGAAGGAATGAACAGAAAAGCATAATAGATTTAATTTTGGTAGACAGTCGCCTCCGAAGCAAAATATTGGACGCAAGAGCCTACAGGGGCCCCACAGTCGACACGGACCACTATCTCGTTATTGCGAGATTTAGTGGTCTGTTCAGAAAGTGGAGGCACTGGCGAGAGCGTGTCCACTTCGGAGGGCTTGAAAGAATAAAGGTTGAAAGGTTGCAAGAAGAGTGTGTAAGAGAAAAGTATGCAGAGGGTGTCCGAGAACGGCTGACGATGGCAAGCCAGCCGCAATCGGACATTGAAGAATGCTGGAGAGTATTGAAAGAGAGTATGGTAGATACAGCGAAAGAAGTATGTGGAAGTTCAAAGAAGCATAGAAAAACAAATGGTGATGCATGGTGGGATGCGGAAGTGGCAGCTTCCGTAGAGCAAAAGAAGAAAGCGTGGCTGGACTATGTCTCTTCTTTGAATCTGAATGACAGTATGACTGAACAGAAGAAAGAAATATATCGGCAATGTAAGAATGACACCAAGGCCTTAGTGAAAGAGAAACGTGATAGAGCAAGTATGAGTGCAGAAGATAGGCTGACTAAAAACTTCGAGGGTAACACCAAACTCTTTTGGAGGGAGGTGAAGAAGTCTCGGGGTGGTTGGTCAGCCTTCAGAATTAATAAAATAAGGTCTAAAGGTGGAGACATTCTTACACAAACACAAGACGTGTTAAGCCGATGGAGTGAATATTTTGGCGATATGTATGCGGATGCTACGGTTGGCGCCGGTGTTGGATGTGGTTTAGTAGATCAACATTCGACAACGGCGTCCTTCGATGGCATCAGTATGGATGAAGTTGAATGGGCGATAAGAAGTTTGAAAAATGGTAAGGCAGCGGGCATTGATATGGTGTCTGCCGAGATGATCAAGCTCAGTGGCTCTTGTGTCTGGGAGGCGTTCCTGTTGCTCCTCAATTTATGTTGGAGCTCGGGAATGGTTCCCAGGGACTGGAATAGCGCAGTCATCGTGCCTTTGTTTAAAAACAAGGGTTCACGTTATGACTGCGCAAATTACAGAGCCATAAGCTTGACCAGTTTGGCAGCAAAAGTGTATGGAAAAATTATTGAAAGGAGAATGAGGATGGTGTCCGATGGTTTACTGTGTGAGACACAAGGAGGTTTCAGGAGTGGAAGGGGATGCATGGATCAAGTGTTCTCTCTGCGCAACATTGTGGAGAAGCATCTGGCTCTAGTTCAGAGGGTTTTCTGCAGTTTTGTGGATCTGGAAAGAGGATTTGACACGGTTGTACGAAAAGAACTTTGAGACATTTTACCGGAGTATGGTATTAACGGTAAACTGCTACAGGCTGTGCAGTCCAGTTACATGGGCTGTAGAGCCTGTGTGCGGCTGGATGATGGAATGTCGCCTTGGTTTGACGTTAATATCGGCGTTAAGCAGGGGTGCGTTCTGTCAGCCAGGCTGTTTATCATATATCTGGATAAATGTCTCCAAAGGTTGAACGATATGAATGTGGGAGTCCAGATGGGCGACTCAGTGGTCACTGCTCTGCTTTATGCAGATGATGCAGTCCTGCTGGCACAGTCAGCGACTGACCTGCAGACCCTAGTCGACACAATGACAGAAGATTGTAAGAAAAGGGGTCTACGCGTGAATGTGAGCAAAACCAAAATAATGGTCTTTGAAAGAGATAAAACCAGAACAGATGTAAGAGTAACAATAGGTAATGATGTACTAGAGCAAGTGGATGAATTTGTATATCTTGGATGTGGATTTAGCCGAGATGGAAGGTACACCACTGATATAGAGCGAAGAGTGAATGCGGGAAATAGAGTGAACGGAGCATTGGGGCAACTTCTCGGCAGCCACCACCTCAGCCAGAAGGCACGTGTAGCAATACATAACACAGTGCTAGTCCCAACATTACTGTATGGAAGCGAGAGTTGGGTATGCAGAAAAGAGTATGATAGTAAAATTAATGCGGTCGAAATGCGATCTCTGTGGAAAATCTGTGGAGTTAGGCTGACCGACCGCATTCGTAACGACGACGTAAGAGAGCGAGTAGGTATGAAAGAGAGTATTGGTGTAAAGATGCGAAAGGGAATGCTCCGATGGTTCGGACATGTGGAAAGAATGCCGAACGAACGCCTGGTTAAGAAGATATACAATGCGAAAGTGGAAGGATGTAGGTACCGAGGGAGACCGAGACTAACCTACCTAGACCAGATCGGTCATGTACTGAAGGAAGGTGGAGTCAAGAGTCTCCGAAACCGGCGAGCGTGTATGAAGAGAATTATGAATGTTGAGGAAGCGAGTGAAGTATGCAGAGATAGAGTTCTCTGGCACTCTGTTCTCTCTGCCTACCCTGCAAGGGATATGGCGTGATGATATGTATGTATGTATGTGTATTATCTTAAGACTTCCTAAGCCTTAAGATAATTAATCAAAATGTTTAAAAACCATTGCCTAAATGGTTTGAAGAATTTTGTAATTTTTTCTTGCTTGAGTTTTTAAAAGCTCCTCCAATTCAGACTGATATGCAGCAGTCGCATTAGCAATCTGCCTATTAAAAATAAGACTTCGTAGGCAAAATTATAATAAGATCTATTTTATTTTTTTATTAGTGCATTTGACAGCATTTACAAAGGATATTGGGTTGGATATCCTTTTATTTTTATGTATGTACTTATTAGATCCACGAATAAAGAATTTTTAGCCGCGAATATAGGAATTGAGCGCATTTTTTTAATCCGCGAATAGTGAAAACGCGAATGAAGGAAGCGCGAATAAGGAGCTTTTACTGTATATGATACTAGATTTCAATTATAGATCATCATCATGATCTCAACTCATATATATCCCACTGTTGGGCTTGAGTCTGCTCCATAATGGGAGAGAAATTGATCTACTATACCAAGCTGCTCAGACGTGTTGGTATGCATGTGGAAAATAAAGTACTAATCATAAAATTTGACAATGTCATTCAGATTGCTAGACAGATGTACTAAACCTTATGTAGGGGTGGGTAAGGCTCTGACAATATATCTTTCAGGTTATTATGTAAAATTGGTTTCAAAAATTAGAATGAATAAATTACAATAACAGCCACCTATATACTACGAATGATTGTTTATAAAATAAGAATTAATGAAGTTTTAATAAAAACACAACTCCCTGAAGACATTTTTACATACATACCGAATATCTTTGTCGCAGCCACTTTCCAAAAGCATAATGTTGCCTTTTGCCATTATTTGTGAGTTCACCAAACTGTACGGGCCAAAATGATTCATTTCTCCATGGATCATTTGGATATGGATCTACAGGGGTTCTGTCACCATGACGGAATATAATAGCAACATATTTTACACTTTCATCGCCATATGTTATAGTTGTTGAAAACACCATTAATAATACTAAAGATATCATGTTTATTTTGAGAATGTACAGTTTACAAAGTGGACTGCTAAATTATCATAGATAAAAAGAATATACTGTCATTGTTCTACTTTTCATCAATTGTAGAGTTGCAGCATTATTTTATTAAACATAATTATTTTATACAAGGTACTGAACACTATTCCGGCTATAGGTCTTAGACTCTCTTAGAGCGTCTTAGACCTTACTAAAAATTACCAACTATCAAGAAGTTTGCAAATATAGTAGGTACATAAGTATTCATTTTGTTGTCACAGTGTCAGTTGTCAGTGTCATTAAAATCACAGCATAATCTGTGATAGGGATCATCGATATTCATCGATGGTAAATAAACATCGATGTTTAGCTGGAAAAATCGATGTTTTGACATCAATGTTTTGTCGTCGATAACATCAACAAAATAACGAAACGTCAATACAGGGAGGTTGGAGTGACGTCACGGATTTCGAGCGAGCTTATTACAGTCGTGACTTTCTGTATACTATAAAAAAATAACAGTTTCAAATTAACTAGTTTATTGCTCAATAAGTTCTACATAAATTTATTCGCATCTTACATCGTTATCAAGTGTTTACAGTGCAGTGAAAGGGATTAAATTGGAAATATTCATATTGCTAAAATAATTCATTTTTATCCTACCCTAATCTATATAAAAAAAAAGGATTTAAAAAAAAATAACAATTAGTTATCGTGTAAACAGTTAGTGCAGAGAGGAAAAGTGTTGGTTTTCCGTGTCTTAGTTTCCTGTGTGCGTCTCATGGTGTTTTTTAACCACAGGTAGCCCTATCATAAGTTCATAACATACAGTCAGTGCCATCTAGTGTAATTATACTATACGAATAAGTACAATAGTTAACCTAATTAAAAACTGCAACTTTACAATTATGCCGGCAACTAAGTGTGGAGGTTGACAAGAGATATTTTACCGGAGTATGGTATTAGCGGTAAACTGCTACAGGCTGTGCAGTCCAGTTACATGGGCTGTAGAGCCTGTGTGCGGCTGGATGATGGAATGTCGCCTTGGTTTGACGTCAATATCGGCGTTAAGCAGGGGTGCGTTCTGTCAGCCAGGCTGTTTATCATATATCTGGATAAATGTCTCCAAAGGTTGAACGATATGAATGTGGGAGTCCAGATAGGCGACTCAGTGGTCACTGCTCTGCTTTATGCACATGATGCAGTCCTTCTGGCACAGTCAGCGACTGACCTGCAGACCCTAGTCGACACAATGACATAAGATTGTAAGAAAAGGGGTCTACGCGTGAATGTGAGGAAAACCAAAATAATGGTCTTTGAAAGAGATAAAACCAGAACAGATGTAAGAGTAACAATAGGTAATGATGTACTAGAGCAAGTGGATGAATTTGTATATCTTGGATGTGGATTTAGCCGAGATGGAAGGTACACCACTGATATAGAGCAAAGAGTGAATGCGGGAAATAGAGTGAACGGAGCGTTGGGGCAACTTCTCGGCAGCCACCACCTCAGCCAGAAGGCACGTGTAGCAATACATAACGCAGTGCTTGTCCCAACATTACTGTATGGAAGCGAGAGTTGGGTATGCAGAAAAGAGTATGAAAGTAAAATTAATGCGGTCGAAATGCGATCTCTGCGGAAAATCTATGGAGTTAGGCTGACCGACCGCATTCGTAATGACGTCGTAAGAGAGCGAGTAGGTATGAAAGAGAGTATTGGTGTAAAGATGCGAAAGGGAATGCTCCGATGGTTCGGACATGTGGAAAGAATGCCGAATGAACGTCTGGTTAAGAAGATATACAATGCGAAAGTGGAAGGATGTAGGTACCGAGGGAGACCGAGACTAACCTACCTAGACCAGATCGGTCATGTACTGAAGGAAGGTGGAGTCAAGAGTCTCCGAAACCGGCGAGCGTGTATGAAGAGAATTATGAATGTTGAGGAAGCGAGTGAAGTATGCAGAGATAGAGTTCTCTGGCACTCTGTTCTCTCTGCCTACCCTGCAAGGGATATGGCGTGACGATATGTATGTATGTTTATAAATATACGCATTCTGCCACATCCAGTAGATCCATTGCACTTCTCAGTTGAGCAAATGTGGGTCACTGTAGCTCTTAACGGGAGAAAACTAGTGATTGGCACGGCATATCGCCCGCCATGGATGAATATTGACCTATTTTTAGATGCCATATCTGATTCCATTAGTTCATTCTCAAGCTTTGACAATTTAATTTTATTAGGTAATTTTAATATCAACTTACATACATACATACATATCATCACGTCATATCCCTTGCAGGGTAGGTAGAGAGAACAGAGTGCCAGAGAACTAAATCTTTGCATACTTCACTCCCTTCCTAAACATTCATAATTCTCTTCATACACGCTCGCCGGTTTCGGAGACTCTTGACTTCACCTTCCTTCAGTACATGACCGATCTGGTCTAGGTAGGTTAGTCTCGGTCTCCCCCGGTACCTACATCCTTCCACTTTCGCATTGTATATCTTCTTAACCAGACGTTCGTTCGGCATTCTTTCCACATGTCCGAACCATTGGAGCATTCCCTTTCGCATCTTTACACCAATACTCTCTTTCATACCTATTCGCTCTCTTACGTCGTCGTTGCGAATGCGGTCGGTCAGCCTAACTCCACAGATTTTCCGCAGGGATCGCATTTCGACCGCATTAATTTTACTTTCATACTCTTTTCTGCATACCCAACTCTCGCTTCCATACAGTAATGTTGGGACAAGCACTGCGTTACGTATTGCTACACGTGCCTCCTGGCTGAGGTGGTGGCTACCGAGAAGTTGCCCCAATGCTCCGTTCCCTCTATTTCCCGCATTCACTCTTCCCTCTATATCAGTGGTGTACCTTCCATCTCGGCTAAATCCACATCCAAGATATACATCTTATATCTAATATCAACTTATTTTATCAAAATGATATAAAAACAATAAAATTAATGACTTTTTTATCCTGTCTAGGTCTATCTCAGCAAATTACAGAGCCAACCCACTATACCGAAACAAGCCAATCCCTTATTGACATATTCTGTTCTAACTTAGGCACAAAAAAGGTGGTTGAACAAATAGGTAATCTTTTTGGTCATTGTCTTGTGGTCTGTGAATTTCATATTAAGTGGGAAAAACATATGGCACGCACAATCTCGTTTAGGCCTCTAAATATATTAATGCGGACGCATTTAACGCCGACCTTGCCATTGGTTAGATGTGACCTAATATCTAAACTTGATAATGTTAATGAAGTTGTTCATGCTTTAAATTTCAGTATTATTTCTTTATTTAACTATCACGCACCTTTGAAAATCATCGCAGTTAGGGATCGCTCTTACCCTTGGATCACGGATAAAATTAAACTAATGATGCGGTTGTGTGATAAAGCATCAGCAGACTATAATAAATGTAAAGATCATGGTAAAAAAGAATATTATAAAACTTTAAAATGTCCTGTTAACAAAGCACTTTTTCAAGAAAAAGCTGCTTATTTCAAACATAACATTAATAATCAGATAAAATCCGCGTTCATTATGGAAAAATTTAAAATCTACTTTATTACCAAAGAACGATTTTGCGTTGCCTTCCTTCTTTAATGATCCGAATGAAATAAATACCCATTTTTTAAATATATCAGGTGCCTTGAATGTTAGTATGTCTCAACTTACTTACTTTGAATATCACCGTTTCAGTGATATTACCTTCCACTTGAAGGAAGGTTAGCCTTGACTGTATAATTGCAATAATAAATAAATTAAAATCGAATGCTGAAGTTATATAAGTCTCAATATGCTCATTTTGACTTTCCCTTATACATCTGATGTCATTAAGGATCTGATGAATATGTCCATTAATACATCTGTATTGCCCGATGTTTGGTAAACTGCAATTGTCCGTCCTCTGCCGAAACTTTCACACCCAACAGATATGAAAGACTTGAGACCAATTAGCATCTTACCATGTTTATCAAAGATCATGGAGAAAGTGGTTTACAAACAGTTGGTTGAATACTTTGAGAGCAACAATATTCTGCCTGAAGCACAATCGGGCTTTAGGAAGGGACGTAGTACGGTAACGGCCATGCTAGATGTTACCGAAAATATTCTGTGTGCTCAGGATGAGGGTCTATGTACTATACTAGTATTACTAGATTTTTCAAGGCCATTCGACTCGATAAATATAAATCTTCTTTTATCTAAGCTGTGCTATTATGGTTTCGATTTTAAAACTTTAAAATGGTTTGAACGTTATTTGTAGAGCTCAAATGTCAAGATGGTTCATTAATGAGTTCTGATAAAGTTGCAGTACCTACAGGAGTTCCTCAGGGCTCGATACTGGGTCTAATCCTTTTTATTCTGTACACATCTGATATGGGACAAAACATTCGATACTGCAAATTTCATATATATGCAGATGATATTCAGATATATTTTTCATTTAAACCATCGGAAATTAATAACGCAATTGCCAAGGTAAATGATGATCTGTCAAGTATTGCAACATGGTCCACTAATAATTGCTTGGTGCTTAACCCAAACAAGACAAAATATTTACTGTTTGGTAGTAGCCACAAACTTGATACACTTTGTCCGTCCTTGGATATTATATTACTAGGTAAACCAATTGAGCGTGTAACTGAATGTCGAAATTTGGGTTTGCACATGGATACCAGTCTGCGGTTTGAAAGGCACATAGCTGATTCAGTCAAAACCTGTTTTTATAAACTGAAGGTACTATATAGAGCAAGACACTTTATACAGCAAGGTTTACGCATACAGTTGGTAGAATCCTTGGTTTTATCCAAACTGAACTACATGGACACAGTTTTTGGACCAAGTCTCCTGGCTAGAACTCTGAGACTTGTACAGCGAGTTCAAAACGCTTGCGCCCGTTTTTGTTTTGACATCCCGTTGAGGGCTCATGTCAGTCCATATTTAAATAAACACAGCGTTTTAAAGATGAGACACAGGCGTAAACTCCGCCTAGCCTGTCTTCTTTTCGGTGTGCTTAAGTTTAAGGTTCCAAGTTATTTATATAACAAATTGTCATGGCTATCAAAAAGCAAGCCTCACGGTCCTCGACGGTGTACGGGGCAGCTTTCCACACAATGTCATAGATCTGCTGCATTTAGGGGTAGTTTCCGATATGCAGCAACAAAGTGTTGGAATAATATTCCTCCGCCAATAAGGAGTCTACAAAATTTATAACTTTTTAAAATAAAGTAAAAAAGAATTATTTACGATAATCAAAAATTGGAAGAACCCTTAAGACATGATACCAGTGCTATTTAAGTATTTTAATTTTATGTATTATTTGGTTACAATTATATACATACATTATTTATAATTTAAGTTTTATATTTTCTAATATAATTTATTTTTACTCACGTCTCTTGTTCCTTAACTATCCCCTATACTCCTTTGTAGCAATAATTTCTATTTTAAATTGATGCTCTGGGCAACAGTAAAGCGTTAATGGTTAACACACAAAAAAAATTGTGTACACACTTTAATTTGAAACAGGTATTTCTAATTTAAAATATCTCACATGTATTATTTTATCAAGTTAAATTTTATTTAGACCTAGTTTATTGAATTGAATTCACATTACATGCTAGTTGTATGAATTTGTTAACGTACAGACATATTTCATTTTTCATTTGATATACAATCTGTCGCAATAATAGAAAATCTGCGCTGTGGTCACTGCCATGATGGCATGGCGCGTATTCACTGCTGTGTCACGTGTCTTTGTGATCATGTAAGATACTTATATAATTTACCTGTACATATAACTTTTTTTGTTGTTGTTGTATTTGAAAATGGTATATTTTATGTTTATTGTTCTTATATTTTGTCTGCTTTAATTATATTAAAATTTTAGTGTAGTTAAGTTCGTTGACGTCCGTGACGTCATCAAAGCGTTTCCACGGAAGATCAGTGCAGGTATTTTTAACCTGCATCTTGCTGAGATGGAGGCAGCACCGGATTAGCCACATAGCAAGAGTAGCAAATACTACGGGCCCCGCGAATTGGGGGGCCCCGCACTCCAACCGCGGGAGTTTAACCGTAAAAAAATTTCAATTTAAATAGGAGTGTATAAATATTTTTATCTCACCTCGATGAATATAGAGCATGTTATGCTTAAAAAAGTCAATATTGAAAGTGTTAGCTCTAAATTCGCCCATATTAAATTTAGAAAAGTTCATTTGTAACAGTTTGTTTTATTTAGGTACTAACCTTTAATTACCTTACCTAAAGCAAATCAAGGGCCCCTTGACAGATTTTGCTACAGGCACCGCGCTGGGTTAATGCGGCACTGGATGGAGGCGTTTTGTGACGGGCAGCTTCTCATTTACATTGTTACTTTTTTTTATATCCATTTTTGTATGTCCGTTGCAATAAACAGATTTCTTTCTTTCTTTCTTTTTCTAAGGGTACCCAAAATTGCACAGGAGGTTCAAATTCGATAGTATAATTGATTATTGAAAAATCATATGATCTTAATTTAAAAAAAATATATTCTGTGAATTCCCATAAACACCAAATTTGTTGACAATGTGAAAGTCATTCATTATTATAAACATACGCACACCAACATAAACTAAGCATGATAAAACATAGTTAGGTAATTTTGATTCCTTTGTCGGTACCGAACGGCTCATTTCGTCCAAACCCTCTTCCCGCTTCTCCTTGCAACACTCGCCCTTGTTGTCCGCGCTGCGTATCCGCAGCGTCAATTCGCCAGTGAATTTTAGACCGTGACCTAATTAGCAGCATAATTAACACTAATTATTTTGTTGTTTATCTTCAACAATGGCAAATCAAACAAGATATTTGAATCGTGAGTATTATGATATGATTCGGTGCTACATTTTAAGTTTGTGGGGTGAAATTAAGAGACGTGTTTACGTTGAAGAAGCGCAAAGTTATGAGAACCCTGGTAGTAAAATCATTACTGCGTTTGATGAAGTGAAAAGTGCTCGGACACAGATAATGTTAAAAACAATTTAAAAAAGCGTGCTCAGCTTTGTATTGAAATAAATGGACTTTATTTTGAACCCGTGGCCGTGCGTAATAGCAATAGTTTGTCCATAATTACTAATTGTCCACTGGTACCGCTTACTTGATTTCCATGGCTAGTCCGGCCCATGCATTTCCTAAGGTATTGAAAACAACGCTGTCAACTTCAACGTCCAGGTTATTCTTGCAAGAGTGTGTGTGTTGTGACTAAACTTGTGAAGCGGAAGTGAATTTAATTTTTATTACTACCGAAAACATCGATGTTTTAGACGTGTCGATGTTTATCATAAATCGATATTTATGAATCGATGTTGATATCGATGTTATTTTTAATATCAAACATCCCTAAGCTGTGACTGTATATTTTTATTAGTATATATTATCTATAGTGACTCAGTGACTATTACTCAAATTACGTTGCGTTTTTTGGGAATGTGGATCCGATTTCACTTATAGATTATATAATCGGTTAATATTAGGTGCTTAATTTGTTTTAGAAAATATCTCAAATTATTTATTGAAGCATTTCAATTCCATTAATTATTTCTGAAATAAAGTCCTATAAAAATTGCCATTAGTCTCTAAGTGAATAAAAAAGTCATTAAAACGCTACGGGAAGTCGCGGGCTTGTAAACAAGAATATTCTGAGCATAGATAATATACTATAGTATAGTAATAGTACTTGTCTCACTCCCTCCTTTATGTCCATCTACTGGCTATTAGCACAACTACTAATTTCGTATATTGTATGCAGTTGAGCTATCTTGCATTAGATGTCAGTAAGTGTATGGTGTAACAGGGAAGTACTCAGAATTTACCTATATCAAGGAGTGCTAATTTTTTTTTTTATTTCAAAGATACAAACAAATCTTATTAGCTGTTTGCTCTATTCAAATACAAATGTTTATAATCAAATAATTCTGCATAGCGAATAAGTGTATGACTACTGTTTTTAACCGAAAATTTCTTTATAAGGCTTGTCAGCATTGTTCATAATGTTAATATTTTATGAAAAATCCATCTTTTCTTTACAGTCATTCTGATAAACTCAGAAGTTTAGAAACCTTTTTTTCTTCATATTTGTGTCCTTTTCATACGACCAAATTTTTGTGACGTGCTCAACCTCGTTAATCTTATCAAGAAATTGCATCGAGTGCAATTACATTATTAATAAATAAAGGAGAAAGGGTGACATTGGTTCCAATAATAAAAATGAAATACTCTTTTTTATCATATATTTCTTGAGCTATACCTAGTCTTTCCCTAAATATTAATATAAAACTATTTAAAATATAAAAAGCTTGTTCGAAGTGGTTTTTATTGGCTGCAATACATTCCTTTAAATCTTCATTGTCAAAATGAGAAGAACAAATCTTTGTATATTTCGTAGGAGTCCAGTTTTTCTATTAATTTTTGAAATCCATTGCTTCTAACATCGTCATTGGACGGTATTCTAAAACATACAAAATTTACAGTTTAATTATAATAGGTTCATTTAAAGTAGTGTAAAAAATATTTTTCTTTGATGAAAAAACCGAATGTTATAATTATATTCTAATTACGACTCTGGATTTTTGACACTTTTATAGTTCTTCATAGTTAACGACAGCTGGCGTATTGCTTACAAAATAATTATTAACTACATATAAAACTCATATTTTTGTTGAGGTAAAAGGCTTTGGGTATAAATTTTAATACTCATGGTTATTAGTTATTACAATAATCTTAATAGTTTGAACTGTATGTGCTTTTATTGTTCTAGGTCCTATTACGAAAAGTGGTGCCATCTAACGTTGAGTAAAATTATTTCTGAACATGATACCGTCAAAAGAATTTTCTAGAAATTATTTTGATAAATTATGAATAAATATACTTACAAATGGAATGTGATTCTTTCCATAGCATCTGTACGTTTATTGGAGTAGTTTTTACGTGATAAAACACAACACTTCATGGTTTTCTTCGTAATAACATAAAAATACACCAAAAATATAATTTTATGCACCGTACGAACACCGTCAGCGACGACAGAAGACTAATAGGCAGTGTTGCCAACTCTGAAACCTAGCTGATCGTAGAATTCTTCTAAAAATACGGTAGATTTTACGAAATTATGTTGCAATTTATATTTGACATACGGTAGAATTACCTTGTTTATTTTGTAGTATGTCTTGTATATGTAGTCAGAGTTGAAAAAAAAAACGCATATATTTTAATCAGAATCAGACAGTATACATACACATACACATACATATCATCACGCCATATCCCTTGCAGGGTAGGCAGAGAGAACAGAGTGCCAGAGAACTCTATCTCTGCATACTTCACTCGCTTCCTCAACATTCATAATTCTCTTCATACACGCTCGCCGGTTTCGGAGACTCTTGACTCCACCTTCCTTCAGTACATGACCGATCTGGTCTAGGTAGGTTAGTCTCGGTCTCCCTCGGTACCTACATCCTTCCACTTTCGCATTGTATATCTTCTTAACCAGGCGTTCGTTCGGCATTCTTTCCACATGTCCGAACCATCGGAGCATTCCCTTTCGCATTTTTACACCAATACTCTCTTTCATACCTACTCGCTCTCTTACGTCGTCGTTACGAATGCGGTCGGTCAGCCTAACTCCACAGATTTTCCGCAGAGATCGCATTTCGACCGCATTAATTTTACTATCATACTCTTTTCTGCATACCCAACTCTCGCTTCCATACAGTAATGTTGGGACAAGCACTGCGTTATGTATTGCTACACGTGCCTTCTGGCTGAGGTGGTGGCTGCCGAGAAGTTGCCCCAACGCTCCGTTCACTCTATTGCCCGCATTCACTCTTCGTTCTACATATATCAGTGGTGTACCTTCCATCTCGGCTAAAGCCACATCCAAGATATACAAATTCATCCACTTGCTCTAGTACATCATTACCTATTGTTACTCTTACATCTGTTCTGGTTTTATCTCTTTCAAAGACCATTATTTTGGTTTTGCTCACATTCACGCGTAGACCCCTTTCAGACATCAGACATCAGACAGTATACATGTTTCAATATATCTGTACATATCGATATTGTGTTTTTGAATCAAAGCGTCAGTGGGGTTAAAATCAATACAGTTTTTTCCGTGTCGCTGTATGGCTTGCTGCGATAAAATATTACCCTTGATGGTTTTATTCAGCAACCATTTTTCTCGAAATTTCCACTTATAACACTTTCTTTTAGCTGGTACACGTACTAAGGTATTTTCTGGATCAGTAGCGCTATCGCTATCACCTTCCATAATTAAAAAAACTCAGATCTCACACAACACAACAATCTCTTACGTAATGATATGCACGAATGAAATGTTATTCAATTATAAAATAAATAAACTAGGTAAATTAAAATGTTCTAAGTATTCATTGAAATTCAAATACAAAAAGCTGCACTGAATTCATTCGCGTAATATCTTTATACTGGTACCGCACTACTGGGGGAATACCGTATTATATTACGTATAAAGCAGTTTTGTTGGTAGAATAAGACGAAAATACCCTAATATGATGAAAATAAAC
The DNA here is from genome assembly GCA_905163515.2 of Lymantria monacha. Taxonomy (NCBI): domain Eukaryota; kingdom Metazoa; phylum Arthropoda; class Insecta; order Lepidoptera; family Erebidae; genus Lymantria; species Lymantria monacha. The sequence goes on from LR991081.1 coordinate 34,779,453, forward strand.
ATACAAACTTGCTAAAATTATTTCTCTTTATAGATTATCATATACATCTACAAGATTTTGAAAATATATGGTCTTCAATGGATATTACGGTGTATTTTGCTACCGTAATTATAATCCTACGGTAGGTGGTAGATCTTTGCTGATTACCGTGTTTTCACCGTAATTACGGTGCAGTTGGCAACACTGCTAATAGGCCACGCCTACTATTGATGTTAACGTGATGACGTCAGGGCCTACTTGAGAATCACAGTGCACAGTTACTTAGGCCGTCTCCTCTTTGTATTTGCTCCGTGAGTTGTACAGAGTACTTATTACTTCCATGGTGGCACTATACATACCTATATATATATACAATTATCAAAGTAAAGAAGTAATAAGTACTCTGTACAACAGGAATGAGCTGTTGTCGCAAAATTGAAGCCGAGCGAGAGCTCATAACTGTACCTTTTATCCCTCTCTGGCGATGGTGACCATATTTAAATATGATTTAAGGACAATAATTATAAAAAATATTTGTGATCTGACGTCAGCAGATCATTGCTTCAGATGGATTTTAATCGAAGATGTTAATTATAAACTTGCCCTTTGTGGCCCTATACATTTCCTGTTTTTGCTTGCTTTTCACACTCGCGTCATATAGGTAGGTACTTATCTACTGGTCCTTGTGGGACATGACATGCAGCTGGACTGAGATAAAATTACGATAAGGTGTTGTGTGGTATATTTAATTAAGAAAAAACAGTTAAGTTTACATTTAAGTTTTATTCTAAATCAGACATTGCTAAATAAGACAGTCTTGTGAAGTTTCTGCCGCAAACCCAGCTTATTCCTTATATGTTTCATTGATTCTAATTTTGCATTGAGTTAAACGTAAATTGAGATATGAATTCGCTAACGCCTTCATCAATAGAATATCATGTGGATCTTCAAATATAGATTGAGGAGGATGTGCTGATTCTAACGATGTATGTAGTTTGCTATAAAATTCTCGGACGACATACCTACATGATAATTTTATTTTTGTTTACGTTTTTTAACGATTGATTTAATAATGTAATAAACAGTGTTCTATGGTGTTGTGATCCAATAACACCTCACAATTTGAACAAGAAATTTTGTGAATCATCCCATTCACGATATATCCAGCAATATAAAAAATAATGTTCAGTTTAAAATCTGAACACACAAGCATTATCTACGAGATCTAACAAATCATCTATTGATGTCGATCATGTCGACTGACCTTTATTACATTCTTCCACAATAGCTTTCTTTTTGTTCCTACATTTTCTAAAGAACTTAATGTTAGGGACATTAAGATGTTTAGGAAATTTGAAATCTAAACAAAGTTATTTTCATAAAAAAATAAAAAATACATAGGTATTTAAGTTATTTGTTCTTGAACTAGGATTGAATAGTCATGCATGGTCACCGTAATTCTTCACTAACAAATTATGTTATTATTATTATTTACGATTTCATGTGGGGTTGTCAGGTCAGGTGTCCGTATTTCATACATATAAAAGAAAACCTATACCCCAATCGCAAAATGTTTGCGTTAATAAGGTTTTACACTTAGCAACAAATAATATTGCTTTAATATGTCGGTAATAAATTATTATTTATATTTAAAAACATTTTAGAAGTAAATGTTTTTACTTCATTACATTACATCAATCGCATATTTTTCTACCAACAAGGAAAGGATTGAAATCAACTTAACTATGGCAATTCTAAATCCACTGTTAGAACGGGACACAGGGTACACTGGTTGACCTCTCACTCGGCTTCATTTTTATTTTGCGCGCAACAAGACTCTTACTACCTTATCATAAGGTTTTATTTTCTTTATTTTTGCTGCAAGATGCACATATAGAGCTCATTCCTGTTGTACAGAGTACTTATTACTTCCATGAGTGCCACAAATTTATCTGACCCGGTGGCAAATTGATGAACTAATGACGCCATTTTGAAATGTCATCAGACGTCAATCGTCCTACCAATATGCAGATATTGCAGTTGTTGGTTGTTTACTCCGTGTTTATTTATTTTTTGTGGTTTTAAAATTTGAAAAGCAATGCAATAAATGTTATATTACAATTTTCAAGTTATATGAAGGAAGAAAAACATTTTCAGGCATCAGTAATACCCAAAGAGTAAAGTTATTAAACTGAAAAAGAGTGGCAACTCCATGATAAAATATGCATGTATGGAAGGTGCTGCTACCCAGAGTTTACGCGGTGAACTAAAGTTGAAGTGATATATATACATATCTACATGTGTATGTGTAATTATATAGAATTTTCTTTTACTATGAAAGCTACCCTGAAATATAAAAAAAACATATCAGCTGATAACGAAGCAATAATAATATCAGCTTAACAATGAAAATTGAGATAATTTTCAGAAAGTACATCAATGACCCTAAATAGATTGATGACAATAAGTACCTACGCTAGGAACAAAAAATAATAATTCTCAGTTGTCAAACGTTTGACATACAGGACAAAATGGCAGCCGTTAAGTTTGTACAAATAACCTGTAGGCGGCGCGACGGTCAGTAAAAATAAGTAATGTTTTAAGTATGCCCCCCCAGGTAATACCTTTCGAAAAATTTAATGAGCGGGTAACACAGCCTAACAGCAGCCACAGGTTAGTGTTGTTGGTTTTCGAAAGAAAAATAACACTATTAATAAACATTAAATATAGTTTGTTATGTGTTAAATATAATTGTTTGTAGAGTGTCATTATATTTTGAATAAAATTATTATAGGTATATTTATACAAATAATACAATAATATTCTACTTATGTAAATTTAATTGTAATGAATGTGCTTGATTTATTAAATGCAACATAATTTTCTTGTTAGTACATAGTGAGTATATACAGGGAGTACCAGAGAATGGAACAGCTGGTCAGAAGGATGGTGGTTAATGATGGTAGGAACCCATAACAAAAATTTCAAGGGAAAATCTCGATTCCTTAATGAATTAGAAACATTTGAAGTTTGCAATTTTGTCATAAATTTTTCGTGTGAAACTGGTTGAAATGTATCAAGTAAATGATATCTAATCCTCAACATATTCATACTTTGTTAAATACATATTAGAACTTCAGTAAATTAATGATAACGTTTCAATAAAAAACTCAATCTTCACCTTTACGACATTGCGAACATCTGACTGGTGAATGACCTATTTCAATAGCGATGTTCTGTTACAGAAATGCCTACAAACAGTTTTAATGAAATGCCGACATCCAGGGATGTAGTAAGGAAAAAGAAATAAAATTAAAAAATTACCTTCTGATGTAGGAAAATATTCTTAATCTTAAAAAAAATATATTAAAACAGTAGGTTTGTATCGGAAATGTAATTCGTCTCTGTATACTTTAGGCTATTAAAATATGTCAAAGGTGCCGCAAAGACTTGCCGCCATATGTCCGTCCCGTTCTGCCTACTTTGTCGCTCTCTCTTGCAAAATAAAGCTCCGCTTACACTGGTCATACACCGAACAACAAGCAAATAGTCTAATTCTTGTATATAACGATTCTCATCACGTGACCTTATTATTAATAAAATGATTCCCTGGTCGCCGGTTCCGTTAATCCTTCAGTTTCATTATTAGATAAATTCCTAATGCACAATATAATGTTTTGCAATTGTAACTTTAATTTTTAGCTAGTTTTCGTAGTAGATTAGATTGATGGCAAACTGATCAGATGGGGCGCTCCATCCGATTCAACCAAGATGCCGGAGGGAACAGTGAGTAACCCCATAATCTCCCAGCACGTACCGGTCAGCGGTAGCCGGTTCGTGTCATCGGTGACCCGTCCGATTGGTTACCCTTTCGAGTACTATCTAAAGTCGACGCTCCGGCATTGTACCCTATTGAGGCGTCGATATGATAATTACATTCACAATACGATTTTGAGTAGTAAACAGACATAAGAAGTAACGAACATACATTTACTCATTAACGATTAATTTTAACTAATGTGAGCTTACCTTTATAAAGAAATTTGTAGGTTAAAAATTGAATTATTATTGTTTTATAATTTATATTAGTTTACCCCGGGTGTTCGGTCTAAGGACACGTACGAACGATTATCATCTACTTAGACTTTCTTCGTGTATTAAAGATTAGTCTTTTAAAGTGTTTAGTAATATAGTGTGAGTGTTTGGTATTCCATGCACTCGCGGTGATCAAATGGTGTTTGTATTTTGCCTTGGCATGATGTGTAGCTTATGTGTTTCATATCAAAAATTAATGAAATGTGAATTCTCAATAAATTTTAATATCATAATTATAATCTTAAAACCCTACATTATCTGGATATGCCGTATATCAATATTGGATATTTACACTATGGCAACATTCACAAAAAGGTTATATTTTTACACTATGGCAACATTCACAAAAAGGTTAGTTCATCTTATTTATTAAAAATATGTAGGTGTTACTACTCCCCGTATAGCTATGGGATAGTATACAATTGTCGTTGCCCCTTTCTTACCCGTGGAAGTCGTAAAAATTGGCCGAGTGTCTCACCAGGAGAGTGGGCAACGTCTCTCTTCTGGGAATCGTATAACTCCTCACTGCGATCGCCAACTCGCCTGCCAAGCGAGGATTGTACCGTATTGACACAAATCTCATTCATGAGGGCTACGTTCAGAAGTGGACTAAAAGATGATGATAATGATAAAGTAGAAAATTAAATAACACTTTTCTTTTTTCCCTACAGACGCCTATATTAAACTATAACTCGAACAAATACATTTTAGGTATGTACCTATTCATACCTGGTCGTGACAAAGTAGGTAGACATAAATGACGTCACAATTTAAGGCGAAGTCCTACAAAGCCATATTTTTGAAATCGCTATAACTACTATGTTTTACTGTTTTTTGTATAATATACATTCTAAATATGATCTACGACTATGATACTACAGCATGTTCAAAGGATGGTCACATAACACGATACACTCTGTATATGTATCTCTGTGTATATATCTATTTGTTGATGAGCATAAAATTAATATTATATTTAATGTAAAAAGATATTTTGTAGGGGTTGGAGAAGGATTTATAAGAAAACTTGTAAAGGATAAAGAGCAGGCCGATGAGAGTAGAGTAAAAATTTGTACACCAGGAAAAAGACGGAAGAGGATGAAACGTAAAAAAAATCTGCGTCAGCCAACATTAATTACGAGTATAATGGATAATGCCCCTTATCACAATATTTGTGTAAATAAAACATCTAATCCAAATCACAAAATAGCAGAATTACAAAATTGATTGACAAATAATCACATTACATTTAATGAACAAGTTACAAAGCCGCAGCTTTATGAAATAATTAAAGACATAAGTCTAAGCCAATTTATGAAATTGATTGATTGTTTGAAATCCTTAAACTCAATGGGCATAGCGTGTTGAGATTACCACCATACCGTTGCGGTTTAAATCCGATTAAAATGATTTGTAGTTCAATGAAACGAAACATAGCAGAGCAGAATATTGAAAACTGTAATTCCAAAATGGCTAAATTAATTGCAGAGGTTATTAATAGAAAAACTATAGGCGAATGGAAAAATCATTGTAATCAGGTAAAATGTTTAAAACGATAACAGAAAAAGGGACACATATTTAGATGAGCCTTTCATTATCACTTTAGACATTGACAGTGAGACTCAAAGTAATGATTCATATTATGATGAAGTGACTGACGGGTCAAATGACTTGGGCATACCTGGAATAAGTCCATTATAAAAAAAATGCCCTACATTTGTAGATCATAATCATTGTGTTAAAATATAAGTATTTATAAAAACTACACTTTTCTTTCTCTATTAAGCATAATAAAATGTGTTCATAAGCGTTGATGCTTGTATCACATTTACCTACTTCACATCCGTGAGCCCACGGGAGAAAATACTAACTTACACAGGAAATTGGGTAAAGGAGTGTTAATTAGTGTTTTTTAAACCCGTTACCACATGGGGAAGTACTTACCGATTTTATTGCAAAAAATCTACTGGCAACACTAAATGCGATAACAGCGACTCTGTCACCGGGTCTGATAAGTTTGTGGCACTATACCTTATTGGTAATAAGTGTATAATACCTACATTATTGCGGATAATTTCAGGTACCTATTTCATGAAACTGATATTTTATATGAGATGTTTTTCTAAGACCTTTTAAATATCTAATTATACTCAATCCCTTATGTGAATAATGTTGCGAAATATTTTACTTCACATGGATGCAAAACTATTTTACTTTATATGATTTGATTTCACTGGGATGCATTTATAGATTCATGAGAATAAATAGTACGTTCATGAAGTCGGCACCGGCATTTTTTTTTGTGGCAGATTATGGAATGATACGATATCCGTGTGGTGACGGAATAAGAATACAATTCACCACCTCCTATCTTCATCGTCTCAGCTCATATGTCCCACTGTTAGGCTCCGAGCCTCCTCCATAGTGGAAGGGAAAATCGACGTACTGTACCACGCTTATCAGGCGTGTTGCTATAGGGTTTTGTTTCAACACGTCTGACAAGCGCGGTATAGTAGGTCAATTTCCCTCTCATTCTGGGATGCATTCTCTCCCGTTGAATTAAACATATCAGAGAGAGATCAACATATTAAATTGCTACAAAAAGCTAAGCCTATCTCGTTCACATTTATGTAATGCACGTAGTATATATATATATACCTATATATATATATATATTTATGTATATATATATATATATATATATATACATACATACATACATATCATCACGACATATCCCTTGCAGGGTAGGCAGAGAGAACATATATATATATATATATATATATATATATATATATATATATATATATATATATATATATATATATATATATATATATATACATATGTATATGTATATATCGGCGCAAATACAACAATACACCTACTATAAATAATTAGACGAATTAATTGAATAGTTTAATTACTTCATAAATCATCAATTGATTACTTAAAGATTATTTTAATGTTAAATTAATATTAAGAAACATGTGATTATTTCTCTTATTGTAACTTCTATACTTAACCTAAAAATTTTAAACACGCGCACGTGCGCCGAGCCCTATAAATACAGACACACTGTCTTAATACATTCATTCGTGTTTTGAGTCTTTGTACCGTATGGAGCTCTCTGAGGCGACGTTACGCTACTCGTTGAAGAATCCAACATTTAAACAGTTACTTGTGGAGTTTTATCTCGAAGATCAAAACCATACCATGAGTAATCCACGTAACTAACAACAGTGACGTCAGCAATGGTAACATCACACCTTTTAAAAATACAATGGTGGTTCCTCCTGCGTCATGATTGGTTCCTCCTTTCGTCATCAGAAGTGGGATCGTACACGATCAACTTCGCCGTGCCCCGCAGCCTGGTGATCAGCTGTCCATATCGGCGGGCAATGAATTGCTTACTCCCCGAGATTCAGCTGCAGAAGTAACGGAGCTTATTTCATCGACCTCACGACAAGAGCAAATACGGCTAAACCACGAGCTTCAGGATGAAAATAACTCGTCAGACTAAATCGTAGATAAGTAAAATCAATTTATTACTTTCACATAACTCTACGAGAACCGCCGAGAACTCTACGAGAACCTCCGAGAACTCTACGAGAACCTCTGAGAACCCTGCAATAAAATCCCCTACAATTCACTAACATACTAGATAGTATTAGTATTCTTAAAACGCCAACATTTATTTATAAAACAACAGCTTCACTACTCGGAGAAAACTATTTCTATTGCAGATCAACGAGTATCAACGAGAACCAACGAGTATCAACGAGAAGCAACGAGTATCAACGAGAACCAACGAGTATCAACGAGGACCAACGAGTATCAACGAGGACCAACGAGTATCAACGAGAACCAACGAGTATCAACGAGGACCAACAAGTATCAACGAGGACCAACAAGTATCAACGAGGACCAACGAGTATCAACGACGACCAACGAGTATCAACGAGGACTCACGAGAATCTACCCAAACCTACGAGAATCAACAAGGTTGGTGCAGAGCGCGCACCACCTGTCAGTATGGCCGTCAAGAGTCTCCGAAACCGACGAGGGTGTATGAAGAGAATTACGAATGTTGAGCCAGTGAGTGAAGTATGCAAGGGTAGAGTTCTATGGCACTGCCTACCCTGCAAGGGATATGGCGTGATGATATGTATGTATGTAATATTTAAATCATAAGATGGCGATTTGGTTTTCCGATAAAATAACTATTTGGCATTTGAAACACAATTATTTGTATAGATTTTATGAGGTTTGTATTTGATTTTTGGTTTGCCGAAACTTCGAACACTTTACAGCGTTCATAATCATAAGACTGTTTCACTATATACCTACATTTCATTTTAGGTTGCGGAGGCCAGGTAACAAACATCCCGTGATAAGATTATTGGTGAGACCGAAAAGTTGAAAATAATTTGGAAAATCCAAAAGTGCGCGCCTCATAATTTTTATATTATTTATCATTTACTATTAGTCAATGCCAGAAATAAAAATACAATTAAAGAAAAAAATCCTTTTTAAAAGCAAGCTGTTTATTATTTACTAAAAAATGCAACACACTTTTATTTATAAAATTGGGACTGATAAAAACGGGAAGATTTAATAATTAGGTATGGTGTAAAGTGTTAGAGTTAAAAATATATAATTATGTATGATATGGAATTATTTTGTTGTTGAAGCTTAATCAAAATATCGTTAAAGGTTACAATGAACTTATAAAGTGTTATATGTCTGATTAAAGTTAATTTATTTTTAACTTTTAGTTTATTTTATTAGAAAATAATAAAAGCTTGTTTTTTAAAAATATTTTTCTTTAACTTTATTTTGAATTTTTTAGTATTTTTATTATTCGTGTTGTTCCCACAAATATAGGACAAAAGCGGTTCATCACCTCAGAGGTCCATTGTGGAGGGATAAGGGCTTCAGTATAACAGGGTTCGCCCTGGTACTCTGAGGCGCAACGTTAGCGATATGAAATATTTATACACCCTCATGGCATTAAGCCCTCGGCACGTGCTTACTTTGGCATTGAGTCATCCATCTAATCAATCAGACATGATCCATATTCATAATAAGCGGAACGAACTTTTTCCCCCAATTTGTTGGAGTTGCATATTCATGCCAACCAAGATACTCGTCAAGACGAATCAAACGAGCCCAAACTCGGTGGGGTTGCATCTTTTAATTACGGAGTTCCTATGGCCAGCTTCCAGGTCCATCATCAGAACCTAGTTACCATATACACTACTGGAAAAAATTAGGGGATCAAAAAAAAAGATCCTTATTTTTGGGCAATTTTAACAGGCCATAACTTCGAGAGAAATGGTCGTATAGGAAATAAAAAAAAAGAAAATTGTAGCTCCAAGTCTCTAGTTTTTGGATTAGAAGTTCAAAATTTTGTAACCGCCTTGGTTTTTGGGTAATCGTAGAAAAACCAGCAACAACAAAAACTGAAATTTTTTTGTTTTCTTTTTTTCGGTCTACGGGCGTAGAAAAAATTTTTCCAACTTAACTACTATATTTATCAGATAACTTGTTTATTCAGCTTGAATTTGCTTTTTCAAAAAGTGCGATATGATCATTTCTCGCTGAGATATCGAACTTTGAATGGAAAAGGATCGTATTGTCTTTAAGCATCAAATATCTCAGCAACCAATGATCGCACAGAAAGTTAAAGGTGGGTTTGAAGAACTTGAATGAATTCTCCTTAACGACTAGCCATTGCTTTGCCGAAAAAAGTTTTGAGCAAAAATGTGGAAAAATCTCGGAAAAACAATTATTTTCTCATTTTTAAAAATTATAAGCTTTTCAGAGCAAAAAACGTGATCCTTTAATTTTTTCAAAATTTCGACCGTTTGAAACAAAAAACCGGCTGGCTGGATTAATTTGGTTTTTTGTAGGGTTTTTGTAGACATATTGAACTGTAAAAGGTATACTTAACATTAGTGGTTTCCTCAATATTTTCGATCTAGCGCTTGATTTTCCAAAAAACCACTAAAAGCCCGTTTTTTGTTGCATTTTCAAATTAATGTGACAAAAAGAAAATTTTTTTTTTCGGACATGCAATGTCTAGTCGTTAAGGAGAATTCATTCAAGTTCTTGAAACCCACCTTTAACTTTCTATGCGATCATTGCTTGCTGAGATATTGATGGTTAAAGACAATTAGATCTTTTTCCATTCAAAGTTTGATATCTCAGCGAGAAATGATCGTATCGAACTTTTTAAAAAGCAAATTCAAGCTGAATAAACAAGTTATCTGATAGATATAGTAGTTAAGTGGATTTTTTTTTTCTACGCCCGTAGACTGAAAAAAAAAATCAAAAAAAATTTTGACATTTTTTTTGATGCTGGTTTTCTACGATTTCTCAAAAACCGCAGAGGTTACAAAATTTTAAACTTCCAATCCAAAAACTAGACACTTGGATCTACAATTTCCTTTTTTTTGATTTCCTGTACGACCATTTCTCTCGAAGTTACTGCTTGTTGAAAATTGCCCAAAAATTTGGATTTTTTTTTGATCCCTTAATTTTTTCCAGTAGTTTAGTATCAAAGTACTCCTCAAGACGAATCAAGCGAACCCAAACTCGATGGGGTTGCGTTGTTTAATTACGGAGTTCCTATGGTCAGGTTTTGGGTCCATCGTCAGACCATGGTTACCATATAGTCTCAAAGTACTCGTCAAAACGAATCAAAGGAGCCCAAACTCGATAGGGTTGCATTGCTTAATTACGGAGTTCCTATGGACAGCTTCCAGGTCCATCATCAGAACCTAGTTACCATTTAGTATCAAAGTACTGCTCAGGACGAATCAAGCGAATCCAAACTCGATGGGGTTGCGTTGTTTAATTACGGAGTCCCTATGGACAGCTTCCAAGTCCATGACCAGACCCTGGTTTCCATATAGTATCAAAGTACTCGTCAAGACGAATCAAACGAGCCCAAACTCGATAGGATTGCATCGCTTAATTACGGAGTTCCTATAGACAGCTTCCAGGTCCATGATCAGGCCCTGGTTTCCATATAGTATCAAAGTACTCGTCAAGACGAATCAAATAAGCCCAATTTCGATGGGGTTGCGTTGTTTAATTACGGCGTTCCTATGGCCAGCTTCCAGGTCCATCATCAGGTCAGCTCTATGTCACAATAATATTGCATTGTCATCTAATTTATACATGCATGCAAAATTTCAGCTCAACAGAAACCGGAAAGGGGATCAGATTTAACTTCAAGATTTGATTACAGACAACGGGACAGGTGAAACTAAATAAAAGCTTGTACATACTCGTAATGAAAGAAAAAAAAATACTTTTGAAATTTCGTGGCATTCTCGACGTAGAGCTAAACATAGCTCTTGTATTATGAGGTGCTCTTGTATTATATTCGATATCTTAGTGTTTTAACGTGTTATATTAGATAATTTTTATGGTATTTTATGTAATATGATGTGACAGAACAGCTGGGATGTAGTGAATATCATATAAAAGTGCTTTACAACGTTTTCGTTTTCCATCAAAATTCCTACAACATACCATTAACAGTGTCACCATAGCACTGTTGATGGCGACAATTAGACTGACTGACAGACAATGACTAACCTGAAGAGATTAAGAACGTGAAGATAATTATAACTCGACACTGGCAGAAATGGCTCGTATAAGTAGCTGATTGCCAATACATAAAAAGAAGAAGAAGTATACATACACAGGACTTTTGACGGGAATTTGAAAATGACATGTGGTGCTCTTGTATTATATTCAATATTTTAGTGTTTTAACGTGTTATATTAGATAATTTTGATGACATTTTATGTAATGTGATGCGCGGAACTACTGGGATGTCGTGAATATCATATAAAAGTGTTTTACAACGTTTTCATTTTCCATCAAAATTCCAACAAGATACCATCAACAGTGTGGCCATAGCACTGTTGATGGCGACAATTTGACTTAGACTATGACTAACCTGAGAGACTGAAGATATAACTAGTTGTTGGCGAAATCTTGTAAACGCCATTAAAAAAAAAAAAATTCATACACTAATGACTAAGCAGTTTAGTTTTTTATTAATTGAAATTAAACGACAAAGAATTACCAAGCCATTTTCGAAAGGAAACAGCGCGTTGCGATTATGAAGCTTTTAATAAAAGAATAACTTCGATACATTCATTTTTACGGTCGTGAGAATGCCAGATACTTTACGGTAACATTCGGATGTCCTCGAATTTTTTTTTAATCAACTTTTTTCTTACTTTAAACAAAATAATTGCTTTTTAAAAATATCAAATACGTTTAGACGAATGTTTTTTCTTGACATATGTATAATAATATTACCGTAATTTGGTCCTACTTTGCTCCTGTATGGGTAATTATGCTCCAATTCTGTAAAATGTTTTCGCCTATTCTACGTTGAAAATTTTGCAAAAATTCATTGAATTGTGAACGCATCCGTAACTTTTAACATCTCGAAAATAGCACAGCGGATTATCGTAAATATGTTTTAACGTGATTATTTATGTAATCAGATATGCGATTAAATGAAATGCGAAAAATACTTATTTTTTTTTATTTTTACCCATATCTCATAAATTTATATCATCAATACCACGGAGCAAATTTGTATTTGCTCCGTGATCAATACTCACAGAACATATCATAACTGGAGCAGAGTTTGAGTTAGGGAAGTATTAACTTGCTTCAATAGCTTTAACAATGGAGATTACGTAAAAACTATTTCTAGGAGCAAAGATACCCAACAACACGGGTAATTTTACTCCTTATTTTTTCAAAAATAAATTAATAATATACTTCATAATATCCATTTCCCTATAAATACATGTCAAATAAGCTTTATTTCTTTATAATAATTCATCAAGTAAATTGTATAGTTCATTGTTTTAAAAATATTCACAATTTTCAAAATTTGGAGCAAATATTGGAGCCAAGTAGGACCAAATTACGGTATCCTATAAGTGCAATGTGAGAAAAATACAATCATTTTTAGGTTTGATAAGTGCTTGATTTTCATATATCGAGAGTAGAGCAAGACCTCAACGCTTCACTTATGAGGCGTGCAATAATATGATTACAGAAACAATAAAAGTGCGGCAGTTATGTAGCGTATCAGAACTTGAATTTAGATTATTATACTTTTGTTTCTCCAAATGTTTTCTGTATACATCTAGTGAATTAAAAATATATTATACCAGGTATTTAATATTTTTTTGAGACACTTGTTTTTTTTTTTTTATTGTTCTTGTTGGCAGACGAGCATGTAGCACACCTGATGGTAAGTGTTACTGCCGCCCATGGACCCTTGCAATACCAGAGGTATAGCTAGGCCGCTGCCTACCAATAATCCCAAACCCACCCAGAAAGTTGGGCTTCCAGCTCCCTCGCTCACCGAACGAAGCACAGCAGCATACTGCCACTACTCAGGCGTCGATTTTCTGCGAGTGTGGTACTACGGACGAACCGGACCGCGGCTGTAGACAGAACTGTCAACAGTGTGGTCTTACCACTTTAAATTTCTATTGATTAAGGATTGGCATTTCTAGACTTATTAATATTATTTGGCCGATGGTGCTATTACAAGGATATCTGAGGTTTTCTTATAATAGCGTGAATATTGCGGCAATAGTGTAAATCAAAGCGATTCCAAATAATATACCACCTAGTAGTTTTTGGATAATAGCCTATTGCTATGAAAGTTTTTGTTTTCTAGACATATTAGTATAATTTGATAGAAGTCGCTATTACTAAAATTATAAAATCTCGGTGAATATTACGTAAATAGTGAATATATAGTAATATAGTATAAGCAAAAAGCTCAAAATCATCAATTGACTTTTCAAACTAGAACAGAATGCAGATTGCCAATACATTTTCGACTTTAAGTGAGCCATTCGAACCTTCGACACACAGAACACTTCGACTTCGTCGGTGAAACTATTGCCTACCTAGTATTTCATCATGGTTTATTGAGACATGTATTTTTAAATCACTGTCGCTGCGATACCTAGGATCTTATTTTGCATAGTATAGTCCATGGAGACTAGAATAAGGAGTACCATCTCAGTGTATTAAGAAGTGTCCATTGAACGGGAGCAAATTAAGGTGGCGCTATAGTAGCAAGTCAAAGAGTAAAGTTATTAAACTGAAATAGCAAGTGTAAGAATTTTAAAAAGAGCGCCACAAATGACATAGGTTCATAGGTTATTGTATTGTATTGTATTCTTTATTGATAACAAAGTTACAAGTCATTACTTAAGTACTAATTTACAGTTATCTAATTATTTTTATATTTATTTTACTTAAACTTAATATTTACGATAATTGAATTTAATTACATTTTATGTATACAATATAAATAGAAATCTTAATATATTTTATTATTTGCACTACAGGTATGTCATACTTCGGGTACCAAATAAAATTCGTCAATAGAATAAAAAGAATGCCCTAACAACCAGGCCTTCAGTCTATTTTTAAATATATCTATTGTAGGCGCAGCGACTATCCGTGCTGGCAGCCTGTTGTACACTGATGGTCCCATAACGTAAACGGACCTCTCAGACTTTGATAATTTGTGCGGCGGTACAATAAGTCTATATGGGTATTTATTACTACGTAGGGCATGCGTAGTATTTATCCCTCTTTCTTGGAAGAAGTCGTAGTTGAGGTACATAAAGACAGCCATCCGATAAATGAGTTCGCAGGGTAGGGGTAATATACCGAGGCTTCGGAAATATTGCCTACACGACACGTCGTTTGTGAGGCCCGTAATAGCGCGCACGGCACGCTTCTGCATAACAAAGGCACGATTAGAGTCGGCTGCGCGCGCCCACAGCTCGACGCCGTATGCAAGCGTACTGTGTACCGTCGCGAAGTAACATGAGCGCACTACGTTACGCGTGGCGGTATGCGCCAACCTGTGCAACGCAAAGCAAGCCCTGCCCAGCCCAACGCATAGGCGATCAATGTGAACATCTCACGCGAGACAGCTGTCTATGTGAAAACCTAATAGTTTTACACTGTCTTTTTTTCTTAACTTGGTGTCACCCACTTTCACACTGAAGGCAGGTTGTGGCCTGCCGTTAAGGTTGAAAGTTAAGAAACACGTTTTGTCTCTGTTAAGTGCTAGACCATTTGATCGGAACCATGAGTCCAGGTGACCTATCACACTATTTAATTCATCTTCAAGTTGACGGTCGGAGGCTGCAGTTACAACCGCGGCTACGTCGTCTGCATACATATAAATGTCAACATTGGGAATAGCATCAGGCAAGTCATTCATTAATACACTGAACAGTGTATTAGAAAGGCACGATCCCTGGGGAACTCCCATCATATTTTCAAGTTCCAGTGAAGAAACATGACCATTGTCTCCCACCACAGTTTGGGTCCGATTGGACATAAAGGAGGAGACAATAGATAGTGATGGTCCGCGAATTCCATAGAAGTCAAGTTTGCTTGCAATAATCGAGTGACGAGCAGTATCGAACGCGCGCGATAAGTCGCAGCACACCAGAGCCACACGCAGACTGCGCTCGCGCGCACGCAGCACGGTCCACACCACCTCGCGCACCAGGTCCGTGGTGCCGCGCCCCGGTCTGTACGCATACTGCTTATTGGACAGGCTAGAGTGACCTGTAATATACGCCAGAAGCCTAGAATTGAGACCGACTTCTAAAACCTTACTCAAGGTAGGGACCAGTGATATAGGGCGGTATGATTTAATATCACATTTATTACCATTGCCTTTAAAAAGCGAACAGATTTTTACCTTTTTTAGAGCTGCTGGGTATGTGCCCTGTTTTAAGCAGCGGTTGTATAAGCAGCTCAATATGAAAGCTAATGGTTTTGAAACTATTCTCAACAAACTAGCCGACAAGCCATATATGTCAGTACTAGTTTTGGGGGAAATGTGCCTGTTAATTATTTGCTTTACTTGTGATGGCGTAAATGGTGTCAACCTCAATGAGGTATCGCTGGGTGCAATCTCTATCGCCAGTACAGCGACTGCCTGACATACGTCGGGACTAGGAGCGCCACATCTGATCGCCGCGGTTACAAATTCTTTGTTGAGCGCGTTTACCACGTCCAACTTGGTATGGTACCGTAGCGTGTCAGCGTTCCTTATTATGTCAGTGAAGTCGAGACGATCACGCTTCTTGCGACCGAGTTCAGCATTTATAATTTGCCACATTCGCTTTGATTTGTTAGAGTCACTACGGATTTGGTTTGAGTAGAAAGTGGTACGTTTATCATTTATCAATGATGTGTACTTAGTCGTCAGTTCGTTTATAAAATCAATAATATATTTATTTTGAGGGAAAACAGATTGCAAGTGTAACATGTCATATAACAAGTGCTTGAAATTCAGAATCTCTGTATCGACCCAGTGTTCATGATCTGTCGATGTAAACACCTTTTTCAAAGGAAAACATATGTCCATTTTATTTACTATTATATTATAAATGGAGCCGGCCAGCATGTTACAGTCAATCGGTATAT
The DNA here is from genome assembly GCA_905163515.2 of Lymantria monacha. NCBI lineage: Eukaryota > Metazoa > Arthropoda > Insecta > Lepidoptera > Erebidae > Lymantria > Lymantria monacha. The sequence continues at coordinate 34,796,055 of LR991081.1, forward strand.
GCTTGTCTAATCTGGACCAGTCAACCGATTCAATAGCGGCAAGGAACCCCATTTTATTATACGGGCTAAATTTGCGCGTGAGGAGAAATTTTGGCAAAGTATGTATACTATGTGATACCGTGACGTGCTGAGCATAGTGGTCACTTAGATGCGTGTCAACACAAGCAATGCCCCAAAAACGCCCGATATCTATATTAGTGTAAATGTGGTCGATCAGAGACCCCCCACTTCCTTCCACCCTAGTAGGGGAGTTTAATAGTTGAGTAAAATTATATAGAGATAGTATATCGGTCAACTGCTTTTTTATTGACGTGTTCTCCAGAAGATTAATATTCGTGTCGCCCATTATAACTGCATTATGGCCATCTTTAATAATCTTACTAAGTAATTTCTCAAACAGTGTAAGATACTTAAGGTAATTAGTCTGGTTTGAATGATAAATCCCTATGACTAAAATATTCGCGTCGATGAGATACACCGCACAAACATCAAAAATCTGTTCTTGTGCTAATTCACAATAATCTTGCATGTTACGAGCTCTAATGCCATATCGTACATAGATACAACTGCCACCGTGCGCGATACACGGCCTACAATAACACGATATTAAATCATAGTTAAATAATGTAACGGAGACAAGCTCGTGCGAGCGGAGCCAGTGCTCAGTAATTATAAGAACATCACATGATAAGTTCGAACTTAATAGCATTTCAATTTTCTTTGTTTTGTTAGAAATACACCTAATGTTTTGGTGACAGATAGTGAGCTCTGTCCGCACTAGGCGTGAATTCGATACCACCCGCGGAGACGGGCGGATTGACTGAAATTCTGGAAGCGTACTTACTATCGCACTGGGTGACGGCTGTATTGGTCCGCTTCGGCCCCGGGGACGCGCCGCTCGCGCGTCCGGCGCTGCGACGAAACCACTCACTGATCTCGGTACGAGGCGGCCAATTCTCAGCTGACATAAAAAACTCAAACAAACGAGCCGGTACGGTTATCATAAACGATGCATAATAATTATGTTTCAGTTTAAGTTTATCGGCAATATACTCGTCGCTAGGTTTCTTCTTATTCATATACGATATAATCGATTCGGTAGATGTCTCAGGTTTGAAGAAGCAGGCGTGAATTCTACGGATACGGTCAATCGTCGACAACTCGTTATCAACGGGGCCGCTGCCGGTAACTGCAACACGGTGCAATCGCTGCTTATTCTTATCTTTGCGCTGTACTACCTTCCATTCTGTGTCATAATCATCCCTCAATACGGTCCGCTTGGTGGGATTTTTAGTAGCAAACAAATACGTCGAACGAACAGATGAGGGAGGACTGCACGTGGTGAGTGGCGGTTCATAATGTGGTGCCACGGGTACAGCTGTTCTAGTGCTGGTCACTGGACCGGATGATGGGCTCGCGATTTTCGGCGGAATGCTCGGAGGAGGCGAAGCTGAACGTGCTGGTCTTCTTTCCACTAATGCACGTCCTCCTCCACCTGGTAGCGTTGCCATTGGGCCAGCGGCTGCGACCGCAGCGGCAGAATTCATAATATCACATCTACCCACTGCGTCGATATTATTCATCTTCTCGAATATTACCATTCTATCTTCTAGTTTTTCAATTTTACTCACTATTATATTAAACTTCTCTTCTATAGGAGCTATATATTTTATTAGTAACTTTTCTAACATTTTTCTTTTCTATTATTTATCAAATCACAGCTGACTACGTAACTCAGCACACTTCACTCTGCTTATTACTGCTACATTCATATCATTTCCACTTGCTACACTAGCACTATTTCGGTGAGTGTTCGAACAATAATTTGCTGTTTACAAGTGGACACTTTTTTGACTAATCCCCAAAGAGTAAAGTTATTAAATTGAAAAAGAGTGGCAACTCGATGATAAAATATGCATGTATGGAAAGTGCTGCCACCCAGAGTTTAAGCGGTGAACTAAAGTTGAAGTAATATATATACATATCTACATGTGTATGTGTAATTACATAGAATTTTCTTTTACTATGAAAACGACCCTGAAATATAAAAAAAAACATATCAGCTGATAATTAAACAATAATAATATCAGTCTAACATTGAAACTTGAGATAATTTTCAGAAAAATATCAATAACCGAAAATAGATCGATGACAATAAGTACCTACGCTAGGAACAAAAAATAACAATTGTCAGTTGTCAAACGTTTGACAGGCAGGACAAAATGGCAGCAGTTAAGTTTGTACAACCAATCTGTAGGCGGCGCGACGGTCAGTAAAAATAAATAATGTTTTAAGTGTGCCCCCCCCAGCTAATCCCCCATACAAGATGGTACTCCTTATTCTAGTCTCCATGGTATAGTCCAAGCCAAGTCTAATTTCTGCGGGTAATTTCATTGGTAGAAAACGTAATATATTAAATTTTATTAGAATAGTCGTATCGCCATCTTTCGTTATGTTCTATAAACTAATTATATTTTAGTTTGTCATATTCTCAATAGGTGACAAATTATAATATATATATGTATATGTAGAGTTGAACAAAAACGAATACTATTAAGAACAAAAGTTAGTTTATGTTATAAACTAAACCAATCACTATCAGAGCAGGCGAATGAATGACGAATACGTTAACTATCTACTTGATTTAGGTAATGCCCAAATTACAATAATTGGAATTAAGTACACGTAGGTAGTTCTTAAGTATCAAACAGCTGCTATTAAATATATATTGAACCAATTATATAGTATAAATTTTATCTTGCTTAGTCCAATTACCAACGGATTTATGTTTTGTCGATGAAGGAAGAAACTGTGGTCATTATTATCATCGTCTTGCTCTTGTCTCAATAACTTGGGATCGAAGTATTATTACCGTAGTAAGTATTATTACTTCCATCGTACCTATTCCAGAAAGTCTTGACAATAGTTTTAAACCTCATCATGTATCACTATGGGGGAGGGCCGGTAATAAAATGCTAGAAAACATCATTTGATTAATGGACCGTCCCAGAGTTATTTAGATTTCGTAAGCGAGTTGTAATATAATTGGTAAAGTTAAGTTTATTTCGCATTTTGTATCTGTACCAAATACTTTTTTCGGAGAATTTAGGAGTTAGCTTAATCATCATTTGCCTGCCCTCATTCCACGCTAAGTGGGGTCGGCACAACATGTTCTTGCCTTCCACAATATTCTATCAGCCGTCATATCTGCACTCACAACTTTCATACACATATTCTTGTTTACACAATCCATCCATCTCTTTTTGGGTCTCCCACGATTCTTACGCCCATCCACAAGCATATTGATAACCCTCCTTGGCACATGTCTTTCATCCCTTCTCATCATATGTCCATACCAAGACAGTCTCGCGCTCCTAAACTTCTCTATCACTGGTGCTACTTTCAAACTTCCCCTAATATATAGGAGTTAGCATAATATTGTAACAAATAAAATTAAGCATTCAGCAAATTCAGATTATAAAATTGACAACAAATGTAATAATGTTCAATGTTTTAGAAGATTAAGCAATATCTTAGAATTTTGATGAATTTTCGTGTAAGAGAAGTGACGAGTTAAGAAGTTAGTCACTACTAATTAGTTTCCGAGATAGTTGTAAAAGTCAGCTAAAAGCTTACTAACAGCAGCATTCTCTTAGAAAACTTTTAAGCTGCTTTAATTGTATATAATTGTTGCCCAGACGACATTGGATGGAGGATGGATGGCGATGTGAAGTTGGCCACCGAAGACAAAGATCGGGTAGGTATCGGTGGTCCGCTCGCACGGCGAAGAGAGGAGTTTGCATGGTGGCTCTATGAGGTCACGCGCCGCCTCTTCCGTCACCCCGGACCGATTTGGCGGGGCGAGACGCATCCATAGCCCACCGCAAAAAAGAAGTGTGATGTGAAGTTCCTCGTCCTCTTTTTTACAACCACCATGGGCAAAGTAGGTAAGGGCGGATAGTATTGGCCATCACCACAACAAAAAGGTTAAACTATGTATAAAATAAATAACAGGGTTAAATAATGATGTATACCAAATAGGTTATCATATGTTTCAAAATAGCTCCACCTACAGAATATACATATGTATGTCGGTCTGTAATTTAACATTGTAATGCTACAATCGTTGGGGCATTTACAATAACCTCCTTTTTCCTTTTAGTCATCTAGTAGCACAAGAAATTATCTAAACCTACATTTTGTGAGTTACGTTCATTTATGTAACAATACGGTTTTAATTGCTTCGGCTTGACCAACAATATAGTTTGAGACATATGTTTTGTATGACTTCATTCTTGTAAAATCTAGCACTCAACTATCTTTTGCTATCTTATATATTTCATTGAGAAAATCTAATATATATATATATATATATATATATATATATATATATATATATATGTATCATCATCATTATTTTACGGTAAAATTACTGAAAGGAGAATGAGGATGGTGTCCGATGGTTTACTGTGTGAGACACAAGGAGGTTTCAGGAGTGGAAGGGGATGCATGGATCAAGTGTTCTCTCTGCGCAACATTATGGAGAAGCATCTAAGGCTAGGGGAGTAAGGCTGACCGACCGCATTCGTAACAACGACGTAAGAGAGCGAGTATGTATGAAAGAGAGTATTGGTGTAAAGATGCGAAAGGGAATGCTCCGATGGTTCGGACATGTGGAAAGAATGCCGAACGAACGTCTGGTTAAGAAGATATACAATGCGAAAGTGGAAGGATGTAGGTACCGGGGGAGACCGAGACTAACCTACCTAGACCAGATCGGTCATGTACTGAAGGAGGGTGGAGTCAAGAGTCTCCGAAACCTGCGAGCGTGTATGAAGAGAATTATGAATGTTGAGGAAGCGAGTGAAGTATGCAAAGATAGAGAGAGAGATTCTCTGGCACTCTGTTCTCTCTGCCTACCTTGCAAGGGATATGGCGTGATGATATGTATGTATGTATGTATCATCATTATCATTCTCCTACTCTTATCCCAATTGCTTGGGGTCGATACAATATGTACTCTTCTTTCAGAGTACATACTGTAAAAGTTATTAACAATAGTTTTATGACCGGCCGTCCCTCCTGGGAATGTAATTGTTGACCAAACGACATCAGATGGTGTTGGCGGCCCAGGTTGTTATATATATATATATATATATATATATATATATATATATATATATATACAGGAGAACTGTAAAGTCAACATCAACTTTGGCTATCGGACCTTCGGTGGCTGCCACATCTGCCCAGTCCGCACCTACGGAAAGCTGGACGACGGTTGTCAAGAAAGGCAAAAAGACAATTGCTTCAGCTGTGGATGTGCCCACTGCTGGCATCACAGGTGCTACCGCGCCTAAGGCTGGTAAGTCTGCAATTAAGCCAAAGCGAAGGGCGAAGCTCACCGTCCCCCGCGCGCAGGCGGTAATCCTGACGTTGCTGCCTGAGGCCGAATCCCGGGGAATGACGTACGCTGACGTACTAGTTAAGGCTGAGCATGACGTGAGCCTCCCCAGCTTGGGGATCACTGAAGGCTTAAAGATACGGAGGGCAGCGATTGGGTCGAGGGTACTTCAGCTGCCCAAATCCTAGACGCCCGAAGTTGCGGATACGCTGGCAGCTTCCTTGCGCACTGCGCTGGAAGGGGTTGCGCATGTTGTCCGCCCGGTAAAATGTGTTAACGTACGGATTACTGGGTTGGACGATGGTGCCACTGCGGACAGAATCCGCGAAGCTGTGGTTAGCATATGCAGTTGCAGTGCCACGGAAGTCCAAGTTGGCACCATCCAACGCGGGCCCCGCGGTATGGGTATGGCAAAGGTGCGGTGCCCCGTCTCCGCTGCCAAGACGCTCGCCGACGCCGGAAGGCTACTAGTTGGCTGGAGTTCGGCTGGTGTAGAGGTACTGGAAGCCCTTCCTTTGAGGTGCTACCGGTGCCTAGAGTTGGGGCACACTGCAACGCTGTGCTCATCTCCGGTCGACCGCACGGAACTCTGTTTCCGATGCAGTGGCCGGGGATATAAGTCAGCCGTTTGTATGGCTGTATCGCACTGCGCGGTTTGTGAGTTCGCAGGCTGTCCAACAGGGCACACCGTGGTCCTGCAACTGAGAAAGCGTTGAGCGAATTAGGGCGCTTGCGCCCCAGCTCCGCTGGCGGCAACGCTAGACCGAAATTCAGGACGTGGCTTAACGGCGAGACGCGGGCGTCACGGGGATAGCATGTCAAAAGACGATCTCTCCGCCCCCCCACTCAGCGTCCGACGCGGGTCCGCTGTGGTTTTAGTGGGTATTCCGGTCAGACTAGCTGGCCGGCGAGTCCCACACTCCCCTCCGTCTGTAAATGGCGGGGGATAGCGCGTAAATGCGTTTCCACAGCGTCATCAAAAAAAAAAAAAAAGGTTGTTATAAGACTCTTAGTCGTCTTTCACGACATCCACGAGCTAAGTAACGGTTGGTAGTATTCTTAGCCGCTACCACACACCTTCAGCTATATATATATATGTATATCATATATCATCATCACTCTCCTACTCTTATTTCAATTACTTGGGGTCGATACAATATGTACTCTTCTTTCATAGTACCTACATATTGTAAAAGTTATTGGCAATAGTTTTATGACCGGCCGCCTGCCAGACGTCAACCCTCCTTGGAAATGTAATTGTTGACCAAACGGCATCATATGGAGTTGGCCCAGGTCGTTATAGAGCTCTTAGTCGTCTTTTACGACTTCCACGAGCAAAGTAAATTGTAATTAAATGCGATTTTGCTTTTTATGATTGTCTATTCTAATGTTCAAGATTTACAAGGTCAGATATTTTTTCTTTTGATTTATATTAGTGAAAGAGATATAAGGAAAAAACATAATACAAATATAAGGAGGCCTTTTTTTAGATGTTAACAAAATTGTCAAACCATTATATAAAATAATTATGAATAATAAATATCCTAACGAAGGCATTTACTTGATTTGTGTAAATGTACAATATTACTCTTATTTATATATATTTACATAGCCCGAAGAATTAGCACGTTGAAGTGGCAATGGGCAGGCCACATCGCTCGACGAACCGACAACCGTTGGGGAATAAAGATTCTCGAGTGGCGACCACGAATCGGACGACGCAGCCTAGGACGACCCCCACTCAGTGGACTGATGACATTGACAAGGTCGCAGGAAACTGTTGGATGCAGGAGGCACAGGGCCGTTGCGAATGGCATTCTAGTGGGGAGGCCTATGTCCAACATGTTTATTGGCTGATGGATGGATGGACTCTTATTTATAATGCAGATAGTATGAGTGATGTGACTAACTACCTAACAATAACGACAATTCACAGTTTGCTAAAATCTGATTATTAAGTCTTAATTAGCTAATTACGTTATTAATTAGTTACCATTACAAGATCAGGTGTGAGCTAAAGTAAGTACCTAATGTAAGTTTGATTTAAAGCGCAAATTTAAATTTCATGAGTAAGAAACGCCACTTATGCTTCTTGACTTATCAACCAAAATATATACACATTGTTATAACACTATTGTTTGATGTCGGGGCATCGATGGAGATGATACCCGAAAGGGTATCCCGTCGGGTCATCCACGGATGTAAAGAAGTCGATATTGTGGCGGGAATTTTTTTTTAGCGGCGGGCCACGTTACGTTACGCCTCGAAAGAAGACTGCTTGGAGATGGGATGAGTGGATTATGAGGCCTCACGCCGAACGTTCATCTCATTGAATGAAATAGATGTATAATCATATCGCCTTTGCTTAGAGTAAGAATGAGCGCTCTTTTTATTATCTTTTAAATTTATTTGCCAGCCATTAAGCGAAAACTCTCTCTCGTTATTACAAACAATCTAAATAATTATAATAATTATTAATAATCACATAAATGTACACGTGAAGCAGGTTAGAATGCCTTAAGTGACATACATATTTCATTTATCATCATAAGCCTTTATTGGATACATTTTTGAACCATTCTTCATCGATTGTTTCTCACCATATCGCATTGTCCAACAATAATACATCTCTAAGTGACTATTTATGTATTTATCGTAATTATTGGCTAACATCAAGCGTAATAAAGAGGTTTGTTTCATCACTAAATATAATACATGAATACAAGGTTGGATACCCTGAAAAGTTTGTAGGTATATTCAATTATTTTTTTTTGCTTTTGGTAGCAAACGAGCAAGCGGGACACCTGATGGTAAGTGTCACTGCCGCCCATGGACCTTTGCCATACCAAGGGTATAGCTAGACCGCTGCCTACCAATATAAATCGCAAACCCAACCAGTTGAGCTTCCGGCTCTCTCGCTCACCGAACGAAGCACAACAGCATATTACCATTACTCAGACGTCGATCTTATACGAGAGTGTGGTACCACCCCGGACGGACCGGCCCGCGGCTGTAGACAGAAAACTGTCAACAGCGTGGTCCTACCACTAATGTCTGTTAATTTAGCAAACTTTGTGTAAGTTGTGTAACTTAATTTTTCTTATTCATTACTTCAGCATGCTTTATAGATAGACACCGTATAACCTTTTAATCATGGAATATTAAATAATATATTTAAAATTAACGATGACGGATAAATTCATTTATATTTAAATATTATTCATCAATATCTTATTAATATTCTGTTTAATAGTTTCAAATATCCAGTGACAATAATGATATTTTTTTATAAATTATCATAATTAATAGAGACTACTTCGATTAGAACGTCTGGATCTGTCAGACAATAGTGTAAGTAAAGTCATATGGATAACAATTAGAATTTTTTTTAGATATACGGCTTAAGTAGAAAGTGAAAAAAAAAATGTATCAATGTAGTTTACACTGTAAAATAGGTTCGCGCTAGTTATACCGAAGGCTGATGATTTTCATGATAATGATCTCTAAAAGCCTTTGATTTTTTTAAGTAAGTTCGCTTAATATATATATATATATATATATCTATATATATATATATATATATATATATATATATATATATATATATATATATATATATATATATATATATATATATATATATATATATATATATATATATATATATTAACTTTGTGTATACTTTAACATTTGGGGAGGTACTAATAAAATTAATTATACTGGTTTTTGTGCCTATATAATTTCACAATTAGATAAGATTGAATTTAGTGCGATTATTAATTCAATATTATTATTATTGCAAAATCCTATTGACATAAATACCATTACTATAATTCTCATTTACGTAACAACAAGTTTCTACCCGTTACAAGGTCGTGGATTATAAGCTATCTGTATTACAAATTTCATTCAACTTCGTTTAACCGCGTAGATGGTTAGATCTTAGTTATATAACGATACCTACAAATTCAAAGTATATTTAAAATATTCAATTATGTAAAATGCCTCGTTGGACCAGTGTTCTCAGCATGTGACCACTGACCTAGGCTCGAACATCCGTACCATACAAAAATGTGTTAGGTGATAGTTTATTTCCTGTAGATTTGTTATTAGTTAGTATAAAGTTAGGATCTTATAGAGCACAAAGAGCTTTTTATTGGGTAGACTATGGTCTGGACATACGCCGCCCGTTTCATCCGGGGCGACAGAAGGGCAGCGCGTGGCCCCATAACCCAGCGTATTCCCTCCCCATCGGTATTGGGCCGGCCACTGGTACCGCTTCCTTGCCATCCGTGGCCAGCCCAGATAGAGTAGGTACAAAGGGTAGGGATTCACATTCATTTCGTAGATATTGAATATATAGGTACTATGTTTATCGTTAGCCTGTGTGGTAGCGGCTTCGAATACTACCAACCCTTACCTAGCTCTTGGATGACGTAAAAGACGACTAAGAGCCTTATAACGACCTGGGCCAACTCCATCTGATGCCGTTTGGTTAACAATTACATTACCAAGTAGGGATGACGTCTGGCAGGCGGCCGGTCATAAAACTATTGCCAATGACTTCTACAATATGTACTATAAAAGTAGAGCACATATTGTATCGACCCAAGTAATTGGGATAAGAGTAGGAGAATGATGACTATGTGAATCGTTCTTTTGATGAATTGGTAGATGTGTAAAACGAATAGATGAATTGAGTAATTCTTGCAAAAGTTCTCTGACGTACCCTGATTATACCGAGTGTCCTAAAGATACTCTGCTTTCATGTTCAAAAAGTCACTAACTTGTATCTTTCAGGTTGTATAGGGGATATGTAAGCAGCTTAATTCCAAATTATTAGTATTTAATTGTTTCGTGTCTCTGTTTTTAAGTGATACCTACTGCATATCACGCGGGCGTTAGCCAAGCGTGATAGTCTTTATTTTAAGTGAAAGAAATGCATGATGATGTTAAAATTTTTAAAATAACATGACGAGCGTTTTAGATTGTAGCTTTTTATTATATGTATATAGATGATATGTGTGTATAGGCATATGTAAGAGGTTGAAGTTGTGAGTGTGGACTGGTATAACACCCTTTTTTTTTGGTAGGTTATAGTCTGGGCACACGCCGCCCGTTTCGTCGCGGGGTGAGCAGCAAGCAGAAGAGCAGCGCGTGGTCCCATAACCCACCGTACTATTCCCTCCCCATCGCAATTGGGCAAGCCACTGGTACCGTTTACTTGCCATCCGTAGCTAGCCCGGCGGGTTAACCTTTCGGGTACCATCCCTTTTGGACGCCCTGGCTAACTGCCGAAGCGTCGCCCTCACGCGGTCAGCCTCTCTGCGCGTGACGGCCTATTCTCCGGTCCAGTCACCCGCATATAACTGGTATAACACCTGCGAATAGTATTGAAAATATGTGTGGAGTGTATTTTTTTGTGTATTTTCTACAAAAAACACGTCTTTATCCCTATGTGAGGTCTTGAGTTACTCATAAATTATTGATTGAAGTTCGAAACTATTGAGGATGACTATATAAATAGTGTTTTAATGATTACCGATACCGAAAAATACCGATACTGAAAATTTGACCCAAAGCCTTGTGGAAATCTATGGACATACTGTGAATAGGTATCATTTATCACAAAGTATACCTACATCATTTATTGTTGGATACTTCGTTGCGAATTATTGCACCATTTGTAAGTGGTGCCTTGCCTATTTTTACGATAACCCTGAAATGTGGGTACAAATAGTTTAAATTAAACAAGCTGTTAAGATGTTTTGTATGCTCTGCCTGCCCATCCTCACTTCAACGTGCTAATTCTTCGGGTTGTGTATGTCGGTCACACCCGTTCTTCTATGGATTGCCGTATTCGAGCTTTTATCGCGTAGAGAAATACCGAGTATAGCCCTTCTCATACCACGCTAAGCGACTTTTAGCCTTTTTATGAGGCCGACATTTAAAGACAACGTTTTAGTGCCGTAAGTCATCGTTGGTAATACACACCTTTGTTTTCAGACACTGAGGAATATTAGACGAGAGATCTTCCTAAGTTTCTCAAACGCAACATATCCGAGTTGGATTCGTCGTCTGAACTCTTTCTCGTAATCGCATGTATCTATATGGACTGTGTGTCTTAGGTTAACATAGTGATCGAGAACTTCGAGAATCACATTCCTAGCTAGGCCTGCTATAGGAATTATATACTCATTACATATGGCTTTCTTTTTGTCAATGTTTATTTGCTGACTTTAACGTTAACGTTGACCCCGAGTCCAGACCAGAGTCTAAGAGCTTGAAACATTTTCTAGCGTAGTAGTGGCCAGTTTTACAGAAATGTAATCTACCTGCGTCACAAGTTTCTGCAACTGGATTTGTTTTGTACTCTTTATTCCGAATGTGGACTGATATAGTAACGTTTCTATACAAACACTTTTACACTTCGATGTATCGATAGTCAATTTGACCCCACTGAAGGGACTGCAGCACTGCCCAAGGTTTAATAGATAGATGTGAAAGTATACTATTCATCATTATGAAGTGATCACAAAAGACTTGAAACCACTCTAGCTCAATTTATCTCCGTGATCTGTGTATGTAACTTTTCTTTTATTTGACAATCCTTATAATTATGAGAATTTTTTTTTTTGGCGGCTGGCTATGGAGTAGTCACACCCTGCTAAATCCGTCCAGGGCATCAGGCGGAGGTACTCGCGCCTGCACCGCCCATGGCGCCGGCGGCGGTCGTGTCACCGTAGAGGAGTTCCTCACGGACCCGCCCCGCCGCCTCCTTCTGCGAGATGAATCATTATGACGACATGGATGCACTTTTCAATGATTGCTAGTAAAGATTTCCGGCTTGTGCTCACATCATTCCTTTTGACCAGTCCAATTAATTGAGCTTAGTAACGAAGGTCCGATAATGGAGCTAGAAGTGAGGGGGCGCAACTCTTTAATGGGTAGGTACTAGTAAAATTACGAGTTTGACTTTTGGCGGATTATAAATGTGGTTCTTATAATAGAGGAAGGAGATGGACGATCATACTCTTTAGAACTATTAAAGATTAAATGCACGAATAATAAATGCAATAAAAAAATAAAAAAAACCTCCGACGAAAAAACCTAAGTTCCCTTTAAAAAGTAAAAAATAATAATAAAAGAAACTCCATCTTAAAGTACCTAAGTATGCATACATACATATATACATATCATCACGCCATATCCCTTGCAGGGTAGGCAGAGAGAACAGAGTGCCAGAGAACTCTATCTCTGCATACTTCACTCGCTTCCTCAACATTCATAATTCTCTTCATACACGCTCGCCGGTTTCGGAGACTCTTGACTCCACCTTCCTTCAGTACCTGACCGATCTGGTCTAGGTAGGTTAGTCTCGGTCTCCCTCGGTACCTACATCCTTCCACTTTCGCATTGTATATCTTCTTAACCAGACGTTCGTTCGGCATTCTTTCCACATGTCCGAACCATCGGAGCATTCCCTTTCGCATCTTTACACCAATACTCTCTTTCATACCTACTCGCTCTCTTACGTCGTCGTTACGAATGCAGTCGGTCAGCCTAACTCCACAGATTTACCGAAGAGATCGCATTTCGACCGCATTAATTTTACTTTCATACTCTTTTCTGCATACCCAACTCTCGCTTCCATACAGTAATGTTGGGACAAGTACTGCGTTATGTATTGCTACACGTGCCTTCTGGCTGAGGTGGTGGCTGCCGAGAAGTTGCCCCAACGCTCCGTTCACTCTATTTCCCGCATTCACTCTTCGCTTTATATCAGTGGTGTACCGTCCATCTCGGCTAAATCCACATCCAAGATATACAAATTCATCCACTTGCTCTAGTACATCATTACCTATTGTTACTCTTACATCTGTTCTGGCTTCATCTCTTTCAAAGACCATTATTTTGGTTTTGCTCACATTCACGCGTAGACCCCTTTTCTTACAATCTTCTGTCATTGTGTCGACTAGGGTCTGCAGGTCAGTCGCTGACTGTGCCAGCAGGACTGCATCATCTGCATAAAGCAGAGCAGAGACCACTGAGTCACCCATCTGGACTCCCACATTCATATCGTTCAACCTTTGGAGACATTTATCAAGATATATGATAAACAGCCTGGCTGATAGAACGCAGCCCTGCTTAACGCCGATATTGACGTCAAACCAAGGCGACATTCCATCATCCAGCTGCACACAGGCTCTACAGCCCATGTAACTGGATTGCACAGCCTGCAGCAGTTTACCGTTAATACCATATTCCGGTAAAATGTCCCAAAGTTGCTTTCGTACAACCGTGTCAAATGCTCTCTCCAGATCCACAAAACTGCAGAAAACCCTCTGACCTAGGGCCAGATGCTTCTCCACAATGTTGCGCAGAGAGAACACTTGATCCATGCATCCCCTTCCACTCCTGAAACCTCCTTGTGTCTCACACAGTAAACCATCGGACACCATCCTCATTCTCCTTTCAATAATTTTACCATACACTTTTGCTGCCAAACTGGTCAAGCTTATGGCTCTGTAATTTGCGCAGTCATAACGTGAACCCTTGTTTTTAAACAAAGGCACAATGACTGCGCTATTCCAGTCCCCGGGAACCATTCCCGAGCTCCAACATAAATTGAGGAGCAACAGGAGCGCCTCCCGGACACAGGAGCCACCAAGCTTGATCATCTCGGCAGACACCATATCAATGCCCGCTGCCTTACCATTTCTCAAACTTCTTATCGCCCATTCAACTTCATCCATACTGATGCCATCGGAGGACGCCGTCGCCGAATGTTGATATACTAGACCACATGCGACACCGGCGCCAACCGTAGCATCCGCATACATATCGCCAAAATATTCACTCCATCGGCTTAACACGTCTTGTGTTTGTGTAAGAATGTCTCCACCTTTAGACATTATTTTATTCATTCTGAAGGCTGACCAACCACCCCGAGACTTCTTCACCTCCCTCCAAAAGAGTTTGGTGTTACCCTCAAAGTTTTTGGTAAGCCTTTCTTCTGCACTCATACTTGCTCTATCACGTTTCTCTTTCACTAAGGCCTTGGTGTCATTCTTACATTGCCGATATATTTCTTTCTTCTGTTCAGTCATACTGTCATTCAGATTCAAAGAAGAGACATAGTCCAGCCACGCTTTCTTCTTTTGCTCTACGGAAGCTGCCACTTCCGCATCCCACCATGCATCACCATTTGTGTTTCTATGCTTCTTTGAACTTCCACATACTTCTTTCGCTGTGTCTACCATACTCTCTTTCAATACTCTCCAGCATTCTTCAATGTCCGATTGCGGCTGGCTTGCCATCGTCAGCCGTTCTCGGACACCCTCTGCATACTTTTCTCTTACACACTCTTCTTGCAACCTTTCAACCTTTATTCTTTCAAGCCCTCCGAAGTGGACACGCTCTCGCCAGTGCCTCCACTTTCTGAACAGACCACTAAATCTCGCAATAATGAGATAGTGGTCCGTATCGACTGTGGGGCCCCTGTAGGCTCTTGCGTCCAATATTTTGCTTCGGAGGCGACTGTCTACCAAAATTAAATCTATTATACTTTTCTGTTCATTCCTTCTCCATGTATACATATGGAAGTCCTTATGTTGGAAAAATGTATTTGACACAATAAGGTTTCTCTCCATGCATACATCCGCTATGAGCCTACCTGCGTCGTTCACTCTCTTATCACCAAATGGACCAAGTACGTCCTCATAGTCAGGACGCTTGGTCCCCACCCATCCGTTCAAATCTCCGCATACAATCACGCGTTCACTGGTTTCTGCCATATCCAGAACTTCCCTAACATTATCCCAAAACTTCTCTAGGTCTGATGCCACCGAGGATCCTACGGGAGCATATGCTACAACCATGAATACCTTGGTGACACCAAGTTTTATACGGACCCAAAGAAGTCTGGGATCATACATTCCGTAATCCTTCACACCTGAGGCCAAGCGAGAGGACAGCAGTACTCCTACCCCCATGCTGGCTCGATCGCTCTGTGGTACACCAGACCACAGAGCCATCCCGCCACCAGGAAGATCGCAGGCGTCGCTGCCCCTTCGCTTGGTCTCTGTTACACAGAGCACGTCTAGCTGTTTGTCCGCCATGACGGATATCAGCTCGTACAACTTACCTTCCACACAACCTCTTACATTCCACGTGCCCACCCGGCACTCTGCTCTCCTCGACTTGCCTGACTGGGCAAGGCGTGATGGGTGGCGGCCCCCATCGCCGCAACTGCCGAAGTTCGTACCGACGGGGGCGGGTCGGTACGCGTCGCCTCCGGGGGACGCCCTAACCCGCATTGCGGTACGCATTTTGACCTAAGTATGTATTAATAAAAAATAATTTTGACCTAAGTATGTATTAATAAAAATAAAAAAAAATACGTCGCGTTGGAGGCAGTGTTTCCACTTTTAGGGATTTCGCCCTTTTTCAGGGCGAACTACTTATTTAAAATATGGCTTAGGGCTATTTAATATTTTTAAGGATTTAGGGTAATTTGGAGTAAAATGACCTGGGGAAAATATTGTCGGGGATTTTTTTATTTTTTTTATTTTATCTTATTTATAGGTACATTCTTATAATAATACAGAATTTGTTTAGTTGTAAATACATGAGGAAGCGAGTGAAGTATGCAAGGATAGAGTTCTCTGGCACTCTGTTCTCTCTGCCTACTCTGCAAAGGACATGGCGTGATGGTATGTATGTATGTATGTATATATGTAAATACATAGCTTCTTGCTATAACAGCTCAAACACAGACAGACACGTCAAACTTATAACACCTCTTTTTTGCGTCGTCATTTTCAAGGGCATAACTACGGGGAAACCATGGCTCTGTTTATCACAGACTTAATGGTGAAACCGGCGCCGCACCGCTCGACACCCCTAGCCACTTGCACCAATGTTGCCCCCTATTGCCCGAATGGCTTGTGCGCCTGTGGCGACTGTTTAGGGGGCCCATTCGGCGAGTCACCGTCTGCCACCGTTCATCTCTCAATATGGGTTTGAAGGCAGATTACAGTTAAAAATTCATAGATTTAAGATGAACCAGTCCACTAAGCACCCACTCCCATAATCAGATATTAGCTACCATAATCACACAATAGTTTTACACTTACCGCTGGCAGTCCACGTATGTTATGTGCAGACGTGGAATGTCATCGGTAGATGTCCCATCCCAATATTTAGATTAAATTTCTCCAAAGGCCTCTGCGTGTTGGATCCATATCCCCATGTAAGCCTCTGAAAGGACCGGGCATCTTCCCTATGGAAGATCCCGTGAAAAAAGGAGATAGATAATAATAATAAATAACTAAATATAATAAAAAAATAAAAATAATAATAAATATAATATATAAAAAAACCGGAGGTGTCAAGGGACACCCGGATGGAACGAAGTTCTATTTTAATTATATAATTTTTTTCTGCCTTAAGCGATTTTTATCGTTATATTTTAGCCAATTTGCAAAATATCTTTATAAATTATAGCCTATGTGTTATTCTGATGTGCAAGCTATATTACTATAAATTTCATCAAAATCCATTCAGTAGTTTTTACGTGAAAGAGCAACAAACATGTTCACATCCATACATTATTACAAACTTTCACGTTTATAATATTAATAATAGGATATACAATTCCACTAGACTACCAAAACTTTTCGGCCCCGAGCTCGAACGCGAGCCGGCCACGCGGCCCGGTCACGGGCGAAAATAATTTCGTTGCGCATTATTTTGATTTTGCTATATCTCTTAAGGTATTGATTTAATTTGCATGGTCTGAAGGAGAAAAATTATCTTCATGAAATGCTCAAGCCAACTAATGTATTTAAAATGATAAGGATTAATACAGTATTTGTGTAAATAGCTTTTCAATTACCGTTTTATAATAGAACATTTTTTAAAGTATTAAAATGGATATAGTATGTTATCCTTAAGAGATAGATATATACCATCGCGGACTTTTTTGTAGGCCTTTTTAAGCTGTATAATACTGTAGTACTTTATTTTGATCTATTTCGTAGGGTTCAGCCAGCGTTTGCAATGTAAGCGCAAAATAATGTGTTTATTTACGACATCACATTAGAAACCTCTAAAATTATCAGTGTTTCTCTAGTACATTATGCATATATTATACATATAAACCTTCCTCATGAATCACTCTATCTATAAAAAAATCGTCGCGACACCACACTGTTCAATGCGAAATAGAAATGAAAATATCTGGCTTGCTTTCTATAAGAGAACCGACGAGCGACGCCGCACAGCTTACAATAGCTTACTATAGCAAAAAGTGTCGTGACAACTTTTCGTAAGAATTTTTTCCGTCTAGCCCCCTTTCACAACGCGCGATAAGGAACTTCGTTCCAATAAATACCTCCGGGCCAGTCGTTACCTCACCATGAGGCTAATGCAAAACTCGGAGGAACATTATTTGGCTCCCTAAGTTCTTTTGATATAAAAAAAATGTATCACAAGATTTACAGGAAAGCCAATAAACCGCAGGACAGCTTGTGGCGAGTTGAATGTGAGTGGCGACACTGCGGTCCTGAATACTCCAGAGAGTCGATCAGGGACTCGTCTCCAGCTGGCCTTCATTGACTGGCTAGAGTGGAAACCGAAGAGTGCCCGAAGGACTCTCAGCTCTGGTTTGCCTTAAACAGCTGGTCAGAGAGGGGTCGCCAGAGCTATATGCTCGAGGGTGGAAGTGTCATTTTCAAGGGCATAATTACGGGGAAACCATGAGTTTGTTTATCGCAGACTAAATGGTGAAACCGGCGCCGCACCGCTCGACACGCCTAGCCACTTACACCAATGTTGCCCTCTGTTGCCCGTATGACTTGTGTGTCTGTGGCGACTATTTAGGGGGCCCATTCAGTGAGTTGGCGAGTCACCGTCTGCCACCGTTCATCTCTTAACATGGGTTTGAAGGCAGACGACAGTTTATAAATTCATAGATTTAAGATGAACCAGTCCACTAAGCACCCACTCCCATATTCATATATTAGATACCATCATCACACAATAGTTTTACACTTACTGCTGGCATTCCACGTATGTTATGTGCAGACGTGGAATGTCATCGGTAGGTGTCCTATCCCATTATTTAGATTAACTTTCTCCGAAGGTTTCTGCGTGTCGGATCCATATCCCCATGTAAGCCTTCCAAAGGACCGGGCATCTTCCCTACGGAAGATCCCGTGAATTAAAAGGAGATAATAATAATAATAATTGTCTGTGCAATTGCGGACGAAGTTATAATGACCAAGAACTACTGGAAATATATCTTGAGGGATGGCACGGCCGACATCTGTCGTGCATGCCACCGACCAGGTGAGTCCCTCAGGCATATCGTTTCTGGCTGTTCTAGTCTTTCTAAGGGCGAGTACTTGCACAGACATAATCAAGTAGCCAGAATAATCCACCAGCAACTTGCTTTGCGGTACAAACTTGTCAACGTAGAAGTGCCGTACTAAAGGTATGTACCAGAAGTACTCAAAAATAGTCATGTCACATTGTACTACTGGCTCACGAGATTGTCGACATGTGGGATGTGGACTCAGCGATCATTGTACCGATAGTTATTTCAGTCAATGGCTTAATGGCCAAGAGCCTCGACCAACATCTCTCGAGGCTCGCGTTAGGTGGTTGGGTCAAGGGTCAGATGCAGAAGGCAGTTCTCCTCGACACGGCACGAATTGTGAGGAGGTTTCTCTCTCTGGATCCTTAACCACCGGTAGTTTGGTCCTTACACCCGCTGCCGGTGCTACACTATTTTTACTCTTTTAAATAGATTGTGTGTTTGTAATTTTTTTTGTTTTGTTTTTTACTGTACCTATATGTATGTGTGCGTGTTTGTTTACCCCTTTAATCTATTTAAAAATCTACAAATATGAAATGATGAAATAAACGAGAATAATAATAACTCTTTTATTTATTATTTTTGGTTAAAATTTTAAAGAAACCGATGACCGTATTGGCTTCGAAATAGGTTCTTACTGATTTTCCCCTTGCCTATATGGTGGATGGTCGATATTCTAGTCTAGATATTTATTAGAAAGCTTGACACGTCTTTTATATTCAATCATTATGTAATTTGTAAAGAGTTCAGCAACTTTTAATTGTGTTTGTTTTAATTGATTTAAACAACTAGCTAATAGGTAAATCTTTTTTTTTTTTTTTATAACATATGAAAAAAAAATCATATGAAAAAACGAGGAAGCACATGATGGTAAGTGTTACTGCCGCCCATGGACCTGTGCAATATTCCTTGTCCTGTCCAAGGGTATTGCAAGCTAGGCCACTGCCTACCAATACAAACCCCAAACCCATCCAGTTGGGTTGCCGGGTCTCTCACTCACTGAACGAAGCGCAACAGCACATTGCCATTGCTCAGACGTCGATCTGAATATAATCTCAAAAACTTCACGTTGTTAGATTTCATTTTTAAAAGCAATATTATATATTGCTTTTAAAAATGAAAATCAAAACAGGACTCAGATTTCAGTTTATTATTTTGAATAATATTGAAACATGACATGATCTATTACTGAGGTTTATATTTCATTAAATATATAACTACGTAATAATAAAATTTAGTAAAATTTAAATGGAATTTAAAATACAGGATCGCAAACTAGGAATTTAATATTGACCCTGAACTGACTAACTTATATTTTATTACATACAGACATCTAAGCTAGACACTTAAATTAAAACGTAGAACATAGACAAGGGCAATGTAAGCGAACAAACGCATTATTAATATAAATGGAATGTATCTTTAACAAAAAACTTTGAACAACACAAAATTAAACGAAATACATGCACAAAGTTTGCATTTAAATATAATAATTAGATGTTTATTATACAAATTAAAAGGCATTAAAAACTCGCTGCATTTTTTGGAACCGACCTGTAGCTACCAGCCAGTGTTGGTCTTTAGCAGCGTCAATGGTACTCGTTCACCACCCTCTATGTATTTGTGACCTTGTATAATGAGCTTATGAAGTAGGAGAGGGAGGAAACTAACTTGTTTTGTTTTTTGGTGTATGAGAGAACACAATTGACCTATAAGTGATGTCATCCTATCAATGATGCTGTTCGAATACGTTAAAATCTGACTTAAAGGATAGAGACCCGAATGGATAAAGCCTCGGGTAAGATACTGATTGCACCTACGATACCAGCGGTCCCCTGACAGGAAGGGGAGTCGCACGTTAGGTTATGGGACTTTATGCAGTCCTGATGTCCCCCTCATAGCACGACAGTGTGCAGTAGATTGTAACTAGCCGAAAAGAAAATAAAGTATTCACTAACGAGACAGAAGTCTTTTCTGAATAATATATAAGTCATGATTGTAGCAAGAAACTTCCCAGCCTATCTTAAGCTTGTGCAAGCAGCTTTTTTTTTGGCGGCAGGCTATGGTGTGGTCAAACTCCGTTAAATACATCCGGGGCAACATAAGAAACGGTGCGCCACCCCATAGACTCGCCCTACAAGTACCCATATACGCCGTGTGAGCGGACCACCGGCACCTGGTCTTTGTCTTCTGTAGTTGTACTTGTGCAAGCACCTAAATATGTCTTCAACACCGACAAAACAAAGCGCTTGCTATACTTCTGTTACTTTGATATATGAATACAGAAATACCTGCCTGGTCTCAAAACACTGTAGGTATTATAATAGGAATTTATTGCGTAAGAATACAAGTTGTAATAAATTTGTTTCTATAAAAAATTAAAAGAAATACAACATTCTTATCAATATATAAGTGTGAATTTATACGTGAATATAACCAGGTTTATAGCTATTATGTTAAGAGGCTTTTTAATCATTATACTTCATCAGAATTGTAAATTTATCTTATCATATCGTATGAGCGATCTCGTCCGTGAGTTGCTTAATAAAATTGTGGAGATTCGTCCTCACCTATGACCCTAATGGAAGTGGTCAACGTCACATTGCACATTTAATAAATTTATTACCTATCATGCTGTTGCGTAATTTTTTTTGCAGAATTTTAGCACAGGTGATTTTGCCTTTAAAGATATCAGTTAAATATTATTTTGATTTATTAAATATTTTAGTTATTTGTGCGACTTTTATTGTTTTTCATACTTTTTTACAGATCACAATATTGCTAGAAGAATTGCTAGAATTGTTATTTGAGTGAATAATTAACTACGTGGTAGGCAACTATTAATTATATATAATAGCGTACGTAGCAACATGCCGTTAGGATTGTTTCTAAAAAATTCGTTTAGTAAGCATGTCACGGCTATGTTCAGATGCATCGTCGCAGGATTTAAGTATCAGAGGTGACAATTGAGTTAAGAGCATAGCGCAGACAATGTTGGGTATGTAGTTGCGTGCGCGCGAGTATACGAATATAAATCAGGCTAGTGGTTGTGGGGCAGGTGAGGTGGTAGCGGTGCGGGCGGTCCCTGCTACACCGACTTGGAGTGTACCGGTGGTGTTCGTGCTTGAGCGGCAGATCAAGCGTGGCCTCCGTCGATTGTGGACCTGCATAAAGCCGTCCTGTGGAGAAAGGACCGACACAAGTGCGCCTTGCATCACACCCTCTGAAGATACTACAGAACAACATACAATCATGAAGATTCTACCCTTGTGAGTAATTTTATTATTTATATTTTCTTTTATCATAATTACTTCAAAATATTCAACGAATATAAAGTCCCATGATATAATTGATTTGAATTTGATTATAATTTTATGTTCCAATTGCTAAGCGAGTGCTCTTGCGATATTACTCTAGTGAAAATGATATATTCTAGGTATCTATATTGATTAGAACATAGATCATTTATAACTTCACCTCTATAACTGTTCATTAAAATAGATAGGCTAATAAAATAATTGGAAAGTTAGGTTTGCTAAATCAACGAAGTAATATGCAGTTGTTATATTGATAAAATGCATTAGTAGGTGAGCGTCAAGTATTGCTTTATATCGTATGATGAAATATAAAAACGTAATCACAAATACAATATAAGCTTAGGAATGTTTACGGTGTGTGTCACCTTTCTAATATCGTTCTCAATTATTAGTCATAATAGCAAAGGAACTTTGTGCATAAAGCACGATACTGTTTAACGTATGTCCATTTTAATTAATGTCTTAGTTGATTTACAAGAGGTATAATTGTAGTGTTTTGATCGTTTTAAAATGTGTTGCAGTCCCTTCAAAATTTTAGCCGTACTGCTCACAACTACGATTTCGTAATTTGTTGACTTATAAACCTCCTTAAAGAAACATCGGACTGACCCACCGTAACATACTCATTAATTTTCAAAATAATTAAGCATATCCAAAAACCGGTTACATGAATGAATTGCATCCATGTTGAAAGTTGGAGCCGCGACCTGCGATTAGGCAATGTAATGTTATGTAGGATGTAGAAGAGGCAGCTCACGCTATCTCCCAGCAGGCACTCGACAACTTCATGACTGCCATTGTTATGCAAAACTTATCCGCAACATACATTACATTTGTCACCGTTGTTCTGACAACATCTTTCTTCTTGCCTCATCCAAATAATGCAACTGTACATACTAATTCCCCGAACATAACTCTACTCATTATTCTAAATTTCTAATTTGAATCATACAGACCTCAGTTAAGTTTGTATTCAAATTATAAATATCAAAAATATTCTGGCTAACGCAACGTTGTAGTTTTAAGAGAATCACCCATTTCGAACAATGCACTTAATTAATATCTCTAAGATATTTTCTATCTTCTTCAGCTCATATATTTATCATTGTAGCACAAAATTTATATACTGCTTTTTCATTTTATTAAAACACAATATCACGCTATAATGAAATAATCACTCACTCGCGAAGAATTTTACAAAGACATAATTAATGAATAGGATCTATATGCAGATTAAGATTAATCATTGTGCACAGCAAAAAAGAAGTCCTAATGAGAATTATATCCACAACACCTATCAAAAGAGGCCACCATTTAGACCACTATGCCATATGTATACATAGGTATACTGCGATAGAAATTAATCTCGTGCTGCTTCCATGAATATAAATATTTTATTTCGAATTTTCCTTTTCTTGAAGTGAAGTATCTTCCTAAGCTTTTTATATGTTTTTAATAATATTTAATAAGGAAGTTTCATGATGGACAATGCCATGTATATTATTCTTTATTTTTACATGGATTTGAACAGTTTAATAATCAATTAGAAATCTAATTGTTTCTATACATATGTATGTAATAATATGTATCCAAATATCTATTTTTAAACGAAAAGTTTGTGTAAATTGTTAGAATTTGCTCATTTTTACGTGAATACACCTACAAAGTCGTTTATATGTACTGAATATGAAGCCTATTAACAATTTTCTATAATACAGAAAGGTCAATTATTATTAATGACGATATTCAGCAAAGATGATTGTATTATTATCAAGTCATTATCATATCCGTATCCGCGAGGTAACAGATTATGAATAATAATATAATACCTGATTCTCATAAATATGTTAATAATAATATATATTTTATGTTGAATTTAATTGTTTTATGAATGTTTAATTTAAGGATCTGGACATATAATGTTAATTTCGGACAATATCTCTGCAAAAAAGGACAATTTTTTGATCGGTGAAATATTTTGTGAGGTAGTGGGTAGAGGACGCATATTGCTCGTAATGTTTATATCAAAATTATGAAGATTTGCATACTTACTCGTACATTGTCGCAATATGTGAATAATATTTCGAAAATCACGAATACGAATTGCAGCAAGTGTCTTACTTTTTAGAATTCATTGTATCACTAACTTTCACATGTCTGCATTTCAAATTTTATTTTGCAACATACAAACATAACATTGTGCCTCCTAAACGCAAAACGGATTTTACCTAAATAATTGAAACAAGGTTTAAGAATCGGTGTTTCTACATTTTGCAACGTCGTCGGTAGGTAAGTGTTGATAATAAATGCAGTTACTTCCACTAGCTGACCTCCATTAATATAGATCATAATGTATTAAAATTCTGTATCACTTTGTAAAACTGCTAGTTTTATACCCAGATGTTGTAAGTTATTTTTGCTTATGAAGCAAAGTGAACGTTAGATAACGATTAACGTAGGCGAAAGCATAGAATGTTACTTATATATATGTTATAAAAAGGAAGCACGTTCCGTCTACAACGACTACGAGAATCATCTCTTAAACAAGAGCATGTTTAGAATTGGATGTACTTGAAATATATACCTTTTACTCAACACCTACATTGCTATATTTATATTTCGTAATAAAACTAAGTTTCTTAATTCAAACAATAATATTTGTTAGGAAAATAAAATGCTGCATGGTAGTTAGATATTAAAAGATTATATTCAAAATATCTGATGAGATTTAAAATATGTATTGTCATGTACAAAAATGTTTTAGTTAAATCTCGGTATAACATTTAAAGATAAGGACAATTCTCATAAACAGAAACTTATTTCGCAATAGGTGTGTGTACCTAAATTGAATTGTGGGAAGATTCACGCCTCAAGTTTCTCACAATTTTCAATTTATCGGTCTCACATGGATCTGCTTGAAATGTGCAATCGCATTTTTTATTTATCTCAATACACGTGGGAGCATTGTTTCAAATCTCAATGGAATCATTTGAATTTAGTGTATAATGCAAGAGTACTTCAGGATAGTAACTATGTAGGGTAGGCCATGCTGATAATGGAAATGGTATTCCAAGTAAAGGTCTGTCTGTCTCTCTCTTTCTTGTTATTCTGACAGGGGTCCGCTATGGCAGGCGCACCTTGGGGGTAGAGCGATGTCTGCCGCATTGCACTGCGAGGTCAAATTACTTTTTACATACTTCTGGTTTCTGTCCGACTGACCTTGACGTGATTTGAGGTTAAAATTAAATATTCGGTTCACCCGCACACGTGCGACATAGTAAATTACGCCTACTATAGAAAGCTACACTTTTTCTAACGTGCCTCGAATTATAATGTAATGATTTCTACTAACAAGACAAATGACAAATAAAACAGTGACATTTCCTTTCACAATTGACTCCACCAATGCAAAATCACGTTTGCTTTATGCAAAGCAATATTTGTGTATTCATACTTGTGTTAAAGTCGATAATGATGTAGCAATCACAAAGATGCATAATGTCAGGGGCCAAAGCGAGAGAGTATCGACTAGAGAATTACATAAAACCGAGAAAGCAAAGGGAAGCAGTTGTCGGAAGCGGATACGGAATCGATGCGTTATACTTGAAGCGACCCTGTGGTAAGACTTGTAATACAACTATCTATATACTTAGTAGAGCAATGTGACGACCTTTATAATACGCCACCGCATGGTGGTGCTTCCAAATATTTCATGTTGAACTGATCCTAGGCGTGGCATGCACCCGGATGGTGTTAGTACGTCTCGCTACGTAACATGACATTCACCCAGCATCATAGTGCCATACTTGGGGTTTGACACTTGACATTTAACGCCATTGAACTATGTACCAAGTATTCATTAAGATAATCATTTATGTAGACTGGTAAAAAATGTTATTAGTCAACTTGTTTAGCCTGTTTAGTGTATATTGATCACTTTTATCATATTTACATACTCGTATATAACATTCCATACATATTATACTTTTAATTTCTATAATATATCTTGTGATAATATATTAAATATGTGCGAATATTAAATTAGATCTAGAGAAGAAACAATTATATTACAATCCCTTGAACTTTAAATCAGGTGACCTTTTTGGAATAATTATTTCTTTTTTACATTTTGAAATATCATTATCTATTACGTGATTACACACACACACACACACACACACACACATACGTAACCGTTAGATCGGCATGTCCTAAAAAATGTTATGTAAAAATATTTTTATAACAATCATATTGAATAACTGACTGATCTGGTAGGAAAAAATGGCATTTACGTTATGTACGTAGCACGGTAAAGGTCTTAATCGATCGTACAAGGGCAACACAAATTCCGAGTACACTATACGCAGTTGGCTGCATTGCTGGATATATTAAACAGATTCGCCTCAACAAACTAGTTGACGAATATAATTCGAATCCCTGACATTTCACGTCTAGCTATATATATATATATATATAGGAAAGACCAGATTCTAGCATAACTAAATAACCACTTTATAATTTGCAATCGAATAAATATGAATTTTAATGTTACGTTATAGTAAAACTGGTAAAATAAGTATTTAGATTAATTAAGCGGATATTATAATGATTTAGACTTTTAATCTATTTTTGGTAATATTACTTCAGATTATAAGTTCTTACGCCTCTCAACCTCCGGATAAAATTATAACATAAGTGTTAGGAAACTTAATGAGTTCTAAATTGTAAAGGATAGTTTAAAATCCCTTGAATATAAAACGTTATATTTCGAAGATCGCTTCCTATCGCTGTGACTGAGTTTTTTCTAACATCTTTACTCCATCTACTAAATGGTTGAAATATATTATATTTATTATTAAAACTATTATCATCATCATCACAGCCCATAAATGTCCCACTGTTGGGCTCGGGCCTGCTCCGTAATGGGAGGGAAATTAACCTACTATACCGCGCTGGTCAAAAGTGTTGGTATAGGGTTTTGTTTCGAGTTTTCCTTCTCTCGCATAGATGTTATATGCCTTTTTTTATTTCCCTTAGTCGACTTGTACAATCACCCACGGGTAAGATATGGGGTGGTGAATAGTATTCTTACTCCGTCACCGCACGGAAAACTATTATTATTAAAATATATTAATAGTTATTAAAATATGACTTATCTTACATTTGTCAACGTACTATGAATTAGTGTCTTCTATATCACTTAAAACAAAGGCAAATTGATTATCATGATCGGATTACATGTGGCTTGCTTCAATGGGTTCAAAAGATCTACTATTTTCTATATTTATAATGTATTGTTCTTTATTTACCTTTTACCACCATAATAAATAATGTATCTCAATATTTTTTTATTTCTTTTATAAATTCAAATCATCATTCTCCTGCTCTTATCCCAATTACTTGGGGTCGATACAATATGTACTCTTCTTTCATAGTAGGTACATATTGTAAAAGTTATTGGCAATAGTTTTATGATCGGCTGCCTGCCAGACGTCAACCC
The DNA here is from genome assembly GCA_905163515.2 of Lymantria monacha. Taxonomy (NCBI): domain Eukaryota; kingdom Metazoa; phylum Arthropoda; class Insecta; order Lepidoptera; family Erebidae; genus Lymantria; species Lymantria monacha. The sequence continues at coordinate 34,823,657 of LR991081.1, forward strand.
TCATTGGGAATGTAATTGTTAACCGGGCATCAGATGGAGTTGGCCCAGGTCGTTATAAGGCTCTTAGTCATTCTTTTACGATGTCCACGTGCAAAGTAAGGGTAGTATTCGTAGCCGCTATCACACAGCACTCTTTTATAAATTCAAATGTTAAACCAATAACAGATATGTCAGAGTTATTTTGTAAGTACTTTATCTACAGTGTGGTGATTTTTTAACTGCATATATTGGTTGTGATTTCCTTTCTTTTCGCGACAAAGTTAAAAAACAATATGCCTTCATCCCATCTTATCCCGTTAGTATCCTTTAAGATTATTAAAGAACGTAAACAAATAATATCACTACAAGAGAAAAAGAAACTCAATCAAAATATTATAATAAGCTGTCTGGCTGGCGCGGTGTAGTAGCCTTTTACTTCTATTGTTCAGCAGCTACGTTGCCCATAGTAGAACGTTTTCATAACGTTGAATAAGGTAAGGTAAAAAAAATATGAACATATAATAGAGGCTTATACATCTCTATTATACCCGTATGGAATCTTTGGTAGAGATATTAGTAATAAGTATAATCAAAATTTTAATAAAATAATACCGACTTCAAGTAGTAACCATTGGAATAAATTGAAATAGGACCACACAAGAAGCATCAGCTTTCAAATAAAAATAAGAATCATCAAAATCGGTTTAGCCAGTAGAAAGTAAACATAAAAAAAATACAGTTGAATTGACAACCTCCTCCTTTTTGAAGTCGGTTAAAAATTGACTAGGTCGAAGTCAATGCTTCTAATCAAGTCTTACGATATCACCTAGAAGCAGTATTTTGCAATATTTTCGTGGCCACACCTGGCATAATAAATTGGTATAATAAGTATTGCAAATAAAATATATATATTTCACGATTAATATTTCAACATTATATTAGTAAATATTACGATCGTAGTTCAATACCAGTAATTAAACATAGTTATGTGCAAAGATACGATCCAAAATATTCATGATATTTATAAATTCTTTTGACAAGAAATCCACGTTTAAATTATAAATATTAGCTATAAACGTTAGTTCAGTTTACAAAACAACTAAGACTGAAATGTAATTTGATAATAATCATGTTTTCACTGGTCACACGAATATTGTGGGGCACGATACGGGCACGGTAGAATAGTTACAGAAATATGTACTGCTATTACTGTTTTAGTAACTGACAAATACAGTGTTAAAGTAAGATTTAAAACCTTATTTTCTCTCGAGTTTGGAGAATTACGGCTAATAGATGTTATCCGACCCCTCTATCAGTGTTTGCATGGGTGAGTCATCTGTCTTATCGCAAGGTGTGGTCTGTTTTCAGACTGACCATCGGTCACGCTAAAAAAAATCCTGAAGTGGCAGAAGATGCTAAACGGTTTCAATATACTCTGGGTGCACCCACACGGTGCGGTGGTAAGGAGGTTCCAAAAACAGTGCCCATTTTCACTGAGTCGTTAAAGCATGACCTTTTCCTTGCCAGTATGATGGAATTATTACTTCTGAGACTGACGTCTACAATTATGGTCTTGTCCGATAATGACCGTGTGATTAACAAAACTGCTCCAATTATTATGAAGACGGAAATGACTATGACGACGTTTCGTTTCAAGATCGACATAGTCGAGCCTGATGGCCCTGGTTTTGAAACGCCATGAGCTTTGCCTCAGGGAATTATATGTTTGTCAAATGTCTGGGCGTCTTGTTCATCAAAGTGAAAGAACGATTCCGGTCCACTCAATGTATGAAGGCCCTATATGATTAGGCGGGCTGAGACCAGCCTGTAAACGTTTCGGTAAAAAAGTATCCAAATATCTATGGATGTATAAAATCCAAAAAAATATTCTATGTCCATTACAGACTGTGAAACTTATGTGCCTCAAACTGATTTCATTCGAAAGGCAATAAAGCGCATATAGTTTTAGATCATTAATATAATGCACTAGGACACGGCAGGTGGCGCTGCGATCGATTTGAAAGAATTTTATTTTAAGTTTTTTATTAAGTTTACAGAACACCATCGGTTAAATTAGCTAGTTGTATTTAAATTTGATAGCCGCCTAAGTCTTGCTCATTTGTTTGAAGCTCGATTAAATTCATATCCAAATATGTTTTAATGTTTAAAAATTACGCATTCGACAATAGCTGTATCGTAGTTCTGTTCAAAAGTGAGAATTATCACTTATGGTGTAACTTTATTAGCAATGACACATATTATTATTAACGTATGTTGATCCATCTACTTAATGTCATAATTAACGCGTTAATTAGAGTATAACAATGGAGTCGTAGAATATAAATAATTCTTACTGTCATTTGAATATTTTGTTATGCAGTTATATTATCATTTTATTTATTTTATATTTAAAAATATTTTATATTTTTTTCAGGTTTATATTACTGGCTTGCTTGATGCTTGTCGGCGCCCAGGAGGAGGAGTCACGTCCTGTGAACCGTGGTTTATTAAAACGAGGCCAAGCGAAAGGCAAACAGACCACTACCACCACTACTGCTGCTCCAGAGGTATTTTTTAATTTAAATCAGATAAAACTATTAGCATGCTAATGTTAGTGGATTAATTTTATTAGCAAGTAAGAATGCTACCTTAATTTTTAGATTGAAGTAGCCTTTACCTAATGATATAAATTTTGCAAAAAGATTAGTATGTAGTCAACATTTTGGTTATATTTTGCAACCAGGCGCGTGCAAGGATCAATAAATAATCAATACCCCATATCTTAGACTAGCTATAAATTAAAAAAAAAAATATGGCTCGTAAATATTGTACTTATTTTGGGTCCTTGCCACCAAGAGCCACTTTATAAGATGAAAAGCGACTGTTAGGTATCTTACCTAAAAGTCGCTTTTTTGATACCTAACAGTCGCTACTTTGAGTTGATAAAGTCTAAATAAGTATACACATATTATGTTATTGAGTTCAATAATTAAGATATGGAATGTAAATCATCATCATTTCAGCTCACATATTATTATGTCCCATTCTTGGGCTCGAGCCTCATCCATAATGGGAGGGCAATTGACCTACTATACCACGCTAGTCAGGCGTGTCGGTACAGGGTTTTGTTACGAGTTTTCCTTCTTTTTAATAGATGTTATATGTGTTTCATATCCCTTAATTGTCTCTTACGATCACCCACGGGTAAGGTGGGGGTGGTGAATTGTATTCTTAATCCGTCACCACATGGAAAATGGAATGTAAATACATATACTTAAAATTTTCCAATTTAAAAAAAAGGATACATCGTTTTTATTTATTGTCTGTGATATAACATATACAGTTGGAGCCAATGACTGATCGTGCTTTCTGAAGTACGGTTTGCTCATATCCATGATAAAGTTATATAAGCACTCAGAGATACCGGTTCTTTCAAGACGTTTTCCTTCATCGTTAAACAAGCAATTAATGGTTTAACATATATATAACTTCGATATAACATTGCAATTTGGTTGGTCTATTAAAATCCACACCTGTCTTTGAAAGTAAAGGCGTGAATGTTTCACAGTAAAATATGTACTAATAAATATATATGTATATAAGAATCTCATGTAACGATGTGCACTCATGCTCATATTTGAAATCGCTCAACCGATTGCACGCCAATTTTGTAAATGTTTTACTTTTGCTTTGTCTAACTTTATAGTTAAAATATATATATTTTTTTTTAATATAATACTGTTTTGTAACTTTTGTATGAAGCAACGGCGGAGAGCTAATATAGCAGTATATTTTTATACACTTCATGGCATAAGAATATTTAAGCAGTTGTTCTCAAACTTTCAAAACAAATCTTCCGTGTGGTGATGGAATAAGAATATATCTCATCATCCCCTATCTTACCCGTGGTTGATCGTAAAAGACGACTAAAAGATAAAATATGCATATAACATCTATGCAAGAGAAGGAAGACTCGAATAAAACTCTATATCAACACGTCTGATCAGCGCGGTATAGTAGGTTAATTACCCTCTCATTACAGAGGAGGCCCGAGCCCAACAGTGGGACATATATGAGCTGAGATGATGATGATGTTATTGAACTTTGTAAATTCTAAATAAAACTTTGTAAATATTAAATAGTGGTAGGACCACGCTGTTGGCAGTTTTCTGTCTACAGCCGCGGGCCGGCCCGTTCGGGGTGGTACCACACTCTCGCAGAAGATCGACGTCCGAGCAACGGCAATATGCTGTTGCGCTTCGTTCGGTGAGCGAGAGAGCCGGAAGCCCAACTGGGTGGGTTTGGGGTTTATATTGGCAGGCAGCGGCCTAGATATACTCCTGGTATAGCAAAGGTCCATGGGCGGCAGTAACGCTTTCCATCAGCTGTGTTGCTTGATCGTTTGCCAACAAAAGTTATAAAAAAAAAATCCCTGAAAATTAAATTTGAACCTTGGATTTAAACACAGGATCACGCAGTTCATAGTTCGGAATACTTATACAATTGCATCAAGTCTGGTCAACAATTACATTCTTTCCAAGGAGTGTTGACGTCAGGCAGGTGATCAGTCATTAAACAACTGTAAACAACTTTTACACTGTACTCCTCTTCGATCGTAAATATTACTTAAAAGTTCAAACCTTGAACTCCAAGTAATTTAATTGTGCAGGATAATGATCACGATGATGAAACGCATATCTATAATCAAGGCAAAATTCATCTTAGAATGTACCTTCCTACATTGTCATTTCGCAAGAATCTTTCTCAATTCGTACTGTATATACTCGTATAACATAAACTTATTGTTATTTATAGTTAACATTGCTTAAGTTTATTTGCTGTCTATACGTTAAGTAGTTGGCTATCTTTACTGGTGAGAGTTGATGACTTCATGCTATATTATCTATTAGGAAGCGTTTCTTTGTTATAACATTATGATATCAAGAAGTATAGATGGTTCGTAAGTTTTTATTTCAGCTCATATACGTCCTTTTTTTTTTTTTTTTTTGGCGTCGAGCTACGGAACGGTCACGCCCCGCTAATCCATCCGAGCCGACGGGAGAAGCGGCGCACGAGCCCGTAGACCCGCCCTACAATATACCTCTCTACGCATTGCGGGTGGGCCACTGGTACGCGTTGTTTTCTTCAGTGGCCCTCATATACGTCCTACTGCTATATTCGAGCCTTCTCTTCAATAGGAGACAATATGACCTGGCATATCACGCTGATGAGACGTATTGCTATAGAGCTTTATTTCGAGCTGTCATTACCTTGAATATATATTATATGCAATATCATTTCCCTTCATCATCATCATCACAGCCCATAAATGTCCCACTGTTGGGCTCGGGCCTCCTCTGTAATGAGAGGGTAATTAACCTACTATACCGCGCTGGTCAGACGTGATAGGGTTTTGTTTCGAGTTTTCCTTTTCTCGCACAAACGTTATATGCGTTTTATATCCTTTAGTCGTCTCGTACGATCACCCACGGGTAAGATATGGTGTGGTGAATAGTATTCTTATTCCGTCACCACACGGTAAATTATATATATTATTGCCTATATCCATTATATATTATTTAATAATATTATTTCCCTTAATAGTCCCTTGGTAGTTAGTCAAGTAGTAGTTTTTTATGACAAAAACGGACAAGGGGTGGGGCAATGTAAAGTTTCTCCGTTCCTATGATGTTTAAAACATGATAATAATCATACAATTACCATCGTAATTGATAAATTGAACCAAATGTCCTACACGGCCATTATCACGTAGGCACTTATTAAATAATTCTTATTTACATTTGCTTCGAAATATTCACATTTTAAATAGGCATTTTTAATAATAATATTGTACAATTTAATTATAATATTTTGTTGGGTTACTTATATAGATAAGTTAAATGCAAACAATAGCCTCTGATAGTAAAGCTTTATATCTATATAACCTTGAACTTTACGCAAACAGAGTTATTTAATTTTATTTGAACAAAGGTTAAAAAGTAAATTCTATGTGGTGGCGGTTACGAGTACTACTAATTCTTACATCGCTCGTGAGTGTCGTAAAAGACAAGGGTTGACGTCAGGCAGGTCATAAAACTATCCAATTATTGCAATATGTACGATGGAATAAGAGTACATATTACGTCGACTCGAAGTGGTGGAATAAAAGTGGGATGATGATGATGATTTAGCCAAAAATTTGCTACACAAATAGTGGCCTTGGGAATGTGCTCAAGCACATCTTCTTAGTTCATATATGTCCCACTATTGAATGGAATTTAATTTGTTTCTATCACGTGGGTCAGATGGATTAGCATAGTATTTTTATGTATAGTGTTCCTTCTCTTCCATTGATAAATCATATCCTTACATATCAGCATCATATCCTGAGTCATTTCTTACGACACCTATGGAGTGGGTGTCTCAAGGTTGTATCGAATTAAACACATATCTAGTCACCCTATTAATTCGAAGATATTTGTAGAGCTTTACCCCTAACGTACCCTATCCGTGTGACGTCGCAAGATAATAGACAGTCACCAGACTACCAGTGTTTCGTGCGACATTAGATACCATATTTATTAGAAGCTATTAAAACAATTATGACTTTTTTAATTGAATACACTAACAAGCTACGGCAACTATATTTTTTTGTACTTGCACAATGGTTGAAAAACGTCACATAGATCACTGTTATCTGTACCTCTCTACGTAAATGAAATTAGGCGATTGTCTCTTTTCTAAAATCGAGGTGCAATATTTATTGCCGGCTACTCCTATATACATGCATTCGTAGATACTCGTAACTACATTGTGTCTACGTGCAAATTAGCAATTCTATATTTTAATGGATCAAATACGACTATTTCTGTAAATTATCCAATGATCAAAATATTTATTCCACCGAGAGCGTATTGGTCTAAGTATAACTCTGCAGTGCCGTGTATCATAGGTTCGATGTCAAGCTAGATTTCTTGTGCGCTTCAAAAACGATTGTTCTGAGTTAAGCTAAAAATTGTATTCGTAAAGTTTGCGAGTAAGTATCGATTATTATTAAATAAAACGTAATATCATTTCTCAATGATGTATTTTTCTGATAATAATATCAATGAATAAGACATAAAATTGACAAGACAACTTTTTTGATAAAGATTTTGATGGTCGGTTTTTGGACGATGACAATCCAGTCAAATGTTTATTTTTTCGAATTTGGTAATTCAGTCTCACGTAACTAAGAATGTATTTTTAGCTTCTCATAAAATTGTTTTATTATAAATAGGTAACGAGAAAAGAGAGATAAAGTTTACGAATACTAAATACCGTATTGCATAATGTTACATCAACATGTTTTATTTTAAAATAAATATGGCCATCGATGTCATCATTTTGATGCACAAGTTAAGATCTGATCGGATACATACATTGTCGTTTCGCAAATGATGTCGTTGTATCCATCTGGTTCAAGGCGAGTGGGGCGAGCGTCCAATGATCGGGTCACCTTCGCGTATGACCTTTGAGAGACCTCCCTTTCCTTTGGGGAATTTCTACCTCAAAGCTTTGACCACTATTTACAGCGGTAGAACTTGTTTTCGAAGGAAATTTAAAGCGAAACAATCTTTATTTAGCATGCGGAAAATGCAAGCATAATTAATTATTTATTTTTTATTATATTTTACCTACATTCGAAGAAGATGTATATATTAAACTTTAAAATTGAGTATTTGAACGAATAGATTCTAACAGGACTTAGTATAAAGGTCAATGTAAATGAAATATCTATTGTAAAGGTGCATCCGCTTTTAAATTTATATTTAATATCATTATACAGCATATCTTTGACCTATTAGGCGGACGTGAAACATATTCACATTTCACTAATTAATTATTTTCATCATCATCATTCAGCTCCTTGCCGCGCACTGCTGGACAAAGGGCTTCCTAATATAATATAATAGTTTTTACCTCATCCATGTACTTGTAACTTGAAGTAACTCAAAGACTTGCTAGTTGGTAGTATATTAGTTAAATATTTATACTATTGGGATAACTAGATAATCATTTAGATATTTTAAATGTTTTATATTCCATTATATACGGCATACTTAATTCTTAATTATGCTTTTCATTGTGATATATCATATCTTCATGTGTCAACCAACTTTGAAATTCACGTAAGGCATGTAATGGGTAATGGTAAATGGTAAATGGGTAATGGGTTCATGTATATCTTAAATGTGGATTGAAACCGTATACTTTGACATATACCAATTCCATTTAATACTGAATGATTACAATTTCAAAGAGCATTTACATGACATAGGCGGCCTTTTATAGTATTTAGCCTATGTAGTATACAAATATAGAGCATATTTTAATCGTCTGCAAATATTATTAAAGTAAGAAAAATAATGATATTAATTTAAATTTTGCAATAAGGATTGAAGAACTTTTAAGATAACTATTGAGTTCCACGAAAAATATAAGAAAGTTTAGTTAATAAGTTTCCATGTAAGTTTTTTGTTTTTTACCGAATATAGTTATATACTGTCGGATGCTTTTGAAAATATTCTAACAGAATAGCTCACCAATGATTTATTCGGTCCTGGAATGCAGCATTAGGATCAATATTTGTATGTGATAAATAAGTTTTAAAGTACTTATATCTTGATGGATACTTGATTTACGTAATTTTTTTATGAAGCCACCCTGCACTGAGGAAATAGTACTTGCTTGCTTAATTGCTTGGTACGTTATAAACATAATTAACGCAGACAAAATACACCCAGACTAAGGACAACAGTTTGTGGATCATACAAAGTATTGTAGGAATGGAACTCTCAGCACTGGCACGGACGGTCGGTATTTCAACCACAACGTCATCTGTGCAGTCACTATTATATGTATCCGACATATTTAGTTCTCTAAAATTATCGCGTTATGATATACAGACAAAGGTGTATCATTACTGATCATCATTCTCCTACTCTTATCCCAGTTACCTACTTTGGGATTGAATAAGTACTTTGTTTCCATCGTACATATTGCAAAAGTCAATGGCAATAGTTTTATGACCTTCTACCTGCCTGACGTCATCTCTCCTTGGGAATGTAATTGTTGAAGCAAATGTAATTGTTAAGCAACAAGTAGAGTTGGCCCAGGTCTATATAAAACTCTTAATCATTTTTTATGACATTCCCAAGCAAAGTAAAGGTCACAGCCACATTACTTATATAATTATAATATTTTAGTTAATTTTATATTGTTTTTGTTAACTACATGTAAGTGAAAGCATGTAAATAAAACAAATTAAAGCAGGTTTTTTATTCTATTTTATTTTTATTCTATTTATAGTGACAAGTTTACAATATGTCACGTTTACCCCGTGGAAATCTTGAAAACTAGTTGAGGGATGACCCGGAGAATAAGCACCAAAATGCTCTGGGGAAAATGTGGAGATTAAGGAGAAATTTTATAAATATTATAGTAATTGTATATGAATGTCTTATATTTTAGGAAGATGAAGAGTATGAAGAAGAAGAGTATCCAACCGGTGAAGCAGGTGAACCTTCAACTGAAGCTACTACATCTACCACTGAGGGCAAGAAACTTATTGGGTCGGCAGCCAGGCCTCGCGCAAGCAACGCTCACCTTCTTGAGATTTTAAAGAAAAAGAGAGCTGAAGCCGCAGAAGGTAAATAATAGATGTTTTAATAAAATGTCCCATATGTATTGTTCATAGGTAAAAGATAGAAAATGAAAATTATGTCGGGGTCAGTGTGAACATTTTGCGAATACCATTAATTGCCAATACGAAACAGTGACATTAAATAAGCAAAACTATTAAATATACTTAGTCAATCTTTAAGTTTATTTGTTATGATTACACAAAATACAATTTCATAACAGTACTATAAAATGTCAGTGTGTCATCATAAACAATTCAATAATTAGTTTTTTCGAAGTTATATATGAAGTAAATATTTGTTATATGAATATTTTATTTTGTAGCTAAGCTCCATGGTACAACAACGACAACATCTTCACCTGAACAAGACTCTCTTGACCCCAATAAAAATTTTAGTAAGTATGGAATTTGTTATTTACTATTTAATTCTTCCGCCCTAACGTCTCACTATTAGCTAGGAACATCTGTTATAATATGAGGAAATTTGGCCTACAATGTTATGTCTGCTAGTGATGTGATTTTATCAGCTTGCATCCTTTGGAGATTTCTTACGATACCTGCACGAAATTATTGTTTAGTGTTACGTTATGTGCCATTAACAAATGCATTAGAATGTATATTAGATTGTTTTACAAGGGTGGAAATATACCCATAAATTCGTGAGACTTTATAAGGAGGCTATCTATGTATCTTATGGACTACTAAATAAAATTTAACAGTTACCATGGATGAGTAGAAATATCTCTTTCCCACATTCTACTAATTTTGTTTATATAAAAGCTGATGCCAGGGAATAATACAAAATAAAGGTTAATTAAGGAATAAATTCTTACGCAGAAGACCTTAAAAATATTGTTAAGGTTTTTTTTTTAATTTCAATAGTTTTTCGATGTACCATAATCGATATGTTTGGCGGACGGTTTGGAAATCGTAGTTGTTGGTAAAATTTTTCAGGGGCACTCCTGCCCCTTTTCGTGTTAATCTTTTAGTTGGTTTCTACGACTTCCATACTTCCATGGTTAATGATATGTTAACACATTCATCATTCACCTACTCGTATCCCAATTGCTTGGGATCGATACACAATGTACTCTTTTTTCATAGTACATATTGTAAAAGTTATTGGCAGTAGTTTTATGCATGGCCGCCCACCAGACGTCAACACTCCTTGAGAATGTAATTGTTGACCAAACGGCATTAGATGGAGTTGGCATTAGATGGAGTTGGTCGTTATAAGGCTGTTAGTCGTCTTTTACGATACCCACGAGCAAAGTAAAGGTTGGTAGTATTCGTAGCCGCTACCATACAGCTATATGTTAACAGATTATATTCCTTATATCATTAGGTATGTTAAAATACTATATAATAACTGAATTAACTTTATATCAACAATTAAGTAAATAATATTGAATAAAGTTGTAATTTTCATTTTATTACAGACACCAAAAGTAAGAAACGCTTTAATAATGCCCCTGTAACACGCGAGGTGTCCAATAACGAAGCTCCTGCTGCACCTAAGTCTAATAGGGGACGATTTAACAAACGTAAGTAGAGCGTCTACTTAGATAGATTTTTAAACAAATAATTATTGATTATAAATGGTAAAGATGGTTCTTCGTCGTTATAATTTCTCCGATCACTTTATCATTGCTGTTCTCGAATGGCAAAAAAATGTATCTAATAAATCACGATGGTTAAACGGCTTGGCAAAAGGATAAATCATTTTTATCCTTTTTTTATGCATGGATTATATCTGCTTGCATTCTATACTAGTCTTTCATACTTATGGTGAAAAACAGTTGCGTGAATTCTTACTCCGTTATCACACATAAAATCTAGTACAATAATGATATAATAGATAAGATTATAAATTTATTTATTTACTTTCTACTTTCTCTTCACCCCTCAACTACTTCAGAGATGTTTCATCAACAAAACAGAGTTGTTATTGGGTATTGAAAATAATTCAGATAGTCGTCCGAATTAACACATTGATGAAGCTGTGAATACAGTTAGTTAACTATTGTGAAACTGTGGTATAGTTATATTTAGTAAAGCTCTTTAATTTTCAGCAGCAACACGATCAGTTCAAGAGCCTGAAGTTGTGGCGAATGAGCCAGCACCCGCTGCCAGATCCTCAAGGCCGTTCAGGCGAAGTGGCAATTAAGCCATTGTTTCAAAAATATTATATATTCCCCACCCACCACCCTACTTCCTATCCTACTATAATCCTTTGATAATATAAAAATATCATCCCAGACCTATATAATTCAAAAAGTGTAGCTGTTGTTATACAACTATTAAACAGCTCTACGAATAATAATTGGGAAACTTCATTAGGAATTTAAATATTGAATGCACTTTCTTTTGCTTATTCAAAGTATTATACCAATAAGAATCTTATACAGTTTCCGAAATGTTTTTACGTCTAAATTCCTAAAGAAGTTGGTTACGATTATTAATAACCATCATTAACAGGCTGACCGTAGCCATGACCAGAGTTTGTACAACAAATAGTGATAAGGCATCTAAACCTGTGATATTGTAATTAAAGTTTTGTCTATATGTAATATTGGAGCGATAGCTTCAGTACTATGTATAGATATGAATATCACTTTAGCTACTCTGAATAGTCCTATAAGACATGGCATTCGGGCGTCTCAATATTAAAATTTGAATTTGAATCCAAGTTCATCATATTAGACGAGTTAGACTACATTTTTATATACCTTTATATAAATTATAAGTATAAGTAATTTTTAAATAAAGTTAATGTACATTTTTTTTAATAGTTTTATTACAATGCGAAATTAAGATTAAATTTTCGTGACTCCATCATATTTTATGGTAGTTACATATTGCTGAGGTATAAATTAAAGCTCAATTATTTGGGTAGATGTTATAATTTATTAGATGATGCTGGTGAGCATCGTTTTAGCGGTGGTCGGCCGTGTCAGGTCGGCGCCGATGATTGTGACGAGTTCATGGCGCTTCACTGTCCAGGCCACGCAGACCTCGAGTGTGTTCTGTACCGTATCCGCTTCGCAATCACAGTAGTAATAGGATGGTGTCCTCTCCCTTCTAGTCTTGTGCAGGTTCTTGTTGAAGCAACAATGCCTCATCAAGACCTGTATCAGTTGGAAGGAGAGAGCCCTATTCCGTCAACTCAACTACTCCAGCATTGGAGGCTAATTAGCCGGACGAGACATTGACGGCCCTGCCAGCGTCGCCGATAAAGTTTCTTATAAACCTCTGCGCCTCACGCTGATTCCACCGCCACTATATGTACCACCACGTATATCCACGTATGACTCTGACTGCCACGGCCCTTTGTGATCGCTATAAAAGGGCTCTCAGACGAATGGTCAGGAACTCCACTCATACAGGTGCGCCGTCGGCACGTAGCGCTAGGTCCGCCCACATTAGACATAAGCCAGGAGAGGGCGGATTCCAGGTGTTAATCCTGCGAGATCACTTAAACCTTACATCCTACTACATCACGCTGGTCGCACCACTTGCCCTAGGATTTTATTTTGACCATTAAGATTACAGTAATGTTAGCTGGTCACTGAATGAAACCCTGGCAATAAAACACTATGACGTCATACTCACGCAATCAAACTGCAGAGGTTGATGGACTACAGATCCTACCACCAGTGGCTTTGACTAAAGCTGTATAAAGCGCAGGTATTCGCATCTGTGTTGTTCCACGCGCGATAGTGGAGACCTGCTCCGGTGTGGATGTTCTTCCTGATCCGCTCCGCAAACTCATTTTACGAGACAACTTCCCCGCAGAATGGGGTGGTAGGATATTAGCCTAATATTAAAAATGGCTCAGTGGATACTCGCCTCCTATGCCGATGACAAACTCACTATGAAGCAAAATTCCGTGCGTTCGAATGAGAAATTACCTTTATAAAAAGGTATGTCGGAAGTCACAGTCAATTTGGTCCGAATTTAGTTTATTAATTAAGTTGAAATTTGGTACATATTTAATATATATTTTGTTGTGATCCAAACACCATGAGTCGTGAGGCCTTTTTTTGCGGTGGTCCATGGAGAGGCTACGCCCTGCCAAATCGGTCTGGGACGACGGAAGAGGCGGCGCGCAACCTAATAGACCCACCCTGCAAAGCGGCTCTCTTCGTCGTGCGACCGGGCCTCTGGTACTCGATCTTTGTCTTCAGTGGCCATGAGCCGTGCGGCCTGTAGATTTGCTACCACAAGCAATAAAAAAAACACGGATACGTTACTTAAATAAAGGAAGGAAAGAGGCAATTTAGGAATATATTGGGCAATATAAAAAAAAATACCTTGTGACTTTTAAAATGAAAGGACATCATGTGAATTGTGAGGTAATTTATTATATTTGTTTAAATTTTAAATTTTATTCTAAAACTATAAAAAAAATGGGTCAAAATTTGTTGTTTCTAAGAACGTCGTAACTTGTTATGTTTTAAAATTTCGAAAATGAATAGAAAATACTTTAGTTATACATTACAGAAAAGTCTGAAAAATCTATGGAATAAACATAATGTAAATAGTATACAATAATATGTACTAATTGCCGTAAACAATACAGCAGGTACGTTATTACCAAATATGTTTAGTTAGGTACTATAACCAAATTTGGATCAGATTTTTATTCAACGTACAGAACCCTGTTTCGACAAGATCATTTTTTTTTCAAAGAAATTCAAACGTATATAAATAATATATATAACCACCGTTTTTATTATTTATCAATATCCTTTCATCATGCTGGTGGTGATGACACCATAATTTCAGCCTTACGCTATCCATTGCGTGCCCTCCACAGAAATGAGTGGAGAGTGTCATAATTGGCGGGGAATTTGAAGTGAGATGTTACACGTTTACCAAGCGAGTGATGTTGCCAACTCGCCCACTGAGAATCCTAGTCAATTTTAATGACTCCCATGAGCTAATGGCAGATAGCGACAATTATATTCTTATCCTGTCACTACACGGTCACTATTTAAAAACTGAACAGAATATTAGTCAGCATAATAAAAATGCATTTAGGTTTTAATATTTTGAGCTATAAAATAAAACAAATATGGTTTCTATGAATTAGGTAATAATTAACATTTAAATACGCCCATAACCGCGTAATATCATATTTAGTGTAGATACACTATCTATATGTGCCACGAATCCCAAAACTGAAAGAATTGAACTGCTATTTAGTTACATGATAGCTTCTAGTTAAATAAATAATTATAATATAAACATTAATGCCTAATATCTCTTCATCATCGTCTATTTGTAGATACTTATGTCTTGCCAATATTTTGTGTCTAACTAGGAAATTTAAAAGTAAATATTTAGGCACTAGTCATCTATAATTAGTTGTAATAGATGTGTAATAATATGAAGCAACAGTGAGTATTTGTAAACGTATAGTGATAGGTAAACTAAATGTAAGTTCTGAGAATATTAAAAACACGATTCAGCAGTATTCGACTAGAGAACTTATATCTATTACTTATAAAACAACTAACACTTCTGCTCGAAAATTGCGATTATGGAATTAATCCTCGTCTATATCCAACAGTAGACTGATAATCTGTGCTTTAATTACTTTAGTAGTTATTCTCTATTCAAAAATTACATAATAGAAGGTAAAATAATAATATAAAAAGCATTTTTTTAAGAAGCTTGTGTCAGATATACCTAAATTAATATAGCTTTTTCCTATATTACCTTTGAAATATAAAGCGCTTTTCTTAGATAACATGAGAAAGATAATAAGATGATTTTGATTTCTTTTCTTTTTATTAACCACTAATAAAGTACTTAATAAATAAAATATAAATGTTTTCGTTTAATTACGGATCATTGTTGTTTTTTTTAAATTGTTTATGGTGGCAAACGAGCAAGCAGCACACCTGATGATAAGTGTCACTGTCAACCATGGACCTTTGCAAAATACCAAGGGTATAGCTTAGGCCACTGCCTACCAATAAAATCCCCAAACCCACCCAGTTGGGCTTTCGGTTTAAGTAAATTCGTGTGATGACGGAGTAAGAATATAAATTCACCACACCCTATCTTGCCGGTGGGTGATCATAAGGCTATCTTGCCCGTGGATGATATAAAAACGCGTATAGCATCTATGCAAGAGAAGGGAAACTCGAAATAAACCCTATACCAGCACATCTGACCAGCGTGATATAGTAGGTCAATTTCTTTCCCATTATGGAGGAGGTTTGAGCCCAACAGGAGGACATATATGAGCTGAGATGATGATGATTTGGGTAGGTAAAAATTAAATAAATATGATTGCCGAATGTGCATTTATTACATTTTTATTTAATTCCACTGATAAATGCATTACAATTAAAATTAATATAAAAAATGTCTTAATATATTTAATTTTGTTTCATAGTAATATTAAAGTGTTTATTACTTATTGAGAACGCGAGTCACTTCTGCAAGAGGAGTGCTGAATGTACCGGGTTTAACTAAGTTTACTAGTTGCTCTGCAATTTCTTGACCAACTCGCACCTGGGCCTCCTTCGTTGATGCACCTGTTGCCAATGATATATTTTTTAACAAGTTATATTTAAAAATAAAGTTAATTTAATAATTAAATTTAACGTTTAATTATTAAATTAACTTACGTGTTTTTATGAATCCACATAATTGCAAAGAGATTGCCCTTAAATATTTTCTTCCCGCGAGATGTATAGATAAACGATTTTCCCGACCAACATTTTAGCAATTAGGATTTTTATGTAAAAAGTTAGTTTGCCTATATATTGTAAATTATGGTACTAAATGATCATTAGTTTGTCTTATGTATGTTATTAAGTTATCGATTCATCCATTTGATGATGGATAGTAACCAGCTTAAAATGGAAAGCCTTTATTATTTAGGCAATGATAGTATTATTTATACAAAATGGACATGGACAAAATCAAGAACCCATTACGTTCAACATTTTCACTATCAAAGGATTCGAAAATAATTAGGTAGGTACTTTGAATTTTTTAAATATGAACAATAATATGAATAAAGTGAAACAATATTTCTAATAACTCATAAATTTTTTGTATCTTTATTCCAGAATAGAATGAATTATAAATATGATTAAAATCTTACTTAGAAAAAGAGATTTTTTTTATTTAAATTGTACGGAACAGTTTCAATGTTTACCTGAAGCTATATCACTATCTAGCAGTATTATTTCAATTTTAATAATGACATTTCATAACATGACGCGACTAAAGTAAGTTTATCTTATTAAGGCAATATCTAAGTAATCTTGGCAATGTCATTTGAAAATGAAATTGATTCATGAGAGATTGAGACAGAGCTATAAATGCAATATGAAACTAACTTTGTCTCCTTTTCTCACATTGCAGCACGTACCTTGTTAGTTATAAGGTTAATGATTTTGATGACATCACTACTAAAAACAATATTACTTTTAAGAGGACATCCTACAAATTTGTGTAATATTATTTTAAGTTTGAAATTAATGGCTCTTGAACCATTGTCTTTTACACGTTACTGTAGGCCCATTAATCTGTAGAATTTAATCACGCCGTAATATTTTGTAGGCAAACAACTTTCGTAATAGCTGCGAGTAGCAAGGTTGCAGATATCTCACGATTGTTAATTATTTTAACAACTTTATTGAATAAGCACTTATTATTATTTATTTATTTTATTCTTGAACAAACATTTATTGAAAAAGTTTTAACTAACATTAAATATTTATTAAATTCGCTTCCCATGTGGTAAAGAGGTCAGAAATTCCTATTTCAACCCGTTCGACGGGTTTAGCAGTAATAGATCAAATTTGCCCTTGTGGAGGTCGCCATTGCGCAATAGTAGGTCGAATAGGGGCCAAAAGGGACTAAAATATTTCTTAAAAATGTAGGTGCCGTGTAATTCTAATAATTTTATGAAATGGTATTGTAATATATTACTGATGAAATATACCTAAGTGAGGTGTTGCGATAACCGCTTTGTGTTGAATGATCTCTAAGGTGACAGGGTCTGTTGGCGGTTCCTGTTCGAAAACATCCAAAGCGGCACCACCAACCTGTAAGAGTAAACAAGGTTAAGTAAATATATATTATTTATTTATTATTATAAATTAATTATTTATTTATTTAAATTTGTTAAGTGTTAAATGTATAATTATTATACATTTATATACATACATACATAAATACATACATATCATCAAGCCATATCCTTTGCAGGGTAGGCAGAGAGAACAGAGTGCCAGAGAACTCTATCCTTGCATACTTCACTCGCTTCCTCAACATTCATAATTCTCTTCATACATGCTCGCCGGTTTCGGAGACTCTTGACTCCACCTTCCTTCAGTACGTGACCAATCTGGTCTAGGTAGGTGAGTCTCGGTCTCCCCCGGTACCTACATCCTTCCACTTTCGCATTGTATATCTTCTTAACCAGACGTTCGTTTGGCAT
Organism: Lymantria monacha; assembly: GCA_905163515.2. Classification (NCBI taxonomy): domain Eukaryota; kingdom Metazoa; phylum Arthropoda; class Insecta; order Lepidoptera; family Erebidae; genus Lymantria; species Lymantria monacha. Next base: position 34,841,791 of record LR991081.1, read on the forward strand.
TCTTGCCACATGTCCGTTCGGAATGTAAAGTGTGTGAGTGTAAAGATGCGAAAGGGAATGCTCCGATGGTTCCATCGGAGCATTCCCTTTCGCATCTTTACACTAATACTCTCTTTCATATTTACTTGCTCTCTTACGTCGTCGTTGCGAATGCGTTCGGTCAGCCTAACTCCACAGATTTGCCGTAGAGATCGCATTTCGACCGCATTAATTTCACTTTCATGCTCCTTTCTGCATACCCAAATCTCGCTTCCATATAGTAAGGTTGGGACAAGCACTGCGTTATGTATTATGCTACACGTGCCTTCTGGCTGAGGTGGTGGCTACCGAGAAGTTGTCCCAATGCTCCGTTCACTCTATTTCCCGCATTCATTCTTCGCTCTATATCAGTGGTGTACCTTCCATCTCGGCTAAACCCACATCCAAGATATACAAATTTATCCACTTGCTCTAGTACATCATTACCTATTTTTACTCTTACATCTGTTCTGGCTTCATCTCTTTCAAAGACCACTATTTTGGTTTTGCTCACATTTATGCGGTCTACGCATGATCCCCTTTTCTTACAATCTTCTGTCATTGTGTCGACTAGGGTCTGCAGGTCAGTCGTTGACTGCGCCAGCAGGACTGCATTATCTGCACAGAGCAGAGCACTGACCACTGAGTCGCCCATCTGGACTCCCACATTCATATCGTTCAACCTTTGGAGACATTTATCCAGATATATGATAAACAGACTGGCTGATATAACGCACCCCTGCTTAACGCTGATATTGACGTCAAACCAAGGCGACATTCCATCATCCAGCCGCATACAAGCTCTACAGCCCATGTAACTGGACTGCACAGCTTGCAGCAGTTTACTAGTAATACCATACTCTGGTAAAATGTCCCGAAGTTCCTTTCGTACAACCGTATCAAATGCTCTCTCCAGATACACAAAACTGCAGAAAACCCTCTGACCTAGAGCTAGATGCTTCTCTACAATGTTGCACAGAGAGAACACTTGATCCATGCATCCCCTTCCACCCCTGAAACCTCCTTGTGCCTCACACAATAAACCATCGGACACCATTCTCATTCGATTACATTTATATTGAGATATTATACTGAGTACCTATTAGCAATTTGCTAACGAGTAACTATTCATCTCGCTACGCTAATATTTTGTTGTTATATGTCCAGATGTTTCAATTGTTTAAATAAATTGCTTGATACATACCTAATTTCAGATAGACAGCTGTGTTGTATAAAATTATTTATATAATTTACTTAAATTTTATTATTTATGCTTTAGAGATGGTTATAGGTGGAATGGCTTTAAAATTTTAATAATAGTAGTAATAATAAGTTAATTGATGAAGATTGGTTTTTAAGAATTCGGTACATCTATGAGCAGGTTGGTTTCTTAGTATTGAGACTGCTCACAGTAATGTTGAGTGTGTATATCTAGAGAAGAAATACTGTACTATGTGTGATCTCACCTGTCCACTTTGTAGAGCCGCAAGCAGGTCAGTTTCTTGGATGAGTCCTCCACGGCCAACATTTACAATCTTTATGCCTTTCTTGCATTGATTCAATGTCTTGGCGTTTATGAAATCTAAAACAAAACGTATTATTTTCTATAAATATTTCTCTATTATTTTCACTATACATTTTCCATGAATCAGCATCAAAACTGTGATATTTTTTAAATTAATGATATGTTTTTTTTAAATGGAAGCAGGAAGAGAGATGATTGCATATTTAAAGTCAAACCGTCCTGAGGATGCATCGCTCATAGATGAATAACGTATCCCATTGATATACGATGTTCTGCGGAAATTTGCAAGTTGAAGTTGTGGCGGTTGCTCATTACACATGAGTAAGAAAGTTTTCTTATATCCCATTCCACCTTAATCTTATCCCGTATTTATTCCTTTCTTGAGATGTGCAGTATATAGATTAACCGTGGGCAAGCGGTGGGTCATTCTTTTCTTTCATTTTTAAGATAATAATGACTTGCCGCTACTAATTTGATCAATTATTTCAATAAGATTTATGTGACCTAGTATATTTTAATAGATAACCTACCATCCTTTTTCATATTCATGAGTGCCGTAAAAGACGACTAAGGACGATAATATGCATATAACATCTATGCAATAGAAGAAACATTCGAATCAAAACCCTATATCCACCTGTCCAACCAGCGTGATATAGTTGGTTAATTTCCGTCCTATTTTGGAGAAGGCTCGAGCCCAACAGTGGAATGTATATAAGCAGAAAAGATGATGATGATAATAAATATCATATTGCTCATCCTCGTTAACACAAATGAGTAGACATATTTAAATAACAAGGTTATTCTTTATAAAAGTTATTAAAACAAATTAATATGCGATATTGATTCTAAGGTTAATAACCTGAAGTGAACAGCGATAAGGAGCAGTGATACAATGTCACTACTTACATATGTTAATATAATAGTACGTAGTTACATTAAATTTGATTCATATCATTATACTTCATACTGATTATCGAGTTATATGTGTATGAAACACACGTTATTATTGTCTAATAATATAGATACAAATAAATATCTATATTTTTACTTGTACATTATAATTACTTTCTTATTATATTATAGTTTCCATTATATTCTTCTACTTAAGTACCCACTTAGAAATAATTTTAATCTGTACATCTGAGTTTTATTACAATTAACGTCGTCATTGATTCAAAATTGATATTTTCTTTTATTAAATTCATAACGGTTTTAAATATATATCTAATGCAATTAGACGATACATGGCGGCAATCCATTATTATTATAAAATGGAGGAGAGGAAGGAAGACTCACCACTTGCCCACTGTTAATCAATATACCGTACACCTCAAGAAAGTATGAACGAGATGGGATCAAGGTGGAATAGGATATCAAATGTATTTGAAGCGGAACCGTCCTGAGGATGCCTCGTTTAGAGGCGAGACACATGTTGAATCTTTATTCAAAGTTCTGCGGAAATTTGTTGAAGTTCTGGGGGGTGTTCATTACAGGAGTAAGATTTGCTTATATCCTATTCCACCTTGATCCCATCCAGTATTCCTTCTTTTCTTGAGGTATACGGTTTATTGATTGCCCGTGGGAAAGTGATGGGTCTTCCTTCCTCTCCTCCATTTTATAATAATGTTTTAAATATATTCATAAAAAAATTCTTTAAGTTTTTATCGATTAAATTCGTCTCCTTTTCTTATATCTACTATAAAATATGTTTTCCTTTCTTACACTATTGTATTTTTTCAATTATTTGTTTAGTGAAACGTATTTTATTAAAAAGACGTGGAAGGTTTTATTCTTTCAGATTCTCATATTTAAGTAGGCAAAGGGTAACAATTTTTTTTTAAGATTTATGTTTCCCTACATGATAGACACAAAGACTAAAATGTCTGTCTCATGCATAGATTAAGATTACCGCATAACTTTGAGAGCCAAAGAGACTTAGTCTGTAGTTTTATAAAATTAAATTGATATAATATCCTGGAAAATTTTAAATTTATTTTATTTATGCCCTATAGTCACAGAATTTAATTTCAAATTTTATACTTAAACATATCAAAACAATATTATGACAATAAGACTTTAGCAAATTATGCTACGTTGTTATAATTATATAGATTTATGAATATAATTATTATAATTTTTATGCAAATACATAAACCACAGTTTGATGTTATGTGCAGGTCGTGAAATAAGTTTTCATTACGACCATTAAACAACAAATAATTATCTAGATATATATTTATAGCGTATATGTACGTAGTTCAGGTAGCTAATAAACTCTTAAGAATGTATTGACAATGTAGATTATCGCAGTAACATCATTTAAATTTATTACGTATGTAGGTTTAAGAAAATTTTACAAGATTAACAGTTTTTTTTTTGTATTTCCTATTACCTTAATTTTCTTTCTATCTATATTCGTATTGTCCTCTAATTATTAAAAAGTTTGTCTTGTGGTTTGTTTATACTGTACATATATTATATATGTATATATACATTTCTAGTATTCTGAACGTTTGAGCTGGTATGGACATGTGATGAGATGGAATGAAAGTAATGTTGCGAGTAAAGTTTTGGGTATAAATGTTGAAGGCTCTAGGGGTAAAGGGATACCAAAGAAAAGATGGATGGACTGTGTGAAGCATGATATGTATAAACAGGGAGTGACTACAGAGATGATGTCTGAAAGGGCTGTATGGAAAAAGAGGACATATTGCGTCGACCCCAAGTAGTTGGAATAAGAGCAAGAGAATGATGATATACATTTCTAGTATATTTTTACTGTACTGCTGCGTAGTTACAAATATAGAGTCCGTCCGCGGTGAAGGTAAGAAATTCGTTTCAAACGTTATTGATTTGTTCGCGAAAATGTTACCAGACAAACGCCAAAATTCAAACATTTTCGCCTAGTGTTTTGTCAATCATAGATTGATACTTTTTTTTTTGGTGGCAGTCTGTGGTATAGTCAAACCCCGCCTGATCCATCCCGGGTGACGAAAGGGGCGGCGAACGATTTCATTACCTGCTTTGCAACGTACCCCTCTATGCCATGCGGACAGTCCACTGGAATACCTTCATACCTACTGTTTATTTTACAAATAGCTTTAATATACAGATTTTGTATCTCTTCTGTTTTATTATAAATATAGTTTATTAATGAGGTTACTTACTCTTTGTGGTTTCGATGAGAGGCGTATGAAGAGTAATATAATCAGCAAGGGGCCAAATTTCGTCTAACTCCATTTTTGTAGCATGGAACGTGGTGCATTGTTCCGCTGACACGAACGGGTCAAAGCCAATGATCTATATACAGTAAATCGATTACAACTTAGTATCACTAACTTAGTAAATAACAAAAGCAAAATAAGCCCATTAAGATATCTATAGTCATTAACAGAGAGCGAAGGACATTATCGGTATCGTTAAAAATATAAACTTAGCACTGCCGCGAGTTAATCTGCATTTCTATTGTGACAACTTTAGAATACTGAAGTTGAGTACGTCGTGTATTCTAAATGTTTAATATAAACGAAATTAATGTTATCTTTATTTTTGTCTTGATAAAGATTGTTATTATTATATTATCTTTATTCAAAATTTTACAGGTTAAATTACAAAATTAAAATAATATAAAAAAGTTAATTGACTCATAGGCTGCAAATATAAGGACCAAGCACTCGGTGGTTAGGTTCCCAAAAAAATAAAATAGTTTTCTCACGATGTGTGCTGTTGCCAGTAAAATTATTATATTATTGCGTTATGTATATTTGTGAGATGGTATTTTTAGATATTGGTACTTTAGTAAGAAAATTCTTTTTTTTTTAAATACACTACATTGTTCCATTTATGATTTTGTCGTCTCTGACTACTACTTACAATCAATGTCATAGTTATATATAAATATTTTTGTTTTAAACTATTATAAATTATCCATCATTTAAATGAAAACTCTTTAATTTATGGTTTTAGTTATCCAGTCCTCGAAATTGGACATTGTTTTTTTAACTTACCGTTATCGAGGTCTTTTAACTAAAAATATAACTTTATTCCAGTTACATCAGAGTATTACTAGTAGTAGATAGCCTTCCCACTAGAAGGGATAATGAAACGATCGCCTGATTGGCGGGAATGTTTTAACGATGGCAGTTGTTCCTATAAGTTGCCCAGGATAGCGCTATTTCCCATTTTACTGGTAACCACTCATTCGTTTCTTACGACACCCAGGAAAAACAAATAAAAGGTACAAAGATTAGCTTGACTATAATTGTCATATTTATATAACATCTATATATTATATCTTTCAATGTGTTTTGCTATCTGGTAGCGGTTATAAACACTGCCAACTCTTACATTGCTCGTGGTGTATATGTAATGTTGATCTGAGCTAACTCCACCCGATACCGTCTGATTAACAATTTCATTCCCAAGGAGAGTTGACGCCAAGCAAGTGGGCCGTCATAAAATTAATGCCAATAACTTTTGCAATCACCAAAAAATTAGTCAACTCCAAGTAATTGAGATAAGAGCAGGGTAATGATAATGATGATATTATTTCTGTCAATAACGCCTGTGTTCTAACATAGAACCCTTGTTTTATGTCTGATTAACAATAAGTCTCGCTTCTTGTTATATAAGTATAATTGATTAAGTTATAGCATTTTACAAAAAAAAATCTACCTTCATTCCAAAAGCATGCATGCGGATCGCAACTTCCCTGCCCACTCTACCGAGACCAAGAATAGCGAGAGTTTTGCCATTCAGCTCGGTGCCAGTGTAAAGGGCACGATCCCAGCGACCAGCTTTCATGGATGCCGCGGCGGGTACTACGTGTCTTGATAGAGATAGTATTAAGTTACAGGTGAGCTCACACGCGCTTAAAGCATTTGCACCTGGAGCACTGTAAAATAAAATAAATAGGTATACTTACGTTCTAAAGATATATACAAAATATATACAATAAAAATACATTATTTTTAGCATTAGTGAAGTAAAATAACATTCTTGTTTTGGACATTCTGGTTTATGTTTTCCTATTAAATTTTTTATGATATATATTATTTCTATTCCGTAACAATTTTATAGGCCCTTTTAAATATGTATGTATAACAAATGAATAAAGTAATTTGATAGTGTCTATATGTATCTATTATAGGTAATTAAACAAATAAATTATTAAATATTATGAAAGCAATTTGATTAAACGCTTTAGATTACTTTGTCATTTATGACAAAAAAACTGAACACTCGTTTACATAAATATTAATTTTAGTTTACATATTTGCGAAACCTCAGTAATTTGTAAGTAATTCTTTTTAAGTACGTAGGATGATGAATATTTTAAGTATAATATGTAATTACAAAATAACTCTTCAACTTGGGACTGAAATATGATCTATTTATGCATGTTAATAATTTTGTGATGACAATGCATCAGATTACGAAGAACTATGTAGTCTGTTACATGATAATAAATGCTAATGTTGAAATATGAGGTGACAACAGTAGACACAACAATAAGTATATTAAGAATAAGTTTGAAATTAACATATATAAAATAGATATATATTTTTGAGTATTGGTGTAAAGATGCGAAAGTGAATGCTCTGATAGTTCGGACATGTGGAAAGAACGCCGAACGAACGTCTGGTTAAGAAGATATACAATGCAAAAGTGGAAGGATGAAGGTACCGGGGGAGACCGAGACTAACCTTATAAGGTTATAAGTTATAGGTAGGTACCTAGACCAGATTGGTCACGTACTGAAGCAGGGGTAGAGTCAAGAGTCTTCAAAACCGGCGAGCGTGTGTAAAATGAATTATGAATGTTGAGGAAGCGAGTGAAGTATGCAAGGATAGAGTTCTCTGGCACTCTGTTCTCTCTGCCTACCCTGCAAGGCGTGATGATATGTATGTATGTATATATTTAGACACGCTAATGTTTACAATGAATTTTTTTCACATTAAAATGAATGATTTCTTGCGTAAATAATGATATGCCAGACAGAAAAAATGAGGGTCTCTACTTTCATGAGAACTGACTTCTGTCAGTTGAATAATAAATGTGAGAAGAATAATATAAAATGCCATGTTGCAGACTTTGTGTAATTGGGGTGTAAGAGACTTGGAACGTAAAAAATGGAGAATGATGATATTTTATTTTTTTATAAGCTTCAGAAACTTATAACTTAAAAATGTAATGATGATAAACATGCAATTAAGATATTTTATTATTATTTACTTAATTACGCCGATTTTTCTTTCTTCAGCCGTCTTGATGTCAATATTATCTACTCCTGCTCCGGCGCGACCAACAACCTTTAAGTTGGCACCAGCTTCTAGCACAGCTTTGGTTACTTGTGTTGCCGATCTAACAACCAAGCCATCGTATTTCTAAAAGAGAGCCAATAGGTAAACAATAAATTAACTTATAGATACGAACTGTACCTAAACATCATCATCATTATCCTGTTCTTATCACAATTACTTGGGGTCAACGCAATATGTACTTTGCTTTCATCAGTTTCATCGTACATATTAAAAACCTATTAGCAATATTTATATTACCGACCACCTGCCTGACGTGAAACCTTCTTGGGAATGTAATTGTTGACCTAATGACATCAGGTGGAGTTGGTTCAAGTCGACATATGGCTCTTAGTCGTCTTATACAACATCGACAAGCGAAGTAAGGGTTGGTAATCTTCGTCGCCACTACCACATAGCAAGAACTGTACCTAAACAATAACTTTATAATTCTTATAAGTATTACTACTACATGGGAATCATTGGAATATGATGCTAAAAAACCGACTTCAAAACAATGTAGTCGAGTTTAACCAAATATGCATTATTAAAGATCACCCAAAAACTACTAGTCTGATTTTGATCAAATTTAAATGTAAGTACCAGCTTAAATAAAAAAGAAATTTCAAAATCAATTCACCTAGAGAAAAGTTGTGATGTAACACACATAAAAATATAGACGAATAGAGAATCTTCTGTTTTTTTTGGAGTCGATTAAAACAGAATATAACCCCACACTCGGTGGACTGATGACCTCATCAAGGTCGCAGGAAACCATTGGATGCAGGTGGCACAGGACCGTTATAGATGGCATTCTCGTGGGGAGGCCTATGTCCAACAGTGGACGTTTACGGGCTGATGGATGGATGGAAAACAGAATAAAATGTAATTAATAATAAAATGTAATTGACTTGATGGAATTTATCTTATTGTAAAATAATATTCTTTTTTGTAAAACAAATTAATATTTTTTTCACTCCATGTAGTGGAGATGCGAATCTTGAAATAGATGTACGACGTGACAAGAACGGATAATATAAGGAACGAGCGTATAAGAGAAAATTTGAAAGTAGTAGTGACGAATAAGTTAAGGAGTGAATTTACTCTTGGTATGGACGTGTGATGGGACGGGATGAAAGTATTGTTATGAGGAAAGTTTTAAGTATGAACGTTGAAGGCTTTAGGCATAGAGGAAGACCACAGAAAAGATGAATAGACTGTGTGAAGCATGGAATGGATAGACAGGGAGTGAGTACAGAGATGACGTCTGAAAGTGCTGTATGGAAGAAGAGGACATATTACGTCGACCACAAGTAATTGGGATAAGAGCAAGATGATGATGATGATGATGATTAATGTTTATTTGTCCACATGATGCAACTTTTATAAATATATGACGGATTCTAACCTGGTCCGTGTGGCGATGAAGTAGGAATACAATTCATCACCCCCTTGCTTACCCGTGGGTGATCGTAAGAGATGATTAAGGGATATAAACGCATATAACATCTATGTAAGAGAAGGAAAATTTGAAACAAAACCCTATACTAACACGTCTGACCAGCGCGGTATAGTAGGTCAATTTCCCTCCCATTACGGAGGAAATTCTAGCCCAAAAGAGGGACGTATATGAGCTGACATGATGATTCAAACCTAATAAACAGTTGATCTCTTCGATTATTGACCATAAAAATAGTTTTAGTCATTTTCATTTTCGGCAGTCGTAAAACACAGTCCATCAAAACGAATTAGAATACTTTTTTATTTTATCCGTCATCGACTAACATTAACTGAGCCTATGTTGTTATGTGTGTGTGATGATGATGATAATGAAATTTCATCATTAGGTACTCAAATTCAAATTCATTTATTATGCATAGACCCTGCGAGGGCACTTACATATTGTCAGTTTTAACATATTAAATTAATACAATAAACTACCACTGGATCAGAAGTAGACCACTACTGAGAAGATCTGGCAAGAAACTCAGCGGGTTAGTCTATTATTGTTATTTCTTTTAAATCTTTTTTATAAAAAAACAATGGTAAGACCTGTTTAATAAGAATTACCTTCGAACCCAATAGTGCATATAGAATGTAAATAAATGAAGAACTATCATCATCTTAGTTAATATACGTTCAATCGCTAGGCTCGAGCTTACTCGGCCACCGGAGACAAAGATCGGCTACCGGTGGCCCGCTCGCAAGGCGAAGAGAGAAGTTTGAATGGAGGGTCTATGAAGTCACGCGCCACCTCTTCCGTCAACCCGGACCGATTTGGCGGGGCGAGACGCATCCATAGCCCACCCAGGTTCGAGCTTACTCCATAATAGGAGTGAAATTGAGTTACTATATCACGCGTCTCGGCCGGGTTGGTTTAGGGTTTTGTATCGAGTTTATATACCTTTGCACATATATACATGCATCCATAACACAAACAGTACATATCCCTTAGACATGTTTTACAAACATCAAAGTGGTTAATTTTATATTCTTACATTGTCACCACACTTTATGATTTAGAGATATTTGATTTGATGATAAAGTTCATGACAAAGTATTCTAATAATCATATCTAATAATAAATCTAAAACTGTAAAAAATTAAAGACAAATAGCAAAATATCAATTATTATTATTCAACCATATTCCCTTGCAATAAATAAGCTGTGTGGTAGCGGCTACGAATACTACCAACCCTTACTTTGTTCGTGGATGTCATAAAAGACGACTAAAAGCCTTATAACGACTTAGGCCAGCTCCATCTGATGCCGTTTGATCAATAATTACATTCCCAAGGAGGGTTGACGTCGGGCAGGCGGCCGGTCATAAAACTATTGCCAATAACTTTTACAATATATAGGTACTATGAAAGAAGAGTACATATTGTATCGACCCCAAGTAATTGGGATAAGAGTAGGAGAATGATGATATTCCCTATATATATATATAGCAATATGGTGTATTACACATTTACAAAAGTAGCGTATATTAGGCGAGCGTTGCTGACCACTCATTTAATACAACCTTTAGTGACTTTAGGTCTAGACCTAACCTTCCTGTGCTAGCACAGGAAAGTAGGGATGGATAGATTGTAATCTTAAACCATCACCGCATAGTGAAACTAAATTTATATAGTAGTAATTTACCGGCACTTCCTTAAGGATATCTTCTTTAGAAATCTTAGCGATGTTTGTAGAGCTGATGCCGTGGGCGTTCAGTATCTCGCTACAGTTGGCACCAACCCCATCCACAATCAGTACTGATTTAATTTCCAATACCATCTTGAAACTGTTGAAAAACTTTTTAAATTAATCAATAATGTATAATTAACGGTAGAATATCAATATGTTTAGATAAATGTAATCATAACGAGTTCATTACATTGCCACAACTTGGGAAGAGATATAGTACATTGAGATGTGAATAATATCATATAGATGTACTCGTATATATATTACGCTAACGTTATATGAAAAGGGATTCTCGCTAATACTAACCGGTTCAACGTTCGCCAAAAATAAACATTCGCCGATTAGCTACTGCAGTCGAACGATCATTCAACAGCACAGTGCAACGCTTATTTACATTATAATAGCGATTTTTTAAAATAAAATCCCTTACTTAATCCCTTCATCACTATGCAAGTGTTAGCAAATTAAATATATATATATTTATATTTTATAGTTCTAGTTTAATGAAACCGCGCATATAGTACCGTCAATAAGTATTTAACTTGCATAATATATGATAGAGGTATAAACATATCGTAACTTTAAACGACTTTAAGCTAAAGTTACGGTGTATGAGTTTAAATTATAATTATTAAAAGTAATTATACAATAATAACTCACAATTTTTACTTTTGTGTTCCAACTAACGTTGATCAGCTATGAAATGTTGACGACTGCGTGACCGTGTGCACGCGACAGGGATCATTAAACGACTCGTGAATGAACGATACTAAACGAAGCGAATTGAAGCAACCACTTATTCTTGTTAACATCCAATGAACGAATATCACCACTCTTTATTATTATGAATAACCTTGTAGATTTCTAATCTAATCGGTCGGGCAAGCGTTCATTACGCTTGCTCATACTTGGCACTTCGCTTGGCATGCAACCTTTACATACGATCGTATACACAACGTAGTTATTGTGTGCATTTTGTGATTGAAATAAATTATTAGCATCGATTTATTATGAAATGTACCAATTACTTTTTTGATATAACTAAATTAACAACTACTTTGAGTTTGTCAATAATCAACTGATCAACTATTACGTCACATACTTTAGATAATATTCTCAACATAACCATCGGGCCTACTTACCATGACATAGATATTATTAGATATACTATAACTTTGTAGATTACTTCTACATATTACAATACCTGTTATTATTGCTATAGGTGTCTATAAATTGTTATTTACATAAGTGTGTTTGCATTTATATTTTAATATTTTTAATGTTACCAACATTATTTAATATAGTTGTGTGGTAGCGGCTGCGCATACTACCAACCACATTGCTCGTAGATGTCGTAAAAGACGACTAAGAGCTTTATGCTTAGGCCAACTCCACCTGACGCCAACAATTACATTCACAATGAGGACTGATATAACAATTACCAATAGCTTTTGCGATATGTATGTATTACATATTGCGTTGACCCCAAGTTATTGGGAGAAGAGTATGAGGATTGTTATTTAGTATACAAATATGAACTAGAAAAATAGGTAAGAAATAAAACTATTTTTATTAATTTTATTAGGTTTTAATTAGTTTTTGTTAACTTAATAGGTACGAGTATATTAATCATTAATAATTAATTATCATTCAATAATAAATTATAATTAATTATCGTCATGAAAGTTTTTAGGTACTGTATTTCAAATTACTGTAGATTGAAAATAAGGATTGATACTTCTAAGTAAATAAAACTAATCTTATAACTGATATGTAAGACTTTATCCCAGTTCTACCGTGGTAATAGATACTGCATTTATTTAAAAATGATATAGTATAATCTATAAAATATGATAAAAACTATGTGTGGTAGGATATAGTGGTTATGTTGCTGACAGAGTTCTTCCAACACCCGTTATAAAATCCACTCCACCGGGGAAATTTCATACTCTTGCATAAAATTGACTTACAAGCTACAACTATATACTACTACTAATTTGACACTGCATTTCGTGCTGTTGCACTTCGTTCGGTGAGTGAGAGAGCCGGCAATCCAATTTTTTGGGTGAATTTGGATTGGCAGACAACGGCCTAACTGTGCCGTTGGTTTTGCAAAGGTCCACGAGCGGCAGTAACACTTACCATCAGGTGTGCTGGTTGCTCGTTTACTACCATAAGCAATAAGAAAAAACTGATGGCTTCGTAAAAGCTTCAACAAAATTAAGAACAAAAAAGGAAGTTTTGTTATTCTTTTTATATAACCAAAACTCACTTCGCGATAGGCAGCAATTTGACTGTGCTTCTTAACTCCAGAGACTTGTGAGCAGAACCTATCAGGAGAGCTGTTTTTTCGACGCCGTTGTCAATAAAAAAAGTATATAGTCGTGTAAATGTCTATCAAAAATCATAAAGGAAACAAAATTGCTATAATCATGTCATTTAAAAACGTTATTGCGTGGTATCCAGATACTGTTTATGTAAACATGTTTATCATAATGAGCTAGTTAATGATCATAAAGTATTTCATAATAAGTGGCATTTTGTTCATTGGGTATCTATTACAATTAGATTCTCGTAAACCACGATGTCTATCGTTTGTAAGACATTGCATACTATTAAAAAATATATTGTATTTGAAAAAGTGTCCTAATTTATGAAATAATACTTTCACTTCTAATGTCCGATAAGTAATGTTTAATTGATTCCAGTAGTGGGTAAAAGACTCTTAGTAATGTCTTCTCTCTCTAGGTCTGTAATGAATTTCAAAAATAGAACAAAATTTGGATAGGTCATCGGTTATGAAAAAATTTGCACATTTAAGAAAAATGACAATTATAATAAAAAAAAACAGTTGTGTTTATTGAGTGTTTAAACATATTGACTTAGGATAATAATATATGTACTAATTATATAGACTTTTGGCGGGAATATGAATTCTCTAATATATGAAATCATAATCATCATAATATATGAATATGAAATCTTTATTATACTCAAAATCTTAGTGATGTGTGTTATATTTTCTATCAAAATTCCGAGATACCATTATTAGTGTCGCCATAGTACTGTTAACAGCTACGGTTTGATTTATTGACCGATAATGACAACATGAAGAGACTAACGAAGTGAAGAAAATTATGTATAACACAACACTGGCAACAAAGTCTCCTATAAGTTGTGATTGTCAATACAAAAAAGAATAAGAAGAAGCATTTAGCACTAATTAAGAAAAACCTCTTAAGTGAGACGGTTCGCGGCGATGAGGTGATGTGTTCTATATTTAAAATTTAAAAAAGACTAAATAATTTAGCGGGTTACTTACTCAGTAAGCTGTAGCAAAATTCAAAATCGCCGATTTGCTGATACTGGTGCGAATGTGATAGAATAAAACATTATAATTAAAAAAAACGTGGAGAATGGTAATCCTACACAGTCGTGGATGGTTATATTGAGGATTTATGTCCATAATTACACTAAATTTGCAAATTAATTAGTTAATACTATAAAACAGCGCAATTCATTTCAACTATTTCAAGGGAGTCTCCGGCGTTAATGCGACCGTCTAATCAAATTCCAAATTCTCTCTCATATTCATCGAGCTCTCACTCTTACTTTCATCCAGCACAGCTAATGTCATAATATATCAAATAGTGTAAATATGCCTGTTAAAAATTTAATTTGACAAATTATTCTAGTGTCTCAATTAAGTTTAAATAAATACTATTACCTACCTACTCGTGTTATTATTATCAACGAATATTTTACAAATATCCATATTTTTACTTTCTTTATATTCGAAATGAAGAGTAAAGTGTTTAAAATGGCGGAATGACATATTTCCTTCTCGGACTATAAGACTAGTCGAAATAAATCGTATGAGAATTGGTTCCTTTCGACTCTAGTATAACATTCTACTATTGTAACCTGTCGAAGATGTTCTATTTCCCAAAGTGGCAGATGAATGAGCAACCCAATTGATGGTGAATTTAGTTCCTGAACTCAGAGTCTTACTTGTAAAAGACACTATTCTACAAACTCGTTTAAAAATAAATAATTTTCGAAGTACTCGAGCAATACTGCAACAAATCGTTACAAAGTGTGCTCGTATTTAGGGAAATGTACGCTAGTAGATAACATACTTTTTAAATGACACAAATAAATACTAATACAGTTTACGCAAGTAAACTTTCGATTAAACTAGATTGCCAGCCAATCAATGAAACTGTTTGTACATATAACAGCGTCTAATGTAATATGGTATTAATAAATAAAAATACAAACTATGTACTAACTAAATACTATATCATCATCCTCTCAGCTCATATATTTCTGAGTATTGACTTACTATACCACCCTGTGTTTTATTTAGAAATTTACCTTCTCTCGCATAAAGTTAATATATATATATATATATATATATATATATATATATATATATATATATATATATATATATATAATACAATATCTCTGGAACCATAAGGCCTACAAATCTTAAATTTGGTAGGAATATTTCTTTCGCCGAGTAGAGGTCAGCTAAGAACGGATTTTACGAAATTATATCCCTAAGGGTGTGAAAAAGTAGGGCAAAGTTTGTATGGGACAACGTGATTCCTTGGTCCAATCTATTTCAAATTTTGCATAAACATTCTTTAACAGAATTGATGAAAGACGTGATTCATATTTCATTGAGATTTATCTCATAACTGGGTTAAAAAGGGGTGGAAAGTTATTTTAGGGGTGATTTGCTTTAAAGTTGATATCAATACTTCTTAGTGATTTTGAATTAAAAGACATTTTATTTTGACACATGTTTGAAAACTCAATTCGATTATATTCAAAAAACCGGCCAAGAGCAATTCGGAGTCGCGCACGAAGGGTTCCGTACCATCCCTACTAATATATAAATGTGAATGTAAGTTTGTTTGTTACGCTTTCACGCTAAAACTACTCAACCGATC
The DNA here is from genome assembly GCA_905163515.2 of Lymantria monacha. Taxonomy (NCBI): domain Eukaryota; kingdom Metazoa; phylum Arthropoda; class Insecta; order Lepidoptera; family Erebidae; genus Lymantria; species Lymantria monacha. Next base: position 34,857,790 of record LR991081.1, read on the forward strand.
ATCATGAAACATTGTACACATATTCTTGGAGGTATTAAAAGTAACATAGGATACTTTTTATTAAAAAAAAATCAAAATTTTTATATGAAAAATAAAAAAATTGTTTGTCAAAAAATCTCAAAATCTAGCTTCTTCAACGCCATCTAGCAGTCCAGTAATGAAGTTCCAACCCTGAGTATTCTAATACCGTTGCACTGTATTACCGACGGTCAAAAATAAAAATAGGGGATCAAAAACTTTAGGAAAGTAACCTTTTACGCGGGCGAAGCCGCGGGCAGAAGCTAGTTATCTATAAATGACAAAATAATCATGTTTGTTGTATGGGGGGAGTCCCTCTAAAATTCTCTATTTGTTTTATTTTAATTTAGTTATTTATTTCTATAGTGAATATATTACTAAATATTCTGAGAATATTTCAAACGTCTACCTATTTTTAACCGACTTCAAAAAGGAGGAGGTTCTGTTTCATTGTATGTATTTTTTTTTTTTATGTATGTTCAGCGATATTTTTGTCTATCGTGGGCCGATTTTCAAAATTCTTTCTTCTTTCTAAAGGGTATACTCCAGAGGTGGTCCCATTGTCACTAAGTCATGATCTGATGATGGGAAGTCATGGAAATCGAGGGCAACCCTCAAATTTTATAGGCACATATTACGTGTCTCATATATTTTCAAAAGCTCTTCAAATATTTGCATCTGACAGTAATAAACTCATTTAGGTGAGCTGATGATGGAAGGTACATCTCCTTAACGGTTAGGAGTTGGAGGATAATTCTTTCAATATCATACGCACGCATAGACCTGTAGCTGTATTCTTTCAAGTTAACTCCCGAGGTGGTCCCATTGTCACCAAATCATGATCTGATGATGAGAATTCTTGGAAATAAAGGGCAACCCTTAAATTTTATAGGCACATATTACGTGTCTCATGTATTTTTCAAAGCTATTCAAATATTTGGATATATCTGTGGAGTTAGGCTGATCGACCGCATTCGTAACGACGACGTAAGAGAGCGAGTAGGTATGAAAGAGAGTATTGGTGTAAAGATGCGAAAGGGAATGCTCCGATGGTTCGGACATGTGGAAAGAATGCCGAACGAACGTCTGGTTAAGAAGATATACAATGCGAAAGTGGAAGGATGTAGGTACCGAGGGAGACCGAGACTAACCTACCTAGACCAGATCGGTCATGTACTGAAGGAAGGTGGAGTCAAGAGTCTCCGAAACCGGCGAGCGTGTATGAAGAGAATTATGAATGTTGAGGAAGCGAGTGAAGTATGCAGAGATAGAGTTATCTGGCACTCTGTTCTCTCTGCCTACCCTGCAAGGGATATGGCGTGATGATATGTATGTGTATGTATGTATGTATTCAAATATTTGCATCTGGCAGTGATAATTTCATTTAGATGAGCTGGTGATGGAAGGTACATCTCCTTAGCGGTTAGGAGTTGAAGGATAATTCTTTCAATATCATATGCAAGCATAGACCTTTGACTGTATTCTTTCAAGTTAATCACGTAAGCTGATAATGTAAGGTACTACTCCATAACGATTAGGAGTTAGGTAATTATTTATGTGGCCGATATATGATCTTTGTTACGAGACCCACATTTAGGGACCACATTTTCATTCAAATTCAAATTCAAAACATTTATTATGCATAAACCCTGCGAGGGCACTTACATATTGTCATTTTTCATGTCATTAATCATCAATGTTCATAGACTTGTGCCTTCAGACACTGAGATATATTAGGTGAGATGATCAGATCCAGCCGTATTGGATAATTGTATCGTACCTATTTCCGTCTTATTCTTTGGCTTACGCTTTCTCCTGGTATAGTATTTTGATTTGAGTAGTTAAGTAGACCCTAAGTCGCAAAAAGCTGTCCCTCTAGAGTCTTTACACAACTCAGTGCAATATAAAACTGATCATTGCCAATTTATTTTTGCCTAAATCAATGACAGCTTTGTTTAAGGCTTTGTAAAGTACCCTAGAGTTTATATACCGTAACCGCTCAACATAGGATTAGCGGAAGCATTTTCCATTCATTATCCCGTAACCTTTCGTTGCCTGATATATGGTTGACACAGGCGCTATGGCAACTAACCCGTCACTGTCTTTCACTTTCGTGCTAATATTGTCGTCATTAAATTTTATAATAACCAAATCAGGTAACTAGCCTGTTTCAATTTGGTCACAACGAAGGGGAAGCCTACAAGTTTGGATATTATCCCTATTGCCCGCTTACCAAGCCCTTAATGACAGAGATATTGCATCCTACCATGATTCTAGAGCCTATGTCTAGTTTTAACAATTGCATCAAACCGTCACAATTATTTACATCACTTGGATGTTGGTAGTATCTCATACCTAAGTTGTTGCCTCACGTGACGTATCGATAGTACATATGGTGTTATACGCGAATTGATTGAAACAGTGAAATTTAAACCATTGGCAACGAGATACAGCATTTCTTTTCCATTTTTTCGAAATACGTTCTTTATTTTTTTATTTTGATTCCCTACTTCCACTCTTCGTTACGTCGGTGAAGTACTTCTTCGTTACGTCGGTGAAGTAAGTTACTTACTTACGTAAAGGCTTAGGAGCTACCATACCACATGAGTAAATAATCGTACAGAGACAAACATTCAAACAACCCGCCACGGTAGGTACATCACTACAAGTATGATGCGCGTGTGTGCGTGAGCACTGGCGGCTCGTCACGTACGGAACGAAACCTGTTTAGGCTGGTTCGGCCAGTGCTCAAACAAAGGGCTCACTCACCGCTCGCTGTGGATTGCATCGTGCGTGTTTGTTTAAATTTGAAATTTTAATTAATTAGAAAGAGTGTAAATATGGTTTATTGTACTGTGTGCATAAACAACAATCGAAAAAATAATGTGAGAAAATGGCATTGTATGTTAATAGATCTGAACAACCTATAAATATGGGGAAAGACTCTTTTTTCAGCCATTACAAAGACTTTAACGAAAGCAGTATACAATTGGGTTTTTTAATAATATCTCCTGACAACTTCATTACATTTGTTGAATTGCTTGAGAAGAAATTTTGAGAATATTTCGATCTAGAAATAAATGTTGTTAATATTGCTAGTGATATACTAAAACGTATACAAGTTTGTAAATTTCTTTTTGTCTCGAAAGTTAAAAAGAGTTAGCTGTAATTCGAGTTGGCTGCTTAACAGTTAATGCTGCAGCAGCATTAAAGTTGTTCGTGTCATAAAATTCGTCACGTAAATCTTTTTTTGTTTATCAAGCACAAATAAAGTTCAACTTTGTCATTAAAATGTCCTTAAACATCTTTCAGAAGCCCAATATCAACTTTTAGAGTAATTCAGTATTAAAAATTAGGACTTAGCTATCGATATTCGTGAATCTCGAAGTGAATTTAGTACTAAATAATGTTTCAAAACTCCTCGAATGTTTATCTAAAAAACAAAACTACCACTTACTTGGTACGATACCACCTGAAGGTAATATAAGTCCTAGTTCTAATTTTTATATTATATTAAATAGCTTATTATGTGGGGATAATGATTAGTCTTGTGCGATTCCTGTCTTTCACTTTTGGTGTGGTGACGAAGGAAGAATACAATTCACCACCCCTTCTCTTACCCTTGGGACTAAGGGATTTATATTTATAACATCGATGTTAAAGAAGGAAAATAGTGGTAGGATCACACTGTTGCCAGTTTTCTGACAGTACAGCTGCCGGCCGGTCCGTCCGGGGTAGTACCAAATCGACGCCTGAGTAGTGGCAGTATGCTGCTGTGCTTCGTTCGGTGAGCGAGAGTGCCGGCAGCCCTACTTTCTGGGTGGGCTTAGGATTATTGGTAGGCAGCGGCCTCGCTATACCTCTAGTACTGCAAACACTTTCCATCAAGTGTGCTGCATGTTCGTCTGCCACCAAAAGCAATAAAAGAAAAAAAAGGAATACTCGATATAAAAGTTTATACCAACACGTGATATAGTAAGTCAATTTTCCTCTCATAATTGCGGAAGTCCGAGCCCAACAGTGGGATATATATTATATATGGGCTGAAATAATGAAATTATAAATGAATCATATAGACGTCATACAAAAATATAAGATTTTTGTTGTTTTTTTGCTTTATTGCTTAGGACTTAAAAATTAAAATTATTTTTAAAATTTAGTTTTATTAATCTTCTAGCTATATTGCGAAGAACTGATAATGTTTTTAAAGTAATAATACGCTTTATATCTAGCTCTCTAAATATCCAGCTGGTTAGATGGTAGTTAATGGAGCGCAATTGTTATGTATTTATTATTATTCGTTGCATCAATCAAGCGTGTATTTTATTCATCTGTTAATAGGTAATAATACACATTTATAATGAATGTTTCTGACGACTATAAAAACACTTTTTTCTTTTGTAAGAACTTGAATCCACATTATAAGGCATACCATAATACTATATTAATCATGTCACCTGATCCCTTTTATTATAGACTATTGTCAGACACACCCTTCTCAAACCATCTAAGTGTGATGTGGAGCTCCATAACCTACCGTATTACCCGTGAGTCAACGTTATAAAACTAGAGTACCCCATGTGATGTCAACATTATAAAACTAGAGTCCTCAAAATATTCTTACGTCAGCCGATGGCAGACAATAGAGTGTGGGATTGGATATCTGTCCTATTTGCATGCTATGCCTAAATGATTTACTTATGAAACTACGTACATAATAAAAAAAACTGAAAAGAAAAAAACAAGCACTTAGATGTCCGGTGGTCTAGAATTCCATAATATATTATTGAATAAATACTATTGCAGAAAATGAAATATATTTTAATAATAGAACATGACAACTGAACAGTCGGGATCCTTTATTCGACAGCAAATCTAATTTTTCAATCTATCCCGACTGTTCAGTTGTCATGTTCTATTATTAAAATATATTTCATTTTCTGCAATAGTATTTATTCAATAATATATTATGGAATTCTAGACCACCGGACATCTAAGTGCTTGTTTTTTCTTTTCAGTGTTTTTTATTATGTACGTAGTTTTGGTGACTTTTTACGCAGTCGGGTTTTTTGATTTTTAAATATTTTTTTTTATTTTATACTTTTTAGTTATAAATACCTAGGTAGCTATAGTTATCTTATTTATTAATAAGTAGGTAAGTACCTAACTATATATAGTTTTTCGACTGAAGTAAAGTACAATATCGTTAGAAATTGGAGATGGGCGACCGCGTCAGACATTAGATACTTTAGGTAGGACTACCTATGGTATATTAGACAATATACCTACTAGATACTTCAATATATGTCCATCCACATCCATTTATATGAATTTTTCGTCTTTTCATCGTAAATTTCTACTGTCTAAAAAACCTATATGTGAGAAAGGTTGTTACGAAATTTTAAATCGATATAGATCCTAAACGGTCAGTCAAATCGAAAAATGTGGAAAGAAAACTAATAATGATTTTTAAATACCTATTTAACGATACCCCACTCAATATAGTTTGTTGACTTTATTTTTTTTTTATTTTCACAATATGGCGTCCAGTAGTCGCCATATTGAATTTTCAATGACGTCATATCTTTAGTGACACTCGCCGAATTAAGAGAAATCGATTCGATCGTTTGGTATATATAGTGCTTCAAAGGAACATACAAACATACATACATAGACTGTTAAACACAATACCACTCCTTTGCAGTCGGGTAATAAATAACGATTTACGTTTCCTGGCATATCCTGGCTTATTAGGCATCTCCCATCATTATATTGCAATCAAACATTTGGAAATTTTGCCTAACAAACAAAAAGAAAATATAAAAATTATCTTGATTATCTTGTAATTAATAATTAACTAGGATCATTAGTGTATAATATACTTAAGCGTAATACTTTTGAAATTTCATGCTCTGTTTGCTACGTGCAACTTATAATAATATTTCATGTATGATGAAATATGTGCTTTATGAATATAAATAATACTGTGCGTCATAATAATTATAAATAAAACAACACGTATCCAAACGTTATAAATCTTAATTATTAATTTTATTATCACACTTATGAAAGATATAAAACATAATAATATTATCACGATGGCACTAGAAGTCAGTGCTTCAGCAGACGAGACATGTTGTCATATAGAAAATTATTGTTCGTGGCATATATATTTTTTGTGCCAACATCATCAATTATGTTATGTTTATTACTCAGTAATAAATGAACTGTAAAGGGATGAAAATAAAAAAATTGCTATTAACTTTTTCAACATTGCTCTGTATGATTATGTTACAATATTTAAATATTTTGAGTATATATGCAACTGTATAACTCAATATTTCGTTCATTTAATTTAGTTTCAAGAGAGAATTATGTTTTTTTTTTAATTGTAACCTTGTTATACGAGTATATATCATATTTATAAAAGGCCAAATATATATATATAAATATATTTCAATAATCATTAGTAATTAACTATTTAATTGAATCTTATTGATTTGGTTTGTATTGTTTATTTATTTTTTTGGTGATGCCCTTGTATTTGGGATCCTGGACATACTCGTAACAATATCTACTACTAATATGTACATAACATGTAAATAAATGAAAGTACTAAATAGATAGTACCCGTAGGTACATTCCTAGAAAAGTAAAATTTTAGAATCTTATCCTAATTATAGACACATTAAAACTAAAATAGAAAACCACTGATATTAGTTAGACATAAACGAAAGAGACTAATATCAGTTTTTGAGTGAATTGACTAAGATTAATGACATATCATAAATGCTAAACTTAGTCGAGTTTAACTATTAAAAGTACAACTTACACTTTATCGTGATACGTAGACTTAAATTTAGTAATTATTTTAAGTGACAATTAGTTGTATGTCAAATGCTCGTTAAACTCGTTTAAGTTTCAACATCTTGTCATTATGATTAAACAGGTATTAAATGAAAAAATGGGAGGTTATTTAGGGTTATAGAGGCCTCTAGATGGCCTGGCAAGTCGGCCGCCAATGCCTCCAGCGGCGCGCCTTTTGGCAATGAGTGCATCTAGCCCACGAAGAGGCGGTGCCGGCGTTGTTTCTGCAGGCTGTGCTTCTGTTTCATCCTCTACTTTCTCTGCACTGGTGCTCTCTTCAGTCGGTTCCGTTGACTTCTTGGGTGCTTCTGTTGTCGCCTAGAATACAATAACCAAGTTAAAGATACATTTTTCAAGTTGGTGTTTAACTTAGTCAATTCAGCTACACATACACTTGAATTACAATTAATACTAATTTAAGCAACGGTATCTATTATTCTATGATATTAATAAATATAAATGAGAAATTATTAAATTTATTATCACATTTATTTAAAAATAAGCCATGTCAAATAACATTAGGTATACCTCAGTGGATCCGAGCTTCCTCTTAAGAAGTGGGTTTGAACGACGTGGAAGAGGTGTCGCCGCAGCTCTTGGTTTGGGTGAAGGTGAGATCGTAAGCCTGTTGCGAACTCTTAAACCACTGCGGGAAGTTTCAGGTGCTGGAGTCGGTGAGGAAGCCTAGGAATAAAAAGGTAATAATATCGGCCAGAATATAACTGCTTAAATAAATACTAGACAAATACAATAATAAGTTTATGATTTTAATAAACATAATTTAATTAGTATGTGCTATAAAATATAGTCAATGACGATATTAATAGGATCTATTTCTATCAAAATTCTTTAAATATTGTATACGATCATATAGCATCGAATAGAACCTATTAGAATAAACTATTATTATGCTTAATATAATTTAACTAAAATAGTAATAAAATTAAATATCTATAATGGCATCTATAATGTTCCTCCGTGCACTTATCAGAATGGAATCATCAACCTTGCTTTCAATTCTTAAATTTTTATGTCATAAATAGTTATCTATTTCTATATATTTAAAAATATTAGTATTGTAGTGCTGTATATACTATTCTGTAACTCCATTACCATCATCTATAATATTAAGCATCCATAAGGCAGAATATTTATATTGGTATCGTAGACATGCCTGTGAAATTGTCTGTGTTTTAACCTGTGAATTGGTGTAAAAATACTACCTGCCGGCTTTCGGTAAGTATGACGGTTCGACGACGGTTAAATCAAACCGGGTATTCTAACTATCATAAATACAAATATGCATGTATGAATAACACATTCATACAATTATCATATATTTTTCATAATTTTCTTAAAGTTACTGGAAAAATGGTTAAATATCTGTTCATGGTGGATAAAAAAATAATTTTTGATGTAACAATTGGGCAAAGCCGTAAGCGTAACTAGGAATATAATAAATGAAGCCGTTTATACGTGTCACCTCTGCATCAGCATCGGTAGCGGGTGCATCCGCTGGAGCTGATGTTTCTGCTGGTGCTTCTGATGCAGCCTCAGGAGGTGGGCTCGCTCCTCTAAGACGAGGGTTTGGGCGCAAGTTTAATTTCGGTCCGGGCCTTAAAGATGCAGGCCTCAGACCAGGTCTTCCGCGACTGTTATAAAAATGTTGACTGTTATAAAAGTTATAAAAATACTAAGACATACAAGAATATGTCATGTTTTGGTTTTTTCACGCTTCACAGACCCTGGATTTTCTTCCTGATTCAGCGGAGAAAAGAGTTGACAAAATTTCCTCGAATTTCAAGTAGCAAGCTCGTAGTTTGTACATGTGGCCGGTTAGAGATAGTAGGTTTGGTCTCTATTCAGTGAAACCAAGGATTGTACGACAGCCTGTGTATGTCTGTACATTTCTGTCTGATTCTTCAGGGAAATGCGCTTTAGTCCGAATAAAAAAGCATTTTAATTTAACATTAGATATTAAAATAAAGTTATAAAGATTTATAATAACTGACTGTACTTATATACGGGTTAGTAATTTACTACCGTTCTCTCGCGACAAGCATAGTGTGTTTAATTTCTATGCAGGACAATTCTATGTATGATCTATAATTACTATTCTGGTCTCAGCATCATATCTGACCGTTAATTACATGTAGAGGGAGAGCGGCGAGCGTGTATGAAGAGAATTATGAATGTTGAGGAAGCGAGTGAAGTATGCAAAGATAGAGTTCTCTGGCACTCTGTTCTCTCTGCCTACCCTGCAAGGGATATGGCGTGATGATATGTATGTATGTAATTACATGTATGTGAAATCCGTGTATCTATGTCGAAATCCTTTATGCAAATTCAAAAAATGTTCTTTAATACTTTACTAGGTTACTTAAAAAAAAAACATATACAACTAAAAGTTTATAGATGTTACAACTGCAGTTCACGACATCCCAGTGCTGATTGATGCGTCATGTATTATTATGATTTATCAGATAGTAGCAGTTAGTTTGTATTACCCAATAGTCCTGGATGGTGTGGGAGTTGTCTCAGCTACTTCACCAGAAGTGCCTGTACTATCCTCAGCAGGAGCGGACGTGGCAGCAGCGGTGGTAGAAGTGGAAGTTCTTCGGAGACCAGGTCGAAGTCTTGGTCTGAAATAATGCATCAGAATGTTTGATAACATGTACAGATTGCATAGCCTATTTCTTTTGAAGATCTGCAAAAGATCCACCAGAGGTAGGTAGCACAGAGATATTTTGATTTTACCTATTGACAGTTATGTTAAACGTATTTTATTAAATATTTTATTAAAATGGAATTAACAGAAGACGATCTGCTTACCGCAAAACTTAAACTTGCAAAAGTTCACGATGGCCTCCCTTAATTATCTGTTACTTCCTCTTTATTCCTTAGACGTTTAACTTATGGTAATCTCACATAGATAATAATAATTATTAATCACATCGTTGTTACGGAAATTATTACATTTAACAATAATATAAATACTTATTTAACTATAAATATAAATAAAAAAGTATAAATAGTTATAAATACACACACAACCACGAATACACATACTCGTAGATGTGTGTGCCATTTTTTGCTGACTACTCCGCTCACAGATAAAAGCAGGATTGCAGGAGATCCATCTAAATCATAGCGTGAACTCTGTTAGCCTTCTACCCTGTTAGTTCTTCTAAGATTCGAAACAGACATTTCTTCTAGGCAGTCTACAAATAAAAGTATGTTTGAATGTCTCATTAACCTGGTAACTGAAGCTTCACTTGACGGCCCGGACGCGCTCCCGTCGTCTGAGCTTGAAGGTGCAGCAGTGGTAGCGACAGGACGGGTACGACCCGAGAATAAACCACGACGACCAAAGGCCTGTAACAATAGATAATGAATCATAACAAAATGAAGACTATATATAACGTCTTTATTATAAATCAGGAAATATGAATAAAGTATTATTTTTCATATTTTTTACAATAAAATGTATGCATTTTTAAGATTTTGTTTTGTAAACAGCGTGAGAATCTTTTGTAGTCTATCTGTCTATAGCTAGCATAAAATAAATTCTGTATGTGTGTCGTGTGTTGTATGGGATGATGAATAACCGACTAACCGCTGTTATCAATCTTAATATATATAAATTACGCGTCACGTTGTTTGTCCGCGGTGGACTCCTAAAGTACTTAACCGATTTTAATTAAATTTGCATGGCATGTGTAGATTGATCCAACTTAAAGATAGAATAGCTTCCATCTCAATTTATAGTCGCAATATTATTTTATTGCAAATTATTTGTCTATTATTTAACAGTCACAATTATCTGTTATCTCCAAAGGGTTCTAACAGATGGCGGTATCTGTTGACTGGATTGAGTAAGTATTTAATAGATGGCGCTATGTTAAACGTACAAACGCTTGATATAATCTACAATTTATTAGCATAACCATCACGTGTTACTGAGGCTACCCTAGCCACAGCAACGAGTGGCCGGGTCTGCTAGTATATATATATATATATATATGTGTGTGTGTGTGTGTGTATATATACATACATATCATCACGCCCATATCCCTTGCAGGGTATTCAGAGTGAACAAAGTGCCAGAGAACTGTATCCTTGCATACTTCACTCGCTTCTTCAACATTCATAAGTCTCTTCATACGCGCTGTTCTCTCTGCCTACACTGCAAGGGATATGGCGTTATGATATGTATGTATGTATGTATATATATATATATACATACATATATATATACATACATATATACATACATATCATCACGCCATATCCCTTGCAGGGTAGGCAGAGAGAACAGAGTGCCAGAGAACTCTATCTTTGCATACTTCACTCGCTTCCTCAACATTCATAATTCTCTTCATACACGCTCGCCGGTTTCGGAGACTCTTGACTCCACCTTCCTTCAGTACATGACAGATCTGGTCTAGGTAGGTTAGGCTCGGTCTCCCCCGGTACCTACATCCTTCCACTTTCGCATTGTATATCTTCTTAACCAGACGTTTGTTCGGCATTCTTTCCACATGTCCGAACCATCGGAACATTCCCTTTCGCATCTTTACACCAATACCTACTCTCTTTTCATACTTACTCGCTCTCTTACGTCGTCGTTACGAATGCGGTCGGTCAGCCTTACTCCAAAGATTTTCCGCAGAGATCGCATTTCGACCGCAATAATTTTACTTTCATACTCTTTTCTGCATACCCAACTCTCGCTTCCATACAGTAATGTTGGGACAAGCACTGCGTTATGTATTGCTACACGTGCCTTCTGGTTGAGGTGGTGGCTACCGAGAAGTTGACCCAACGCTCCGTTCACTCTATTTCCCGCATTCACTCTTCGCTCTATATCAGTGGTGTACCCTCCATCTCGGCTAAATCCACATCCAAGATATACAAATTCATCCACTTGCTCTAGTACATCATTACCTATTTTTACTCTTACATCTGTTCTGGCTTCATCTCTTTCAAAGACCATTATTTTGGTTTTGTTCACATTCACGCGTAGACCCCTTTTCTTACAATCTTCTGTCATTGTGTCGACTAGGGTCTGCAGGTCAGTCGCTGACTGTGCCAGCAGGACTGCATCATTTGCATAAAGCAGAGCAGTGACCACTGAATCGCCCATCATATATATATATATATATATATAGAGAGAGAGAGAGATAGAGGAGGGCTCAACAATTTTAACGCATTTACTAGAATGATTTTCGTGAACGAGAAATGAAAGTGCAATGGTGTTGGATTTAAATATTGAAGATAATAAGACGTGGTCTAAAGACGGATTCACTAAACGGGACGAATTATTCTTATTCATAGATCGCGTCTTTTACCATATGTCAGAAAATAAAAGTCAATAAATTCAGTAATAAGATCTGTAGTAAAGCGGAAGTAACATCATCGTTCAAACTCAAAAACATAGTAACTTATATCACCAACATGAATATGTAAACCATATTAGATAATAGATACAATACTTTCATAGTAGTTTTTACCTCAAAATGTAGTCTTATATACCTAAAGTCAAGTCCGTAGTAGTTTGAGTGACTCTGTCTCATTTAAGCCTATTTGTGGATACATTTTATAGTTGGCTATAAAATAATACAATGTGAGAGATCAAGATAATGACTATATGTCTCCAAATCCGACAGAATGATATCGAAGTGTATTTTAATACGCGCAAAACGGCCATAAAACTGAAGAGATTGCTTTTAAAAAAGCGCAACACTAGTGCTAGAGTAGCATCTATATACTGGTGTTGCTTTGATTGCCTACGGGGTAAAAAATTGGTAATTAATTTATATGTAATATCAGGCACAGTCGAGTATGTGTCCGAAACTCACAACGCTATACAAATCTGGACGACAGATATTTTAAAGTAGTATATTTTAGTTAGTACTCATGTTCCATTGAACACAAGACGAAAATGCCTACAGCAAGGCACTCTGTACTATCTAGAAATTATATATAACATAAACTCAATCGATCCTTATAATATACTTATAAAAATTAAAGAGACCTTAATTATATACAAATCATTTCTTTTTTTAAATATATCAAGTACAAGTATATATTCAATAGCATATGATTAATTCGCAATGCAAAACAGTCGCTGTTAATAATAAATGCATAGTAGATGTGGATTATGGATACAGACCTTAGGTTGTGTAGATGGCTTCTCTGTAGCAGTTGTAGAAGACGCTACGCCTTCGGCAGCGGCAGAGGTGCCACTCGATGCTGCTGTGGTTTTGCGACCACCGGCTGCCTTGTTGAAGAATCGACCTATTCAACAAAGGAGAATTCATTGCATACAAATATAATAATAATATACAAGTATTATGTGGAGTTCCTTTTATTAAATATATTAATTAGTAATTGATTATTTTTTTTGAGGTTACACGTTTTAATCCTCCGGAAGACCAAATAAATCTTATTATATATATACATATATATATATATATATATATATATATATATATATATATATATATATATATATATATATACATATATAATATTTAGAACTTCTAGAACCTAGTGCACAGGTGCAGTGTGGTGACAGAGTAATAATACAATTCACTACCTCCTATTTTACCCATGACATATATGAACTGAGAATATGAGATGATGATGATGGTGAGTTTAAAAGACTCGTTGATCTTTTGGATTTGAAATTAGGTTACAACATGTTTAAATATAAATTGACTTAATTACTAGACTCAACTACAGTTTATATCGTAATCATTTCAAAATTGGTTTTAAGCTCTTATTTTTGTTTATTATTTTATTTCTTTTTAATTAAAATAACGTTATTATGTAGGGAAAAGTACTATAATACAAAACAAGATTGAATATGCCTAAAATATTACTTAGTCAATGTCAACCAACAATTAATCCAATATGGTAATAGGATCATCAATATTTAAACAAAATAATTAGTAGTGAAATTTGACATGAAGCAGCATGGATAAAAACAAATATCATTATGAAACCTAAATGTTTTTTTTAACCTTACGTATTAATTCGATTTTACCTAACGTTATATAGTTTTTTACGTTGAGTAGTAAGTAGCATGTAGCAGTATAGTAGGAGTAACAGATACGAGTATATTTCCGTGTTAGGTCTAGTAATATTGTTCACTCATATTATAAAATATCGTAAATGACTTTGACCAGACCATTATCAGGAGTTTTTTTTTGTACATCTCATCATTTTAAAATGTTTCAAAGCAGTTTTATTTGCATATTTTTTACAGTATTATTTGCTACCAAAATTAATGAGTATTCGGACGCAGATATAGTCAAGTATTTTTTTTTAAACATTACGTAACCGTTATATTAGGTTGCATTTTATACTAGACTACATATGTCACTCAAATAAGTCTCACTTATTTAATGGCTTATATTGTTCGTTACACGTTGTAATTTGTTAAATGTGTAATACATATCAATTAAAATAATACATATTTTCAAAACAGATATAAACTATTTGTTTTTGGCTTTTAACTACATATTAAAAAGAAATAAGATCTAGGAACTCTCAACTAAGAGTGATTTTATTCGAAAACATGCCTCTTGTAGGTAGTCTGTTTAACAAGTTTCAGTTCAATCTGCTCATTATTTTTGAAGTGAAAACTTCTTTAGGCGCGTTGAGCGTTTTTGGAGGGGGAAAACTTATAGGTTCGCGTCACCGACATGCTAATGCTAATAGTATATCTATAGCTATGTGAAAACTTCTTTAGGCGCGTTGAGCGTTTTTGGAGGGGGAAAACTTATAGGTTCGCGTCACCGACATGCTAATGCTAATAGTATATCTATAGCTACATATATGAAAACTTCTTTAGGCGCGTTGAGCGTTTTTGGAGGGGTAAAACTTATAGGTTTTTATTTTTATATAAAAATTAGAAAATTATTATTATTTCAATTAGTCTTAAGTTAATAGTTTTCATTTCTATCGGCAGTCCCCATGACTGCCTGTTGTTTTTTTTATAGCGCATAATCGTCTCATCAGTGAATCAGGATTTTTTTTAACGAATATAATGGCAGACGACTAGATTAATTAACTAATGCTAAGCAGTAATTGGCAACCTTGCACTTTATTTATACCAGGACTATTAGCGGGAGCTATTATAATAATGATTTTACTATGAGAAAAACGAGCTTTTAACGCCTTTTTTAAAGAAGGATTCTTCATAATATTTGAGCAGTAGTAAGCATTATATTCAAAACATAGAATAAAATATCTATAATATAATACTACAGGTGGGATGGTACAGCGGTTTAAATGTTGATAGGTACAATTTAGTAAGTAACAAAGGAATCAAATCCGTTTAAACTGTGATTCAATACACAATTATTATTTTTAATATCGGAAGCCTGATTTCTGTTTAATAATTATGTTATATTTTTACATTTAATTGATGGTTTAATTTAGAATTAACATTTGTTAAAACATTACACTATTTCGTTAACACAAATTAATTATTTTTTAGAAAATTCTATAGAATGAAATGTGAGTTATACATTAAGATTCTTGTTATGAAACACTATATTTTTTTTTTACTTTAGGCATTTACGTATAAGGATTATCCCAAACTGTTCTCAAAAAAAAATTCCGTTGGTCTTTAAAAGAGACCTACATCCCAAAAACTTCAACTACTTCAACTACTTTTTATTGAAATAGTTTTAATAAAAAAATATCGTAAATTTAAAGTTATTAAATATCTATGCTGCATAAAAAAGGATTAGGACTTGGAATATAAGTGTTAATGATAAGTATATACAAATAGGTATTACATACAAAGTTTCATCAATCATATACAAACTATACATATAATATATTGTGTTGAATTTTTATACAGGTTTACTGTTTACACAAATATTCGCTTAAGCTGCACAGTCGCTGTAAAACAATCGCTAAGCAAGAAATAACAATGATAAAACTTTCGCATTGAGACAGTTACTGTACAAAAATTTATATTATTATTGTTATCAAATGTTTTAATTGGTCATTCAAGTAATAAAAGTTCTAAATATCCATCATAAATTGTTAAAATTGTTAAAAATTAATATACCGCGTGCTAAAATCTTAAGCTCATTTGATGACATTATTGTACATACTTTTAACAACATAATCTTATTCAAGACGTGCATACCATCTAATAAATTTAAATTTAGACATTAGCTGATTCAAATAAAGTTTATTTGTTGAATTTTTAACAGAAACGGCTCGTAATATTAGTATTCCAGTCCATCATCTAGATGTCTCTGTACATGTACTTGTTTGTATTTAATATTTATATAGTGTACAATGCTTTCGTATATGTACAAATATAATATATATACGGTATTTGTAACTATTGCAAGTGACATGAACTTTCTCGTCTCTTTTCTTTACATTAATAGGTTAGCATTAAATGTTGCGTATCTTAAACATGTTACTGCACAGAAGACATCAAATAAAATAAATTAACCACAGTTTATGTATATATTATTTCCCTTATTTTAATTTCATAAAACAACATGAACTCACGTACTATTAATTAATTACGAATTTAATAATAAAATCTTTAATATACAAGATATTTTCTACGTCAGATAGGTACTTTTTTTTGTTGCAAATCCTTCATTCTTGCTGGTTTATACTGCGATGGTTAGTAAATAGTAAGATATGAAAATTGATTAATATTGTAATAAAGTTAAATGTAATTACCTCGTGCTCTGGTAGATGTCTCCTGTGGGGCCTCGGTGGCAGCGCTAGAACTGCTAGAGCTGGATGCTCGTGGTCTAGTGGCGCCGCGACCCTTAAATCTCGAAGGGCGAATGGCAGACCCAGAAGTCGTGGTCGGCGCTGGTGTTGTTGTAGTTGTTGTGGTAGTTGTGGTGGTAGTGGTAGTAGTCGTCGTCGGCGTTGTTGCCTCCTCAGTAGTTGTCATAGCCTCTGTCGTCCATGTTTCATCATCAGCAGCAGTAGTAGACCCATCTAAGTTAGCTTCATTCGTTGGATTGACGTCATTATTCAAATTTTCTCCTGCCAAATATGCGTACAAGTCTAAAGCCACCTTGTCCATTGCAGTCATTGTAGTATATTCAGTTGTATCTTGCTCGTAGGTTGTTGTGTGTTTGTAGTCAGAAGGCAATTTAGAGTCATCTTCAATCTCCTGGAATCTGATACCCGACGATAAACTATGACCTTCTCTAGCAGACTCTTTGGCATAATTAGACTCTTTGGCGACTGGTGTTGTTTCAGGGACTTCTTCCGTTGTTGTTCGGCTTTCAGACGAATATCTTGATGGTTGCTCTTTATATTGCGATGGAATATCTCCAGAATGAGTTTTAAAGCTATCTAAATCAACTAACTCTGAGCTTGGGCGTCTGGAAGTAGAGATAGTGAGTTTTAAAATAATTGCCTACAATTATAAATTATGTTAATTAATTTGGTTTAAATATAAAATACCTGATGTGTGCACGAGTTCTGCTTTTGGACTGACCAGTTGACTCATCGGCTACGCTGTCGGTCTGTGAGCGTCCGCGTTGTCTAATAGCCTCTGAAGATACTTCTGGTACATAAGTGGTTGAACTGGCTGTACCCAAATTACGACCGCGTGGCGGGAACCGAGTACTCGATGGCAACCTTACACTAAAAATAATAAAATTATAAAAATTAAACAGTATGTAATATAATTATACGCTTACATATATCTTCGTCATTATTATCGAGTACCTTATACATAATTTTAGCATTATCATTACCTCAACTCATACACGTCCCACTGCTGGAATCGAGCCTCCTCTAAAATAAGAGGGCAATTGGGATTGCCAATCAGATAGGTATAGAGTTATCCATTATATATTCATTTATATATTATACACAGTAATGCCCAAAAATGTAAATGACATGATAATAATTTTAGTAAATCATATATACCTAATATCTTCTTCCTCTTCTTCTTGTACAGGTGCCGGCGCAATGTTACGGCCGCGGCCTCGACCTCTACTTGGTGTTGGAAGAACTTCATTTTGAATTTCTGGCGTGGCAGCTGTTGTTGTTCTTGATCTTTCGATATTACTGTACTTGCTCTTAGTTTTGGTTTCATTTACTATGTGATTTTCATTTTCAGTTTTCTGTGGACCATCGTGTGAGTTATGAATTTGTGTACTAGCAGTAGATGATGGTTTTTCCTTTGATTTGCCATCTTTTTTTTCTTCAGCATCTTCATCGTAATAGTAGTAAATATATTCATATTCATAATCTTGTCCATTAGGCCCCTTTTTAATTTGAATTCTAGATTGCGGTTTTTGCTCAGATCCCGCTGTTTCAAGATTTATATTCGATGACAAAAGACCACTATTGATGTCATCAATTGTATCAAAATTTATAGGAATATAGTCGTAAGCTGTTTTTGTAGAAGGCGGTGCAGTAGTTAGTACAGGTTTCTGTGTTGTTGTACCAGAAACTTTGGTAAGTTTACCAGTTTCAGACATGGCTTCCACAACAGCAAGTTTAGGATTTGTCTCAACATCTTTTATGTTTTCCTGTATTTTGATGTCTTCTAATTTTGACACGGGGACATCAATTTCTATTGATTTATTTTTTAAACTTTTCTTAGACAAAGCTTTTTTGTCCTCCTCGATAGCTACTATACCTTCACTGGGATGTTTGATTTTGCCACTATGTAATTTTTTAATAATTTTTTCATTATCTTCCTGTTTGAAGAGACGGTGATGAGGATGTTTTTCAGGTATTTTGTGAGATGTTTCAAAACTTCTCACAGGTGTTTGTTGACCTGAGCTAACAAGAACATACTCTTCACCGGGCCGCGGTTCCGTGATGATATCTACTTCGGCATATGCCGAGCAGACTAATAAACATCTGTAACAAAGGAAACAGAATTTGTAAAATTTTATCTTTACAGGCGTTACGAAAGTTAGTTACAATACTACATTAGGAGTCAGTGCCCCATGCGTCAGCAAAACGACATCTGGCAGTCGCATAAATTTATGATTCAAAAGCTTGAGATCCTGCGCAAGGAACAGTGACTCACCATATTATTTCATCATCACATTCCATTATTTTACGTCTCTATTGTTTGTGATAAATACACAAAGCTTATGTAAGAGCTTTGTTATAAACATACATATAGTTTAAAATATTTTTAATAATTTAGACATATACAGGGTGTCCCAAAATTCAACGATAAGCCGGCACCAGCAGGTGGACCTACATATGACTACTCGAGAACAAAAAAGAAAAAAATTCTACCTTGATTTTTTTTTTCATTACGACAAAAAAAACCGATTTCTTTAAAAATCGTCATCTTTTATTATATTATTAAGTGCCATTGCTACAATTTTACAAGTAATTCTGTGATTTTTTTTGTATTGGCAAGGTAAGTAGCACTACTATCGATCACAACCATTAAAAATTCCAGAATATCTATAGTTTTTACACAAAAATCAACCAAAACTATGTTTTTTCCATAAATTATGTAAGATTTTGACTTTCACCTCACTTTCACTCATCACAGTGAAAAAAAAAAGTATGGACACTACTGTGGCAAATAGTATTAAAAATTGGCGCAACTAACTACAATTCTAAAATGGTATAACATTCTAGGCAAACTAGCCACCAAAATATACTTAGGTGTACAATTTCAAAATAACAACCATATTTCGAAAATTGTTAGTGTTGATAGTAATCACTTTTACTATGTAGCCCAAATGTTTTTGTTGCAAGTTCTCAGAATTTGAATGAGACATGTGCGTAGTCCATAAGATAACATAAGTTAGACAGAGATAGAGAGATTATACGTTAGAGGGAGATAGATAGATGCTAATTGTTTAGTAACATTAATGCAGGTAGAGAAGTAATTAATGTCCTCAGCAGCACAGAGCAAGTCAGTACGCTCTACTTCTTTGTTTACTGCACACCGTTCTGTTTTAATTAAAGTGGCTCTGGTACTAACGACTTTGGATTGAATTAAGTGACCTGGCAATTGACCTGACTTGGCATTATTTTAGACTGTGATTTTGTGTTTTTTTAAAGAAGTTTTGCCTTATTTTCAAGTGTTTAGCATTCATTATGCCGCTACCATATACAGCGTTAGAATACGCTAATATGCACCTAATTTATGGAGAATGCCGATGCAATGCCAACGCTGCTAGCAGATTATATCGAGCAAGGTACCCTACTCTTCAAAGGTATCCGGATTATCGCGTATTTATTAACGTGCATCAAGCATTTTCGGAGGTTCGTATACCATCTGACAGGAGAAACGCTGGAAGACCTAGATCGGAACACGATGAAGAAGTTCTCAATGAAATAGAAAGCGATACAACTACCTCTGTACGTGCCATACAAACAGCAACGGGAATTCCAAAAAGTACTGCACATAGAATTTTAAAACGTCACCAGCTTCATCCATATCATTACAGGCGCGTGCAGGCGTTATTACCGCGGGACTATCCACTGCGGGTCGCATTTTGCCGTGTAATGCTGCAAAAACACAGGGAAGATCCCCAATTCTTAGACAAAGTTTTATGGTCGGATGAAACAACCTGCAAGAAAGATGGCTATTTAAATCTTCACAATCTTCATAGCTGGAACAATGAAAATCCGCACCTGGTGAGAGAAGACAAATCCCAATATCAATTTAAGGTTAACCTATGGACGGGCATAATAAATGGAAAAGTGATAGGACCCTTTGAGTTACAAGGAAACATAGATGGCAATAGCTATTTGAACTTCTTACAAAATGAGTTACCAGGAGTATTAGAAGACGTGCCCTTAAGTGATTTCCAAAACATGTGGTTTCAAAACGATGGTTGCCCAGCTCACTATGCCCGCCCTGTGCGAGAGTACTTAGACCAAGAGTACCCAGGGCGTTGGATCGGGCGACTTGGTCCTATCTTATGGCCACCCCGTTCACCCGATCTAAATCCCCTGGACTTTTTCTATTGGGGTTGTCTAAAGGCAAGAGTCTACTCAAAACCCATTGCAACCTTGGACGAGCTTCGCCAAAAAATAATTCAGGCTGTGGATCACATGAACAGAATCAGATATGCAAGAAAAATAAAACGTTCATTTTTAAGGCGATGTCGTGCCTGCATTACTGTCAATGGCAAACAATTCGAACGTTTATTGTAATTTTAATAATATAGTAAATTCTAATCTCTCTATATCTATCTCTGTCTAACTTATGTTATCTTATGGACTACGCACATGTCTCATTCAAATTCTGAGAACTTGCAACAAAAACATTTTGGCTACATAGTAGAAGTGATTACTATCAACACTAACAATTTTCGAAATATGGTTGTTATTTTGAAATAGTACACCTAAGTATATTTTTGTGGCTAGTTTGCCTAGAATGTTATACCATTTTAGAATTGCAGTTAGTTGCGCCAATTTTTAATACTATTTGCCACAGAAGTGTCCATACTTTTTTTTTTCACTGTGATGAGTGAAAGTGAGCTGAAAGTCAAAATCTTACATAATTTATGAAAAAAACATAGTTTTGGTTGATTTTTGTGTAAAAACTATAGATATTCTGGAATTTTTAATGGTTGTGATCGATAGTAGTGCTACTTACCTTGCCAATACAAAAAAAATCACAGAATTACTTGTAAAGTTGTAGCAATGGCACTTAATAATATAATAAAAGATGACGATTTTTAAAGAAATCGGTTTTTTTGTCGTAATGAAAAAAAAAAACAAGGTAGAATTTTTTTCTTTTTTGTTCTCGAGTAGTCATATGTAGGTCCACCTGCTGGTGTCGGCTTATCGTTGAATTTTGGGACACCCTGTATATACTTTTCTAAGGTTATACATAATATTGATTGATTTGCATAACTAATAATTTCTGATATCGTTACTCTACCAAGAGAAAAATAATTGTGTGAGAATCTAGATGAGTGCAATACAAGTATTGTCGAATATTGCAACAGTGATGTGATCGTGAGAAATGACAGCGAAAATCGGAGCGTGGGTGCATTACGCATGCCACACAAGTGCAAACCGATCGATTAGGTAACTCTACATGACGTTTACGATTACTTTCGCCTCTAGATTGACTCTCACGCGGCTCGTCAATAGCCGTGGGCGAACCTACAGGCGTTTGTCAGCGCGGGCGCTTAATATTATAACCACGATCGGAATATATTCAATATCTACAGAACTTTAACTTATCATTGTGATAATCCGAACATTAATTTTATAAAAATCAATGCTTGTCATCCTCCTAATATATTTTTAGAGGAGACACAAATATTACAACTATAATAATAAATGTATCTAAAATACACTACTATAGCTATTTATACTTATAGCTCGAATAGAATACATAACAGCCACGCACATTTTGTACAAAAATCCCGTCACCGTTGAAATAAAAACTACCGCAATGAATCATATCATAGTTATACTTTATCAGGTAGCCAATCCAATTATTAGTGTCGGAAGTGTTTAAACTTCCGCACAATTTCTTGTACGCCTCGGTAATATAAAGAATCGTTGGAAGGTGCAACAAGTAAGTATGTTGCTTTTATTTTATTTTCGTTCATTTTTTGGTATTATAAACTACAAGTAATTTTAATGAAGCTGATTCAAGTTGCACAGTTCTTTAACGTAATTTAGATACGAACGCGTAATGATCTGATAACTGTAATTCATAAAAAAGTATTTAATCAGTTATGTATAAATTATTTCTGCTAGCTACACAGCTATTCTTGGCCGCTACCACACGGTAGCGGCTAAGAATACTACCAACCCTTGCTTTGCTCGTGGATGTCGTAAAACACGACTAGGCTAAAGGCTAAGGCTCTTGCCTTATAACGACCTGGGCCAATTCCATCTGATGCCATCTGGTCGGCAATTAAATTCTCAAGGAGGGTTGAAGCCTGGCTAAAACTATTACCAATAACTTTTACAATATGTACTATGAAAGAAAAGTACATATTGTATCGACCCCAAGTAATTGGGATAAGAGTAGGAGAATGATGATGTATAAATTATTTCGGCTCTGTGAACCCAAGTCGACATAAACTCAATCAAATGAAACGAATTACATAGTTCAAATACATAATAGAAAAAGGCAGTTCACTTCAATTTGCCTTTTATTACTTCACACAAACTAACTTTAATATGCCTTTTATTACTTATTAATATCATCGGTTTTATAATATGGCTGGGTTAACTTTAATCGTTGACGCAAGACAAATGCAATGATAACAAGTAGTATCGTAGCCCACCTTCATTTCACTGTGTCAGGAAGTCTGACAACATACACTCGCGAATGCCGCTCCGCTGGCCGTGAGTCGTCGATGCCACTGTTACTTTACTGCGAAGGTTATAGTGGAGCGGACGAGAATATATATTAACAATAATTTAATTGTCGCATTAATTTACAAATATATCTTTTATATATATAATTTGTTATATCTTTACGTATACGCTATTTCATCTCACGGTGATTAAATCTAACAGATTGCAGGGGATGACGCAATCGTAGCAAATCTAGCGAAAAAAGAGCACCAATTTATAATTGAATTTTGTTGCCTATATAATATTTTTTAGCCGTCATTTTGAATTTTTTTTTTAAATTCAAAATGACGGTGATGCGGCTCGCAACCCTTCACGTCTCGTTCCCAATGAGGGCGATAAGCGGTCTACGGAGTGCCGCTTTGCCACGCTAAATGTAGGAGGAGGAATGAAAGAGAAATTAAATGTGGTATGTCAAATGATGGATGATAAAAAGATTGATATTCTCTGGGTGAATGAGACGAAGCGAAAGTGATGTGAGATTACTAGTCATGGACCTTACACGGCATACTGGTCCGGGGTACCAATGGCTAGTAGAGCCTGTCAGGGAGTTGGTCTCCTTCTTTCTGCTCGAATGGCTCAATGTGTGAAAGAGTATGATTGTGTGAATGCTAGATTAGTATGGATAAGGATGAAAGTAGGTCTGACTCGTATTTTTGTTGTAGGAGTATATGCTCCTGTGAACGTGGGATTACATAACAAGAAATGTGAACAGGATGCAAGAGAGAAATTTTGGGAGGAACTGCGGGATGTTTTGAGATTATGTAATTTGAATGAAAGGTTGATTTTGCTAGGGGATTTTAATGGATGGGTAGGAGTAAGCAGAGAAGGATTTGAAAAGGTTTTAGGAAGGTTTGATGATGAAAGCGTGAATAAAAATGGTCAAAGTCTACTAGAGGTGTGCTTGGAATGGAATCTTTGTGTTACAAACACTATGTTTGAACACAAAAAGATCCACATGTATACACGTGAAGCAAAGAATGTAAGAAAGAGTATAATTGATTTTGTAATAGTAGATGAAAGGCTCAGAAAGAAAGTACTAGACACTAGGTTATGTCGCGGCCGCCCCGACGACGAAATCTGTCGGGGCGTCGACGAGAGGAACCCGCGAGGGTAACCGCCGGGCGGGCCACCGAAGTTAAAAATCGAGTACCGGTGGTCCGCTCGCACGGCGAAGAGAGAGGAATTTGACGGTGGGTCTATGGGGTCACGCGCCGCCTTTTCCGTCACCCCGGACCGATTCGGCGGAGCGAGACGCATCCATAGCCCACCAAAAAAAAAAGGGTATGTCGCGGTATTGGTATTCATACAGACCACTTTCTAGTAATGACTAGAATAAGTAGTCTTATGAAAACGTGGCAAAACCAGATACATAACCCGAAAAGTGTTCTAGAAAGAATAAAAGTAGAAAATTTGCAAGATGAGTATATTAGAGATAAATACAAAAGTAAACTGAAGGAAAAGTTTTTTCATTCGGCTGATATTTGTAGTATGGAAGAATTATAGGAGAACTTTAAAGAACAGGGGATAAATGTTGCTACAGAAATATGTGGCGTTACTAGAAGAATGAAGGTAAACAAGGTGAAGAATATATGGTGGGATAAAGATGTGCAGAGTGTAGTTCGTGAGAAGAAGAAAGTCTGGGCAGATTAGCTTGCTATCAGAGCCAATGAGAGAATGGAGAAAGCAACGAATAATGACATAGACATAGCCAAAGAAGAATATAAGAGAAAAAAAGAGAAGTGAATGAAATTGTTAGAAGAAAGAAAGAAGATCAAAAAGACGAGTACGATAGAAGATTGTCGAAGGGTTTCCAAACTAACTCGAAGATTTTCTGGAAGTCCATAAGATCGGCTCGAGGCAAAGCGCAAAACACAGAGTTAGTCTCGATCAGCGATAAATATGGAAGGACAGTGTATGGAGATGAATGTATACTAGAGCGATGGAAGGAATACTTTGAAAGCTTATTTGAAAGAGAAGAGCCACAAAAATTATCATTTGTGAATGAAAGAGATTTCGAGGAAGGGGAATGCATAAGTATGATAGAAATTACAAATGCATTGAAAGGTATGAAAGCGGGTAACTCTGCAGGATACGACAGGATTACAGTTGAAATGCTGACGGCTGGCGAAGATATCACAACTAACATCCTATACCAGCTCTTCAATCTTTGCTGGACTAATGGCTGAGTACCTATAGACTGGTGTCAGGCGGTAATCGTACCTCTCTACAAAGGGAAAGGTTCGCGGCAAGATTGTAGAAACTACAGGGGCATAAGCCATATAGCATTGTCGGCAAACTGTATGCGAAAGTGTTGATTGAAAGAGTAGTGAAAGTGACCAAAAAGAAAATATGGGATGCACAAGCGGGTTTTCGAAAGAGTATCTGTTGCACAGATCAAGTTTTCTCTATACGATGCATGGCGCAAAAATTTTTGGCTAAAGGTCAGAAAGTCTTTTGCGCTTTCATTGATTTGGAGAAGGCTTATGACAAAGTGAGGAGGAATGAACTCTGGTCGGTACTATCTATGTATGGGGTAAATGGCCATCTTATTCAGGCGCTGAAATCCATCTATAAGGATTCCAGAGCCTGCGTAAGGATAAACGGGTCCTACACTGAATGGTTTAACATTGATAAAGGTGTTACACAGGGATGTGTAGCCTTACCGTGGCTGTTTAACCTATTTATGGATAGCTGTTTGCAAGATTTGAAAAATAATGAATGTGGTTTAAGAATGAATGAGTTACTCGTCAAATGTCTTCTTTATGCCGATGATCAGGTTTTACTTGCATCGTCGGCTGAAGACTTACAGGCGATGGTAACTACTATGCACGATGCTTTTGAAAGAAAAGGTATGAAAGTAAATGTAAGTAAGACGAAAGTAATGGTCTTTGAAAAGAATAAATGTATGACGGAATGTAATATTTTTATAAATGGTGAGGGATTGGACCAGGTGAAAGAATTTGTATACTTGGGTGTACTATTTACTAGCGATGGTAAAAATGATGATGATGTTGTAAGACGAGTTAATGCTGGTAATAAAGTGAATGGGGCACGCCTAGCTGTACATAATGGAGTATTAGTTCCCACTCTCATGTATGGCAGTGAAAGTTGGATTTGGCAGAGAAGACATGAAAGTAGAATAAATGCTGTAGAGATGAGAGCTCTTCGTAGTATGTGTGGTGTTAGTCTGAAAGATAAAATTAAGAATAGTGTTATAAGAGAGCGCTGTGGTGTGAATGAAGAAGTAGTGACAAAGATAAAAAAGGGTATGCTGAGGTGGTTTGAACACGTGGAAAGAATGAGTGAAGAAAGGTTGACTAAACAAGTATACAAAGCGAGTGTGAGTAGGACCACTACAAGGGGAAGACCATGTCGTACTTTCCTGGATCAAATTGAAGATGTGTTAGTGAAAGATCAAATTAAGAGTATGCGTAATCGTAGAGCATGCATGAAGACTGTGATGAGCGTGAATGAAGCGATGGAGGTATGTCAGGATCGTGGTTGTGGCAATCCGTAGTCTCTGCCTACCCCTCTGGGAAACAGGCGTGAGGCTATGTATGTATGTATATTTTTTAGAACAAAATGATTGCGCAATAATATATCAATTTTTATTTTCATCATCATCATCTCAGCTCATTTATGTCCCACTGTTGGGCTCGAGCCTCCTCCATAATGGGAGGGTAATTGACCTACTATACCACGCTGTTTAGACGTGTTGGTATAGGGTTTTGTTTCGAGGTTTCCTTCTCTCGCATAGATGGTATATATATATATATATGATGGTATAATATATATATATATATATATATATTATATCCCTTAGTCGTCTCTTACGATCATCACCCACGGGTAAGATAGAGGGTGGTGAATTGTATTTTTACTCCGTCACCACACGAAAATTTTTATTTTACAGGGTATTTTATAACCATACAAGTAATGAGTAAAAATTGTATTATTACATAGACGTGAAGTGCTCAAGTATATATTTTTCTGTATAGGAATAAAACCCTTGATAAGGTATAAGAGGTCATTAATATTTGGCATTTAGGCAAATATTTTTTTGGATTGCAATCATAGAAAGTTCCGTATATCGATATAGGCTATTTATTGACTATAACACATAATGTCCTAACCCATGTAAGCGAGGCAACGTCCAAAATTGCTAACAATTTTAACATTATTTAGAATAACGACATGATATCAGACATTATTGCAATAGATACAAGAAGTATAGGAATCTAAAATGTAAAGAACAACTAAATTACTTTTATACTATCCATATCCGTACCTCGCCTTAGGCGTTTTGCTATTGCCAATAAAAATGAATCCTTAACTGCCGTGCCTTTTTATATATTGAACGGCTTAAATGTTCATTATATGCTAGAAATTATAACAAAAGACATACTTGTTAATAATAATTGACTTCTCATTAACCAAATTAAAGCATATTGCTTAAAGCCTTTCATTTATTTTTAAGGTAACAAAAATACAAACGGAAATAAAGTATGAAATAGCTTAATTACGTTCTATTTCATACATAGTTAATTTTTAGTGGCACAATAATTTTACTTTATACTTATTGAAACTTTCAAGATACTTCCAAGATTTATTGCCCTCTATTATTACCATTTTTTTCGTTAAATTAATTTTCTTCATCCGGCTATGGCCTTGGCTATGGCGTATCACCCATCTATCAATTGAAAGGAGCAATTGAAAGGAGCTGTTGGTGATAATACCGTGCAATATAAATATAAGCATTGTCAAGTCTATTAAGAGAGCCACTTAAACCGATACCTTTACCGATTTACTTCATAGGGAATTATTATTACCAGGAAGAAATAGATTTCAGAGCAGTCTAAGTAAAATTTAAACAAACACCTCATCGGTAATTCCTTATATATATTTAATATATATTTATGTCATGGAAAATCATTGAGATAATGAATGTAGTTGCTATATTTCCGCACTAGAGTGTCACCAACTCAGTGCTTTAATAACTACCGGTTCAATTTCACTAGGTGTAAGGTCAAACAGAGCAAGGCTAGACGTATGTACCACTGTGCTACAGGACTACATGACATCTAATATTTTTTTAACTATTAGAGTAATTTCAAATGTCGTATGTTTTTAAAAAATGTGAAATAAATGTGAACAGATATATCCCAAACTTTACCACTGATTATAATATACACAGTTGTTAATTGTTTAACCTACAGTTAACTCATAGTGGTGACGAAGTAAGAATACAATTCACCAGCCCCTGTCTTACCCGTGGATGATCGTAAAATATAACATATAGATGTTTTATCCCTTAGTTGTCTTGCATAGACAAGAGAAGGAAAGCTTTTAATAAAACCCTATAGCTACACAACTGACCAGCGTGGTGTAGTAGGTCAATTTCCCTCATATCGCGGAGGAGTCTCGAGCTCAGCATCGTGTGTATATGAGCTGAGATGTCATATATATATATATGTATATATATATATATATATATATATATATATATATATATATATATATATATATATATATATATATATATATATATATATATATATATATATATATATATATATATAGTATGGTTAGACAAGTTGCATGTTTATTGAGTGCTTGCACAACATAACGGCGGGCGTCATATCGCAAAAATCTACAAGCGCTCACAACGCACCAAAAATTTTTGATACAAGACAGCAAACATTTCTGATATAGAGTCGCAAAAATTTGTGATGCAACGGAATGCATAAATCTTCCGTGCGACGATATACCTACTATTTTTCAATTTGTGTCCACACTTCAAATTTCGTTATAATTTTGTAAGATGACAGGTTAATGTTACGACATTGTTTTACTGTTTTCTTTAATATTAGAACATCTCGTTCTAGGTAACGAAATTAAAAAGTTCAAGGAGTAATCACGAAAAACAGTAGTGTAGGAATGTGTGTAAATTATTAATTTTAATTTTTATATTAATTACAACTTTTAATGATGTATTAGTATGAGTACTATTTCTTTTTTTAATTAATTAATACTAAATAAATATTACCTATTCAAAATTGAGGCTACTTACTATAAAGTATCAGCTGAACAAATTTACTCATCTATTTTCAATAGCGCAGTATTCTAATAAATAATTACCATCATTCTCTATGCTACTATTTTATAGAAGTAAATAATTTCGGTTGTAGAGATCGGATTATCGATCTTATTTTAAAAATCAATGACATGAAATAAAATTACTCTGATATTTTAAGACAATAATGTGTTTTTTCTACAAGGAGGAAAACAAGTAGATATACTTTCAGACATATAAAAAGTCAATATAATTAACAATATAAAGATATCCACGTACAATAATGTTTATCTTTTTTATTTTTTTTACGTGTTAGGGACAGCTAGCACGGTACATGTAGTGCTTTACATAATTAATTAAAAACGTTACTGATAATCTGATGGCTCATATCTAAATCATACAGTACGACACCGGATGCGCTGTGATTTTTGCAATATATTGTTGCAATGCATTGCGATGCGACGTCGCTGTTGCTGCACATCACAACTCAAGAGTTGTGTAAGCCCCTCTTTTATAATTTAACATGCAAATCAACAACTTTTATTTTCATAATGAAAGCAATACTTATTTGTAGACAGAGCTGTCGTAGATGACTATCGATGTGGTAGATGATTAGTAGTATTTTGGTATAATAAATCAATAGAGATTGAAATTCTGTAATACTTACAGTAAATATTTCGGGATGTGGATATTAAGTCGATTGGTGAGAAATGTTATTTTAATAAAACTGACACTTAAAGGCTGTGTACATAAATGAATACTGATATTGTGGATGGCGTTTAAGTAGCACTGGTATGTAGTAGTAATATTATAGTCACTGCTTCTCTGCGCGCTTTGGTATGAACGCAGAACAGTTACTTATGTGATTCATCATCATCACCATCATCACAGCCCATAAATGTCCCACTGTTGGGCTCGGACCTCCTCTGTAATGGGAGGGCAATTAACCTACTATACCGTGCTGGTCAGGCGTGTTGGTATAGAGTTTTATTTCGAGTTTTCCTTCTCTCACATAGATGTTATATGCGTTTTATATCCCTTAGTCGTCTCGTACGATCACACACGGATAAGATATGGGGTGGTGAATAGTATTCTTACTCCGTCACCACACGGAAATATGTGATGGCCAAATGATTTTTCTAAGTCAGGGTCTGATTGCTCTTCGTTAAATGCATGTTTATAAATAGTTCGCGATACAAGAATTTATACATTTGTGTGTTTAGATACTGTTTATAAAAAAAAGAGACGTGTAAAATCGTTTTCTTATTTTGAATGTTTATCGAGACAGCCGAGAATTCGACCTTTTTAATGGTTATATTATGCGTATGATGATAATCAAGTGTGTGCAGGTATATTAGGGACTTGATTTTGGATCGCAAGCCGAGTGTATTTTAAAGATAGATAAATAAGTTAGAAGTTATGAAAAAATCACATATCTCATTATTTAGTAAAATTTAAATTATAGATGAAAATTAAAAATAAGGACGATAATATACTGGTATTTATTATTTTAGAAGAAAAATTTTAGTAATTATTCTTATAAGAACAATGATTACTATCGCTCAGTATCCTGAACATTATGAAGCTTATTGGATAGGTGACAGCTCTGCCCTTATTGTTTCCAAATTATATATAATTAAATTTGTAATTTCCACTATAACTAGTAAAATACAATTCCTCCAAGTCATCATCATCATCATCACAGCCCATAAATATCCCACCGCTGGGCTCACGTGTTGGTATAGGGTTTTGTTTCGAGTTTCCCTTCTCTCGCATAAATGTTATATGCGTTTTATATCCCTTAGTCGTCTCGTACGACTACCCATGGGTAAGATATGGTGTGGTGAATAGTATTCATACTCCGTCACGACACGAATGATTTCTCCAAGTAAATACAAGTTTTCATTTTGCTCTAAAATTATTTATATTCTGTCGTAGATAAAAACGTAATAGACTATATCGATTAATTATTGTTATCCGACTTGAGTGTACGTATACACTATGTAAAAACACATACATATGTGAAGGTAAATTATTTATCACATCGTTTCAGTAATCATAAAGATATAAGAGCATTAAGAAAACATTGCCCGCTTCTATATTATTATGTTTCTACAATAACGTGTATATAAATAGTTTCTACCACAGTCAAAGGTGAAACTCTCGCTGTGGTATTCTACCGCACATCAAGATGTTTTCACCTAAGTTATACAAAGCAACTTGTTAGTCAGCATTTTCATTTTTGACTTAATTTTACAAGAACTGCATTTCTCGATATTAGTAACTTGAATATTAAATCAAGTAATGGTGCAACAAAGCTGGTTTTATATCTAACGCTCTAATGACAAAATAAATATTATACGTATTTATGTGCTATTAGGAAACATATAATATATGTTAAAAAATACACAATGTATAAAAATAAGCAAACTATTGCGCAAAATTTATAAAATAATTAACGCCCAAATTTCATTAAATGTAGGCTCTACAGCTCCATAAACGCTAAATAAAGCTTACTTATATTCGCTAGTTGTGTAACATAAAACAAATAAAGCTTTAAGCAATGTCAAAGAACAATGACAGATATACGTATGTACATAAAATGATATATACTAAAAAAGGTACCGGGTGTATAACGATCGTGGGAGTATTCAAATCACTAACTATATATTATATACTTGAATGTATTACGTATATATTTGGTTGTATATTAATATAAATAACGTGCCATACTTTTTATAATACAATAATAATATGTATATCGCAGAAAAATTGGCCAATACCCGGTAGAATTGCAAGGATATACTCGTATTTTTTTTTAATTAATCGTTACACATATAGTTGAAATCTAGTGAACTAATATTAAAAGAATACATGCAATCTTTATTGGTAATTTCAATTTAACTATCAAAGTAGAGACGGTTAAGGATCCTAGTCAATATGGGTCTTGTTTTGTATGTTACCGTCACCGGTGTCATTTGGTGGCCTGCCTGCAGCTAGAGTTGGTGGCACATAAATTATCTAAGAAGACTTATTACATAACAATAATAGAGAATACATATTCTCGTTAGAGTTATCGTGATAATTCCAGTTGAAGAATATTTCATATTTCAAAAGAAAAACAATGCTTTTTGAATCAATTCACTTATGTATATTTATTCTCACTCTCTCTCTTTATGAGATAAGAATTGATAGAAATATAAGTCACAAATGTCAAAAATATTGTTTATTTATTTATAGCAGCTTTTTAGATAGCTTACATTTTATTATTTTAGTTTTTAATTTTACAAATAATTAACTGAATTCGTAGAGAGTATACATTAGTGTCTATATACAGAAATTAGTAGCAACCACCGTGTTTAAAAATAAAATAAAAAAATAATGTCGCAAAAAATATGTGCAAATATGTTGTCGATCATATAATAACAAAACAGAGCTTCGTATTTCTTAAATAAACGAAAGGTTTATGTTGGGTCGCAGTGGTTATATTAAACGAGGTAAAAAAACCGATGGTGTGCATACTTGAAGGGAAACTTAAATGACGCGAACGTTGAACGAAGGTGGCGATTGTTTTTCGTGGGAGCTCACTTAAACAGGAGGCGGTCAAGGACAGTGTATGTATTTCCCACACATTCATAATATAAATATAAGTTTTCATATAAATACATACAAAGACAATTATTATGAGTTTTATTGCAATTGTAACTATTCATTAACTAATTAATATTATAAATACGAATGTTAGTTTGTTTTTTGTTATACTTTCACGTCTTACATGTAAATTGGATATTATTAGTTATCTCGAAATTGTATACATACGTTGTCAGGGATAGAAAAAATACAGGGTATCTTCAGTACAGGAGAAAAGCAGTGTTCCCAAGGTATAGCAATATAATTTTCAAACTCTACATTCATTTTCTTCATTGTCTGATAACGCATGCTTTAAAATATAAGAATAGTAACCTCCTTTTTTATCACCGTTATTTTTAATTCTCTATCATTATAGATTAGAGAAAGATAATGTGTTGCTGCTATAACTCTTTTAAGTAATAAAAGACAAGATGACGACTATCTGGATGCACGGCATGCCTCCACTTCGTAGAACATAAACAAAGCGGCAAATGCACCATTTTATTGAATAAAACTATTATTTTTTTATATATAAAAAAAACTAAATAGAAAATCATATTTATTAAAAATGTCTTAGATATTTAATATTAATACCGGCACCATAAATATTGATTGTCACTACTTATACTTAATTAGTAATAAAAGTTATTGGATAAATGTTCTAAATAAGCATAGTAAAATAGTCATTACGATAATAGATGATAATATCTCTGCTG
The DNA here is from genome assembly GCA_905163515.2 of Lymantria monacha. Lineage (NCBI taxonomy): Eukaryota > Metazoa > Arthropoda > Insecta > Lepidoptera > Erebidae > Lymantria > Lymantria monacha. The sequence goes on from LR991081.1 coordinate 34,891,432, forward strand.
TATAGGGAATAAGACCGCTACTTGTAATTCAGCCGCTACAGGAGGGCGACGTCCAGGTGCTTAGTTGCCAAGACATCGATGAAGGAAAGGTATTGGAAATGGTAACCCGGTGGGCCACTGAAGTAAGAAGGGAATAAGATTACTATGGCAGGTAATAAGGTCTCATACCACCTACACCGTAAACATTAGGCGAATTGTTGGTCAGTTCATAGTCTGTTAAAACAAAGAAGGAAACACTGCTGGAAATAAGTACTGGATATAAATTAATAGACTTGGTTTTACATTAGATTTGTGAGTGATTTTCGCTAGCTATACTAATAAAATTGCGAGACATGGCTGTTTTAAAAATGTTTTTGATGAAATTTGCTCTGTTTATATCCCCTTTATTTATAAAATAATATAATAAAATATATTTAGACATAAAGCTCTTATTTGTAGTAAAATTAAATAGCAAAACACTTTAGTTTCGACTTTAGATTTCACCTACCATGTTTAATAGTACACCGGAACACGACTTCCGTTGTTGAGCTGCATGGTTTACTAGATAGGCGGGAATCCTGATTCAATCTCATCCAGTGACACTTTATTGTAGATATACCTTACATACAGGCAAGCCTTGTTTAACTGTCAATATATTTTTTGGATATAGATTCCTAAAACCAGTTAAGGCAATCTATTGGGCATCAGAGTTTTTTCCTTTTGGGGCAGGTTATGTTATGGTCACAACCCATCAAAGCCGTCCGGGATGACAGAAAGTACGGCGCGTAACCCCAAAGTTTCTAGTAAATGTACCTTTTAACGACATGTGGGCGAACCACTATTCGATTATTCTCATCATTCATAAGTGGTAGGATCACGCTGTTGACAGTTCTCCGTCTACATCTACGGTCCGGTCCGTCTGGGGTAGTACCACACTCTCGCAGAAGATCTACGTCTGAGTAATGGCAATGTGCTATTGCGCTTCGTTCGGTGAGCGAGAGAGCCGGAAGCCCAACTGGGTGGGTTTGGGGATTGTAATGATAGGCAGCGGCCTAGTTATACTCTTGGTATAGTATAGGTCCACGGAGGGCAGTTACACTTACCATCAGGTGTGCTGCTTACTCGTTGACCACCATAAGCGTATCCGATTTTTGTCATCGATGGCCCTTGGTTTATAAGACCCTACGGTCTCTCGCTAAGTATTGTTTGTTATTGTTGTTCTGACTATCGAAATAAATACCCATCTGATCACTATACTATATTCCACTACTAGAAGTAATCTTAAGATATTTAAAAAAGATTTCGCTCAGAAGTATTATCTTATTTCTAGACATGTTATGTATACAAATTGTGTATGCACATATTACGATATATATGATTGCCGCATATAATTGTTTACTCATTATTCGTCTTAAAATTGAGATTTTATTCTTATGTAATATGTGTGCAAGATGCATGTAACAACGGCATCGGTCGTGAGCTTGTGTTTACTTTTTTCATCTAATCTGACATATTTTTAATTCATAAATCAGCTAGATATATTTATTTAAAGATTTTTAAATTGATTAATTGTGGGATATACTTATTAAGTAATACCATAATTAAGTTATTTGTATTTTTATACATAAATAACTCTTATTTAATTTGTTAAAAATCTATATGATTAAAGCCCTTGGCCGTCTGGTTCAATTAACACTTACGAGATATTAGTGCGTTGTAATTCAGATTAATTCATTGATACTGAAATATCAGTATTTTTTTTTAAGTTAACACCCGGCACTAAGTTAATAATTCTTGTACTGCTGTGTGCTGGTGACTTTGTAACAGCCATATAATTTAATCGACACAAATTTCACCTAGAGTTGGAACAAAAATTTATGGATCACATAAAGTATTGTCTTGCGTGGGAATCAAACCTACGACAGTGATGCGGTAGGTCGGTATCTAAACCACCACTTCATTAGTGCAATCACATTTATGGTTTGAAATAGTACAACCACAATACGAAGTATCTCAGAATTTAGGACATTAAACGATTTTAACGTCAATGAAAATTATACTGACATAATTAGATTATAAACACTTAGAATTGCGACGGGATAGGAATATTATTATCGCCACCCCTTAATTGCTTGTGGGTGTCGGAAAAATTGTCTAAGGATTTACCAGGAGAGTGAGCAGGTCTCTTCCGGGTAATGTAACCCCTCTCTGCGATCGTCAACCCTGCATGCCAAGCGTGATAATTATAGCACTATCCCCTCATTTATGTGCGAGGCCTATATCCTCCAGCAGCAGATGCTGACAGGCTGAATGTTGAACTAGATTATAGTTAACGTATTAAAAATTTCAAAGTATGATTACCTAACCAGCACAGGTCAGGGGTATTCGTGTAGGAAATTGCGACAGCTGTAAAAATGTTGAATTTTCATTTATTTATTCGAAGTCACCTAGTACTCAACACTCTTAATGCAACTTTGTCATAAAACAGTGATTATTAATTCCTTGGAACCAGTTATAGGATTTCGTCATTATTATTCAAAGGGTAATAAATACGGCCGATGTAACCGATACCCCTGCCTTGTGCAAGCGGATATGTGCCTACTGCCAGAATCAAATCACGCGTTCATGAGAACAAGCCAAAACACACCACACATGTTGATTTTAAACAAGCACGTATTTTTTTAAACTTTATTTTGTACTTATATATTGTTTTTGTTTAAATTTTAATATATTTTCATAACGTTTACTACATGTAGGTAAGTAGGTCAGTTCAAATAAAAACTATTTGCAAAGTTTTTGCAATATATAAGATGGAAGAAGAGACGTTGACCACAATTAATTTGGATAATAGCAGAATGATGATATTCAATCCTTTTTAAACGATTATTTCTTATACGTAGTTAGTGCAAAAATTATAAATAGATTGCTTAGCACATTAATATTTAATCAATATATAATACAAATAATCTTCATAAAGTTTTCAGTTGTACAATCATTATTACTTTTATTTATTATTATTTAGAACGTTTTAATATTACTAATACTACTTGATTTTTAAATGTAGATATAGCACAAAAATTGTCTACTATATACGATTTAAAGCGATTATATTTACAGAAAACTGTGTGTTGACGATAGTTTTACCAAGATTTTATAGTCTTGAATCTTATTATCACGGTAAGGATCCTTACAGATCCATGGGCGTCGAAATCATCCACCTGGTAATCATGTATATTATTATACACGGCCTTTAACTATACTCATTTTGTATTTAACTATACTTTCCATCGATTAAGGCTACTAAATATTTAGATAGTTATTATATAAATATATCTAAATTGAGTTTGACCTCGTGACTCGTCTTGATTAAAACATCTCAGTATGCGCTGCGGACCCTAAGTATTGCTCAAATGTGACATTTACACATAAATATAAAATGGACAGTGACTCAGAGAAACCCGGATCTACATAACAATATTTTCGCTAGCGGAGACTTACATAACCAACTGGTTGTCATTAAGCATTACTTAAATGATATTTGTCAATTAACATCACTGTTTATAAATCAATAGCATGCGATAGATTTCATTGTGTTATTATCAGCCATTTAATTTTTAACTATGAGCCGTCACGGAATAATTTGCCATTACGCATATTGCGAAATTATTAAAAAAAAATCTGTAACACTAATTAGAAAGTATTGTGTATAAACATAGTCGTTAATATCGAGTCATATTATCGTGTTCAGGGTTGCAAAAAAACGCAAATATTATTGAGAAAGGCTTGCCCAAAATATTTACTTGATTTCATAAATTCTTGCGGCTAAGAATTTATTACAGTGTTGTTACGCATTGTGCGTTGTTCCATAATTCGTGTTAAACTCTGTGTAATAAATGCAACTCTATAAGTTTCTACATCATAATAAACTAAGAGGGTTAGAATTTGTATTTTTTTTTCTATTGCCGGTGGTGGTAAACGAGCACATCTGATGGTAATTGATACTGCCGCTCATGGACTCTTGCAATACCAGGCCATAGCTAGGCTGCATGCCCACCATGTAAAAAAGTGGTCTTCTCAAACTACGTTTGAAAAAGACATGTCATAGCGCTCGGGAAACACGGCATCAGATACTTCTTTCCAGATCCTGCACGTACGTGGGAGAAATGATCATTGAAAACTTACAGTTGACGACCGTATTTTACAGGTAAAATGGATAAACCCTGCTACGATGTCGAGTGGTAAGATGGTACCAAGTTAAACAGTACATCAGAGTACTCCTGAGAGCCTGTAGTGTATACAGAGTGACCCAAAGTCTCTCCGCCTCTCTAACTCCAGTCTGGCGGTGAGAGTAGTTTATAAAACGATAACATTTCATATTAAAATGATAATAATTCTGTAATGATCTGTATGCTATTGAATATAAAAAGCTTTTACACCGTTAGTCTAGTGACACTATAAGTATCATAAGGTTCGCAATTAATTCTCAGTAACAACAAAGCATAGGAAATGATTTTACTAGAAGGAAATAATTTCATTTACTACATAGATATTAAAATCTATCAAAACGTTAAACAGAGGGATGCAAAACACCAGTCTTTACCTAATAATGTACACGGAAGAGAGTATAATAGAAAATTATAAGCAACAAATGGGGTGATAAATGCAATAATATTTCAAGAGCATGTTTGAATAGTGAACTTCCTAAATAACACGTGAGTGGCGTCGACAGGGCAATTGTTGGTGACAACTGGCTCACTACACCGGTGTCCTGACACAAGGTCTGGTCCGCCCAGTGTTGCCAACTCTGAAACCTAGCTGATCGTAGAATTCTTCTAAAAATACGGTAGATTTTACGAAATTATGTTGCAATTTATATTTGACATACGGTAGAATTACCTTGTTTATTTTGTAGTATGTCTTGTATATGTAGTCAGAGTTGAAAAAAAAAACGCATATATTTTAATCAGAATCAGACAGTATACATACACATACACATACATATCATCACGCCATATCCCTTGCAGGGTAGGCAGAGAGAACAGAGTGCCAGAGAACTCTATCTCTGCATACTTCACTCGCTTCCTCAACATTCATAATTCTCTTCATACACGCTCGCCGGTTTCGGAGACTCTTGACTCCACCTTCCTTCAGTACATGACCGATCTGGTCTAGGTAGGTTAGTCTCGGTCTCCCTCGGTACCTACATCCTTCCACTTTCGCATTGTATATCTTCTTAACCAGGCGTTCGTTCGGCATTCTTTCCACATGTCCGAACCATCGGAGCATTCCCTTTCGCATTTTTACACCAATACTCTCTTTCATACCTACTCGCTCTCTTACGTCGTCGTTACGAATGCGGTCGGTCAGCCTAACTCCACAGATTTTCCGCAGAGATCGCATTTCGACCGCATTAATTTTACTATCATACTCTTTTCTGCATACCCAACTCTCGCTTCCATACAGTAATGTTGGGACAAGCACTGCGTTATGTATTGCTACACGTGCCTTCTGGCTGAGGTGGTGGCTGCCGAGAAGTTGCCCCAACGCTCCGTTCACTCTATTGCCCGCATTCACTCTTCGTTCTACATATATCAGTGGTGTACCTTCCATCTCGGCTAAAGCCACATCCAAGATATACAAATTCATCCACTTGCTCTAGTACATCATTACCTATTGTTACTCTTACATCTGTTCTGGTTTTATCTCTTTCAAAGACCATTATTTTGGTTTTGCTCACATTCACGCGTAGACCCCTTTCAGACATCAGACATCAGACAGTATACATGTTTCAATATATCTGTACATATCGATATTGTGTTTTTGAATCAAAGCGTCAGTGGGGTTAAAATCAATACAGTTTTTTCCGTGTCGCTGTATGGCTTGCTGCGATAAAATATTACCCTTGATGGTTTTATTCAGCAACCATTTTTCTCGAAATTTCCACTTATAACACTTTCTTTTAGCTGGTACACGTACTAAGGTATTTTCTGGATCAGTAGCGCTATCGCTATCACCTTCCATAATTAAAAAAACTCAGATCTCACACAACACAACAATCTCTTACGTAATGATATGCACGAATGAAATGTTATTCAATTATAAAATAAATAAACTAGGTAAATTAAAATGTTCTAAGTATTCATTGAAATTCAAATACAAAAAGCTGCACTGAATTCATTCGCGTAATATCTTTATACTGGTACCGCACTACTGGGGGAATACCGTATTATATTACGTATAAAGCAGTTTTGTTGGTAGAATAAGACGAAAATACCCTAATATGATGAAAATAAACATACAAACTTGCTAAAATTATTTCTCTTTATAGATTATCATATACATCTACAAGATTTTGAAAATATATGGTCTTCAATGGATATTACGGTGTATTTTGCTACCGTAATTATAATCCTACGGTAGGTGGTAGATCTTTGCTGATTACCGTGTTTTCACCGTAATTACGGTGCAGTTGGCAACACTGGGTCCGCCTCTCAGCCCCGAGGTCACTAGTGAACGTACGGGGGCAAATATGCACGCGTAGTCAATTCACTACTTACTAAGAAGCAAGAGACACGTATTGTGTTTATTTAGAAAACCAAGTTTTGAATCATGGTCTCGGTATTTATCAACATAGCCTTGACAAGGCTGCCTACAAATTACATACATGAACTAACTCAAAATTATGATGAATGATTTATAACAAATTAAAATAAATTTGCTCAAACTCAAAAACAAATTTTAACTCGAAATCTTTATCATACTTCATTAACAAAATAGTAGCCCAGATGTTATAAGAACAACATCTATCAAAATAAATTATTATTATTTACTCTTAAAATAACCAAATAAGTTGCAAACGTTTGCACCAAAATGTTAATCATTTTAATTTCTAGTGGCTTTTAAAATAGTCAAAGGACATTTAAAGGTTAACTGGATGTGAGTAATCCTTTCCAATAACAGACATCCGCTATTAATAATTCGAATTTAATGACAAGTAATGCACGTAAGGTAACTGGTATGTACTAAACGGTACTATAGTTCATCAACCCTTGTAATAGTTGAATTGCGATCACGTAAAAATTTAAGTGATCGTGCATTGAACATTAAGGAAGGTTACGCGTGTTACAACGTTGATTAGTCTACGCATAATAGGAAAGAAATTGTTCGAAACTATGTTTCTATTATCGGTATTAAACAAACATTGCCATAAATTCTGTATAGGCGGCGCCTAACAGCTAGAAAATGTATATAAGTACCTATTAGTTATGTATTATTTAAACAGATAAGGAACACTTTATTACATTTGCTCCACAATAACAGAATTTATGGCAAAATTAGTCTGCTCTAATATAACAAGTTTAATGTGCGAAACTGGCAGGATGTAGGTACCGGGGGAGACCGCGACTAACCTACCTAGACCAGATTGGCACGTACTGAAGGAAGGTGGAGTCAAGAAGAGAGTCTCCGAAACCGCCAAGCGTGTATGAAGAGAATTATGAATGTTGAAGAAGCGAGTGAAGTATGCAAGGATAGAATTCTCTGGCACTCTGTTCTCTCTGCCTAACCTGTAAGGGATATGGCGTGATGATATGTATGTAATGTGCCTTTACTGGAGGAGTTTCATGTATAAAAGATGACAATGCAGCTAGAATTCAAGAATAGATCACAATTTTAAAACCAGTTTCAGAACTATGTTGAAGTTAATTTAAAAATAAAACAATTTTCACTAAATGTTTATTTAGCATGAAATATAATTGAAGTTGTTATCTAAGTCTCAGCGTAACACATCTAATTACAGTATGCATTATCAGTTTTTAAATGCATGCTTTATTAGGTCACTGAGTTAATATATGTTCTAGATTAGTTTCGTTTCGATTCATAAATTGTAATAGAAATGAATTAAAATGTGCGATTCAAATTATAAACAAATATATTCAATTTTGAAATTCTAAAGATTGGTGTGTGTTAATAATAATAGAATTTATCATATGCAAATGCCACACAATGTTTTGGCAATAGAAATGTTAGTAGGTCATAGACTCGTACAGTGAATCCTTTCCATATCTATATATCCCCACAAATACCCTATGCAGTAAATACCGATATAATATCGACGCGGCAAATTGGTGAAAAAAATTCAAACATACATATTATTCATAGTTAAAAAACGGATTCATTCATAATTAATCAACCAGAGACAATTACAAATAGTCAATAATAGTTTCTTCATAATTGTTAAAATGTCACTAATACAATACAGAATATACCTAATTCTGTAATAATGATTAACTATTACTAAAATAATTTAATGATTTAGCTAAATCTCAAACAATAATAAATAAACATTTGCAGTTTGTTGGCTGAACTAGTTTTTATATACGAGGTATAATGGTGTTCCATCAACATTAATTATTTTTGTGAAACTTATGAATAATTTTTATTTTACTGCTGATTATGCCCATCTAGTTGAAATGTCTAAGTTTATATAACACTGCCACCATAATGCAATGTATTCCAAAAAAATTAAAAAATGTAAGGTATGCAAAATAAAGTGTTTCATTAATCAAGTGAGCGATACCACTTTATATATATATATATATATATATATATATATATATATATATATATATATATATATATATATATATATATATATGTATGTATATGTATGTATATATATATATATATATATATATATTCGTATCACGCATAGACAGATAAAAAACATGCCATGTATATATATATATATATATATATATGCATGTTTGTTATCTGTCTATGCGTGATACGAAAATATTGCTACACTTCACCAGAATATATAATATAAGAAACCGTGTGATTCATGCACTGGCTCGCTATTGGAATTCGTAATCTGATGTATGCTTGTGGCAAGACGTCACTATATCTCTGTCGTTAAGGATATAAAAAACAACATTTCAAGGTATTTGTTACCAAATACCTACGCTTCCCAGGCAGAAAATCAACTTTTACCACAATGCCGCCACATAAAACATGTTTCGTAAACAGGAACCGTTCATGCGTATACGTATTATGACTGACGCCGCACCCTTTTCTTTTTAATACCTTATAAGAATTGAATAAATTAAATTTTAATCATCCTAATTTAACTTAGTGTATGCTTCTGTCTAGTCCTAATCATAATCTCTGACCATAGGTTTACATTATTTGAGGGTTTTTTTTTTATAAACCAAATCATCAAATATTATCAAATATTTATATATTATATATGGATATATATGTTACACTGATACTTGAAACTTGCTAGTATAATGGCTATTTCATTGGTGTCGATGCGAGTGGCGGTGTTTCGTAACAACGGCCGCAGATCATGGACATAGAAAGAGCCAAGGTTAAAAAACTGCGTTCCAATCGTGTAGCGCAGTCGAAGGCACAGATACGTCACACGCTAGTCCATAATCACAGTAATTAGTTATTGTGAATCTCTCGACGTTCGTTGTTTAAATATATTACGAAACTGTAATAAATAAAGATGAATTATCTAGTTGTTTTAATAATTTACCTAGAAAGTGTAAAATATTATATTCGAATCATATACAGTAATATTATGTTCGTGCATATGCAACTATTGCCAATGTTACGGGATTTGAATAAGTAGCTATAACTAATCGTTATGTTTAATTCATTTGTTATCTCACTTTGCATTCCTCGAAAGGTCATCGGCAGGAAAGTGAAACTGGTTGAAACCGAAAGTGATGGTTACAAAATACGAAGATGGTCGTAAATATCTGATTATGTTTGTTTTGTCGCCACTAGGGTTCGATCCCAGACCCTGCTTGTTCAATATATTTGATGCGATGATTAGTTCCTTGTCTTTTTAATATATGGATTTAGCGTTATTTAATAACAAATACTATTGTTAGCAGTTTTCGTAAGGTCTTGTATTTGAGTCAGCATTTTTTATTGGCAGGCTATGGTCAGGCTGCACCCCAAAGTCTGAGCGTCACGGGATGTTATAATTCACCTTTATATGTTTTATACACTTGGAACACACTACTGATATCGTGTCGATTTATCTTCGGTGGTCTAAATGTTAACCGTAAAAAATTAAAATAGGGAAGTAGCGTTCTTACGAAAATAAATAATGTCACATAGTTAGGTTGTAACTTTTAGAATAAAATTCATAAATTCGTGACCTTATATTGGAATAGTATTTAAGAAATGAATTTCACCACCAAATTTGTTTGATTTATTAAAACTATTTTAATATTTTGGTGTATATTCGAAAATAATTACAAATTATATTATAATTTTGAAGAAAATTTATTAATGCGGTTTTCTCGATTTACTACAGAAAACTCCAGAACAAAATTCATTTCGAAAATTTCATTTCATATCATTAGTTTCGATTTTAATGAAAGAATCAGTATATTTGTAATATTATTGGCTGTAATAATTTTTTTCTCACAATTTTTCTTATATAAATAAACGTGAAATACTAATAAAGTGAGAATTGACCCTGCAAAGCCGGCGCAGGCAGCTGGTAATGAAATAACAAGTGAAATTTTGTATGTACGTAAATTTTTAGCAACATAAAGCGTTAATATCTTCATGCTTACATAATGCATACCAAACAGAACCAAGAATATTTCTAATATGTCAAAGCTGTATTTATTATTTTGGCCCCAACATGACCGCATTGTTAGCGCATCGTTTACCGCTCTCAGTTACAACATTCCATTGATTCTATCATTTTAGATGCAATAACGCAAGTTTATTGAAGACACGTGTCAAGAAAAACACTCGCAATTTATCGCAACAATAGTCATAATATCGTGACTATTAATAAAATAACATCAAACGTTGCGTCAAATTCAATGGGGTATTTCGAGCAATGTCGATAGGCATCGAGTGATGACGTATTGAGAATACAACATTTCATCACCACTTATGTATCCACTCTATTATAGAAGTTTTAAAAAGCGACTGAAACAAAGGTTTTCCATAGGTACTAGCATTTTGCTGGGAGCTTTATAACACCAACTGCGATCATCAAACTGTCTGTGAATCATGACTATAACTGCAATCGCCATTTAGCCCTATTATCGCGATTTATTTTCAACAACAGAAGTCTACAGGCTATCCAAAAACATGGGTAAAATACAAATTTTTAGGTCTAACAGCTTAAAATAACATATTTGGATTTTAGTTAATGTTATTTATTGAAAAAAATATAATGTATGAAACCTGATTTATAATATAAAATCTTTTCAATGATATCCCGCATGAAGAGGTGGGACCTTAATCAGTGTTTATGCTCTTTCACATTTTAAAACTTCCTATAATTTTAATTTTTAATCGGAATGAAAAAGTTTTGATTACGCTTAGTAGAAAGAGAAACAATTAGAGGTATGCGTGCTATAACTATTGCAATAGACCGTGTTACAACACGCATACACCTATTACAACAATCATGATTAGGAGGGACTTTTTAGAGAAGAATAGCAAATACAGACATCTACTTACATATTTCACACTAGATAAAACTAGTATATGGTAAGAAGGATTTTATTAACCAACGTGGCCATCTAAGAGATCTATGTTAATTCGAATGTTCGTCTAAATTTAGTAAGTGATAAATTAAAAACTAGTTATTGGATTTAGTGTGCGTAAAGATAAAGAATATCTAATCTGTTTGATAAGCGAACAGAAGTGGCCACTTCGTGACCGGTCGTGCTAACTTGCTGCCCTTGACATATCGACTCATAGAAAGTGTAAAGCATCAAACTCAACTGTTTGGTGTTCGCGATATTGTTCGTAAGCTGGTAGTATGTTGCATGATCATAAGGAATGTTGGCTAATTCATTTTTGGGTCATGTTAGTCATTTCAGATGCAACTTAATACCTCCTATATATTTTGATATTATTTATACTTGTATGCATTTTGTCACACCTAACTTCATTACGCCGTGTATCTTACAAAGTATCTTATTCTCTAAAATTAACTTACGTTCTTTACAAAAGAAATATTGTAAATAAGTTATTGATATTTAATGTATCCAACATTTCTATAATTAAACTATATTATTGTAGATTAGATTCGGAAAGATCTAAACGTACTCATATGTGGCACGATTCAAACCTTTCCAGACTTCGTACTATTGAAAACCTATTGATGGAAAACCAAAAAACGTTTAATTAAAATTAGGACCATAATTCTTATGATTAGTAGGCGCATGCTACGGACCAGCGAAGCAGTAATATATACATAAATATCGGTACAAATTGCTATATCTATAGATATAATCGCGGAATTAGTAAGCTTTACCTTGTTCGATTGACTCGTTCAATATGCTTTAAAACCTACAATCTATACTTGCCTTGTCCTATATTTCTCTCTAATATCAAGCAATTACGGTTGTATGAAAATTTGATAATACCTCCTCATTGGTTTAGTAGCTGCAAGGTTTATTAAAACTGATTCAAGATCTACTAAATTTATCTGACCATCTTATTTGAATACGTTTAAGATCACGAATAATTTTAAGATCTTATAAAGCTTACTTTCTTACTTACTTTCTTTATAAAAGTTATCATCATCATCTCAGCTTATATATGTCTCACTATTGGGCTTCAGCCTCCTACATAATGGCAGGGAAATTAACCTACTATACCGCGCTAGTCAGACGTGTTGGTATAGGGTTTCATTTCGAGTTTTCTTTCTCTCAAATAAAAGTTATAATTTACTATTATTTTCTTTACAAATTTGCTTTTCTTCTTAAAAGTTTTAAATAAGCATTTTAATTAAAAAAAGTTTTTGGTATTTTTATTGTATTTTTTTTTGTAGAGTGAATCTACGCAACAATAATTAAGAAATTCGATTCGTTATTATCAGGTTTAATATAATGCTAATGAGGTATTAAAACTTAAACCCAATAGCTGAATAGTATATGCAATGCCGACCAACACGTTGTAGTATAGGCCGAACAACTCTAAGTAACAAGAAATGCCTTTACAAGCCAATGTCACGTCTCTTACGATGCTGTTTACCTCTTTATATTGGTTATTAGGGTAACAACTTTAACTTCTAACTACTGTTAAAGCAGCGTCCCAGACGTTACCAATAACCTTAACCTTATTTAGTTTATTATAAATTTTATGTATTATGTTGTTTAGTTTATTATGTATGTAATTTATTTTAAACTTGAACGAATTTAGAGAGAATAACTTTTTGTTTCAAAAAAGAAATAATAATTCAGACAATTTGCATCTTTTGCAGTATTTAAGGCCCACTTAAGGAGGATTTCTGATTTCTTTAATATATGATTTTACGTCTTTATAGTATTTTAATTGTAATAAGCTTATTTTTTCCATGTGGTGATGGAATAAGAATACAATTCACCATCCCATATCTTACCCATGGGTGACCGTAAAAGACGACTAAGGGATATAAAACGCATATATAACATCTTTGCAAGAGAAGGAAAACTCGAAACAAAACTCTTACCAACACGTCTGACCAGCATGGTCAGACGTGTTGGTAAGGTTTGGTAAGGTCAATGTAGGTCAATTTCCCTCCTATTATGGAGTAGGCTCGAGCCCAACAGTGGAACATATATGCGCTGAGATGATGATAATGATGATGAAGCTTAATTTATTTACCGCTCATTATACACATATCCTCCCTAATCATCGCTATATATTGAACACATATTACTAGTTACATCTAAAAATAAATAATAAAATATCAATGTGTAATAACCTAATAACTTTCTTTAAGAATAATATAAATTTGTTTTACTTACATCACTACCAAAGTAAATACGTATTATGTCGCTGTAATTTGTATTTTGCTTAGTTATATGTAATACGATTATAAAATTATTTGTTTAAGCGGTGAAAGTCTGTGACACATATGATACCTAAACGTTAATAATGCGTTCCACGCATTAATTAAAGTTTGGAAATTTAATAATACGGTCAATAGCCCTATTATAGAAATATTATTAGTGTATACTATAGAAATTCAGCGTATATGTTTCAGATTTATGCTATTTATTAATTGAGATTGATGCACAATCGATTGAGCAAACGTATTCGAGATTTTTTAGTGTTTAAATAATAAAATTATTATGTAATGTGCAGTAATGAAGTATGGAGATGCATAAAATCAACACTGCTAAAAATATTTAGCTTTTTCGGTACCTTTAGTGACATTTAATTTGTGTCATCGTTTTTAACGTTGAGTACAATAATAATAATAATATATATTTATCAGTCAAAGATAATAAAATGGTAGGTATAGAAATATTTATTCCCAATTTATTTATAAAATATTCTCTACCTCTATCCTAACCTCGCACCTAAATGAATAAACAATTTATTAATCTGTAATAAATTGTTAAAATGTTAAGAGATTTAGTTAATTTGACTACTTGTCCTTCGGTGAATTTAAAATACAACATTTCCTTCAACAATTTTTATTTACACAACTTTACACTCTCACATACTCGTAGCATATATACCGACAACGATTTTGTTTTCATTTTGATTTACATGACTAGCGAAAGTTATTGCCTGTTAAATGCGCGGGTCTAAGTAAAGATTACATGTTTGCGGACACTAACACGATATGTTTTATACGTAATATGTACATAAAATTTCAAGATATTAAAACGAAGAAACTTAAATAGTATTTTCCGCATGGTGATAGTCACACCATGATCTTTCCCGTTGGTGATAGTAAAATATGTCTAAAGAAAGTAAGCAGATAAGGTCAATGCATGGACGAGGGTAAATGGATTAATTTTAACCCAGCTGATCGCTTATATGCTTCATCTATCTGAACAATTAATAAATCAGTAGACAGTGGTATACTTAATATACATATAATATACAGCATAAACCCATCTCCATCATTAAGTAACATTTACCACCGTTTACTTCCTAGAAACCATAACACGTTTCTAAACAATATAATATAATTAACAAAAAATAACTATAGGTATGTGTCAAGAATTTAGAATTCAAATTAAAATATTTTAATTTTCTCGAATATCGAACGGGCTATATTAACACGTGCGTGACAGCCTGATCGACTAGAATTCTATTATGGTCGTAAAATTTAGTTTGCAAATTTCTAACACGTTTCTACTCAAAATAAATTTTAGTCAATTATCTCATACTTCATAAATTTTAAATTGTAAGATCTATAAATATAATATAAATTGCGTGGTTAATAGATATATCGAAATTTGAATAGCATTTAAGATAGTAGAAATACATTAGTAGGAACTGCAATAACACAGACGTCGTGTATAACTTGTGGAACAATCGCAATTGTCGTAGTTACGTAACCGACGTTAGTGAGAAGTGTGTGATGGGCTTCAGCGAGATTCACACATAAAGAGCGAAAGTGAAGGTCAGCGCGGCCCGGGCGACTGTGGTAAAGCCTCATACACACTGTACAAGTTTCTGATATCAAAAACGGAACAATTCAATTCTATCAATTCTCCGCGTGGTGACAGAGACAGAATACAATTTACCTTCATTGCCTGTGGGTAAAGAACGACTTAGTCATATAAATAATTGCAAGAAGAGAAAGACACAATGAAAACCTATATACCCCACTCGTTTGATGCGCGGCAGATAATAGGTTCATTTTTGTCCCATTTGAAAGGTCGTGTCCCCAATAGCGGAACCAGAAGAAAAAGTATAAATCGCACACTATTCTAACATTGAATCTATTTCGGGATAAAAAAAATCTATTCAATTGTAATTAGTTTACCATTATTGTCCACAATTTTTGTATCTGATTTAAATTTATGACGTCAGATTTTTCACTTCAATTTTAAAGTTTCTCACTAAGATACACTTAGGGACACAACTTTGTACACGTTTTAAATTTTTGTAAAATTTTACGCCACACGAATGTTTATTTCATAAAAAACGTCAAAAGCTTAGCAGTGTAAATGAGTCTTTAGATGTGAGACTCGTGCCCGCCGACGCCATGTCATGTCACCAGCGTATTTTGAAACCCGTATATTAATATTAAACAGTGTTTGCTTAATTTTTACAACTTCATAAATTGTCATGTTATAGATAGTTGTTACAAAATGTTTAACGAAAAATATATTCAAGTTTGAAATTGACATTAGTAATCTTGAATATATAAGCTTAAAGTTGGTAGTTAAATTGATGTATGTAATAAAACATATATGTATATATTTCTTTCTATCTAAAAGAACTAATAACTGTATCTTGAAATTTTGTAACATTATATTTAATCTGCCTCTTACATCATTTAAAATCTCATTGTTCTTTTTAGTTCATGTACAGCCACGGGCCGGTATGAAGGAAGTTAGCCTTAGCCTATTACTATGCTATTTTGCTTATATTCTTAAATTTTGAATAACAGCCACGAAAAAGGCAGAAACATCATTTTGTATTTATTTCATCGCCAAAATAGGAAGATATATATACTTATTATTGTAAATAACAATATTGCCTAGATAAAGTAGCGATTGCGTAATAAGACGTCAGTATATCCTTAGCTAGTTCTTCGGGGCTAAAGTGCCAGGTACCCATTGACCTAACTAAGTTCACTGTTAGACATGAGAAGAAAATACTGTGAATACTATGTTTCACAGGAGGGTTGGTCACCGTAGTTTTATATAAGTTTCATAGGATAGTGCAACTGCTCTTTTTTTCTGTTCATTCCTCAGTAAGTTTTAGGATAGATAGTTAAGTATTGGTAACATACGAGTATTGTACTCTTAACCAGTAACCATAAATTCATCATCATCTCAGTTTATTTACTTCCCACTGTTAACTCGAGACTCCTCCACAATGGGAGGTTTATTGACTATACACACGTCTGATGTGATCGTCTGATCCTATAAAACTAATATTATTTCCAGATTTCCTTCCCTTGCAATGTTGTTAACTGCGTATTATAATCCTTTAGTAGCCTTTTAGGACATCCACGGGCAAGAAAAGTAGTGGCAAATTGTATTTTTACTACATCACCATACGGAAAGTAATTTTACGTAGACACCGTTTGTTAGTTTTCAATGAAACTTGCCTCATGAACATAATCGAGCGTAAATAGAACGCCGGCAAGTGTAATATTCTTCTCGACTCATCCGTTGAGCTGCGACCTAGATTTATTAACTGTACAAATGTATTGAATTTAATGTCGAAACCATTCGGTAATAGTACTTCTATTAGAGGATAAGTATATTAGTGGAAGTTCAAAAATACCGCTATTGATGATGTACTTACTTTATATGTAATACAAATGTGGTTTTAAAGGAAAAGACAGACAATGAAATAAAAATGGTTAACTAGGTAAAGAAAATTAATTAATACATTGATGATATTTTAAAAAAAAATCTATTATACCTAAATTTTTCTTCTAATTCTTATCAAAATGAATTGATGAGGTATCTTATTATTCTTATTAAATAATTTTAATATTTGCCGTTGATGTTATGACGACGTAAGAGAGCGAGTAGGTATGAAAGAGAGTATTGGTGTAAAGATGCGAAAGGGCATGCTCCGATGGTTCGGACATGTGGAAAGAATGCCGAACGAACGTCTGGTTAAGAAGATATACAATGCGAAAGTGGAAGGATGTAGGTACCGAGGGAGACCGAGACTAACCTACCTAGACCAGATCGGTCATGTACTGAAGGAAGGTGGAGTCAAGAGTCTCCGAAACCGGCGAGCGTGTATGAAGAGAATTATGAATGTTGAGGAAGCGAGTGAAGTATGCAGAGATAGAGTTCTCTGGCACTCTGTTCTCTCTGCCTACCCTGCAAGGGATATGGCGTGATGATATGTTTGTATGTTATGATAATTTATCTTTATGTCGTTGGTACATATCATCATTCTCTTACTCTTATCCTAATTACTTGGGGTCGATACAATATGTACTCTTCTTTTACAGTACATTATTGTAAAAGCTATTGGCAATGGTTTTATGACCGGCCGCCTGCCAGACGTCAAACCTCTTTGGGAATGTAATTGTTGACCAAACGGCATCAGATGGAGGAGGCCTAGGTCGTTATAAGGCTCTTAGTCGTCTTTTACGAGATCCAATAAATCTACCTCTATCTATCGAACAAAGTAGGAGTTAGTAGTATTCATAGGCGCTACCACACAGCAATCGTTGGTACATAAGATATGTAAAAAATGTGATTGCTTATTTTTACATAGTCTGATATATGGTTTTTAAAAATATTTGTGCTTATATATTATTTACAAATTCTATACTTGTCCCACTAAAATCGATATATTTTAAGTACCCTAAGTAGACTTTAAAGTACTAGGGGTAGGGTTAAAGTACTAGACTTTAACCCTACCCCTAGTACTTTAAAGTCTATATCTGTCTGTCCATCAACCCCATAAGTTCTAATCATTTATGTTGTGCCTCTATATGAAAATTAATAATAAATAAATGAAACTTTGAGTAATTTTATCGTTTCATCCTCGTAACAATTGTAAAATATCATTCATGGAATTAGACTACATATCTGCTTTATAATATGGAAATGCAAATCGCAGAACATGTCACGATATGAGTATTCAAACCAACCATCAAATCGAATTAAATTAAAATCACACATTCTAGGATCTTTCAAGATGACTGTTATTTTACAAATTCGTACTTTCTCTGTCTAAACAATCTCTAGTATCGCTTACCGCATATCAATTATGTGAATAATCGATAGACCAAATGAAACGAATATGAAATTCATTTACTAAAACATTTTAGGTGAATTAAAATCAATACGAAGCTTCAGCCGATCTTCTTGGTAAATTCTATTTACTACTTTGACTTGAATATATATTTATAATAATATAATCTTTGACTTAATATCAAAAGGTTACATATTTACATCCTAAATGACACGTACAGACATGTTTCTGAGACAAGGAAAACCACTTACGTTCAACTTATTTATATAACTGAATATACAATAAGATTTAGGCGGTTTGTATTAGCACATTGAAGACGTTGCGAATGTAGCTACATATATAATATATGTATATAGTATCCTTAATAAATATTTAATGCCCAATTACATATGCTACTTCAGTAATGCTAAAAATGCTGTTTCTTTTAAAAGACAATTTTGAACAAGTCTACTCGATGACAATTATGTCCTATGCCGAAATAGAGATATAAAATTTACAATACATGTCTTTTAATTTCAAATACTTATAACTGCATTCGTATTACTAAGTAAGTAAATGAAATTAACAGTGGAGAGACAATTACAAAGTCAACTGGACAATAGAATCATGCTCAAACCTCAAAACAATGGATCTGGTACAACACACACTACGGTTATAATAATAAAACAACATAATTTAGACAATGTGAGTATAAATTACGATACCTGACTATCTATTTTAAATCTGCCATATGATCATATCTCATGTGTATATAAGTATTAAGGCTTCCTTTTTTTGGCGGTGGGCTACGGTGTGGTTACACCACGCTAATCCGTCCGGGGCGACGAAGAAGCGGCGTGCGACCCCGTAGACCCGCCCAACAACGTACCTATCTATGCCGTGCGAGTGGGCCATCGGAACCCAGTAAGTATTAAGGTTTGGGCGAACAATTAACTTAATAATCATGTGTGAAAGTGCAAACCATATTGCTCGCATTGTAGATATTTCTGGCATATTTTACGCTTTTAGTACTTAAAGTATACCACGTTATTAAGTATGTTGATAGTTTGGGATTCATTTGAATTTGTATTAATTTTAGATATCTTAATAGACAAGCAATATCTATATAGCATCAATAAACTGTACCATTTGATTAGAGGGGTGACAAGTAGACAAGAAAAAGAAGATATAAAAAAAAAGATATATAAGTATAGACAGAATGTAATTTTTAATATTTAGCTGTTTGTTGTGTTAAACAAAATTGAGTAGTACTGAGATGCACTTCTCCTGTATAATTAATACTGATATTAATTTCGATAAAATAATAACAGAAGATAGTATAAGTGAAAGAGTGAAAATACATTTACTTCTTAGTTCAATTCTATTGCTATATCGCCATTTTAACTAATTTGATGAAAAGATTGCAAGTAAATGATAAAATCTTACCAAACCATTCCTTATCAGATTAAATATATATTACAAATAATAAAATAATTATCTTAGTATCCCTGAATTAAAATAATTAATTAAACAGCAATTCTGGCTTTAAATTGACCCTATATACTGACAGGTCATGGTTAACTGAAAAACGAGACAATTGATATATTTATCTACATATCATTAATTAAATCTTATCTGATAATTAAGAACAATGACTTATAATTAATTCGCAGTGGGTGTTTCGGGGTCTAGGTTATCTGTAGGCTTTGTTGAGGCGTTGATGAGTCAAAAATTTCGTTAAAGAATAATTAAATGCGTTATTGTATTCTAGGAGTATAATAAGCTATAATTTACAGTTTTTTGTTCCACTATCCCTGTATTATATACTTTTCCTATCATTTCTATCTATATTTAATCATTAATTTTGCGTAACATTATATAGATCAATATGTTTTAAACTATGGTGCACGACTCTTAAGTGAATCTAATACTTATACGCTGGGCTACTAGCAAAAAAAAGTTTTAATTGTCTTTACGTCTACCTAAATACATTTTAACTTAGTATTTAACTATAATAAAAAAAAAACAATGGAAATGATGTATATTACTTACTTAATTTTTATAATCAATATATTTAAAAAAAAAGGAATTTATAAATGTTGTCTTTGAAATTGTCCTCTAATTTTGTTTATGGCTTTAGAGAATCGCTAGAATGCTTAGCCACTTAGTGTTGTGTAATCAAAAAGATTATATAGCACTACACTCTAGATTAAACACAGATTTTTTAAGTGTGATAAATCTGTGAATTTTTTGATAAAGTCTAGATATGACATGTATCATCTTTGAGTAAATTGCAATATCAACTATAGTATAAAATATGTAGGCTTTAAATATATTAAGTATGAAATATTCGTGTGATGACGTTTGTTCACGCTAATATCCTAAACAGCTTATCTGATTGAAATAAAGTTTTGTGAATATGTCTTGCTTGATTTAAATGGATAGATGGGACAGTCTTTTCTCAATAAAAGGTGAAGCAAAAGTTACTTTTAAGGCGAAAAATACGATAAAGAAAACGTTATCTATCTTCTTGGCCAGGAGCTCGATGTTATATATAATTCTAAATTCAAAACTATAAGCAGAGCTTTATGCGATGCAAACCAGCACTTGATTAACGATTAAAATGTAACAGACATAACTCTAACACGACGTAAACAACAATCGTCACGTTTATTCACTTTCTTTTTCACACATACTCCGACGTATCGAAAATCTGTTAGCGAGGAGAAATTCCCATTCTAATTTGTATTCAATAACAATACGTTTAAACGAATTTTGCATCATCTACGATGTATTACGTTTGTTTTGATAGTGAAAGTATTACCTAATTAGGAAATGATGGTTTATACGATATTGTCGAATTTATTATCTACAAATTCTTTGTATACAAAGAAAGCGCTATGTCGCTTTTCGTCCTAGCAATCTCTATTATAAGTTGTACAATTAATTGCTGCTATTATATAAATGATTAAATGCACGTTACACATAATTTTATTGTTGCGTAAATAGATAATAACGTGTTCAGTTTTTAATTTCATAACATTTGCTATTAAATTTAATGTTGGTAAAGTGTGTGAAATTT
This sequence comes from Lymantria monacha, assembly GCA_905163515.2. Taxonomy (NCBI): domain Eukaryota; kingdom Metazoa; phylum Arthropoda; class Insecta; order Lepidoptera; family Erebidae; genus Lymantria; species Lymantria monacha. The sequence continues at coordinate 34,913,153 of LR991081.1, forward strand.
TCAAAAAAAAAAATCCGTTTAGAAATATGTTATGTTCGGTCAGTTTTATTTTAATAAAGTATGAAAATTAATGCAATTATTACATGGAGCGTTTGCCTTCGCAATATTTCATGTGTTGCGTGCTTATTGAAATTTGATCAATTAAAAAGACCAGTTAATAAGTTAATTTTTATGGCACTTTCTATTTAGTCGCGCAATCAATGTACGTATTAAAGTTATGTTTTAAAATACCAATTAGTTCGCGAGTACAAAGCTTTACTTTCGGAGAAGTGGCAACATAGGCAACGAACGTTATCTCTATTACACTTAGACAACAGGACAAACTTAAGAGTGACAATAAAAATATTATTGTCCATTTTCTTATTAATTTTATTGAATCAATATCTACGATTATAAGACATTGAAGGCACACAAAACTTTAAGTTCCACACAAATCAAGGTCAACGATCGACCCTTTGACTGTAAATCCAGTTGCTGCAAGCGGATGCAATACATCGTGAAGTATATTAATAAATAATATTATCTGATTTTCTGAACTTACTTTTTCTGCGCAAACTAATGTTGAATTAATATTATTATATAACACATATATTGAAATACAGTATAGGTTTCATGTTTGAAAAAATACCTTATTTTAATCAATTTTACCTATAGGATTGTCACTTGATATAACAACAACAACGAGCAGCAAACATTTCAAAATAAAGATAATTATATTCAATTCACGTAAATGTTAAGCGAAAAATTGTGATTACGTTATTCACGGCGACGCTGCGTCGGTGACGGTCGAATCTATCAATTATCTAAAACATTCCCAGAATTTAGACCTATCGTTCAAGGATAATATTAAAATACATTCGCTTATTCAAATGTAAGTAGTATTGAGGCCATTCCAACGACAAAATCAATCTGCAGTTATAACTTTTAATTAAATAACACGTCTTTGTGAATTACAACGTTGACAGGACAACTATAGTTATATTCAAAATATAAACTATAAAAATAGTAAATTGCTAACAGGATATTTTCGAATTTTGAATGTAACTTAATTGGAAGTTATAAGCTACGGTAAGATGCGAATTAGTAGAAATTAAAATAAATTTCTACTTTATGTGAAACTCAATGTTTTAATGCTTATATGAATAATATTCTTGTACATATATATATATATATATATATATAGATTTTATCTATAGTACGCTTGGGTTATTTTTTTATTTCTAATCAAAACTTCGTAGTGATTAGATAAGTTAATATATGTCGACGGTATACCACACTGTCACTTAGCACATTATGTCGTAATTGTAGAGAGCTGACAATAAACACAGTTCTATCATATATTATATCGTATAAGAATCTTTAGCGTTACTTATCTCAAGCTATTGCGGCATGTGTGTCATCTCTTAGAAATTTTTATGTCATAGACAACACAATACTGTTTTGCCCTGTATACTGACTTTTTCTTTTTACTTTATTTGCAGATATTTTTATAACGACGGTTATGGAGGTAAATATAGCTTTTACTGATGGTTCAATCTATCTAGTTTAAATCCATAGGCAAGAAAAAATGTTATTTAATTACCATCATAAAATGTTGGCAAACTAAAATGGGTACTATTTTAGATGCAAAATTCTAATAATGTTACTAACATGCTAGCACCCTGTAACATGGTAAATACACATGCATAAAAATTGAGTTTTCAGGCGAAAAAGCGTAAGACTAGAACAAAAACAATAAAGATTTGTTGGTGATGGTATTTTTCCAATTTTTTTATTTTAAAAAACAATTTAAGTTTTAGTTTTATTGTGCTTTTATATAGGTATATTTTAGCGGTTCTGTGAGCTATTTAGGTATTGAAACTTATCCAACATTATCGGAATAAATCACGAAAGCGAGGGAACAGTAGTTGATATCGAAGCTACCCGTCTGCGGTGGACCTCCGTAGAATAGGGCGCCGCTAACTTTAGAAGACTATTATTATGTAATACTAACTAAGTACTACTTTTTTAGTATTTTGATTGCTATAAATTAAATTATTTATATTCTGAATTATTTTGAATTGTTATGTACAAATTTAGTTTGGTAATGAGACTGAGAGTATGGAGCGCAGCGCAGGGAGACAATATGCGCACAAACTTGTGCATATTTTAAAAGCAATGTTTCGCAGCCTTCATTGAGAAATATGCGCCCTCGTTCGTGATGTCAGTCAGCTGTCGTTGAGCAATGAAAACCTGATTTCCACACGAGAAATTAAATCGATTTTTTATCATATCGATCAACGAGTCCTTGCCACACTAAAACGCTGAAAGACTATAAGGTGGCTGTCCAGCGATTATTACTTCACCGATTATTCACAAATTAATCGTAACTCCTTATAAGGTTATCACAGAAATCCTGAACGGAAAAAGATTTATAAACATGCGCATCACAATAACCGGCTTGAACTCTAGAAAGTGTGGAAGGTTACAGTAAAAAATGCAATGTAAATATAGTACTAAAAAATTAAGAAATACGTGATTAGTTGTGTTGGTTTTGTACTATAACAATCCCACTGGTGTGTGTTTGTGTGTGTGTGTGTGTGTGTGTGTGTGTGTGTGTGTGGGGTAGTTGGTATGTGGTAGGTACTCACAATGCTAACGTCGCGAACATGTTGGAGTATCGGCGATGTGTTGGGTGCGCGTGGCGGATTGCGGCGCGCCTGCCCGGCTCGCTCGGGCTGTTGGCTGCAACAGAGACGTCACGTCAGCACACGCGCCTTTCCCAAGCGACACACAGTTGCGACAGTGAAGCTCAACGAGGAAGCTGCATCTTATATTTAAATGCTAATGTCAAAGAGCGCTTAAATGCCAATAGCGGCGACCTTTTGGTTTGGAGGCGGTTTGCGCAAGTGAGAATCGCCGGTGATCGTGTGAGAAAGGCGAGTGCGGAGAAAGGTGGGGCGGGACGCACCGGGTGGGGGATGGTGGGTGACACCGCTGGCGACGCGCTGCCGTACGGCGACTAACCTCGCCGCGGCGTGCGCACCTCTTACTTATAGCCGTGCGCCCACCACCGCAGCCACTGGCAGGCCGCGACCCGGCTTACCCTCGACTTACCACGCGCCGCCCTTCGAACCCTCATCACTGCCCCTAAATTTACATATCATCACGTCCACCGCATTTTCCAATAACTAACTTCTGCTCTACTACCAGAATAATCTTAGCGTATTGCATAGCAATCATGAATAAATGACGACACAGTCGCAGATCATAGTCGTATCTATTGTAAAAGCTATGTGTAAGCTTTAATTATATTCAGTAGTGTTGGCGTCAGGCAAGCTATTCATCCTAATACTTAGTAAAATCCTTATAGCTTATAGACTCTTCCACTCACTCTTGTAAAAGGAAACTTTACTGAATCTACGAAGCTGTACTGTTCTGTATGTAAATTGTGATAGAAGTAAGAGTATATAATGACTAAAACATATACTTTGATGCAATGACTAGTAACCGCTACGTCGTTTACTCTAAAATAATATCAATTATATAGTTTTCTATAATTCCAATTCAAATTTCATTCCAAACCCTACAAAATAATTTTTATTGATATGATTGAGAATTATTTCCTGCATAATCTGATAATTATCTGATTTAAGGACTAATCAAATTATATTAGTTTTCTAGCGTAACCAGATTTCATATAATATATATTTTTAACAACTCCTTAAATCAAAGCAACAACTAAATGTCAGAATAATTGTGAGTACCGACTTTTTATATGAAATGTTATCAGTATTTCGCAAGTTTTTAACGTGAACCTTTTTAGATAAATTAAAGATTATAGATAAACAAAGATACGTGCACTCAAGAGATCAGGACCAGAGGACCAGAGAATGGTTTTGACCTAACCTAAGACCTCTGTGGGGTTAATTTTATTGCTAATAAGCAATCCATGCTCTTTCATAGCGCTTACTTTTAATTTTAATATGGCATAAGAATATGTATGATACGAATATTACACATACGAACGCTACAAAAGACTTCAACGCGCACTAAAAAAACATGAGCGAAATATTCAGAAATTGAAAACTTTTCAAAATACTTAACCATGATTCATTGAGTACTTATTTGTACAAAATACAATAGAGGTTGAATGTATGTAAATATTGTTATACAGCACAGTAGTTAGATAATCCTAATCTATCGAAATAAAAATATGTGATTGTATGTTATATAATGTCACGGAAGCTTGTGACCTCATAAACTACCACAAACTATTATATACACCTTAAAAATTATAACCTCAAATGCCTATAAAGGTTGATTTCATCGCTTGTACATATTTAATTACCCAATATAATAACATAAGAAAATGCAACCTCTACATAGCTGTCAAAAATTGAACCAAATTAGAATAGAAAAAGGGGCTGATGATAGTAAGTAGGCTACATAGACTACTTGCTGATGACAGTAAGTAGGCTACATAGACTACTCTTATTGTTTCTTTTTTGATATATTGTATTGAAATTAATTTTAATAATACATTTTAAGTGGTAATAACAACTTTGTAACTTTTATATTCTTTTTAACAAGCAAAATGCCACCATAAATAGTAAATCATCGAATCTCGGCAGACCTTGCAAATTTCACGGATAGAAATTATACTCAGAAAAATCCATTGGGAATAGGTATTAGAATGATTTCCCCTACGTAGAAGTAATAACTACGATACCGGTACTGATTAGTGAATGGTTCACAAGTGGATTTAGAATAATTGCTTATGTTATTTTCTCTGCTTGGTTCCCTATAGTCACCTCATGTGATACCGACAGTACAGAATAGGATTTTGACACAAATATTCTTAGTCTATCTTCGATTCACTGTTCGCTAATTACTCGGTTAATTAAGGCTGGTACTGTTGTACCAGCCTTAATTATGGCTGCGCAGATGGTGTGGTGGTAAAGATACCGAGTGCCAGTATCGTGGCTGTGACTATACCAACCATATATTGTCCCAAAAAAGTGCCAGCGTCGTGGGTTCGATTCCTATACTTTGTGCAATCCATAAATAGTTATTTAAATTTTTGTGTGTTTGTCCGTGAAATTGAATGTTTATAATCCCCACAATACCAGGACTATTTCCTCAATACATGGTGTTGCCTTTATAAAAACAAATCAGTGCCGTTTATAAATAGATTTTAGTTGGGTACTACAAATAATAAAATCATATTCGAATGTTTTAATTACTTGTAATATCTCGTTTGTGTAATAAACATGTCACAATTAAGACTGTGAGCAAAGTGCAAGAAAGAAGTAACCAATACGATTTTCGAAGAATTTAAAATTTAAAAACCTTCATTGAGTGGGTTGTCTTAATAGAAACTTGAAGTAAACCATTCTATAATAGATTTATTATTTATTTTCTTCACCATCATCTAATTGTTTATGCACTAAGGATAACCTTAATAGGTCAAATATAACTAGTTAATTGTCCAAATGAATTTGTATATGATTTTATTTCAAGTTTTTATTCTCATGGATGGTACTCGAAATGGTAACCCGTCGGGCTGGCCACAGATGTCAAGGAAGCGGTATCAGTGGCCGGTACAACGGCGATGGGGAGGGAATACGGTGGGTTATAGGGCCGCGCGGTGCCCTTCCATCGCCCCAAATGGAACGGACGGCGTGCGTCCAGACCATTACCTATCAAAATGAAAATCATTCTCTTGCAGTCATGTTATGTGCATACGTTGCTTTTAGTCGTCTTCTACCGTCCCCCACATAAGAGGGGTGGTGACACTTTGAATTCTTTCTCCCTCATAATATAGCAACACAGAAATATTTTATAATTTATTTCAAGCTCAAATTAATTAAATTTTACAAATAATGAAATGTCTAGGAGATTATTACATGTAACGGTTCTGACCTTTAATTTGAAATAACACAGCATTTAGTTATTACATCCTTAGTATGAGCTGTACTTACACGCCGCCAGAATAGACGTAGCTACTCAACTAGAATGGACGTGTTTGTTTAGTTTAATCATTTTTCTTACTTATAAATATGTAAATGCGAATATTGAGATGGATGTGCTGTGATTGGAATGCATAAGTTGACTTTATTAGGCGAAGTTTGAAAGTTATGTCAGTATCTGAAAAGTTAAAGCGAGCGCCTGTCGTGGACAGACATTTAAGAGACAGGATGGTAGTAATTTTGTTAACAAAGATTGTTGGAATTTGGGTCTGATAATACATGATACAAATGTTTTTAAACCGCATTGCACCAATCCTATAAGGATTATACGGCACGGGGATATAATTCTTGTAATGTGGGGAAGATTACAAATATAAACAAATTGCAGCTGGAATTGAACTATAATTTATCGATTACATAAAGTGGCTATCGAATCCATGGTGCTAGAATGGTACTTCGGTATCTAAACCACTACGGTATTTAAGTTAGATTAGATATCTAACTGAGCAAAACCTGACAAGGATATAATGAAAGTAATCACATAACAACAGCTGTTAAGAGAACTATAATCATATTTATAATTTATAATAAATGTGTAAGATATTATTATCATTATCGTCTAAGTCCATATGCGCTCCACTTTAGGACACGAGCCTCCTCTACAACGGCAGAAAAAATGGTCTAATCTATGTCTAATAGATGGATTTCTACAGATTTCCTACAGTTTCTACAGATTTTTAGGGTTCCGTACCTCAAAAGAAAAGAACGGTACCCTTGTAGGATATCTTTGTTGACCGTTCGTCCGTCTGTCCGTCTGTCTGTCTGTCAAGACCCTTTTTCTCAGGAACGCGTGGAGGTATCAAGCTGAAATTTATATCAAATACTCAAATCTACTGTCTCTTAAAGCTGTGAAAAAATTAAACTTCTAAGCCAATGCAATTAAAAGATATAGGCGTTTATGGCGCAAATTACCGCAAATTTTCGACACTCGCAAGGGAATCAAAACCTACAGGGTACTTCCCGTGAACTCAGAATCTTGAAATTTGGTACAATGCAACGTCTTATAGCACAGATAAACGAAAATTGCGAAAACCGTGTATTTTAATTACATCATATAATAAAAATATTTTTAATAATTTTAAACTTACTACCCATTTCCTCATGAACGCGTAGAGGTATTAAATTGAAATTCATATCAAATACTCAGATCTATAAGACCTTTAAGCTGTAACAAAATCAAACTTATATGTCAGCGCAATTAAAATAAACAGCAATTTAAGCCGCATATTTTCAAACACGCAACTACTCGCAAGGGAATCAAAACCTAAAGGGTACTTCCAGTCGACCTAGAATCTTGAAATTTGGCATAAAACAACGATTTATAGCATATATAAATATATATATAAAGGGAAAAATTCGAAAACCTTAAATTTTTAGTTACATCACATTTTTTTAGTTTTAGGGAATCCTTCGTGCGCGAGTACAACTCGCACTTGGCCGATTTTTCGAGTTATGCAAGACGAACGAGAGAATTGTTTGAATATTATCTGGATACTAGGTGAGGCAAGAGACCTTTTAAATTATATCCTTACTCCGTCACCACTTGAGAGAACTAATACATAATATATTAAAATATTTAGTTTGATTATTAAGCGGCGGTTTGGTCACACCCCGCTAAATCCATTCGGGGCGGCAGATGAAGCGGCCCACGACTCTGTAGTGTAGTCCCGCCCTGCAATGTACCTCTCCAAGCCATGTGAGTTGGCCACAGGAACCCATTCTTTGTTGTCAGTGGCTTGAATGGTTTTACCGACGAGATAAAGTACTAGCAGTAGTAATATCAGTTATTGCCAAGAACACATTACAAAACAAAGCTGTGATCAGGCACTTGACTGACTGTAAAATGCCTCAGGGTATTCTACTACTCTTTCTCATTTATTAATTTTATATATAATATTTGTTAGAGATATTTGTTAGAAATATATATTTACTTTATAGTCATTATTGTCCATATTTTTTGTTATAACTAAAGGAGCAATCACTTCGTTGGAACATCGCCTACGACTAGGTGCTACACGTTATTATTCCTCACACTGTTGTCGTAACATGTGACGTTTATCTTTACGAAGACATTTAAGTCAAAGATGGTGATTTGGACGAGATATGACCATCAAGAAATCAAAGCATCTACAGATTGCCTATCGAGGCACCAGAGGTGATGATTTGTCGTGTTTATGCGAGTGTTACACATCTGAAATAAGACTAATTTTACGAATTTTATCACGTTTATTTTTTAATTTCACGGGTGGACGCTGAAAAGTATTCGAAATCTCGGTTAAATAAAAATCAAGTACAATTATAATTAATATTAAAAAAAAAAACAATTTTATTTTAAATTTCATTTGAATGTTGACACCTTATGGATGAATTGTGTAAACGAGGATATGTGTATGAAAGTTGTGAATGCAGATATGACGGCTGATAGAAGATTGTGGAAGGCAAGAACGTGTTGTGCCGACCGCACTTAGTGTGGGATGAGGGCAGGCAAATGATGATTTGAATGTTGACACCTAATCATAGCTCAAGTCGGGCCAGGCATTTAATATGAAATCAAAGAAAGATTGTAAAATAAGGATAGTCAACAACTATATATGCTAGGTTGAAGGTCGTTTGAAAGTGTTATGGTAAATTATGTCTAATCAACGCGGAAATCAAACCCGTATGACTATTACACCAAATAACCAGTTAATTATGTATATAATTTTATCAAATATATTATAATTAACAGAAATTTATGTAAACATTAGACTGTGAATCATTTAATACCTATCAATGTTGATTTTCTAAAGGTGTAACTTTGTCCCTCTTAAAACGAGTTTTAATGAGATTATACATTATACGCTAATATACATGCAAACACAAAAAGCCACTGTTTTCCGCATGTAAAGTACGATACGTACGAGTAGATACGGCCCTGATATAATTTCCATGAACGGCCGTTGTACTGATTAAGTCTACTGCTAAATGATCTGCCATATTTACTACAAGTCAAAGCTTTCTCCGTGTGGAGACAGTATAAAAATATAACGTGTCACTTTCTTGTGGGGTCTCAAAAATACCTGAACTTAGGGTCAGGGCTGTCTTAATCTACGCCGGAGCCCCTGGTCACAAAAATTTTGGGGTCTGTGGGTAAATAAAACAAACTAATATTAAACAAAAATCTACTATATAATGCTGTGTGGTAGCGGCTATGAATACTACCAATCTTTACTTTGCTCTTAGATGTTGTAAAAGATGACTAAGAACTTATATATCGCCCCCTTTTTTTTGGCGGCAGGCTATGGTACATCAAACCCCGCTAATCCGTCCGGGGCGACAGGAAAAGCTTTATATCGCCCTGTGCCAATTTTATTTGATGTCATCTGTTCAACAGTTATATTGCCAAGTAAGGTTGACGTCAGGTAGACGATCGGTCATTAAACTACTGCCAATAACTTTTGCAATATGTACGATGGAAGAGGAGTACATATTGTGTCAACCCCAAGTAATTGGGATAAGAGTAGTATAATGAGGATTTATAGTATAAGCGAATCTCACAGAGTTTTGGGCCCCTCGTCAGATACTGGCTGATAGAATTGATGTGGTGATTTATTTTTAATTTCATCAGCTTAGTTCCATTAGTTTCCTCTTACGATATTTACGGGATAGCTAAGATATTTGGTTACTACACATCAGTGTATATATTATCTATTCCTATAGTACCTACAAAATATATAGTATATATATTCCTACAAACATCAGTTTGTAGGAATATATTTAAGATTAACCAATAGCTATAAAAGTTGGTACATCTACTAAATAAACATTCATTTTAATATACGAGTATTTGAAATATACATATGTGCGTTTATGCCATATTGATAGATCTTCAGATATGTCAATAGTTTTGCGTTCAGTTTCTCTTTGTACTATGAATCATAATTATGTCAAGACCTCTATATTTATAATCAATGTCATTTAGAGTGTAGTGGATCTAGAACACATCCTTTACAGATTTAAAGTGATCTAATTGAATGTATGAGTGTGTGATGTGTTCATCAGGATTAATCACTTTCCGTGTAGTGACGGAGTAAGAATACTATTCACCACCCTATATCTTACCAGTGGGTGATCGTACGAGACGACTAAGGGATATAAAACACATATAACATTAATGCAAAAGAGAGAAAACTCTGAACAAAATCCTATACCAACACGTCCAGACCAGCGTGGTATAGTAGGTTAATTTCCCTCCCATTACGGAGGAGGCCCAAGCCCAACAGTGGAACATATATGGCCTGTGATGATGATGATGAATCACTATTCGTTATGATACATTTTTGAAAATTGAACTATGTGAATTTTGAAAGTATTTCATTGTATTGTATATTGTATGCAAGTCATATTAGTTCATCCCTACTTTCTTGCTTGATATTGTCACAATATAATCAACAGACGTGATATTTAGATTAAAAATCGTAGGACCACGCTGTCGATAGTTTTCTGCCTACAGCTGAAAGTCGGTCCACCGCGTGTAGTACCACACTCTCGCAGAAAATAGTCGTCTTAGTAATGGTAATGTGCTATTGCACTTCATTCGGTAAGCGGGACAGCCGAAAGCTTAACTGGGTGGGTTTGAATTGGTAGATAACGGCCAGGCCTTGGTATTGCAGTAGTCCTTGGGCGGTAGTAACACTTATCATCAGGCAATAAAAAAAAAAACATCTATTCAAAAGAAGGAAAACTGGACATAAAACTCTATGCCTACTTGATTAACCAGCTTGGTACGAGTATAAAGAGTTCAATTTACATCTCACTCTAGGGACCCGAGCTCATTACTGGAACGAATATGGGCTGAGAAGAACAATAAATAGTTCGATCACAAAAGAAATTCCATATTTTCATATTAAATAATAATATTTGTGGGTTACCTGTCGGTGTTAGGTAGGCTAGTTAGGCAGAAAATGAAGTAGAAGAGATACACTGAGAAATAGTTTATTACGGATAGCACAATAGTTCACACACAACAGATAGACACATAAAATAATAAAGAAGGAGTGAATGAGTGATAGTTCTAAGAGGTGAGGTACAGAAAACAGTTCTAGGTAGTAAAGCACAGAAAACAGCTGATAGGTACGTGCAAGCGCGATCTTATTTGTAAGCGTTCTCAAAGCAAGCGACACAAGTTACTATGGCAAATGCTCCGTATCGACTGGTGCCCGGTACCGCCGAACGCATAGATCATACGATCGGTCGTCGGGTAAACAAGATACCGTCATTTCTGCGCGTACACACTGCTATTTAAGTTTGCGGTTTGTATTATATTTTAATGTTGTAAATAATATTATATGTTTTTGTTTTGTAGTAATGTATAGTAATGATGTGTGTTGAAGAATGTAAATATATATATATATATATATATATATATATATATATATATATATATATATATAATAGAGATAGATAATGTAAATAATGTGGATGTAATTTAAATATATAATATATATAAATATATATAAAATATGTTTGTGTATGTGTGTGAGCACGCCACATATTAATCTACTACTTAGAATTTTGTTCCTTCAAGAATAGAATTTTTGGAGTATAGCTCCCGTAAGCCGGCGTTGAAAACTCTGTTATTTATGTTTTCGACTTCGAGCTTAACTTCATTGTGTTTTCGTCAACATCATCATCGTCTCACTATTATTTAATAATCGCGAGATTACTAATAACCCTCATAAATGTCTATCATGATTTTGGCTTCTGCATACTTTCTTTATAAAAATCTCATTCCCCAATTCACACTAAGAATTATATATGTAAATACGTACAAAAAATAATTAGGGCCGGTTAAATATTATGGTCATAATAATTTTTTTGTACGTTATATATATTTTGGTATAACTTAAAGTGTAGGGTAGATATAATCTTAATAATGCGTACCACACATATCCCTATTTAGCCTAGATATTTACATATATGTGTAGTCATGGAAATGTATATTCCCATTTATGGCAAGCAGCCTTCAGTTTATGATCAGTAGTTTAAATATGTACTACTTTTATTAACTTCAAGGTGAGGAGTGTCATAAATTTGACACAGTGTGTATGTGTATGTCTGTGGTAGCGTCGCTTTCTTCGACCGATTTCGACTCGAATTTTTTACATGAAAGCGTAAGTATGTTCTTAGCTATGTTTGTTTAACAATCGATCCAGTTTGAAGAGTATCAGCGCTTTTCCAAAATGATGTGAGGCTTTTTCAGCATAAACGAAATGTTTTTTATTTTCGTGTAATTATTCTACTAAACACTTCCCAAATAACAATTATATGGAAATCTTGACCTGGTGCTGCAACCAGAAAGGCCTGCATAGATCCCGAATCTTTGAAAACTTTCAACAGACCTCGTATATCGAGTCACTAGGTTAGTTGAAATAAGTAGCTTCCTTGTACGATTAGGATCTTGTGATATAGTACGTTGACCTGGTGCTGCAACCAGGATGGTCTGCAGAGAACCTAACTCTTCGAAACCTTACAGCAGGCAGATCGTATTTGGATTCACTAGGTTGGTTTCAATGAGTAAGTTCGCTTATCTAAAACTAAAAAAAGCAATTCAAATAAAATAACTTTTAAAAGTAAAAAGAAGACATCAAAAATATCTTAATTAAAATAACCTATTCATATTTTCAAGATGAGCATTGATTCATTGGCGGACCTAAGTAATAATATATAAAGAAAGGATATTGATAAATATAGAATTATGAATGTTAAGATAGAGTATGCAAAGATAGAGTTCTCTGGCACTCTGTTCTCTCTGCCTACCCTGCAAGGGATGTGGCGTGATGATATGTATGTATGTACATATAAATATGCCCACTATGTACACATATCACGTATCGTACGTGGTGGCTCTCAAGCGAATATCTCGTATAGAAGTGATACGATATCAAAATATATTATAGACTTAGTAGTCATTGATGATTAAAATTAAGTTCATATGTACAAAATGCAACTATAGTTCATCTAATCTAAGAAGTGCATTTTGACGTTTTGCTATTTTTAATACACAATAACCTTGGTCAAACGTATACACATGATTGTAAACACTAAATCTGAAATTTTAAAGAAATATTAAGTTATTTACATAATTAACATTGCGGGTGACTCTCTTGTACAATAATTTAATGTTGAAACTCGTAAAACTAATTTAAAATTAAAATAAAATGGTAAATAGTAATTGTTATATGCGATCTAACAATGTCACGTCATCACGTTCTACACAGTAGTGCTTGACAACTTCCAATTCACGAATATCCAGATAATCGCTAAAAATATTAGAATAATTAATCGAATAGAGATTTTGACAGAGATGTACATTTCGACACTTTGATTGATGAGGAAATAATTATTAATGTTCGCGACGCTGATAATTCAAGTAATAGTAGTAATTCTTAATAAATAGCTATTTTCAAATCCAGTTTTTGTTTTTAATTAACCTAATCCTACTAAATATGATGAGTAAATTCTATGTTGAAATAATTAAATTTATATAGTACTAATTTAGCACTTAATTTATTCATCACCTTTTTGAAAAATAAAATATAAACCGATTATTAATTATAAAGAATCAATATCGATTTCTCAGTAAAGTCGGATATTTTCGATAGCGATTATTTGGTTCACATACCTAGACAACTTACTCAGACAGCTGTCAAAGTGCACTTCTTAGATTAGACAGACTATAGTATATTTTCTATATATTATACCTATGTATGTATGAATGTGAGCAAAACCAAAATAATGGTCTTTGAAAGAGATGAAGCCAGAACAGATCTAAGAGTAACAATAAGTAATGATGTAGTGGAGCAAGTGGATGAATTTGTATATCTTGGATGTGAATTTAGCCGAGATGGAAGGTACACCACTGATATAGAGCGAAGAGTGAATGCGGGAAATAGAGTAAACGGAGCGTTGGGGCAACTTCTCGGTAGCCACCACCTCAGCCAGAAGGCACGTGTAGCAATACATAACGCAGTGCTTGTCCCAACATTACTATATGGAAGCGAGAGTTGGGTATGCAGAAAAGAGTATGAAAGTAAAATTAATGCGGTCGAAATGCGATCTCTACGGAAAATCTGTGGAGTTAGGCTGACCGATCGCATTCGTAACGACGACGTAAGAGAGCGAGTAGGTATGAAAGAGAGTATTAGTGTAGAGATGCGAAAGGGAATGCTCCGATGGTTTGGACATGTGGAAAGAATGCCGAACGAACGTCTGGTTAAGAAGATATACTATGCGAAAATGGAAGGATGTAGGTACCGGGAGAGACCGAAACTAACCTACCTAGACCAGATCGGTCATGTACTGAAGGAAGGTGGAGACAAGAGTCTCCGAAACCGACGAGCGTGTATGAAGAGAATTATGAATGTTGAGGAAGCGAGTGAAGTATCCAAGGATAGTTCTCTGGCACTCTGTTCTCTCTGCCTACCCTGTAAGGGACATGGCGTGATGGTATGTATGTATACCTATGTAGATATAACTAATTATACCTATCCACTTAGCGATCATCCAACGCGGCGATATTCGATAAACATGAATTTACTCTTTTAAAAGAAATTTTTTTTTTTTATTATTCTTTTCCGATATATTTTTATTGAGGTTTTTTAAAAATTTGCTATTATATTTTGATTGTAATGTAATAGTAACTACATTGTTCTGTGGTAGCGGTTACGAATGCTACCAACCCTAGCTTTGCTCGTGGATGTCGTAAAAGACAACTAAGAGCCTTATAACGACCTAGGCCAACTCCATCTGGTGCCGCTTGGTCAACATAAACATTCCCAAGGAGGGTTGACGTCTGACAGGCGGCCGGTCGTAAAACTATTGCCAATAACTTTTACAATGTAATGTACTATGAAAGAAGAGTATATATTGTATCGACCCCAAGTATGGGATAAGAGTAAGAGAATGATGATGTAATAATACTTACGTACGAGATCCATTATATTAAAAACTTTCATCCTATAATGAAAATTAAAAAGAATTGTTGTTCCTATTGATACGATAAAGACAAATATTTTAAAACTCTTTCAAAATTCTCAAACCTTCCAAAATTTTTAAATTATTTTAGAAAATTATTTTCTTTATTACCACCCGGGTATTAGTTTCATAAAAAAAAACACTAAAATCGTATTTCAATCAAGATCTTTTAAAACGTAGGTATTTATTAAACGTATTTTAATTAAAGCAAAACAAGGAACTAATACTTATATTGCTGTTAGACAAGAAACGTCCAAATATTCGTTTTCCGCGACGTGTGTTTTAAATTTTTTATAACCAGTCCAAGAAACAGAATTTCATCACAATGGTATGAAAATTGGTGTAAAAAAAAATTAAAGAGAAGTTACTCCACTAGGTGAACTGACGATATCTCGAAAGTCACAAGAAGTAGTTGGAAGCAGGTGGTATAGGCCCGTTCTCAGTGGCACATCATGCAGGGTGTTAGTTCCAACAGAGGACGTCTACGGGCTGATGGATGGACGGATAATATAAAATATGCTTTAAAAAAATATCTCTATAATCAGAAAATGCACAAACGTATTCTATCACAACAAAAACTATTTAAACATATAGAAAAATGACCGCAATCCGACGAAGCTTTTCTTTTTGCCATGGGCTATGGTTTGGTCACGCCCCGTCAAATCGGTTCGCGGCGATGGAAGAGACGGCGCGTGACCACATAGACCTACCCTACAACGCGCCTATCTTCACCGTGTGAGTGGGCCACCGGAACCCGATCTTTGTCTTCGGTGGCGTATCCTGTAGGCGTAGAGTTAAGGTATTTAGAATTAGAAGCTGTAGCACTACTACATGAGATCTGATAACATTTATCAGTGGGAGCCATATGGTCTCATCTTGGCAACATTTTACATGAAATTGTTTTTGGTGGGATGTTACTTCTTTCTGTAGGTTGCTTATGATAATATTTTTGGGTACTTTACAAAAAATCCTAAAATGTTTATTTTTAAATTTATAACAAAATTTATAATATTGAAATAGATATACCTAATCTAGTATTAAATTTCATTAATCTCATACATACTTCCACTGGTAATGTTTAAAAGGCTGTGGGGTAACAGATCCTATTATTAGAATTTTATTATAGTTTGTGTACTAATACCAGTTACCTAAGAAACGAATTCTTGCAACGTGAGGAACTTCACAAACATAATTAATGGACACTCTAATTACATTTAAAAATCATTTCATGTGGATAATACAAATAATCGTCCTGCCCGGGGATCGAATCCATGATAGTACGACTGATAGATACTAGATATAGACCACTCTATCATGTCTCGTTAATCGAATAGCATAATTTATTATAATTAATTGGTATTAACAAAAAGGGTATGAATCTTGGATCGGTAAAAAATCACCTCGATTAAGCTCACATTTGCCCCTTATTACGTACTAACAAATTCTCGCAGTTTCGCTCGCGTAGTTCTTGTTCCAGTGGGAATACAGAGATAAAATATAAGGTGTTACTCGCTAATAATGTATATTAGTGGTTTAAGCGTAACAAACTCATATTGGCATTTATAATATATAATTAGGATGATTCTGCGTTTATATATTTGTCAATTCCTTTGTGAAAAAAGCGTGAGACTTATCATCATTCTTCTGCTCTTAACAAATTACTTAGGATCAACGCAATATGCACTCCTCTTCCATCGTACATATTGCAAAAGTAATAACTTTAGTTATAGTTTTATGACCGGCTGCCTGCCTGACGTCAATCCTCCCTAGGAACGTAATTGTTGACCAAACGGAATCAGCTGGAATAGGCCCAGGTTGATATTAAGCAATTACTCGTCTTTTACAACATCCACGAGCAAAGTAAGGATTGACAGTATTCGTAGCTGCTACCTGCAGCAAAGCTGTAACTATAATTAAAAAAGTTGTTTCTTTATTTTTTGTTTTTCTTGGTGGCAAACGAACTAACAACACACCTGATGGTAAGTATTACTGTCGCCGAACGAAACACAGCAACACGATATTTACCACACACAATAATTACCACTGCTCGGATGTCGATTTTCTGCGACAGTATGTTACTACCCCGTACAAGCTGGCCTGGCTGTAGACAGAAAACTGTATTTATATTTGTGTTATTTTTATTATACAATTTATCAACACATTCTTTTATTGAAATTATTATAAAACTTAGGTAATCCAAAATTATAATATATTGTTAAGCAAGAGAAAAGAACATTATTTAAAACAAATAATGTTAACAGATATTTGAACTAAATAATTAGTTTATGTAATAAGAATAACGTTTTGTTTCTTAATATTTAACATTACAAAAATAGAAACATACATACATACCAGCACGCCATGTCCCTTGCAGGGTATGCAGAGAGAACAGAGTGCCAGAGAACTCTATCCTTGGATACTTCACTCGCTTCCTCAACATTCATAATTCTCTTCATACACGCTCGTTGGTTTCGGAGACTCTTGTCTCCACCTTCCTTCAGTACATGACCGATCTGGTCTAGGTAGGTTAGTTTCGGTCTCTCCCAGTACCTACATCCTTCCACTTTCGCATTGTATATCTTCTTAACCAGACGTTCGTTCGGCATTCTTTCCACATGTCCGAACCATCGGAGCATTCCCTTCTGCATCTTTACACCAATACTCTCTTTCATACCTAAAAAAGAAACAAAAATAATAAATAACATCAAAGTTCTAACAAAATAGTATATCACTAAAAAATGATTAATGTGAGAATGGTTGTTGATGTATGTTGGGGGCTACGAATACTACCAACTCCTACATTATACGTGGCTGTCGTAAAAGGAGACTAAGAACTTTACATCGATCTGAACCAACCCATCTGATGTTGTCTATTTATCTAGTAACAGTCTGTTAGCATCAACACAAAGTTATTCTATCAACTGTTGTGTAGTCTAAGAATTTCATTTCCAAGGGGGTTGACGTCACGCTGACGGCCGAAAACTCGAAATAAAAACCTTCTCCATACCATTTGACCCGTGTAATTTAAAGGTTAATTGTTCAGGTGTTCAACAGTTGGATTTGTGTAGATCGAGAAGAAGAATCTCTTTTTATTACTAAACAATTTATATGGGGAACTGTCTATGTTCATTGTATAATATACACCTTTACATAGTATAAAACAAAGTCATCGCCGTCGTCTGAACGCTTAGATCTTTTAAACTACGCAATGGATTTTAACTTCGCGGTTTTCCTCAATTGACAGAGTGATTCAAGAGGAAGGTTTATATATATATATATATAATGCATACATGTTATAGTAGAGAAAAGCCGAGAATTTCAAAGATTTATAATATGATGGCGTAAAAATATATTTTTATGAGTTTAGATTGGACACGCTGACTAAACCTTACGAGATAGATCAAAATAATGTACTACGAAATTGTGTCTTAAAAAATCTACAAAAACGTCCGTGCTGGTATATTTGTATCCCCCTTTTTTTTTTTGGTTATGGGGCCACGCGCTGCCCTTCCGTCGCTCCGGACGGTACGGGCGACGTGTGACCGGGAACGTGACGTGGGGACGTGTGTCCAAAAAAAAAAAAAAAACAGACAGAGGGGCGAACGCACGCATACCCGTAACCCACCCACAAACCTCGCCTACGTCGTTGGACCGGCCACTGCAGCAGCGTGAACTTGTCGTCAGTGGCCGGCCCGACGGAATACCTCCTGAGAGTTACCCTTCCCTTGAGCGACGTCACCAACCAGGGGGGCGGACGTCGGTCCCTCCTCGCGCGCGGTCAGCCTCTCGGCGGGTGATGGACTAATTCCCCGGTCCAGTCAACCGCGGCCTCGGCTAGGGCGGCATATATTTGTATCCCCTAAAGATAACCTACAATGCCATTTTTATTTTTTATATTTACTAATAAATAATATATAATAATAATGATATATGAATGATGATGATGATGAAGCATCCCCCACTCGGTGCATTGATGAATCAAAGACTGAAGGATCGTTGCAAATGGCATTCTCGTGGGGAGGCCTATGTCCAACAGTGGACGTTTACGGGCTGATGGATGATGAAGCAGATTCTTGCAGTTTCATCCATTTATTTGTCGTTCCCATGGGGATATAGGAATAAAATATAGCGTGAAAGCGTAACAAACAAACAAATTCACATTTACATAGGTATATAATATTAGTTAGCATTTTATACGTGCTTGTAATTTGTAAATTTTTAGGTTGCTTAGCATCCTGCTTTCTAGACTACCTGTACAAAAATACCTGTACTATACATATAGTACAGGTATTTTATAGGTAATGGAATGGATCTTAAAACCAGTAGATGTGGCGGCCAATCTTTCTCTTTCTTCATCAATTTTAGATATGAGTGTCATCATCGTCTGAACTCATATACGTCCAACTGCTGTGCTCGAGCCTCCTCTACAATAGGAGGGAAATTGTTTTATTATGCTATTAAATTTTTTTTATTGGCGGCAGGTTATGGTACGTCACGCCCCGCTAATCCGTTCGGGGCGATAGAGAAGCAACGCACGACCCCGTAGACTCGCTCTACATATACGTCTCGACGCCGTGTGAGTGGGTCACTGGAACGCGGTCTTTTTCTTCAGTGACTCACCCGGCGGTCTACCCTCACGGGTATCCTCTCATGCCGACGCCCAGTCATCTCGACCCATAGGATGGATCTCGATGTCAGGGCGTCGTCCTCACGCGGTGGCCTCGCTCCAAGGGCGACCAGACAATTGGTTGACCAGACATGAGGTGCTGGTAAGTAGAGGGTTTTATTTCAAGTTTATTTATCTTGCATAGATGTTATATGCATATATACTTTTGCCATCTTTTATGACACCCAGGGGTCGGATAGGGGGTGGGTCAATAGAATTCTTACTCCATCACCACACGGAAAACCACATAGAGCATCCACAATTACATACTGATATTTCCTACATCTCGACTGTTTAGTGAAAGGTTGTGGTATGTTATGCTGTCCGCTTCGTAGTCATCATTCAAGAAGCTTTTTTTCACTAACGAGCCTTAGCGTGTTAATATGCCACCGGCCAGGCAATGCGGTCTATCCACTCCTACCTACTCTATCTGATTGATATAATATTATTTTATGTAGGAACTTATTTTGTTTAGTTATGTTTGTTTTTAATTATTTTTATATCTACTTTGAATTATAGAATCAGACATTCAATGAGAATGATAGATTCGGTGTGAAAATATCATTCAAATAAAAAATATGGCTCTCATTGTGGTCAGCAACACTTTTAATATTCATATTTTTAATATTCATATATTTTTCGGTCAAGTAATACTTATAAGTAAACCAGACTAATGGTTAGTATTATGGATTTACATGTAAGGTTGGATAACCCCCCTTATGTAGGTAACATATTACGGGATACGTATTGGCTGCAGTGACTATAAACTTCACAAGTTTATTAAATATAAAATTAAAAAACGTATTCTAAATAAAATAGAACGCTATATTTTACATTGAGAAATTGTCCAATATCTTATGTATTACAACAAGGTCAAGTTACTTTTAATATTACGCATAATATTACTACAAAAATGCAAATGGACAAGAAATATTTAAATTCTATTATTCTCGAAAAGTAGTATAACAAATTCTATATATATATATATTTTGTGTAAACCTGCTAAAACAGGTGCGTGACAGTACTAATATTTCCAGTTCCAGCAGTAGAAAAAAAAATATTGTGATCATAGTAAATTATATGATATCGTTATTTATATTCATTATTTAATTATCATAATATACTAAAAAGATTATACACTATATTACTCTTATCACCTTCTTTCTACATATGCTATGTGGTAGAGGCTACGAATATTACCAACCTCTACATTTCTCGCAGGTGTCGTAAAGTTGAATGGAAGAACTTTACATGGTTCTGTGTCAACTCCATCTGATGCCGCCTGGTTAGCGATTTTAAGGGTTGATGGCAGTCAGCCGGTTAAAAAAGTAAAGCCAAATCATTTTTTTAATAGTATGATGGAAGTGGAGTACATATTGTGTCGACCTCAAGTAATAGATATAAAAGCAAAATGATAATGATTCTGCTTATCACCGCTTCACGTATATTTAGATAGAGCCATCCAGTTGACACACACTTTCCGTGTGGTGACGGAGTAAAGATACTATTCACCACCCCCATCTTACCCATGGGTGATCGTATGAGACGAATAAAGGATATAAAATGCATATAACATCTATGTGAGAGAAGGAAAATTTGTAACAAAACCCTATGCCAACACGTCTGACCAGCGTGGTATAGTAGGTTAATTGCCCTCCCATTATGGAGGAGGCTCGAGCCCAACAGTGGGACGTTTATGGGCTGTGATGATGATGTTGATCCAGTTGACAAATAAAGTTACTGTGACAGAAGCATGCTGTGGAATAGGTTCTTATAACATCTATCTGTCAATCTCTCCCTACATAAATGTCACGGTCCTAAGCCGCCTGCATCCAATGATTCTCTACGACTTTCACGATGTCGTCATTCCACCTAGTGGGGAGGATTATATCACCAAATAACATCAGGTGTGAGTATTCGAACGCTTGCTGGTTTTATGTAAAAAAAATGCCATAGTATTTATATAATCGCCTATAACCAAATATCCATTCAATCATATATATGAGATATTTTGAAGTGATATATATGAGATATTATGAGATATTTTGAAGTGATAACTTTTTGGCTATCTTTTGAAACTTGATGAAACGAAAAAGCAACATTGAAAGAGTCTGACTTTTATAGGGATGAATGGGAACATCGATGGGTTCTTGCCTGCGAGAGGATAAGAATACAGATCTACTGCGTAACAGCTACGGCGTTCACACACACACATACACACACACACAAACACACACACGTGGTACACAACTGGTAGCGACCTCTAAATCTTATTTAAAAAAATTAAATAAAGGATCTAGCCTGTTAATCATATGAAAATTGTACTGGCGTGTTCCGAAGGGTTCTTACCATATTTTAATTTTTTTTTATATAAAATTCAAAACTAAATAAAATTACCAATAATAACAAAGTATAGGTACCTAAATAGGGATGTTAATTTATTTTATATATATATATATAACTTACTTAACTATAACTTATTTATATGTCAACTTATTTTTTATAGATTGAGAGACTTGCTTGATTATTTATAAAAACTTGATTTTTCGCTCGTAATCAAGTTTTTATAAATAATCAAGAATGTTAAATGCTAAATTTCAGTAATTTGAATAACAGGGCCGTGTCATCGTTTAATACAATTCTAACTGCAAAGTTAAGAGTATTGAAATCTGTATAATGTGTTAACATTGTCGGGTAGAAGGCACATGTCTCCTTTAAAGACGAAAATATAATTCGAGACGAAAATTGAATGTCATACAACAGCTCACATTGGTGTAAGTGGTAGCACAACTGGAATGGATTTCCAATAGGTATGGGTACGAGTCCCATGTATGGCATTCATTTATCGTTCGTAATTAAATTATTACATCATCCATCCATCAGCCCGTAAACGTCCACTGTTGGACATAGGCCTCCCCACGAGAATGCCATTCAACACGGTCCCGCGCCACCTGCATCCAGCGGTTTCCTGCGACCTTGATAATGTCGTCAGTCCACCTAGTTGGGTATGGGTACGAGTTCCATGTGTGACATTCATTTTTCGTTCGTATTCAAATTTTTACATACTTTAAGTAAAATACGTGTTCATTTTAGTAAGTATTAATTCCATTGAGATGCCCTTGTAGCAAGAATACATTTTTTAAAGGTGAAAAACAAAACAAAAAAAAATATATAAAAAAATATACAAAATAGAAATTTCACGGAGAAAGGGTTTGTTTTTTTACAGCACGATAATTGAAGAAGTAGTTCGGGACGATAATATGAAATGAAAACAATAAGGTGATTCGTAACTTTGTCCGTAGGCTAGCCGATGAGGAGTACCTACTAAGTGGTTAGCGGAACGGAATAGTGAGGAGCCGACAATTAATTGCCGTTTTCATCAGACACCTTAAGTTAAGGTAACACGTAAGATAATCTATATGACACCGATGTTATATTTAAATTGACTTGAAAGCTACCTAAAATTTATGTGTAGTTCGTGAAACCGGGCATCAAAATAGAAAAGTGAAATATTCGTAATTTTCTAAGGCTACTTTTTATTGTGATAAATTTAAGGTATGTTTAAAATCACAGTTACACATGCAACATAGAAAAAGTATTGAAGGTAGAACAAGATAGAACAATTTTCTTCTAAAATTTCTATGGCCAGTCAGCAATTAGGCTACACAGTGGTCTATCTCTAGCCAAATTATCTCTAAACACTCATATCGGAAAATATAGATATAGGTGAATCACATCATCTCTGCTGTTCGGTCAGGAGCTCTTCTTATACGACGGATCGCGACGCGAAAGCTCTAGTAATAGTCTAGTTATTACGATCTAATGGCAGAAGAAAATGATGAAATTAAAACTATTTCACATTTAATAATTAGACAGAGAGCCATTCCATAAGTTGATATACATCATTGCAATTCTCCATGCTAATCTGCATCTGCACAAACTATCTTTCTTTCTTCCTTGATTTTTAAGAACACGGGTACTAAGGAAAGAAGCCTTATCGTCATCATAAAATCGTAGTACGAGAGACTTCATAAACATATAATTAACGAACACAAATTACACCCAGACTCAGAGCAGAAATTTATGGATCGCAATAAATTATAGCTTTAATAAAGGATAGGCTCTGCGGCATATCATCATCATCATCATCTCAGCCCATATATGTTCCACTGTTGGGCACGGGCCTCCTCCACAATGGGAGGGTAATTGACCTACTATAGCATGTTATGCAGACGTGTTGATATAGGGTTTTGTTTCGAGTTTTCCTTCTCTCGCATAGATGCTATATGCGTTTTTATATCCCTTAATTGACTCGTACGATCACCCACGGGTAAGATAGGGTGAACTGTATTCTTACTCCTTCACCACATGGAAAATAATAACTTGCTGCATATAATAACTTCAAAACGTTGTAATTTTATTAAATTTGTATTTTTTTTTAATTATAATTATTCATATACACGTTCGAGCAATAAATATTTTTTCTGATTGGAGTGATAATTTTAGTAACTAATATAATCAAGTGTGTTTCAAATATGTGCTGTACTTATTTATTGTTTAATTAAGAACATATAATTAATTATATTTACAAACATATCTAGTGAATAGGAACTTAATTTACAACATATAACTGAACGATAAATCGTTATAAATCGCAACGTGTTTACTAGTTCCAAAATTTAAATCCTAAAACACCTTATGCGTGAGAACTAAACATATTAAACCACCCTTAAGCTTGCCGCAGATTGCCTTATATATGAGAAACTACCGAGGAAGGCAGGAAGTATCTCTGATATTTATCAGAGAGGACTAAGGCAGAGAGAATCATTGCAAGATAATAAAACTCGTAATAAATTCAATTTATCTGGCCAGAAATTACGTACGCAATAGTGGGATTTACTCGAGCTGTGAAATAATATTCAAATCTTTTTCCAATCAATTGTAAGTATCTGTATATTAATTTATTAAAATATAGCGCTGAATATAGCTATTATATTGCCACATAGTTAGGATAATTTATGCCGGCCATTTGAGTAACAGCGGCAACTCTGTCGAACTTCCAAACCACTATTATATGAAGACGCATAAAGTCTTTAATATTGGAATTTACAAAGATATTGATAGCCGGACTATTGGAGCTGGCTATTGGAGTAAAACTTGTAAAGTTATATCAACTTTATATATCAAATAATCAGCAAATATTAAGTTTATCCGGGCTAAGTTACAAACGTAGTTAATGTTCATTATTTTTATTGATTTATGCTTAAACTTGAAGCTTCAGAATCTTTAAAACCGGTAGCTGGTTAAGTTACATTTTTGCATTTGTAAATAGCGACTTAGCGTTCTATATACATTACAATAAGTTGATGAATTTGTTTGTATGTTTGACCATGTTAATAACAGGCATTACAAAATGCTTTTGAACTACTCTGTAATAACTAGTTATATTAAACTGCACAGGGCTGCACAGATGGCTTATTACCCAATATTGTGGGTAAATAGTATAGCCAGTGTTGTGGGTTCCATTCCTACGCAGGACAATGCTTTGTGCAATCCACCAATGTTGTTACGAGTCTAGATGTAATTTGTCTGCGTTAATTATAAAGTACTTCGTAATACAAGGATTATTTCCTTAGTACAGGTGTGTGTCCTTTAAAATCCAAAAGAAAAATAATACCTATGATTGGGTAAAATAATATAGTGAGAAGAACGTATAGACGCTCTAATTTTCACGTATCATCTGATTCAAAACGACGTACCTACGAGTACTTATTAACGTTTTGGTGCAAAAACCAATGCCAAAGTTAAAAATGTTACAATGCCAGCTATGTATAAAACGGTAGCGTTGATATTTTTATCGTTTTATTTAAATGCAACAAAAGTCAAGGACGAATAACGATCGAATCGAACTAGTTCACGATGCTCTTCGTTAGCTTGCCTAACTAGAACTTTTATACATATGTGTACATTCATAATGTTGAATTATTCGCGATAATTTTAATAAGTATAGTAGAACAAGATAGATGAAAATATTTAACATCAGTTTTATAAACCTAGAAAACACTACTTTTAACTAATATCTATAATACTGCTTAACTATGAACCCTAAATAAAGAGAGGGCCTGGTGATCTGTCATACAGGTCTTGTACCTACTAAGACTCTTCTTAAGGCTACCTAAAATAGGATTAAAACTTGTTACATGTATTGTAACCTTAAAAGAGAAATAAATAACTCGAAATTGAAAAAATATTATAGAATACTCTGAGTCTATTCTTTTTTTTAATGCTTATAGTGGCAAACGAGCAAGCAGCACAGGTGATGGTAAGTGTTACTGCCGGCCATGAACCTTTGTCATACCAGGTTTACAGCTAGGCCGCTGCCTACGAATGAAAACCTTAAATCCACCCAGAAAGCTGGGCTGTCGGCTCTTTCACTCACCGAATGGAGCGCAATAGTATATTGCCACTGCTCAGACGTCGATTTTCTGCGAAAGTGTGGTACTACCCGGGACGGACCGGTCGGGCCTCTAGACAGAAAATAGTGCGACCCAACCACTATTAAAATATTCGATATACAACAATTACGGCACTGTTTCAATATATGAACTCTTATATGAAGTCGCACATCTTACAAACCGGATAATAAGATTATTTTACATTAATAAAGCTATTTCTGTATTGTCTTTCAGTAAGAATAGAATTCACCATCCTTTCTTTTCCTTCGTAAACACGACTAACATATATAAACTCTATAATGAACTTGTAAGGAAAATTCGAAATAAAACATCATACCAACAACTTTGGCTAACCTGCCCCTTTTATAACAATAGTTTACCTGCGATTATAGAGGAAGCCTATGGCAATAGTGGATTGAAAGACTAAAAAATACATACAGTGGAACATAGAACCTCCTCCTTTTTGAAGTCGGTTAAAAAGAATAAAGCTAACCGAAGTAAGATAAATAAACACAAATTTTAGCTGATCTTTTAGTTTTTATATAAATAACTAGCAAACCTAGACCGTTAGTTTGTTTGTAGAAGTCGTTAGGGGACGTCCATTAATCACGTGATCTTTTTTTAGCATTTTTAAGCCCCCCTCCCCCTTGGTGATACGTGGTGAGGTTTAAGACTATGAAGGTTTAGGACTTCGTGACTTCGACTTCGTTTGTGAAACACCGCCCCCCCTTTCAAACATCACGTGATTAATGGACGGCCCCTTATAATATCACAGCGCTGTCTGGTGGTTATTTACATCAATGGGGATAGCATAGGTATAAACCTCCTCCGTGAAAAAATATAAACTCATTTGCAAAAAAAACGGGCGGTTTTGATTTTCATTCATATTTAAAAAGATACAATACCAAAAAGGTTTCAATCGTTTGTACACGTTACTGGCCGGTTTTAAAAATGCTGTGGTATTTAAAAAAGTACGTTCTAAATTCAATTTTTCATTTGATGTTCATTTTTACAGAAAACCCCTTTTTATCCTACATTTTTGGCGCGAAGTTCCAGAAGTTAACATCGACTTTCATAACTTTTATTCAATTTTTATCGATTAATTTCATATCCTTGACTGTCAAAGCTTTATTTAATGCTGTTTGGCTGTATCAAAAATGGTAGATAAAGTGGTAAAAGCTACCAAAATTATCGCGCTGCTTGAAGAGGGTTGCAGCCAATGTTTCGTGGCTAGGAGGCTAAATGTTAGTCGCTCGACAGTCCAAAGGACCTGGCAGCGATATCAGGAGACTGGTTCCGTCGAGAGAAGGCCTGGTTCTGGAAGAAAACCATGTACCCAACCACGGGATGATCGTTTTCTTGTGACTCGCGCATTGAGAAATCGCAAATCTTCGTATGTGGATCTTAAGAACAACCTCCAAGAAGTAAGAAATGTGCATATTAGTCTATGGACGGTCAGGAGGAGGCTTCTCGCTGCCAATATACGCAGTCACCGCCCGGCCCGCGGCCCCAAATTACTCCGTGAGCACAGAGTTCACAGGCTTAGGTTCGCTAGAAATTGTGAATCATGGACTCAAGACGATTGGAATAGGGTTTTGTTCTCTGATGAAGCCAGGATATCTCTGTTCGGTGAAGATCGACGTCGGCGAGTGCTAAGAAGACAAGGAGAACGCTTTGCAGAGGCATGTTTCGAAGAAATCACACCTTATGGTGGGGGCTCTGTTATGTTTTGGGCAGGAATAAATTCAATGGATCGTACAGAGTTAGTCTTCATTGAAAACGGCTCACTGACTGGGCATCGATACATAACGGAAGTTCTAATTTCTCATGCACAACCCGCATTGGCCGCTCTAGGTGAAGACTCGATTTTTATGGACGACAATGCTCGCGCCCACCGATCCCGCGATGTTAATGCGTATGTGCAAGAGGTCGGCATTCGTCGTTTGGATTGGCCAGCTCGAAGTCCCGACCTCAATCCCATAGAGCATGTCTGGGACGTTCTGAAACGGCGTGTGAGATCAGTACACCCGGCTCCGCAGACCATCAGAGAGCTGAAGAATGTGATTACTGCGGAGTGGGAACGTATTCCGCAAGCAAGTATCCGGGATATACTCGCTAGCATGCCCAGACGAATTCAAGCTGTGATTTTAGCTAGAGGGGGTCACACTCGATACTAAACATTTATCTGCTTTTACTTTATTAAAGAAAAACAAACAAAAAAACTTTTTTATTTTTACTTCATGAGCATATGCACTACTAGCGAATATACACTACTAGCGAGGTTTAGCATTATTTCCCATAAATTGTATCTAAATTTTATGAAATACTGATGAAAACGATTATTTTCTTATTAATTTACCAAATTGTGTGGATAAAACTACCTATAATTATCAAACAAAGAAATATTAACATTTGAAATGGTTCATTGCTTAGGTGCCCGTTTTTTTTGCAAATGAGTGTATATACATCCCAATTTTCATAATGACTAAGAGTTTTATATTGACTTGGGCCAACTTCACCTAATGTTGCCTGGTCAACAATGACGTTCTCAAGGACGGTTGATGTCAGCCAGACGGCTGGTCATTAAACTATTGTAAATAACTTTTACAGTAGTAAGATGGAAGACGAATACACATTGCGTCGACACTATATATTTGGGACAAGAGCGGACAATGATGATTATAAAACTGGTCTATGAAATAATTTAAATAGAACCGTTCAACATAATAAAAACACACATTTGGTAATTATAGACGCACTATTTCATATTCTCCATTGATAGCATTCCAGGGCTTTTTTGCAGGCTATGTATGGTATGGACACACGCTGTCAATTTCGTCCGGGGAGACGGAAGGGCAGCGCGTGGTTCTATAACTCACCGTAATCCCTCTCCATCGCCATTAAGCCGGCCACTGGGACCGCTTCCTTGACATCCGTGCCCAGCCCGGCTAATGAATGTTGGCACATTTTTTTAATTTAAAGTTCCATATATTATTAACATTTGCCAAAAACATTTTATCCATTCACTGTATATAGACTCAGACAAATCGCCATTGAAAATTTTCCAAGAAAACTGTAGTAGCTTAGTAGATTTGTTTTTAGTTTTAAACTAGTAATTTGCCACAATATAATAATTATCATATTTTTTTTTTTAAACACCTCCCTGCACTAAGGAAAATAATCCTTGTATTGCTGGGACTTTACAAACATGCAATTAACGCAGACAAATTACACCCAGACTCGGAACAACACTTTGTGGATCGCACAAAGTGTTGTCCTGCGTGGAAATCGAACCCACGACACTGGCATGGAAGGTCGGTATCTTAACCACTACGCCATCTGTGCATTCAATGTTTACTAATAATTGATAATAAACAATATAAAATTTTATATCATAGAATCATTTTCTTTTTGTACTTACAATGAATTTGTATTAAAAATGTGAGTCAAAATTTAATAACTGATACTGTAGCGGGTAGATAAAAATCTTTGTAATAACGATGACTTGTTGGACGCGAGACACTTAAGTCCTTCCGTAATCATAAATGCTTTGATGGATCGAAACGTCGGTAAATTCAAAATCAAATACAAACGCGATAGAATCGTTAAATAGTTTTATTTCAAACATATTTTATTTGTTTCATAACAAATTATTTTATTTAGAGATCATCATTAAGAATCATTATTAAGAATGTATTAAGTATAAAACTAGTTTAGAATATGTGTCCTTTACAGTGTGTCCTATACAGTGACCATGGCTTCTTGGAGTCCATTGTCGTTTAGAATATTGAGCAATCTAAGCAACTTACTAAGCATCTGTGTTTATTAAACATAATCTGTATTTCGCTGTAAGTTACAATATAATCCAAAATTCCTGTGTCGATTGAGCGGCGCAGGGCAAGCCTCGATGACGCTTAATAATTACCTGAGATTTGACGACTTACTTCGTGGTAATGATCTTTCGTTGGTGTTCGTGGACCACTGCATAGTCGTCGACCGTCTTATATTAGCAAGGTGAAAAATCACCTTGCTAATATAGACTAATGCAAATGAACTACTTCAAAATAATATTTAAATGCCAACGTCCAAAATTGCTGTAAGTACATTCAATTTACATACATTAATTCGTCATTATTGTCCAAAGTTTACCATCGACCATGAAGTTAATTCTTTAGATCCTATATGTTGTATGTAATTGATTATGCATAAGCCCCATACATATTGTCAATTTTATATCTTTTTTTAAATGAATTTAAATTAATCTGCCACCGAATCGGAAAGCGGCCAAAAACTGAGAAGGCACACAGCGATCGCGTCATTTTATAAATTACATATTTTAATCAAAATGATTGGATACATGTTTAATAAGTGTTACTTCCAGGGAGATGCCCTTCGAGTAAGGTTTCATGTTTTAAATGTCAAATACATAATTAAAACAAAAAAGATATATAACAAAAAGAACTGGACCTGGAACTGGTCCAGACCCACACCGATCACCGAATTAACTACTAGAGCAGCCATCACGCCCCTCAACCGTATTCGAAGAAAGGGAGAGACCTGCTCCACGTAGCTACCGCAAGCAGAGTCCTTTTCAGTGAGAGTATAAAAATGTCTGGTTTCATCGTTTCTGTTCTAAAAGTTATATCTCAACAATGAGCCTGATACTTTAATGGAGCAACAGTAGATTAACCACCTAAAGCCACCTTGGCGTTCTTCCATTAAGTGATACAACGATACTTGTTCACAGCAGATTACAAATGTACGCTGCACCGGTATCATGATTCTCACTTCGCAATCGTGTACAGGTACTAGCCGAACCATGTTCTACCAAAACCTGCGCCAGTCGGACCGTGTATTGTATAGTTGAAAACTATCTATATATCATCATCTTAGCTTATATACGCCACAATTGCACACTCATTAACAACAGAGAGTCTACAATATCACTCTGGTCACAAGGATAGGTAGGGTATAGGATTTTATTTCAAGTTTTCATCTCTTGCACAAATGCATATGACATCCTTTTACAATACTCACGAGCAAGATTGGAAGTAGTGACTTGTGCGATTTTGGAACCTACCCATATCTATAGAAAAAGTGATTATATCATCTAAGTATAACAAAAAAAATTAGGAGTTATAAATAAAAGACGTCGATTACTTTTACATTTTACTTACAATGCGCATAATGAAAATAGCAATCATTGGAACTAAAATATTCACAAACTAATCATTAGAAATAATTTTGGAAGCAATTTTATTCAAAAATAATTAGGTACCTAAATTATTACGAGACGTGTTGACAAAAAATACATAACCATAATAATATTATATCACAATACACTTATGTCAAGGTACTTATTATATATAAATTGAACTAAATATTTACAGATTTGGTTATTCAATTAAAAACATGCACCGCGTTGTTTCCGCGCAGTGTACATTCAGAACACCACGATATCTTAATCATATGATACATAAGAAAATACTTGATTTTTAATACGGGCTGAGATAACGCATACAGTATTATTGTAGCCGAACTTCGATTCTCTCATAATAACAATATAAAACGTATGCTGTGGCTTACAGTGC
This sequence comes from Lymantria monacha, assembly GCA_905163515.2. Lineage (NCBI taxonomy): Eukaryota > Metazoa > Arthropoda > Insecta > Lepidoptera > Erebidae > Lymantria > Lymantria monacha. The sequence continues at coordinate 34,944,891 of LR991081.1, forward strand.
CTACATAATGGCACGATATTTAAACAATTGAACACATCACGAGATTAGATAGATAAATATTCATTGGCCTTATGACTTAAAGCCGACTTATATTTCCAACGATCCACAAAGAAAATTAATAGCATGCCTATACGACTACAAGCGAAATAGATGCCACCTGTTATTGTTAATCAAATTAACTTTGACGTCGATTTTATATAACCTGAATCTTCATATAAAGTTTACATAATTATATTTTTAATGACATCAATTAAATCATTCATAATAATAATTCTTATTTCACTATCTATCAAATATTGTATATATTGATTGTAAGGCGAATTTTAAAAGTTGTTTTAATTTACAGTATTATGAATATTAATTGTAATATCTCCAAAAAAATACACGTGTTAGCTGATCATATATAATGTATTTAATATTATGAATTACGAGTTATATTAAAGCTACATCAAATGGTAACAAGTGAAACTTATTCACAATACCTAGATATCATTAATATTATAAATATTACACAAGCAAGGTGCAAAATATACAAAAGAGCGCGCGTGGATTGAGCGATTGAGTATTACACATACATCAAGTCTTTTTGTTCTAATATTCTCACAGCGTTGTTTTAGACTTAAAAGAAAGCATAAGCTTATGATTTTGTAAATCTAATGGAATAACTAATTTTCTACATATCACATGTGCGTTAACTGATTAAAAGTGCTTTGAGTTTTATTTTTTGTACTAAATAGTTTTGTAATGTGGCGACACAAAAGCTGCTGAGTATACAGTCAGCACAGTAAATACAACTTACTACATATGTAGATAAATATATCATGTACAAATTAAATATTTAGCTAACATACGAAATACTAAAATATTTTCACGTTTCCAGTCTAAAACCTATATATTTTTGTTACTTTTATTTTTTTATACATTCATTATTTAGTTTTACAGCTAAGTAAATGACGCAACTTTTATGTATATAGTTAATTTACTCAAATATTCTTTAAAATACTAATAGTACATAGCGTTAATGAAAAACATTGAGTATATAAAAATAAGCCACCTTACTCTTATTCATAAGCTTAAAATAGGATACTCTCGGACGTAAATATTTCTATAAATCTACATAATTCTTGTTTTCTGTATGACATTTCGCGAATAAAAATATTATTCTAATTAATATGTAGATCGAGGCCACAACATTTCCACTATATGAAATATTGCTACATAGGATTTGGTATTCATGAATAATGCCTTAATTTGCACAAATAATTACTAAATATTTATTATTTCGATAACAGCTAAAACACATAAAATCTAAAGTATTTTATCTATTATATATATATCAAATATGGACAAACGTTTACAACCATAGACATTTTATTTCGATGTAATGACGATCACTTTTCGAATTAACATTAGCTTCACGCGAATATCGTGGCACTGGTTAAATTGTGTTCATGGGCTCATGATTGGGCCTTAGCCAGTTCAAACATGAAGTATCAGGTTTAATTTACTATTTATCATCCTCGTGGTATATTCAAAATATAACTACAATACAAGTTCATATTATAAAAGTAATGATTTTTCTTTAGTTGCAAAATATCTAATTAAACGCTAATCGTGACTATAATTGTGACCTCACCTCATGACGCAGTTTAGCTGGATATATAAAATACACGCAGGCTGGATCCGACCTTAGTTACAGTACAAAATATTATCTCGCTAACTTTACACGCAAACACAATGTAAAATGAAGAATGGCTTCAACGAGTGATCCACTTCGCATTAAGTATAAATAACTACATAACCTAAAATAATATATTAGTTCTTAAGATTAGCGAGAAGATACTTGGAGACGTGTACGGTGGTCCTATTAAGGATGATAGATTATACCGCAATACAAAGCAGCTAAGTATTATTATTATTTTTCTCAAACGTGCTTGGAAATTTGAGCATTATTTTTACAATCTTCTTCGAGATAAATCGAAATTGGTGGACTGACCAAATACATGCCAGCAGCGGCCGGCAAAAAGTTTATGTAAATTCATATCTGTTGTGTATTTTAAAAATGGAACGATTTGTTACTTCAAAATATTGCAACCATATAGGCAACTAACTTATCAGAGTTTTAGTTAAATTTCGAACTGGCTTGAGAAAGAAAGCTGTTTGATAATGAAAAAAAAAAAACAAATGAACCCTGAAACCCCAAGCACGTGAAAAATGTTGTTCGTTATGTATACATTTCAACTTAGTACTAATTAGTTTAAATTTTCGCGCATTATTTGAGAAAAGCACTATACAAGCCTTGGCCACAACTAGGAATTGATGGACTTACGTATATACATTTACACATTCGTCCATCAATCCCTGTTTTGCTGGCCGCTGCAGTAATGTACTATATTTTTGCTGCTGTGTATTATAAAACAATGCATCATCTCCAATAGTTGACAGTGCAGAATACATTATATATTTTTCCATTAACTGTTGCTAAAGAGCCCATGTTCGCCTATGTACAAATTTATTTACTTTATATTTAAATATATTAATTACATCAACAAATTCCAATCTTCATTTATTAAAAAGATTTTTAGAAATGTTTACATCCTAAAGAAACTTGTTTTATTAATTTCAGAGAGTTCACTAATTATAATTATTTTGAGGCACAATATTATTTTTATCACAAATATGAATATAGAACTGTAATCAGAAACGAAATTAAAATGACATTGTTAAATAATAAATTGAAAACAATATTTGTAAAGGCATTTTTTCATTTGCTTTTGTCCGTACATTTGGATTTATTTTGAATTGCAATTATAATAGAAATACTATTATATAGTTAGGTTTTATTCGTGAAAACGGTTATTTTTTATTATTATTCAAAGAAACGTTGAGGTTAAATTAAAAATACATGGAGAAAATCCCAATTAAAACCTATTAGATTCATCTTGGCCAGTCAAGTAAGAAATCCCGAGTTATAATTTTTATTAATTCCTGGTGTAAGAAAAGAAAATCACTGAGGTAAACAAAAATCTAACAATATTATGTGCCTGTTCATATTAATGATAATATAAACGCAAAGTATACTATTTTTTGTTATACCTACTTGCTGTTCTATAAGCTAGATTTAGAAATGGTCCATAATCTATGTTATTGTCACTATATGGATTATTATTTATTTTTAAGCAGTAGATTGTTTAAGTTAGATGTTTATGTATATATATATATATATATATATATATATATATATATATATATATATATATATATATATATATCTGATAGGCTAGAAAAAAAATTATAAAGCAAAGCCGGCATCTATTTTATTTTGAACTTATGAAAAATGCCGTGATATGCATTGAATAAGGATCGCAATAAATAACATCACTAGAGCGCACTTGTTGAGCTTGAACTTGAGCCAACTAAAAACATAGTTGTAGTAATTGTTACCTTCAAAATACTTATCTACCCAACCACCAGCCTATTAACGCATACACTTAGACATATGCCTAGGAAAATAATGTTCTAATCGCAACTCCTGGCAGTTTTGATAGTGTTCGCACTTGGTGTTATGTAATACATACATACATATCATCACGCCATATCTCTTGCAGGGTAGGCAGAGAGAACAGAGTGCCAGAGAACTCTATCTTTGCATACTTCACTCGCTTCCTCAACATTCATAATTCTCTTCATACACGCTCGCCGGTTTCGGAGACTCTTGACTCCACCTTCCTTCAGTACATGGCCGATCTGGTCTTATGTATGTGACAATAAATTTCATAGAAGGAAGAGAGAACGATCATTAATCAAAATGATTTAATACACAGCAAGTTAAGTTAGTTTTAATTGAGTGAATGTTTTTTTACCCGTGTGGCGACGGGAATAGAATACAAAGGTCGTCACCCCTTACTTGCCCGTGGGTGTCATAAAAATCGGCTAAGGGTCTCACCGGGAGATTGGGCAGCGGCTATCTCCCGGGATACTTAATAACATCTACCGCGATCGCCAATCCACTCGCCAAGCGTGGCGATTATGGCATTATTACCCCTCAAAATAAATATGGATGTAGAAAAAGTCACGGCCCCCAATCACGGCAGTTCCGCTGTTCCACGGGCTCATTTTGGTAGCGGGCCTGTTGGTGACGGGGCAGGGGGTGCTAGGAATCTCCGGCCGCGATCCGGCTACCAAAAAAATCGACCCTTGGCCCTGGTAACACACAACGTTCGGACGCTTAGGACCGACGAGAGGGTCATCGAACTGGAAGAGAAATTGAGCAAAATCCGATGGGACATTGTAAGATTATCAGAAGTGCGAAGAGAGGGGGAGGGCACGATAATCCTCCGGTCTGGAAATTTGCTCTTCTACCGGGAGGGAGATCACCCATCCCAAGGCAGTGTAGGGTTTATCGTTCGTAAGTCTCTCGTAGAGAACGTGGAGAGGATCGAAAGTGTGTAAACAAGGGTAGCGTACCTTATACTCAGAATTACCAAGCGGTATTCGTTGAAGGTCATACAGGTTTACGCACCGACTTCGACATACTCCGACGACGTAGTAAGGGCCTTATACGAGGATATCTCGAAAGCCATCCATACGTCTAAAACCCACTTCACGGTAGTTATGGGAGACTTCAACGCAATACTAGGCAAAAGGACAGACGATGAGTTGAGAGTGGGGCAATATGGATTTGGACAGAGAAACCAAAGGCGCCAAAAACTGGACGACTTTTTGGAGAAGGAAGGCCTCTTCATGATGAATTCCTTCTTCAAGAAACGGCCACAAAGGAAGTGGACCTGGATTAGCCCTGATGGATCCACTAAAAATGAGATAGACTTTATCTTGACGGACAAACGACAAATATTCAATGATGTCTCTGTGATCAGCCGGATTAAAACTGGGAGTGATCACCGGATGGTTCGAGGCATATTGAATCTTCGTACGAAAGTCGAGCGGTCCCGCTTGATGAAGTCTACACTCCGAGCTACACCTGTCCAATACCAGAACCCCGATAGCTTTCAACTCGAATTACATAATCGCTTCCAATGCCTGGAAGAGTGCGAATCTTCGAATGATATGAACAACAGGTTCGTGGAAACTGTCCACGCGGTCGGGTCAAAATTTTTTAAGGCCCGTCGCGCTACTAGAACAAAAAAGCTTTCCGACTAGATTCTTCAACTCATGGAGAGGAGAAAGGAAATGACGGTACAGTCTTCAGCCGATTGGTCCGAACTCAGGCAGCTTAATAGACAAATCTCTAAATCTATGCGACGCGATATTCGCCGATTCAATACACTGCGTATTGAAGAGGCGATAGAGCGAAATCGATGCTCCAAAGTGTTCGCACGAGATTTGTCTATTGGGCAAAGCCAAATTACTAAGCTGAAGACCGATAACGGTACTGTCATTTCATCCCAGAGTGAGATCTTGGGAGAGGTCGAAAGGTTCTATGGGCAGTTGTACAAATCATCTTTTTTTTTGGTGGACTATGGATGCGTCTCGCCCCGCCGAATCGGTCCGGGGTGACGGAAAGGCCGCGCGTGACCCCATAGACCCACCGTAAAACTCCTCTCTCTTCGCCGTGCGAGCGGACTACCGGTACTCGATTTTTGACTTCGGTGGCCAATTGTACAAATCATCCCTGAATCCTGTTGTCGGCTTGGTCCAAGACACCAGATCCAAGCTAACTCGGCACTATACCGAAGAAATCCCGGACGTCAGCTTGTACGAGATCAGAATGGCTCTAAAACAATTAAAGAACGGAAAGGCACCGGGAGATGACGGAATTACCACAGAGCTCCTGAGGGCAGGCGGCAAGCCAGTTTTAAAAGCCCTACAGAAGTTGTTTAATTCTGTCATTCTCGGGGGCGACGTTCCAGAGTCGTGGACCAGGAGTGTGGTGGTGCTGTTTTTCAAGAAGGGCGATAAAACGCTCTTAAAGAATTACAGACCCATCTCACTCCTGAGCCACGTGTACAAATTGTTTTCAAGAGTCATTACGAACGGACTCGCGCGCAAGCTAGACGACTTCCAGCCGCCCGAACAAGCCGGTTTCCGAAAAGGTATAGTACCATAGACCACATCCACACGCTAGGCCAGATTATACAGAAGACCGAGGAGTATAATCGGCCTCTGTGTCTAGCGTTTGTGGATTATGAGAAAGCCTTTGATTCTGTCGAAACTTGGGCAGTGCTGCAGTCCCTTCAGAGGTGCCAAATTGACTATCGATATATTGAAGTGTTTGTATAAAAAAACGCTACTATGTCGGTCCGCATCCAGGATAAGAGTACGAAACCGATCCAGCTGCAGAAAGGCGTGAGACAGGGAGACATTATCTCTCCGAAACTGTTCACCATGCGCTGGAAGATGTCTTCAAGTTCTTAGACTAGACCGGACTCGGCATCAACATCAATGGCGAATACATCACTCACCTTCGATTCGCAAATGATATCGTAGTCATGGCAAAATCCCTGGAGGATCTTGGCACCATGCTCAATGACCTCAGCAAGGTCTCGCGACTAGTAGGTCTGCAAATGAACATGGACAAGACGAAAATCATGTCTAATGCCCATGTCATTTCTGTACCGTTCCTGGTTGGGAATGCGATTCTCGAAGTTGTCGATCACTATGTTTACCTAGGACAAACAGTCCAATTAGGTAGATCCAATTTCGAGAAAGAGGTCAGCCGACGAATCCAACTCGGCTGGGCAGCGTTCGGGAAACTTAGGAGGATCTTCTTGTCTAATATTCCGCAGTGCCTGAAAACAAAGGTTTATAACCAGTGTGTGTTACCAGCGATGACTTACGGCACTGAAACGTGGTCTCTAAATGTCGGCCTCATAAAAAGGCTCAAAGTCGCTCAGCGTGCTATGGAGAGAGGGCTATGCTCGGTATTTCTCTACGTGATAAAATCCGGAATACGGAAATCCGTAGAAGAACGGGTGTAACCGACATAGCCCGAAGAATTAGCACGTTGAAGTGGCAATGGGCAGGCCACATCGCTCGACGAACCGACAACCGTTGGTGAAAAATTGTTCTCGAATGGCAACCACGAATCGGACGACGCAGCGTAAGACGACCCCCCACTCGGTGGACTGATGACCTCATCAAGGTCGCAGGAAACCGTTGGATGCAGGTGGCACAGGACCGTTATAGATGGCATTCTCGTGGGGAGGCCTATGTCCAACAGTGGACGTTTACGGGCTGATGGATGGATGGATGGAATGTTTTTTTTACACATTAATAAATACTCGATCACGTCGAAGTTAAGGTAGCTTTATGACATACGATAGAATTGTCCCACTCCTTAATACACTGTATCAAATATAATTCGATTTCATGGCAACACCAATATTACACTAAGATCATTGGTACTACCATGTAATATAGTATATATATTTAATAGGTATAGTGTTATTAAATAGTATTCAAATATAAGTATTATACAGTATAATGATTGTGTCTACTGAACAGATTTACTCATAAATAGCTGTAATGATATGTAGAAAAATCTAAATTACGTCTTTGCTTTACAGATGAACTCATTCACTGCAGAGACAGTAGACGTTTTAATATTAATATATAAGGTTTGAGAGAGATTGAAGAAGTCGTATTTATCGCAAGTGATAGATAGCTAAAATTTCCAATAAGCACAGCACTGGCACAATACATAAATGCCAATATTTTATTTTACAGAATAATACTTAATAAATAATTATTTTAAATTTCTTGTCATATGAACAATATGCATAAGTTAAGTTTGGATGAAACGATTCAAAATAATTTTAAGAACTACTTAAGATGGGTTTAAGTATCTTTATTAAAAATTGTTAAAGGGCACCTATCTTATCACAAGATGTTGTATTATCTCTATGATGGTTAAAATTATTTCGGATTATATGACTTGAAGTATTCTAGGGATTATTATTATCAATAATTATGTTGTATTTTGATTGTTGTCAAATTTGGCGCCATATTACTATGAAAATATAAAGAGATATAAGGGTAGATAAAGCATCCAATTATTGACACTCGAAGTCAACTGCTTGTTAGTTCATTTAAGGCAGTGTTAATATTAGATATGTAATGCTTTTCATATCCTCAGACTAAAACAGTTTCTTTTAATATAATCATCCTACTTATTTTCAAAGTTATATTAATCAGTTTAAGCTGCAGTAAAGGTATTTATTAGTGCAATTAGCATTAGATAATGCTTCTTGCTGAGGTTATTTTTTTTCTAAAAAAGATGTATAATACCCACTACTACTTTAAATAAATCATAAAACATGAAGCTCAAAGCTGGTTTCTAAAATTCTGTTATAAAGTGTGCTGGATGTTTAAAAAATGTATGTGATAAAAATGAAATTTTACTAAGCATTAAGTGTCAATCAAAGGGTGTTACTTCTGCTTGTAAACTCAGATAATTATAAAAATTAAAGGTGTTTAAAAAAAATCCAGCATCTACGAAAAGTAATCTTCATTCAATTCTGAGGCGTCTTAGCACTAGTGACGATGAAGTAAAAAATTAAACTATCAATTTCTTCAGGGAAACTGGATTTTCCTATTCCAGATAGGAAAATCTTGTTTTTACATTCGAGAGAGGTGTTTTTCATTCTGGAGATATGTTTTTCGTTCTAGACATTTAGACTTCTAGAGGTACATGAGCTGCAGTCGCGATTTACCTTCAGGTGGTGTCATATGTTGAATCATTGCTGGACTATTTCTCGAGATGCTACAAAAGTAGAATATAGAAAAAGAGCAGTTAAAAACCACTGCAATTTTGCTAATTTTATGAAAAACATAGATTTTTTTCTAAAACACGAATACACGAAACTTTATCCTTTTTTTTTGTACTGTAGAAGTAAATAGACAGAACCTACTTTTATTGCAGAATACGTTTTATAGTTAAAGTTTGAAGACCAATATAATAACCGTATCTTTTGTGAAAATTTTATGACTATTTCTATCGTTTCATTAATTATCCAATAATTATCATTGTCCATACAAAACTGGATGCAACTATTGCCATTATTGCTTACTTATTAGGAATCTATCGTAGTAGTAATACGTATCTAGTTTACGTAAGATTTAAGAATTTCTCACCGCGTCTTATTCAATAACTATATTTCATACTGTAAAATCTGAAACTTGCGCAAATACTATACATTACATATATATTACGTAGCAACTATTGAGGTAATATAAATGTACGCGATGAAAAGATTATAAAATACATAATTATCAAAATATATTAATTTGCGTTACATATATATATATATATATATATATATATATATATATATTCGTTTTTTATAAAAAACAAAATACTACATTTTGGAATTACTCGTTTGGTATTACCAAAAAATGCGATAATGTTAATGAGGCACATTTTAACACGACCTAAGCTGGTTTTGGTTTTTGTACTTTTGTTAATATCGTAATCATAGTAAGTAGTATGACTAATTGTCGCGAATCGATAGCAAAATACGTTACCTATCCCATATTTAATAATTATATTGGTAGCAATACATTTCGTACTTGTGTGTCTAATGGGAAGAATAAGTGGTGCAATAATAGGCGATGCAATATGTGACAATATGGTAATGGCGATAAACTCACAACTTTTCATATGAACTGATTTTATTCAATACTTCTGAATTGTACTTGTAAAATATAACAAATGAAACTATTTGATATATTTATATTTTATATTTCTAAAACTACAAAGATACGGGCCTCTTCCAGCGTTCCAATGTGGTAAATATCATATTGGATCGAGACTATGCTTTGTTTCCTGCTTGAGAACATAATCTAATTACCTATTATTATATTGGTCATATTTCTCAATCGCGCTGCTATCTATTATTTTAGTTATTGTTGAACTATAATATCTACATACTATAAATATTTAAAGCGATTCGATGGTAAATGGTATTTTCATAACGGCTAATCCGATCTGGCTTTTTATCTAAAAATCTCGAATATCTAATGGTTTACTTATGGTTTCTCGGCAAACCGAATGAGTTATATAAACTTGATGAGAATTCACCATTACTTGGACTTGCTATTAATCTTTGTTTATTTTGTTTGTAATGGTTTTAAAATAGATTTTAAATCCAAAATTGACATCGGCATTATAAAAAAACAATACGATATCACAATTGCTAAATAACGCAGTCAGAAAAGCGTTATGCTTATTTTATTAATCATTTTCTATTAGCTCTTAATAGATCAATTAGTTTTCGATCCAAAACAAGATTGGACCAGCAAAATGTGTCTTCTTACCTAGTTATAAATATAATTATATGAATAGGTACGTTTATATATATATATATCTTTTTAGAATACAGTTTCAGTTTAGAGCATCAACACTAATATAATATTGTATTTTTGTTATATGTAGTGTAGTTGTATAGACACTTAGGGCTGTAAACCCAAAATTGCACATAGTTGCTATCATTATTGGTTTGGTATAACTGCAAAATAACATGTCAAATTATAACATCAGCTATCCGGCAGTGAAAGATGTAATCGGTTCAACTAGAACAGAATAATTAAACAACAGATCAGAAAAATATCGTTAATAGTTTTTTTTTACTATGAATACTATATAGCTGTGTGGTAGCGGCGACGAATACTACCAACCCTTACTTTGCTCGTGGATGTCGTAAAAGACGACTAAGAGCCTTATAACGACCTGGGCCAACTCCATCTGATGCCGTTTGATCAACAATTACATTCCCAAGGAGGGATGACGTCTGGCAGGCGGCCGGTTATAAAACTATTGCCAATAACTTTTACAATATGTACTATGAAAGAAGAGTACATATTGTAGCGACCCCAAGTAATTGGGATAAGAGTAGAAGAATGATGATGAGGATGATGACTATATATATTGCTCTATATATGTAGTAAAAACTAGTAATTAGATGTCAAAAAAACTTTCAATTATGTTATATATTAATTGAGATATTTATTGTCTAGATGATTTTTTCAATCACGAATTCGATCATAATAATGTAGCCTCGTCAATATAATTACGTAATTGATAAAATTATTATTATTAATTACAAATTTTATATTGAAAATTATTATTAATGGCACATAATGTATGCAAAGTTGAAAGATAGATGTCAATGGCAATGTTTTGGTGCAATATAAACCTATTAATTTCATCATTATGATTTTTATGCTTATTTTTCAATTTAATTTTAACAAAAATTAAAATGTAATTGTATGCGGTCATTTAATATCGAAATATGCGGTGAGACAATTAGTATTTTATAATATCAAATAATGCTAATCTATCAACCACAAAATCGTTAAGTTTTTGGCAGACCATTAATATAAATTGAATATAGGATACAATGATGTCTTTGGGAATTGGGCAACTATAACCGATGTAATAGTTCGATATAATAATTGCGCCAACGTTGTTATAAATATTTTTAATGTTACATATCGTTTAGTATTTTCTAAATACGCTTTAACTAGTCATAATTATGTTATCCTGCATATATTCAATGTTTTACTCATATGTTCGTATCTAAGATTGTTTTTATGTGGCCATAACGCGAGTTCAGAACGTGTTAGTCATATTCCCTGGGAAAATTATACCAACGCCCATACAAAGCAGTTACTCGTACAACGGCCACTGAACGGCCTCTTTTGGAATGATAATAATATTTTCTCCACACTAAAGTTATATTTAACATAACACAAATTACCTTGCGCTTTACTCTGCAAACGGATGAATTTGTTTATTGTGCTGCTAAATAAAATTGTTGTAACGAATTACAAGTTTTATGCTAATTTTAGGTTATTTAGGAACTTTATTAGTGCACTTTTTTATTATGTTCAATATACACCCACTTATTCATTGTCTGAATTGTTTAAATGGCTTAAAAGTTCATTGTTTGGATTATTCGCATTATTATTTTATATTTTTACTCGTGCTTTACTGTACGCTAATGTCGTAAATACTAACAAATTTTGAACTTTACAAAACTGTGTTTATATAATTAGGTATACAATCTGTGTAAGTATATAATATTATTAGGTATATTTAGTTTATAGTGAATAGTTTTAAGTTACGAATGGATCAAAATTGGCTCTTGTAATCTTCCACACAGATGCTACTAACCAGTTCTCATTTCTCCGGCTTGAACTCAGCTAGACACGGTCCAGCGTGTCTAAATAGGTACCAAGATCACAACGGACGACGAATAGATGATGAAGAGCATTCACGGGATCAATGATATAGGAAAGAACAATGATGCCTTTTTTATAGATTAACTCGTCAATTAATAATATAGATTATAGTGTAATATTATAAATATTATGTACCTAGTTTAATTGCATTATTTTTTTTTTGTTTTTTTTTGTATATTAAAGTTGTTAATATGCTGTAAGTATAGTGTATTAAGAAAAAATGGAGCTATAAAAATCAACGTTGATATATATTATTACGGTATTTAGTGCGCGAAAATTATTGCTATTACGACTAAGTATATACATGTTTAGTTAATTTTGACTCCCTTATTTTGCTAATTACTTCTCAACGACATGTTGGCAATCGGTGTTTTCTGTGTCAGTCAAAGCACGATGGTGTCATAATCCAATCATCTACTGCGACCGAAAATACAAAATTCATAGCAAGCTTCTCAACTTTTATTTAAAGGTACACGGGAAATAAAATAACTTAATTATAAAGTTGAATTTACGTTAGATTTACTAAAGTTGACATATTAAATCTATTGTGTTTTGTTGTTCTGTGCAATATTTGGATATATAATTTGGTTTAAAAATATTAATATAATATACCTAATAATAGGTATTTATTTAACTAAACAAAAATATTTAGATGCGGTTTGCAATAAATAACCAATGATTTTCATAAGGAGTTCATCCATCAATCGAATACTTAGCAAATATTAATAACTGTTCAACATTTTACGCTCTAAATCACCATCAGATCAATCCAATTAGATATTTGCTAAAAACAACGATTGCATTATGGATATTAATCATGTTTAAAATAAATAATTGAATAACATAATATGGATTCAATATTAGTTTTATTATAGTTTATTGCGTCCTTAATTATTTTTAAGAAGGAAAAAAGTTTTTCAAATAATATCTATTTTTTACTATTACAGTAAAATAATAGTTTCTCGATGGCGTTGTTGTGTGCTGGCAGATGACCAATGAGTACCTAATTATAATAAATGTCATGTTTTACACGCGGATAACGTCCTTATTCTTTTATTTCTTTTTAACAAGCTATAGTTTGATCGCAGCTATCCGAAACAGTCTCTAGCAATTAAAGGAAGTATGTGGCGTCACCGCCAATTGAGTGGGCCGCTGAGACGTATTGCTTCACTTCGGTGGCCCGACAGAGGATAATGGCCACTTAAACAGAAGAAATAATATGTTTTTCGTTGTCATACAGTAATTCGTTGATCGATTACAAATTATAACTGTATGGGTATAATTATATCGTATAAATCTATTTATTAATATATTTTATGATGTTGTATCAAATTCTATAATTATTGCAACTGCTAATAGTAAATCTACAAATATTTAGAAGGCTATATATCCAATTTGCGATTGTCCCAAATTCTCATAAATGCAAATACTTACTTGAGTTCTTATTAAATACATAATGTACTTATATTTATTTCCGTTTAAAAATTAAGGTACTTTTGGTTTCAAATTCAAATCCAACGCGCGAGAATTTCAAAGTAAACTTAAAACTAAAATGATAACTATATTTTAAATAGCAGTTTTTGCCTGCACTCTTAATGAAAATACGTCACCAGCCATAACTTAAATATAATTGTCAGAGAAAATGAATAATGATAATGTCAACAGAAAACAAACTAAGCTGTTAGAATAAATTTAAAAACATGAAATAGAAAATTATTGTCGTATCTATGGTAAGAACTATCTGGTTAGAATATTTAACGTTTTATAAAGTTATAAAGTTCTAATACTTTAACCGCGCGAGTTGGAATAATGATTGATGCATTCCACAGCCCGTTTTGTCCCGATACGCAGCTATACCCATTGTGGTTGTTCGCGTGGGGACAGCGAATACCAGTGTTAGGGGCGATGTAATAAAGGCGTCTCCTCTCCTTCAGTACCGTCCCAGTGGCTGCGTCGTTGTCGCTCACTGCATTTATTGATACAACAGGAAGGATTTTGAGTAGCCTGCAAATATAATTACTTAAAATTATAAGTTATTCAATTTACAGATAACAATTATAGAAATCATCACGATGCTAAAATTAAACTTCATCGTAATATTTATTTATTTTTTTTTATTTTTAAAAAGACACCACCCTGCACTAAGGAAATAAACCTTGTATTGCGGGGGACTTTACAAACATGCAATTAACGCAGACAAATTACACCCAGACTCAGAACAACACTTTGTGGATCACACAAAGTATTGTCCTGCGTGGGTATAGAACCCACGGCACTGGCACGGAAGGTCGGTATCTTAACCACTACGCCATCTGTGCATCAATATGCTATATATGCTAATATGCTATAATTATATAAAATATAAGTAAATAATTTAAGACAAAATGTAGTTTTTATTTAAATAAAACAAACAAAACATCAAGTGAACTGCAAACTAAATTACACAATATCTCGATATTACGACAAAATTTAATTCGACTAGAGTCAATTGTTGGGGAATGAAGTAAAGTACCTCATTCGCTTGTAGAATAACGTATACTGTTCGTTATAATAATATTATATTATTAAGTGACAATATGAATTGTTGTAAAGATGGTTGTGACGTTATGATGCAAGTTAAAGTTTTAAAATTACATTTTACATTTCAATATTTTTATTGTTAATCAGCATTCGCGCCAACACCAAATTACGCACGGATGATCGATTTGTTGACTTCTAACAAATATTTTACATTGATAATTAAATATTAAATTAAGCAACATATGACTTCTAATGTCGATCTCATTGTGACGTCATTAAGACATGTAACAATTTAAGAGGTGCTTTTAATAATTATTTATATGAAAAATGCTGGGGCAGTCATGCAAAACCAAAACATGTATCTATATTATTATTGCATTGTTGATATCTATCCGTGTGGTGACGAAGTAACAATACAAATCACCAACCACTATCTTATCCGTGGGTGATCGTCAAAGACTACCAAGGGATATAAAACACATATAACATCTATGCAAGAGCAGGAAAACTCGAAACAAAACTCTATACCAACAGGCCTGACCAGCGAGGTATAGTAGGCCAATTTTCCTCTCATTATGGAGGAGCCTAACAGTGGGACGTATATGAGCTGAGATTATGATTGTTGATATCAATGATCAATAATGTTCAGGCCATTATATACCAGGATATTTCTTTCTGTTGTACGAATGTATGGAGAAATTGTTTCAATGCGTTTTAATGAATATGCTGTTTAGGTATCGCATATAAAACATACATTGCAAGTAAAAAATACGTATTAATGTTTAGTGACACCACCCCGCACTAAGGAAATAAACCTTGTATTGCGGGGGACTTTACAACATGCAATTAACGCAGACAAATTACACCCAGACTCAGAACAACACTTTGTGGATCGCACAAAGTGTTGTCCTGCGTGGGAATCGAACCCACGGCACTGGCACGGAAGGTCGGTATCTTAACCACTACGCCATCTGTGCAGTCGTAAGTAAGTAAGTAAAAAATACGTATTAATTTAGATATATCATCTCACCTGCGATAGGTGCAAGTCGTACAAATGTAGTGTACTGACGGACATGTCCTGCGTGTCGCACAATACTTGAGCAGACTGTTCCGGTGGCTCGAGTCCAAGTGCCGAAGCACCGAGCGCTGAGCTCACTCCAGCAAGGCCGGGTGTTGACGACCGCGGCATTGAACCTGGTCGTGCTGGTCCAGGTGCATCATCTTCGTCACTTGTTTCATCCATATCCTATATAATACAAGCCAATTATATTTTTTTAAATTACTAAGCGAAAAGTAACGTTTAAAAATTATTGGTTTGGTACCCGAGATTAATTGGTGTATGAAAATTTAAAATACAATATTAAAAATTCAATTTATTATAATAATGCATTTAAAACTATTGATATTTATACGGTCAGCTGGTGTAACAAATACATAGTTTGATATAAAAGGAACAACTTTCAATAAGAAATTACTCTAACACTTTTATAGAAATAAAGCAATATGCAGCATGGCAATAATCCTTACTAATATTATAAATGCGAAAGTAACTCTGTCTGTCTGTCGCTCTTTCACGCTAAAACTACTGAACCGTTCTAAATGAAATTAGGTACACAGATAGTCTAGAACCTGACAAAGGACATAGGCTACTTTTTAATGCAAAAAAGGGTTGTAAAGGGGATGAAACGTTGTAAGAAATTATAGTTCTT
Source organism: Lymantria monacha (assembly GCA_905163515.2). NCBI lineage: Eukaryota > Metazoa > Arthropoda > Insecta > Lepidoptera > Erebidae > Lymantria > Lymantria monacha. The sequence goes on from LR991081.1 coordinate 34,961,321, forward strand.
TTATAAAACCAGAAGCTTGAAACTTATTTTTAGGCTATTGATTAGATATAAATAAATATGATATTAAAATTTCGTAAAAATATTACCCTTAAGGGGTAAAATAAAAATAGGGGATGAAAAACTGTAGGATAGTAACCTTTTACGCGGGCGAAGCCGCGTGCAGAAGCTAGTACCAATATATATTTTCGAATGTAATAATATGGATTATGTAAGGGACAAACCTAAAAACATTATCTGGGTACTACCACCAACTTTTATAAAATAATCATGTTACAATAATGTTTACAGTTTTAATCTTAAAATAATATTAATCAGTTTCGCATAATCTTTAAAAAGGGGCCGTTCAAGTATTACGTAACGCAATTTGGTGGGAGGGGGATCTTGTTAAGTGTTACAATGCATTACACAGCCGGGAGGGGGGTTCAAACAACGCGTTACATAACATTGTTTTTTTATTAAATAAAAATCTAGGGAATTAAAATTTCCTAAGTTGGCAAGCAAATTTTTATTTTTTAGATGATGAATAAACAACATACACATGTATTGCGAGTTTAGAATCTCTTTTTGGAACGAAGTTCCTTATCGCGCGTTGTGAAAGGGGGCTAGACGGAAAAAATTCTTACGAAAAGTTGTCACGACACTTTTTGCTATAGTAAGCTATTGTAAGCTGTGCGGCGTCGCTCGTCGGCTCTCTTATAGAAAGCAAGCCAGATATTTTCATTTCTATTTCGCATTGAACAGTGTGGTGTCGCGACGATTTTTTTTATAGATAGAGTGATTCAAGAGGAAGGTTTATATGTATAATATATGCATAATGTACGAGAGAAACACTGATAATTTTAGAGGTTTCTAATGTGATGTCGTAAATAAACACATTATTTTGCGCTTACATTGCAAACGCTGGCTGAACCCTACGAAATATATCAAAATAAAGTACTACAGTATTATACAGCTTAAAAAGGCCTACAAAAAAGTCCGCGATGGTATATATCTATCTCTTAAGGATAACATACTATATCCATTTTAATACTTTAAAAAATGTTCTATTATAAAACGGTAATTGAAAAGCTATTTACACAAATACTGTATTAATCCTTATCATTTTAAATACATTAGTTGGCTTGAGCATTTCATGAAGATATTTTTTTTCCTTCAGACCATGCAAATTAAATCAATACCTTAAGAGATATAGCAAAATCAAAATAATGCGCAACGAAATTATTTTCGCCCGTGACCGGGCCGCGTGGCCGACTCGCGTTCGAGCTCAGGGCCGAAAAGTTTTGGTAGTCTAGTGGAATTGTATATCCTATTATTAATATTATAAACGTGAAATTTTGTAATAATGTATGGATGTGAACATGTTTGTTGCTCTTTCACGTAAAAACTACTGAATGGATTTTGATGAAATTTATAGTAATATAGCTTGCACATCAGAATAACACATAGGCTATAATTTATAAAGATATTTTGCAAATTGGCTAAAATATAACGATAAAAATCGCTTAAGGCAGAAAAAAATTATATAATTAAAATAGAACTTCGTTCCATCCGGGTGTCCCTTGACACCTCCGTTTTTTTTTTTTATTTATTATTGCCTCAAATACGTTTAAAAACGGTCACTTGGGTGTTACGTAACGTGGGGGGAGGGGGGACAGACATACGTTACGGCGCGTTACATGCGGGGCAGGGAGGATCAAAAATCTTCAAAAATTGCGTTACGTAATACTTGAACGCCCCCAAAGTCATTATTTTAATGTAATAGAGAACCATATTGATCTGTTCTATGAAAAGACAAGATTAGTATTAAGGCATTTTAATGTAAAAATAAGCTAACTTTGCCCTCATACTCTTCTCCGCTAATTGAATAGCACCCAATAAGATTTCTTGACTTTTGGTAGCGGATTACCCTTTTGGGTACCCTAGTCAACTTCTTGGCAAAAAAGTGTCGGTGGGTTATGCAGTTGACCTCACTAAGTTTGACAGACTAGTTAGCAGTTCGAGTGCCCGTATATTCATAAAGGTTTGACAAAGTATTATAGTGACTTATTATAGCGTCTATGGCTATAGTTTTTTTATTTAATAAAATAAATAACTTACAGGCAATCTGTATTGTTGTCGTTGCTGTGGATAATACGAGAGAACAGCAGGAAGGGGTGTTACAGCACCGAAGAGACTTTGCTGAATGTAAGAACCCAGCATTGTCTTATTCTATAATGAAAGGTTTTTTGTTAATTTTATATTTCACATAGGTGTTATTCGACATTATGAAATGGAATACCATTCTGCGTCAATATGAATGTTTGATATAGCATTTTGGAAATTATTTGGTCTATTTGCTAAATAAAATAAGGAAAATATTTTAAAAATAATTGATTCTCTAGATGTATAAACTTTTAAGAACGCTTATCAAAATGCAGAAATTTAGTTGTGTATTGTTTGTTATGTATTTATTATGTACGTAATAATACTCTATTAACGGTGCGAAGTATTCGCATGGATCATCTAGTTACTTAGTATTTTTATAGGTACCTCTCCCAAAGCATTTTCTTTGGGAAATTCTAGGTACTACGGCCCACGGCTGCAGATAGAAAATTGTAAACAGCGTGGTCCTACCATTATAAGGCTATTATGTATTATGTACTTACAAGATTACTATTAGCAGGCATAGCGTGGTGCATGCTCTGTCGTAATGATTTAAGGAAGTGTCTCTGCGAACGTTCAATAGGCTGCCAGCCAGGATGTCGACACGAAAACGCGACTAGTGATAACTCGGTCTTGCCACCTTCACCTTGATCATACTGAGTATTGGTCACTCCTAAAGAAATTGAAAACATTATGGTTAATCACCTATACATAGGCGTATACCTAAATCCTTATACATGTATATCTCTATCTATATTTCGCTATGATAGCACAAACAAAATAATAATTAATGAGAATACATTACACGTTAGAACATTTAGACAAATATCTTTTACACTTGCGTTACACAAGCGTATTTTCACACTTTATGGACTTGCGAATCAACATCGGGCGTTTTACATTTGTCAAAATAAAAAGTAACCTAACTTTTTCCAGACTACATCTCTATGACGCAGCGTAGGACTAGGTGGACTGAAGACATTATCAAGGTCATAGGCGAACGTTGGATGCAGGTGGTGCAGGACCGTTTTGGATGGCATTCTCGTGGGGTCTATGTCAAACAGTGGACGTTTACGGGCTGATGGATGGACATCTCTATGCCCAATATTAATGAGATCTATTCAACTATACAGGCGTGATTAAGTAACAAACCACCCATCAAACTTTCGTATTTATAATATTAGTAAGGTCGCGAGAATATTAATGTGAATTAAATAATTTATTAATAAACTTCCTTCTTTATATATATATATATATATATATATATATATATATATATATTTAAAGAAAACTATTATTACGGATTCCACCACGTTTGTATTTGATTTTTAACTTCCCGAAGTTTCGAACACTTTACAGCGTTCATGGTTACGTACTAAGGTGTCTCACGTCCAACAAGTCATCGTTATTACAAAGATTTATATCTTAATGTTACAGTATTAGTTATTCAATTTTGACCCATATCTTTAATACAAATTCATTGCTAGTATAAAAAGAATATAATTCTATATAAAAAAGTTTATTGCGTGCGTTCTGTCAGCCAGGCTGTTTATCATATATCTGGATAAATGTCTCCAAAGGTTGAACGATATGAATGTGGGAGTCCAGATGGGTGACTCAGTGGTCACTGCTCTGCTTTATGCAGATGATGCAGTCCTGCTGGCACAGTCAGCGACTGACCTGCAGACCCTAGTCGATACAATGACAGAAGATTGTAAGAAAAGGGGTCTACGCGTGAATGTGAGCAAAACCAAAATAATGGTCTTTGAAAGAGACGAAGCCAGAACAGATGTAAGAGTAACAATAGGTAATGATATACTAGAGCAAGTGGATGAATTTGTATATCTTGGATGTGGATTTAGGCGAGATGGAAGGTACACCACTGATATAGAGCGAAGAGTGAATGCGGGAAATAGAGTGAACGGAGCGTTGGGGCAACTTCTCGGCAGCCACCACCTCAGCCAGAAGGCACGTGTAGCAATACATAACGCAGTGCTTGTCCCAACATTACTGTATGGAAGCGAGAGTTGGGTATGCAGAAAAGAGTATGAAAGTAAAATTAATACGGTCGAAATGCGATCTCTGCGGAAAATCTGTGGAGTTGGGCTGACCGACCGCATTCGTAACGACGACGTAAGAGAGCGAGTAGGTATGAAAGAGAGTATTGGTGTAAAGATGCGAAAGGGCATGCTCCGATGGTTCGGACATGTGGAAAGAATGCCGAACGAACGTCTGGTTAAGAAGATATACAATGCGAAAGTGGAAGGATGTAGGTACCGAGGGAGACCGAGACTAACCTACCTAGACCAGATCGGTCATGTACTGAAGGAAGGTGGAGTCAAGAGTCTCCGAAACCGGCGAGCGTGTATGAAGAGAATTATGAATGTTGAGGAAGCGAGTGAAGTATGCAGAGATAGAGTTCTCTGGCACTCTGTTCTCTCTGCCTACCCTGCAAGGGATATGGCATGATGATATGTATGTATGTATAAAAGTTAATCTTCAGAAATCATAAGTTTATAAGTTTTATAAATATACATAAGTTAATAAGTATTTGTGTGATTGTGATAACAGGTATTTAAATCTTTACCGGCGTGTAATTGCGATAACAAATATAAGCACATATTGTTTGTATTGAAACCTTTTATTAATTCATAATCATATTGATATTGATGACCATTATACATACATACATAGATACATATCATCACGCCATATCCCTTGCAGGGTAGGCAGAGAGAACAGAGTGCCAGAGAACTCTATCCTTGCATACTTCACTCGCTTCCTCAACATTCATGATTCTCTTCATACACGCTCGCCGGTTTCGGAGACTCTTGACTCCACCTTCCTTCAGTACATGATAATAACCTTATAAAATGTACAAAGTATACGATAACATTGTGTACATTATCAACTGAGATGATGTAATAGTTTTAGTTTGTTAAAAATATTTCATTCTTATCTATTCAATATAATTATATTTTACAGGTCAAAAAATATCTACGTCAAAAATTAACAAACTAATAATGCAATCAATTAGACTCATTGCAGCATTTTTTTTTAAATTAATGTGTGCCTATTTATTACCGCAATACATACGCTAGGTACTAGAACTAGATAATCTTAAGTAATGATGGCCATTTCAATGAATTAATAACAACAGCTTATTTTCACTCTATTAGATACAATTAATCTCTGAAAGTGAAAGTTTAAACATACTCCATAACGCTGACGCAATACTGGTTGGTGGAATTCGCATGCTGTCAAAGAAATTCATCAAGCGAAGCTCATCAAGCAATGTTCGAATTTCCAAGAGCCAATAGTGCATGTGTGTGCACTAGTTTAATTAGTAGTTGCACTATTCCTATGACATAGAGCTATATATGAATTATATAAAATCACGTTAAAAGTATAATGATATTTGACTTTTGTATTATTAGACTGCGGCGTGGTGAAGGGCTATCTAATTGCGACTGTACTGTACTATAATAATTAAGTGCACATCGGTGTATCAGCCAAGTTAAAAACACATAGAAATATTATTATTCCATTTGAAATAAAACTACTTTTTACGGATTCTATCGCGTTTGTATTTGATTTTTAATTTCCCGACGTTTCGACTACTTTACAGTGATCATGGTCACGGGAGGACCACGATTACTGTAAAGTGTTCGAAACGTCGGGAATCGACGTTTCGAACACGAACGACTCCAGTGATCATCATCACTGCAAACTGTTCGAAACGCCCGGCAATTAAAAATCAAATACAAACGCGATAGAATCCGTATAAGTAGTTTTATTTCAAATGTGTAATACTTGCGTAAACACCGGAAACCATTATTATTATGATTCCAATCATCTCAGCTCATATGTATCCCACTGTTGCACTCCAGCCTTCTCCATAATAAGAGGGAAATCGACCTACTATACCATACTGGTCATATAAAACGTATACCACGCTGGTCAGACGTGTGGGTATAGAGTTTTGTTTTGAGTTTTCCTTCTCTTGCATAGATGTTATATGCGTTTTATATACCATAGTCGTCTCTTACGATCATGCACGAGTAGTAAGATAAGGGGTGGTGGATTGTATTCTTACTCCGTCAACACACGGTAATAAAAAAACTAGTAGTTAAATTTATAATTAAACATTAATGCTACGTAATAAATGCAATTGTAATATAATTATTTCAATATACCTTTAACTTTACCAGCTGCTCGCCAATCTGGATGACCATGTCTACGGATATCCAACTGTAAAATAAATATAGACATTTTTTTAGAATTAATAACCTTTCGTTAGTATGGGCTTCGTAACTCGACTATGTCGTAGTGCGACGAAAGTTTTGGTTTCCTCCCAAATCATAAGGACATCAACGAATGATATCTTAATAAAGGTATAGGTATTTTCAAGAAGGGCACGTTCAATCAGCATGTTGAATGTTAATCTTTGCTGCAATAATTTTTATCAGAAGAAAGAAAGAAAGAAATATATTTATTGCAACGGACATACAAAAATGGATATAAAAAGTAACAACGTAAATGAGATGCTGCCCGTCATAAAACGCCTTCATCTCAGCATGTTGCAGTTAAAAATAACTGCACTGATCTACCATGGAAGCGCTTTGATGACGTCACAGATGCCAACTACACGAGCGTTTTATAGAGAAAAATAATACTAAAATTTTAATATAATTAAAGCAGAGAAAATATAAGAATAATAGTTTAAAATATACCAAACATAAGTCCTCAATACCATTCTACATATGTTTATAACTTTTGAAACATATTACTAGATATAGATTCACATTTATCATAACATGATGTCCCTCTTCTTAAGTTTGAGGAGTTCATAGTTCACAATTATCACGCGGGTCGCATGTTAATAAACAAATAGTAAAGCCATCAGTAAGCATGTTAACCTATTTACGCCCATTTGGCATAAGTTTGCTGGCTGGCTATTTACGCCCATTGATGAATATACAAATTACTGAAATTTTGCATTTAACATGCGTGATTATTTATAAAAACTTGATTACGCGGAAAAAAATATTATCCCATGTGTGACAATCATTTTTCGCTCGTAATCAAGTTTTTGATGAATATATTGTCAAAATAGTAAAATATAAGAATATAAAATTTTCTAGTACTTTTACAAAATTCATTTCATTTTCCTATGCCCTTATTTCCTTTGTCTACGTATACTTACGTTTGAATGACTGTTATTTACATACAAAAAATTAAATATACAATATTAACAATAAAAATACATTACCAATTAAAATACATTACCTGGGCGAAGGAACAAACATCTCCGATTCCAAGAACGCTCACAGTAAAATTTCTGTAGAAATCTACTATGTCCAAAGCTCGAGATCGTAGCGAGAACAGCAAAAGTGGACACAATAAGGGGCTGAGAAGTTCGAAGAGGATATATACCTGAAACAGATTAATTACTTAAGAGCTAATCTGCCTTCACATATATTTTATTATCAAGAATTTAGTTTTAAAATCTCTTCAAAATTTTATAGCTATCGAAAAATATTTTTATCCTGTGGAGAACTTTAGAACTAAACTCTTACTAAGTATTTGAACAAATAAAGTCTTAAAGTGTAATGGGTCATTAATTACTTAGCTTTGCTAAAAAAATTACTACTTACAGCTCGGAATTGAAAAAGTTGCTGGAAATGCGCAGCTACGTCTTTAGTGTGCGCTCGTCCTTTCCAAGCAGCAGGCAAATAGTGCACATGTCCTAACACCTGCACGAACAACTCCTCACCTCGTGACGGTCCTATGCACTCTCCGCCTAAACGTTCCTCTTCGCCAATGAGAGCCCTGCATTACATCATACAATTTTAGTATTATTATAATATACCTATTCCATGTTTACTTATTTCTATTTTCCTTATTACTTTTTGATATTTACGCGAATGCTAAAAATTACAATAAAATTGTAATTTTACAGATTTTATTGCGTTTGTTGTTTACGGGGGGACTCGTGTCATGGCTGTAGTCCTCTCTCGCTAAACATGAACCGCTGAAAAGAGTTTGAAATGTCGCGAAATTAAAAATCAAATACAAATGTAATAAAATTAGTTTTATGATAAAATTGTCTTCATTCATTATGCGAATTTTATGAGTATATTTCTGGTATATGTAATAAATAATACTATTTATATATGTAATAAATAGTATTACGTAATAAATAATATATTTTAACCACAGACTATTTTAATTTGTTATATATATAGAAACAGGTTATGTAAACCTGTCTGCAGTTCGACTTACTATAATACTGCGTCTAAATTTAAACTAAGAGTCTATTTTTTCGGTCCTTCATTCACACTGCAAAGGGGCCAATGCAGGTGTGACCGTGATATAACGTGATAGTTTATAACTCGTAGTGCTCCTGGTCTCTTTTTAGCAGACCATCGACAGTGTGTATTTGGTTAACTTCAATAACTATTCGGTGTTACTCATCTTAAAAAAAAAAGAATTTAATATTCCTTACCTAGCGCCTGCTAATATGCATCCAAGTATGGTGATAATACTGAGCACGTGTTCCACTGTAAGCACGTCCTCGTCATACACGGATAACACAACCAATACACCAAGCACACTCGCTGATAAAAACACCACATTTCTAAAAAAACGTATTTACATTAATAAAAGTAAAAATATATTAAACTACTATATCGCTTTAGGATAATTTTGGTTATACAGCGTCTGACCAATAATAATAATAAAATGACATTACCATTTTTTTTAAGATATGGTAATAGGTGACAAATATATGCGAGAAATATTCTTCCATCGATTACTAATAAATAGGGATACTCTGACAATAAGACAGTTGACAATTGAATTTCTATTTATTTATTTGTACGTAGTGCGTAGCTTTAGGATCTACGATGGCAGGAGACCATTAGGGAAAATGTATATAAGATGTTTACTTGAGTCAAAATATCCGAATCCGTAAAAAATATTTTATTTCGAAAGACCATATAATATAATCTAAGATTGCGAAGAATTTACTTTCTTTACTCCTTACAGTCCATTTATATAATAATTATTGTGACGATATTATAAGCTGTGTGGGAGCGGGTACGAATACTACCAACCGTTAGTTTGCTCGTGGATATCGTAAAAGCCGACTAAGAGCCTTATAACGACCTGGGCCAACGCCATCTGATGCCATTTGGTCAACAATTACATTCCCAAGGAGGGTTGACGTCTAGCAGGCGGCCGTTCATATGACTATTGCTAATAACTTTTACAATATGTATTATGAAAGAAGAGTATGTCAGGATTATATTCCTATTTTACATATGTATACGAGAATAATAATATAATTTTTAGGAGTTTTGTTGGCTCACATAAATACATTTAAATTCATATAATCTTAAAATGCATTAGTAATCATTTTAAATACATTATTTTCGTTTTGTAATTACTAATGAAGATTTAGTAATAATATTTGAAGTTTACAAATAATTACTTACTTGGCAACGACGGCAGTGATAGGCGAAGAGAAGCTAGCGATATATTTGGTGGCTGGTTTATGGGCTCGGTTTAATCTATCTTGCAGTTCGTGTTCCAACTCGTTGAAATGTCTCAGTGTGATTCGTGCATAAAGGGACCACGTGCGAAGTCCGAGTGATGCTGGTGAACGTTTTATTAACTAAAACAACATAAAAATCTTTAATTATCAAATTACCTTTTTTTGGCGGCGGGCCATGGTGTGGTCACACCCCGCTAAATCCATCCGGTGCGACAGAAGAAGCGGCGCGCGACCCCATAGACCCGCCCTACATGTACCTCTCTACGCCGAGCGGGCCACCGGAACCCGGCCTTTGTATTCGGTGGCCCGCCCGGAATTATCTTACCTATAGAAAATTTTACTGAATTGAATTTAAGTTGACAATTGAGGCTAAGTGCAGTGAAAAAAATCATTGTTGACGTATATAATAACTAGTATTTACTAAAACCCTGCAAATGCCGCAGCACTCTGGAACTCACGAAGAGTATTGGATATACTCAAATCCTGAACGTAGATCCTAACCGTGATTCTTAAGTAAAAATAGATAATTTATCGAGAGAGACAGCAACTTTCCATGTAGTGAAGGAGTACGAATATTATTTATCATCTATCAATGTTGTAAATGTAGGTTTGTTTCCCATTGTAGGGGAGGCTCTACCCCAGCATAGTAACCATAATGTGTTTGAATTCTTATCCTTTTGTGAAAGAATTATAATTTATTCACCCTCGTTGATACTCAGAGTTAATTGTTCCATTAAATATGTATAAATATATTAAAAAGAGCCTACCATATAACTACTGCCTAACAATATGATAAAAGTCATTTGTTAATTTTATATACATTAATGTTAAACTACATACACTTGACTGTGTGGCAGCGGCTTCGAATACTACCAACCCTTACTTTGCTCGTGGATGTAGTAAAAGACGATTAAGAGCCTTATAACGACCTAGGCCAACTCCATCTGATGCCGTTTAGTCAACAATCACATTTCCAAGGAGCGTTGACGTCAGGCAGGCGGCCGATCATAAAACTATCACCAATAACTTTTACAATATGTATTATGAAAGCAGAGTTCATATTGTATCGACCCCTATTAATTGGGATATGAGTAGGAGAATGATGATGTCAAATAACAGAAACTTTTTCAAACGTAGGTTAGGATCTTTAAATGTATTTTATGTCATCATCATCATCTCAGCTCCCACTGTTGGGCTCGAGCCTCCACTACAATGGGAGGGAAATTAACCTACTATACCACGCTAGTCAGAAATGTTGGTATAGAGTTTTCTTTCGAGTTTTCCTTCCCTTGCATAGATGTTATATGCGTTTTATATCTCTTGTTCGTCTCTTCCGGTCAACCACGGGCAAGATAGCTTGTCAATTGTATTCATACTCTGTTTCCACACGGATAATTATGTATTTTAGGTATTCAGCAAATATTAACATAATGGAATCTTTGATCACGAGAAAAAGTTTATGAAAAGTATTTTTTGTATATTTGTATCCTAGATACGCGAAAGATTTATTTTTCTTATACTAACATGCAACGCCATTATAATATTAATCATCATCATTATCATCACATAAATGTCCCACTATTGGGCTCGGGCCTCCTCCGTAATGGGAGGGAAATTAACCTACTATACCGCGCTAGTCAGACGTGTTGGTATAGGGTTTTGTTTCGAGTTTTCCTTCTCTCGCATAGATGTTATATGCGTTTTATATCCCTTAGTCGTCTCGTACGATCACTCACAGGTAAGATATGGGGTGGTGAATAGTATTCTTACTCCGTCACCACACGGAAAATAATATTAATATTTGTTTAAAAAAAAATTGTCGGCTATTCTAAGAGTTATTTCATAATAACGATGCAAATATCGGATGTGGTCAATTATGATGTTTTAGTTAGTATTTTCCTACTTAAGATTGATTATTGTTACAAAAACAATATGTTGAATAATGAATAAATATGCATTTTATAACTTTTTGTATAATTTACATTCATATTGTGACCTTATCTAGATTGCCAGCCAATCATACAATGACGAAACGAAAAAAAAATATATAATAAGTATTATATTAATAACACGTATATACCATAGTTTATTAAATTAAATTGAATAACGTTAACTAAACTCGCCAACTGACTATGTAAGCTACTGACCATTATTCGGACAGAATAAAATCTGTCGTTTAAATGTAGGTATATACGAACTTACCTCAGCGTAGTTGAAAAAGAAATAGAGTATTTGCCAGGCTTGTATCAGAGGCGCGAGCACTAAATTGAGAAAGGCTAACCACATAATTTGTTTCTCTAATTGGCGAGCGAGCAGCATTCTCTTTGAATGATCCTTATAACATTCTCGGAGCTGCCAGCGATTCTCCCATGGACTCCATGGATAGCTAGCTGTAAAAGAAATTTCTTAAATACAAAAATAGAACATAAAAAGCGTTAAATAAGTTAGTCATTTAAATCACTGCTGGTCGCGGATGCTAATATTTTCTAATCTCTCCATTCTCAAAATCTAAATCTCTTCATTATAAGAACAGGCGTTAAGAGCCGTTAGAAACTCTCTGGGTCCTGTCGGTTAGGACTACAGACACGTATAATGCAGCTAATTTATGAAACCATTGTGGAATGGTAATTGCTATAACATTTTAATATTTTTTTTGTATTTAGGTTAACAACTTCATTGGCTATTGCGTTATTTTCGGAGATATAAACAATCAATGCGAAAGTGGAAGGATGTAGGTACCGAGGGAGACCGAGACTAACCTATCTAGACCAGATCGGTCATGTACTGAAGGAAGATGGCGTCAAGAGTCGCCGAAACCGGCGAGCGTGTATGAAGAGAATTATGAATGTTGAGGAAGCGAGTGAAGTATGCAGAGATAGAGTTCTCTGGCACTCTGTTCCCTCTGCCTACCCTGCAAGGGATATGGCGTGATGATATGTATGTATGTATGTGTATGTATATAAACAATCAGAAGCACCGTTAATATATGATTTATTACGTATATAATTGTAACAACAATATGTTTCTACAATTTGATTAATGTACCTTTTGAAAGGTTTGTGCACACGAATTAACAAATTGCCATCCGATAGCTTATTATAATGTAAATTTTAAAATGTAACTTAATGAACATAATTATTTGGAGACATTTACTTATTTCCTTATTAAAGTAAAAAGTAAATATCATTGTTAACAAGACTTGATAACTTCCTAGACTAAAAGATATCTTTTATTATGTAACAAAATCCACATTAAATTGCGTCGAAATGTCGTTTAATATATAACGTGCCACATACAAGTGTGTATCTTTAGCCACGAAGAAAAAGGTTGTTATAAATTCTCTTGCTAACCTAATGCTGAAGTGCAATGTTGTTCAATATGCTTTGGAATACTTTACGCAATAGTTCTATTTATATACCGTGTTTGGAAGAAACAATGCCATATGTTAGAAAATGTTCACAGTAGTGTAGGTATATATCTACTCATTTGCTAGCTTTCCAACAGATAACATTTTAAACCATTTGTTCATATCAAATGCTTATCGTATCAAAGGAGGTTAGTAAGCTAAAGAGAATATTCTATTCCTAAACGGTTGCGTAGCGATTATAGAACAACCTACATTTTGTTATGTAATGGCCTGAATCTCCAAGTAATCGACGCGAATCTTATACTGTCCATGGAACACTTTTTAAAATTTCACTCTGCTAGTTAAAACTATCTAAGGAGAAAGCTTGTGATGCATTTATCTGATCTGTATTCTATACATCCAGATTCCACGATCAGCAATCACATTCGTCTATTAGTCCAACAGACAAATAAATTATATAATATATTTATATTAATATCAAAAATAAAATATACCTACAAAATAATAAGAACTCTAGATTCCACTTCAAGCCTCTAGATAAATAATGGAAATCACAAACATGAGGCACACGTATTTGAAGTGGAAGAAGATTTTTGTTGACCATTGCCACCATATAATTTGTAGATCTGTAAACAAAGAACACGTAAAAACAACCATTATTTTATCAATCCAATATATAATACAAAAAAACTTCAGACAGATTTGTACATGATTATACTAGCTAATGGGCAACGACATTTCATAACTAGAAAGGTAAATGTAATTCTGTTTATTTCTTGCCAAGAGTCCAAATAACATTTTATTAATTAATTTAAAACCAAATTTCATCAAATTTCCGTAATTTTATTATCCTAATAGTGATTAGATATGTCCACGGCTTCGCTCATCGCCCACAGGCACAGTACATTTTAGGAATAAATGTATCTGTTGAAGATTATAATCTATCTCTGTGCTAAATTTAATAGTAGTAGGACCACGCTCTGGACAGTTCTTTGTCTACAGCCGCGGGCCGGTCCGTCCGGGGTAGTACCACACTCTCGCAGAAGATTGACGTCTGAGTAATGGCTGTTTGCTGTTGCGCTTCGTTCGGTGAACGAGAGAGCCGGCAGCCCAACTGGGGTGGGTTTGGTGTTTGTATTGGTAGGCAACGGCCTAGCTATTGCAAAGGTCCATGGGCCGCAGTGACACTTACCATCAAGTGTGCTGTCTGCTCGTTTGCCACCATAAGCAATAAAAAAAAACTCAAATCCGTTCAGCCTCTCTAGCGTAATTAAGTAACAAATATACCTTTAAACTTTAGTATTTATAATAGTAGTAAGATACATGGCTGAATAGGTACCTAATTTGAAATGTGTTAAGTACATAATAAAAACATGAGCATTCAAATGCAATATCATGACAATATTTCTAAGCAATTGGTGTTGAAATTTCAGAGACATATGATCTCGAAAAAACATGTACCTACAATTTTATTTGAAAGGAAGCCGTACTGCAGTGGTCAAAATGTGGATTAGTATTAGGCAAATGTATGAAAAACATCTATACAAATTAACGACCCAAAATAATAATAACATTATTTATATACTAGCTGTACCCACGACTCCATCCATGGCGACCGTTTTAGAGAGATATTTCATGATTAAAATAGTGGATGTTACTGCAGAACACCACAGATTAGTCCCAGATTAGTCTCAGTATTCCCCGAGTGATTTGCAAATAAATTAACAAAAATCTAGAAGAATCAAAAAATCATTGGTGCATGTTTTGTCTTTGATTCAAAAAAATACTATTTCATCCAAATACCTTTAATGGACAGCTTTTATGTCTGTCAATTCTTATAGGCTATGCAAAATCCATTCAAAAAGTAATAATAATAGAGATTACATTAAAATTATTTTTAATTAATGACTAATACTATGTGTATGTATATTCTTTATTTTTGTTTCTAATTTAAATTTGCTATTTTTACAAATTTTCTTTCTTTTCTTTGTATAAAAATTATGTTTTCGAACGTGTGATAACCACATAAAAGTCATTGCTTTTAATTTATTTTAAAGACTTCAATAAAATGTGTACAGATAAGCTTTCATAGTGAATTACTTAAGAAACAAATATTTTTAATTTAAACTTCTATTACTTATATGAATAACTAGATTCAAACTAAAGTTGCGCAGATAGTGGAGTGATCTAAATGCATTGGTTTCATCCCCACACAGGACAATTCTTTGTGCAAATCACAAATAATTGTTCAGAGTTTGAGTGTAAATTGTTTATGTTAATTTCATGTTTGGGGGGAAACCTCCGCGACACAAGGAGTAATTGCTTTGAGGTATGATTGATGAAAAAAAAATCAATCTCAGAAATTAACAGAAAATTTAATACTGCCAGAGAGGCGTTCCATAGAAGCAGTTACAGGTACCAGTTATAAATATCAATAAATCAAGAAAAGTTTGGAATATTGTCAGCATAGAGTATATATTATATCAGCTGTGTGGTAGTGGCTACGAATACTGTAGCGACCTGGGCCAACTCCATCTGATGCTGTTTGGTCAACAATTACATTCCCAAGGAGGGTTGACATCTGGCAGGCCGGCGGTCATAAAACTATTGCCAATAACTTTTACAATATTATTATGTACTATGAAAGTAGAGTACCTGTATCCACCTCTAGTAATTGGGATTAAAGAATGATACATACATACATACATACATATCATCACGCCATATCCCTGCCGTAGGCAGAGAGAACAGAGTGCCAGAGAACTCTATCTCTGCATACTTCACTGGCTTCCTCAACATTCATAATTCTCTTCATACACGCTCGCCGGTTTCGGAGACTCTTGACTCCACCTTCCTTCAGTACATGACCGATCTGGTCTAGGTAGGTTAGTCTCGGTCTCCCTCGGTACCTACATCCTTCCACTTTCGCATTGTATATCTTCTTAACCAGGCGTTCGTTCGGCATTCTTTCCACATGTCCGAACCATCGGAGCATTCCCTTTCGCATCTTTACACCAATACTCTCTTTCATACCTACTCGCTCTCTTACGTCGTCGTTACGAATGCGGTCGGTCAGACTAACTCCACAGATTTTCCGCAGAGATCGCATTTCGACCGCATTCATTTTACTATCATACTCTTTTCTGCATACCCAACTCTCGCTTCCATACAGTAATGTTGGGACAAGCACTGCGTTATGTATTGCTACACGTGCCTTCTGGCTGAGGTGGTGGCTGCCGAGAAGTTGCCCCAACGCTCCGTTCACTCTATTTCCCGCATTCACTCTTCGCTCTATATCAGTGGTGTACCTTCCATCTCGGCTAAATCCACATCCAAGATATACAAATTCATCCACTTGCTCTAGTACATCATTACCTATTGTTACTCTTACATCTGTTCTGGTTTTATCTCTTTCAAAGACCATTATTTTGGTTTTGCTCACATTCACGCGTAGACTCCTTTTCTTACAATCTTCTGTCATTGTGTCGACTAGGGTCTGCAGGATGATTAAAGAATGATGAGAGTATATATTATATTACCAATGAGCAAAATATAGCTTTTTTGGCAGGTTATAGTCTGGACATGTCCATCCGTTCCGTCTGAGTGACGGATGGGCGACGCGCGGCCCCAGACTACCATATTTCCTTAACATCTTCCGCCGACGATCCGGCATGAACATACTCTTTTATTAGAGCAGGCTATGGTATGGTCACACCCTGCTCAATCCGTCGGAGGCGACGAAGGACCGCGACCTCATGATCTGCCGTACACTTACCTCTTACGCCATATGATCGGGCAAAATATACCCTGAGAAAAGTGCTATACCATATTGTTGAACATACTACAAATTAATTCTAATCGTTTACCTAACTATAGAGATTAGAGTTCAATATTGAATAATAGTAAGTATAATTTGTAATAGTATATTTAGAAAGGTATCCAAAATAGGGATATAAATGATACCAGACTAGTTAATTATTTCATAATATAATTTTTAGCTTCCAATAAGTAAATTCAGATGAAAATATATCAACATATTTCATACATCACACGTCAACATATGGAATAAAAGAACATTGAACTTTTAGTTAATTACCTGAGTATTCGATGATATATATCTAGATCATTAATTTCTTGCTTCAGTACGCACATATGGTGTTCGGGTTGAGCTTCTCTTACTCTCTCTTGTATTGTCGACCAGTTAACCCAAACTAAATCACTCTGTAAGGATTTTAACATATATTTATATTGAACTAAAACTTAGTTAAGATTGTTGTATTAACAATGAACCTAACGCATTATAATCATGATTAGTATATACCATAATTTCCTATACGAGTAAGCCTCTTAATTAAGAGCCTTCAACACTACATACAGAAAATTATGGTATATTCTCTTTGAGTAGCTAACTATAAAGCTAGTATTGTTGAAGTCCTTGAGTGTCTGTTATCACTTACTATTATGTATGTATAACAGTTTTCTTCCGTTTATTCATCCATCCATCTGCCCGTAAACGTCCGCTGTTGGACATAGGCCTCCCAACGAGAATTCCATCCGTAAGGGTCTTGTGCCATCTGCATAAATGGGTAGTTTGCTTACTAATCTATTAATTCTTTTCTTATTTTTTTAAAACTGACAAAAAAGGGAAAAGCATTCTCTATAATTAAAGGAATTTTGCAGTTGTGGCCAAATGTGTTGACATAGATGTAAGAGTTACTTCATCAACCTCGCACGACATGCGCATAAATAAATTAATTGAGACACAATTCTTACTTTATTACAATCACAGAAAAATGGATGGAAAATAATATATTGATCAAAACCTGATGATCTTTTAACAAATCACTACAGCAAATCATAATATATTTATGGTATATAATAATATTTTTCTGTGTATTTTATGGTATATAAAATATATTTGTTACATAAGCCTTCTGCTTATGTAACAAAAGCAGTAGCATGATGCATGCACATATAAGAGATAACAGCAATAGGCTAGGTCTACGCAAACAGAGCCCTCTTCCTACTATTTTTAACTAAAATAACACTTACCTCTTGAATTTTTAAAGCCTTATTATAAAATGACTTGATATCATAAGCATGATATAAATGGTATGCTGAAATAATTAACCTCGCCAGCCAAATTACTCCTGATATTGCAATAAGACACCACCTTAAACAATTTTTAATCATACTTAATTATATAATAATTTACCTCAATTAATGTACCTCTCAAATAATAATCTCAATAATATTGTTTCTTTAATTATCTAAGTATCAGAGCTTCAGATATCTAGAGTGCATTTAGGCATGCGTCAGGTCAGGAATGAATTAAGCCATGCCAGTTACAAAGTTTTCCTGAATACAAAAATGTGTTTCATAATTCATTTAATTGAACTCTAATTTTTCATTTAATTCAACCCATTGACATGTCAAATCACAATTTGTCAACAAAGATTGATTATCTTTGTTGATAAAAGTTTGGTTTTCTATGGAAGTCATAAAAATTTAATGTAAGGATAATCACGAGAATGGTCATGGTAAACCTTAACAGCACTAACTACAAACATCAACCCTATTCACTAGCATGCCAATTATGGCTCTATTACCTTTGGAGAGATCTATGTTCAACATTTGTCATACTTAAGCTAATGTATACATAGTTAAAAATTTTAACATATAATGGAAAACCAAATAATTATAACAGATCTATAATTTAAATAACGAGTGAATTCAGTATACTTAATGACACAAGCCTATTCAGTTTCATGTAAAGCCGGCTTTTGACTATGAGATATAATATATATCACATCTTGAGCTATATATTACATCCCGCGATTGCTGTTCACACTGTAAGATATATATTTTGGAACAATTCAGCTTCAGTCACCATTCAAACTGAGGACGAGGTACGGGGAGGCGCGGTGTCTTGGCATGTGAGGTAAAATATAATCCTTCAAAATATCACTTATTTGGTCGAAAAAATATTCATAGTTTGTATTATAGCACAGTGTGAGTACAAAATATATGATGAGCGATAAAATATTATATCTCAAGATGTAATATATATTATATCCCATAGTCAAACGCCGGCTTTAGAATTACTTTATTATATTGAATAAAAAATAAACAGTGCTATTTGTAGTATTTTAATAAAACATTAAAATGTCATTAGGCAGGTATCTATATATACCCTTGCAAAGTCTCACAAGACTTTATTACTCCCAATTGTATTCAGGTTGATTTTCTTATTTTACTAGCATTATAGAACTGTCACAACTCTGCAATTTAACTATAGTATTTATAAAAAAATGTTATATAGAGGTTATTTAAGCAAGGCAGGCATATATAGTGCCCTGAAATCTTTTTAAGTTAATAATAAAGATACTACTATTAATTATGGATATTTTCTTATTTTGATATATAGCCAGATTAAGAATACAATGTCACCAATCTTTTCCTAACAGTGGCATGTTATAACAGAGGTATACTAAAAATGTATTACTGTTAAAAACAAAACTATTGCAATATTTAGCATGAAAGAAGCACTAGTAGCATAGGCTCAATATAACAAAGAAGAGATACATACATGAGAGAATAATGTGAGAACAAATTGCTCTGACTGAGTCAGCGATTACAAGACCATGCTCAAACTATATTACCAACAAGCAGATATATATGTATAGTAGACCAGGATTAACTAATATTAAATTATAATTACTGGATTTCTATTTATATTACAAATTTCCAGTGCACAGCATTACAAAACAAAACTTGCATTTGTTCACATACAATCAACAAAAAGTCATTTAATTAACTTTTTTTATCTACATTAGAGACAAAAAAGTAAACACTGCCCAGCCAAATTAAATTCATGCCTGACCTGTTTATCAAAGGAATGGGTCTACAAAACTAGACTGTTTGTTCTAGATAAATATAATGATCAACATTTTTGAGGATTATATTCCCAACTAAAGTTAGTACTAGAATAACAGGGATAATTAACATAACTTTTACAAGATGTACAAGTAACTATTTAATTAGTTTATTGGTGTAATATTTAATAAACAAGGTTTAATTTGAGTAAATATAAACTTAGTCATAAAACTTATCAGTTAATTTGGATAAAAGAACTTGGACGAAAACTATGAATTTTAAAATTGAGATTTATGCACACCTAAAGACAGA
This sequence comes from Lymantria monacha, assembly GCA_905163515.2. Lineage (NCBI taxonomy): Eukaryota > Metazoa > Arthropoda > Insecta > Lepidoptera > Erebidae > Lymantria > Lymantria monacha. The sequence goes on from LR991081.1 coordinate 34,981,576, forward strand.
AATTATTAGTTATTAATGTAATGAAATATAATAGCAGATGTGTTAATCTATTTGCTAAATTGTATTACTAACATAAATATATTTTAAAGAGAAATAAACAACTACTTACCATTTCCATGAAACATGTTTCACGCAAACTGATGTTGGATAGATGACATCACTTAAACTAAGCTTTTCAGTTCTGTTAATATTTGGATCATTTCTAAACAATTTTGTATAGTCTACACAATACACCAAAAATGTGGAAAACCACACTATGAAAATAAATTGCAATAAATAAAATACATCTGACATTATCATTGGATAAAAACCACCCCGAACATAATATCTATACATTCTTGTGAAAAATGAATCCAGATCATCTATGTGAGTCCATCCATCTGAAATTATAAACAATATTTACATTTATACAGATCACAACAATACATTTTACTTCAAAGTAATGTGTACAATTAAAAAAGATAGCCAATTTGGTAATCTAGTTATTAAGACATACATTTTAACTATTTTATTCTAAAGAATTTATATTTTATGATATTAAAATAACAATTTGCCCTTAGCAATTATAAATAGAAAGCTGATGATATAGCAAAAAATCTAAATGGCCTTGAGTAAGCAAACATGCCAAAACATATAAAGTCATGTATATTATGTGGTGAACAAAGAGAATAAAAAATATACATTATTGGCTTACCTTTAGTTTTTGGTACTTTGTGGATAATGACTTTGTTAACGTCCTCATGATCTTGGTCCAGGGTAATCATTGTAGGTGCTGCTGTCGGGGTATTTACCATTCCCGCCAGTGGCGGAGTCAAATCGTTACGCAGCGAACTGTATTTCGTTACGTCGTGTTTGCCGAAGTGAGCCATTTTATTTTGGCAACAATACGAAAACCACAGGTATCGTCATTTAATTAATTATAATATGTGGAAGCCATCTATCAACACATTGTTGAGTTTGTCCCGAACACTAAAAAGTAGTAAGCATCTGAAGAGATTTGAATATACACACAAAGGATTTTAATTACTGATTGCAAATTTATATCATAATATTATCATTACAAAACGTTTATTTTCAAACAAGTGATTTATGTTCAGTTCAAAAATATAAACTACGACGAATTTTGTTAAAAATCCACAACAATAGATATTAAAATAGGTACTTAGGCACCTAGATTCACTGCAAAAATGACGAAAATAAACCACGAATAATGACATACTGGTCTCGCATGTCACAAATGCTAAATCGGTAGAACCAAAACAAATTTCGGTAGATTGATATGCAAAATTGGTATATGAAATGTTGTACATGAAATATTGGTTTGTAAAACTAAAATTAAAGATTATTTTCAAATTAATTTGTATATAAATTTACAATTATTAACTATATTTTATATTATTGTATAGTGTAGTTTAATATATTTGTAACTATTGTATATTTGAATGTGCTGCGAATTAAGCAACGCGAAGAATTGCGTTGTTTTAAACAGTTATTGGACTATATATCCACCAAACGATGCCCACTGCTGAACATAAGCTCCCTCACGTAAATTTTATGTAGAAAACTACCATACCACCTATATCCAATGATTCTCTTGAACTCTTATAGTGTTATCATTTATCATACTAATCTTTAGAACTATATCGATTACAGTCACTTTTCTGCGGATTTTCGTATGCCATATGCCACAGCGCTCTCTATTACACACAGGTACGTAACTAAGAGTTGCTTTATAATTCCAACATAAAAGATACATGTTTTGTACGGTAGTAATACTGATCATAGGCCTGTGTTTTTAGAAATAGAGGAAAGATTCTCCTATATTTGTCGAACGCTATCCAGCCGACTTCATTCCGTACACTGCTTTCTTTCTCGAAATTAGATCTTATCTAACTAAATTATGTGTCTTCAGTTAACATGTTAATAGACCACAACATTATTAAAATTACATTAGACCACGAATCAATACTAAGATGAAATGGACCCAACACATTACCATCGTTTTATCTATATTTATTTGTAGACACCTCCCTAAAAATCCTGATAAGGTCATTGAGAGTGGTACTTACCACAAATGTCATTTAGGAATTTAACTTTGACATCATAACCAAATAGAAGATAAAGGATGCAAATGACGTTCCTTTTGATGCAGAATTCGGTCTCATGTTCTTACATGAAGGCGTCGTCAAATGTAGTGGTGAATAGTTTCAAAGATATTTTTTACGTTTAAAACGGTTGCCTTGCGGTTCTAAACAACAGCTCCTGGTTTAAAACGTTTTAAACCGGTTGTTTTACATCTATACTCTTGCCGTGTGAGCTAAATAGTCTTCGGCATAATCTATCAAAAGGCTAGTTCTTATAAAAATACGAACTATCAGAAAATGTTCTACATTTGTTTATGAAAAGCCTCGTAAAAACTTACAAAATTATTTTCTTATAAGGGCTCGATACGTCAACGAAATGCTGCTTCTCAAATTCTTATAAAAGGTATCAGAATCTTAAGAGATGATGATTGAACGTGGAGACTTACATAATATTTTTATTTCTTATAATGCTTATATTATAAGCATTATAAGAAATAAAAATAACGGTTTTTGTAGTAATGGAGATTGGATGAGAATATTTTTAAGTCGTTTTAAAGTAAGAATACGAAGTTTGTAGGTAATTATAACGATAATCATTAAGTAGACTTATGCATTTTAGTCATCAAATTTTATTAGGATATTTTTTATTTATTACTAGCTTTTGCCCGCGACTTCGTCCACGCAGAAGTCATCTCTGACAGAGTTAAATAGAAAAAGCAATGCAAGGTGTTGAAGGTTTATCGCTAGGATAATAATCAACAGCGTCAGAAACTGGGATGCGTTGAGGTGTTGATTCTGCGAGTTAGTTGTCTAACGGAATTAGGCAATAGGGCGGGTCCGAGAAAAAATACCTGTATTTAGGTTCACTGCATGAGGGCTTTGACTCGAGATGATACCCGGTTGCGGTGGCCCACCCGCACAACGTAGATGTACGTGTACGGCGCGCGTGTGTCTATATACCATAGCCGGTCACTAAAGAAAAAGATGGTTCAAAGTTCTATTCATTCTACAAATTATATTGCCATTAATATACTATTTAAGGTATGACCATGGGATAAAAATATAATTTTCGCCATCCTTTAATTGACTGTTTTGTTTCACCAGCAGAGTTGCGACCTCGTTAGATATGATTTATTATTTGAGTTATAGACTGAACATTTTTGAAGTTAAACTTAACCTGCATCTTAAACCATTAGGCAAGAACCTATTGCCGTCTACTATGTGTATCGTGTGAGCTGTCACGCCGGCACTGACCGCCACAACCGCACTGGTGCGGTGTTGATGGAGAGGGAGAGAGAAACACGTGTTTATTTATTTTTGTCGAGGAATATTTGTACGTAATTTGAAAAGAATCGATAAAGAAATTTTCTCCCCATACACACTTTGCCGCTTTGTTACACCCCCTTAGGGGAGGAATTCATAAAATCCTTTCATATTGAATCTCTATGTCATAAATAAAAACGTGCTTCAAAATTTAATGTTTCTAGCTTTAATAATTTCGGATTGGCGGTAATGAGTCGATCAACCCGTTTCACAGGCCTAATTTACACAACCAGAAGGTGAAAATTGACAAATGCCGGTTATTACCCTAGAACAATTGATTCGACTCGTAATTTGAAAAGAATCAATAAAGATTTTTTTCTCTCCATACAAACTTTGCCACACTGCTACATCCCCTTGGGAGTATAATTTCGTAAAATCCTTTCTTAGTAAATATCTACGTCATATAAAGAAACCACTGTCAACATTTCAAGTTGCCAGCTTCAATAATATCGGCTTGGCGCTAATGATTTAATTAGTCGTCCAACCCGCTTTGCAGGCCTAGTTTACACCCCCAGAGGGTGAAAATCAACAAATTCTGAAACACGTGTTTATTTATTTTTACTGAAGACTGACATAACTTTTTTATTTATAAACCAATTTACATAAAATAAAGCCAAAATGTTAAGTGAAGCTTACCATAATATATTAGTGAAAACCGCGTCTAAATCGGATAAGCCGTTTCTGAGATTAGCGTGCTCAAACACACAGACAAACAGATAAACAGACAAAAAATTTAAAATCATTGCTTTGGTGCTCTGTTAGTGTTGATAAAGGTCCCAGTAATATTTTTTCTCATATATCTTCCATGTACAGACAGCGATCCGTTACGTTTTTATTATATGTATAGATTTACTATTAGCCAATGCAATAAATGAAGGCAACAAATCCCATACAGCCATGGGTTTACAATGCTGCAAGCATGGTAAATGAACAGCTATGTTTACAACTACGTCGAGAATGGCACGAAATTAGAAAAGTATTTTTTTTCATTTTCATTTCATCATCATTATCGTGCTCTCGTCCCAACTTTGAGTCGACGTAATATGTAACCCTATTCCTACATATTGCAAAGGTTATTGGCAATAGTTTTATGACCGGCCGCCTTCGTCAGATGTCAACCCTCCTTGTTAATGTAATTGTTGACCAAACGACATCAGATAGAGTTGGCCCAGGTCGTTATAAAGCTCTTAGTCGTCTTTTACGACATCCACGAGCAAAGTAAGGGTTGGTAGTATTCGTAGCCGCTACCACACAAATTTAGCAATTTTATTTGTGGCATTGATTAATAATAGTAAATGATATTTCTATTAACGATACGCCTAAATTTTAAGCGTTGTTCTGAAGATTACTTATTTAATTTGGGCATTTTCAAATAAAATATTATTGATTATTGTTCATTTTTTTATTGATACGTTTTTATGACAGTACACTTAATAAAATCAAAAATAAAGTTGGAAAAAGTTAAAAGTCTCTCTCTCTCCCTCCTCTCTCTTCCCCTCTCTCTCCCCGCCTCCCTAAATTTCATGCCATTCTCGACGTAGTACATACAACATAGCGGTTCGTTTATAACAGGCTGTTTGCGATCTATTCGTCTATTCGGACAGGCAAAGGCAATAACCTTTGCCTGTCCGAATAGACGAACAAAAAAAAGTAAACGGACCCAATTTTCATAAAGTATACATAAAAACTAATCTCAAAAAAAAAATCTAAACTCCATTCATTAGTGAGTTTAGTTTTTTTTATGAATTGCAATTAAACGACAAAGAATTACCAAGCCATTTTCGAAAGAAAACAGCGCGTTGCGATTATGAAGCTTTTAAAATAATAAATATTTTGATACATTAATTTTTACGGTCGTGGTCCTGCCAGATACAAAATATTTTATCCGACGTCCTCCATTTTTTTTTAATCAACTATTTTCTTACTTGAAACAAAATAATTGCTTTTTAAAAATATTAAATATGTTTAAACGAATGTTTTTTCTTGAGATATGTATCATAATATTATCCTATAAGTGCAATGTAAGAAAATACAATCATTTTTAGGTTTGAAAAGTGCTTGATTTTCATATATCGAGAGTAGAGCAAGACCTCAAAGCTTCGCTTATGAGGCGTGCAAAAGCTATATTTCAATTCAACTACAAACTATATTGTCTTTTATATGCTGTTTTTGTTGTATCTCACTATATCTTTAAACGAGTAATTCTTGTATCTATTCTATATATATACACTCATTTGCAAAAAAAACGGGCACCTAAGCAATGGACCATTTCAAATGTTAATATTTCTTTGTTTGATAATTATAGGTAGTTTTATCCACACAATTTGGTAAATTAATAAAAAAAAAATTATTTCATCAGTATTTCATAAAATTTAGATTCATTTCAGTTTCATCAGTATTTCATAAAATTTAGATACAATTTATGGGAAATAATGCTAAACCTCGCTAGTAGTGTATATTCGCTAGTAGTGCATATGCTCATGAAGTAAAAATAAAAAAGTTTTTTTGTTTGTTTTTCTTTAATAAAGTAAAAGCAGATAAATGTTTAGTATCGAGTGTGACCCCCTCTAGCTAAAATCACAGCTTGAATTCGTCTGGGCATGCTAGCGAGTATATCCCGGATACTTGCTTGCGGAATACGTTCCCACTCCGCAGTAATCACATTCTTCAGCTCTCTGATGGTCTGCGGAGCCGGGTGTACTGATCTCACACGCCGTTTCAGAACGTCCCAGACATGCTCTATGGGATTGAGGTCGGGACTTCGAGCTGGCCAATCCAAACGACGAATGCCGACCTCTTGCACATACGCATTAACATCGCGGGATCGGTGGGCGCGAGCATTGTCGTCCATAAAAATCGAGTCTTCACCTAGAGCGGCCAATGCGGGTTGTGCATGAGAAATTAGAACTTCCGTTATGTATCGATGCCCAGTCAGTGAGCCGTTTTCAATGAAGACTAACTCTGTACGATCCATTGAATTTATTCCTGCCCAAAACATAACAGAGCCCCCACCATAAGGTGTGATTTCTTCGAAACATGCCTCTGCAAAGCGTTCTCCTTGTCTTCTTAGCACTCGCCGACGTCGATCTTCACCGAACAGAGATATCCTGGCTTCATCAGAGAACAAAACCCTATTCCAATCGTCTTGAGTCCATGATTCACAATTTCTAGCGAACCTAAGCCTGTGAACTCTGTGCTCACGGAGTAATTTGGGGCCGCGGGCCGGGCGGTGACTGCGTATATTGGCAGCGAGAAGCCTCCTCCTGACCGTCCATAGACTAATATGCACATTTCTTACTTCTTGGAGGTTGTTCTTAAGATCCACATACGAAGATTTGCGATTTCTCAATGCGCGACTCACAAGAAAACGATCATCCCGTGGTTGGGTACATGGTTTTCTTCCAGAACCAGGCCTTCTCTCGACGGAACCAGTCTCCTGAAATCGCTGCCAGGTCCTTTGGACTGTCGAGCGACTAACATTTAGCCTCCTAGCCACGAAACATTGGCTGCAACCCTCTTCAAGCAGCGCGATAATTTTGGTAGCTTTTACCACTTTATCTACCATTTTTGATACAGCCAAACAGCATTAAATAAAGCTTTGACAGTCAAGGATATGAAATTAATCGATAAAAATTGAATAAAAGTTATGAAAGTCGATGTTAACTTCTGGAACTTCGCGCCAAAAATGTAGGATAAAAAGGGGTTTTCTGTAAAAATGAACATCAAATGAAAAATTGAATTTAGAACGTACTTTTTTAAATACCACAGCATTTTTAAAACCGGCCAGTAACGTGTACAAACGATTGAAACCTTTTTGGTATTGTATCTTTTTAAATATGAATGAAAATCAAAACCGCCAGTTTTTTTTTGCAAATGAGTTTATATATACATATATATATATATATATATATATATATATATATATATATATATATATATATATATATATATATATATATTTACATATATATATATTTACATATATATATATATATATATATATATATATATATATATATTTACATATATATATAAGAGATTTCCACATATGTCTTGACTCATCACGATATCTCTGGAACCATAAGGCATACAAATCTCAAATTTGGTAAGAATATTTCTTTTGCCGAGTTGAGGTCAGCTAAGAACGGATTTTACGAAATTATATCCCTAAGGGGGTGAAAAAGCAGGGCAAATTTTGTATGGGATAACGTGATTCCTTGGTCCAATCTACTTCAAATTTTGCATAAACATTCTTTAACAGAATTGATGAAAGATGTGATTCATATTTTATTGTGATTTATTTAGTTAGGAGAACTGGGTTAAAAAGGGGTGGCAATTTATTTTAGGGGTGATTTGCTTTAAAGTTGATATCAATACTTCTTCTTCTTCTTCTCTTTGTATATTGGCAATCAGCTACTTATACGAGCTATTGGTGCCAATCAATACTTTTTAGTGATTTTGATTTAAAAGACATTTTATTTTGACACATGTTTGAAAACTCAATTCGATTATATTCAAAAAACCGGCCAAGAGCGACTCGGAGTCGCGCACGAATTGTTCCGTACCATTCTCCATAAATGGCAAAATAATCATGTTTGTTGTATGGGAGTCTAAATTCTCTATTTGTTTTATTTTAATTTAATTATTTATTTCTAAAGGGAATATATTACTAAATATTCTGTGCATATTTCAAACGTCTACCTATTTTTGTTATCAATATCGAGCAAAAACGAGCAAAAAAATTACCTGTGTTGTGTGGGAGCCCTCTTAAATATTTATTTTATTGTTTTTTAGTATTTGTCGTTGTAGCGGCAAAAAAAATTCATCATCTGTGAAAATTTCAACTGTCCAACTATCATGCTTCATGAGAACAACCTGGTGATAGATAGGCGAAGCAACGTATGGACAGCAGAGTTGTAGTAATAGGGTCCTGTTTTATCTTTTGAGTATGGAACTCTAAAAAGGTTGAAGTCACATAAATGTTCTTCTTCTTCTCTTTGTGTATTGGCAATCAGCTACTTATACGAGCTATTGGTGCCAGTGTCAAGTTATAATTATTTTTATGTTTTTAGTCTTTCAGGTTAGTCATTGTCTAAGTCAAAATGTCACCATCAACAGTGCTCTGGCTACACTGTTAATGGTATCTTGTGGGCATTTGATGGAATACGAAAACGTTGTAAAGCACTTTTATATGATATTCACTACATCCCAGTAGTTCCGCCGCACCATCATCACATCATCATCACAGCCCATATATCATCCATGCACTCTTAAAGTACTTAATCGATTTTATTCAAATTTTCATAATATGTGTAGATTGATCCAACTTAAAAGATAGGATAGCTTCCATCTCAATTTATGGTCACAATATTATTTTATTGCAAATTATTTGTCTATTATTTGACAGTCACAATTATCTGTTATCTCCAAACGATTCTCACAGATGGTGGTATCTGTTGACTGGATTGAGTAAGTATTTAATAGATGGCGCTATGTTAAACGTAGAAACGTTTCATATAAGCTATAATTTATTAGCATAACCACCACGTGTTACTGAGACTACCTTAGCCACAGCAACGCGTGACCGGGTCTGCTAGTATATATATTCTTATTCTATATATATAAGAGATTTCCACCTATGTAGTGACTCATCACGATATCTCTGGAACCATAAGGCCTACAAACCTCAAATTTGGTAGGAATATTTCTTTCACCGAGTACAGGTCAGCTAAGAACGGATTTTATGAAATTATATCCCTAAGGGGTTGAAAAAGCAGGGCAAAGTTTGTATGGGACAACGTGATTCCTTGGTCCAATCTATTTCAAATTTTGCATAAACATTCTTTAACAGAATTGATGAAAGGTGTGATTCATATTGTATTGAGATTTATATCCTAACTGGGTTAAAAAGGGGTGGAAAGTTATATTAGGGGTGATTTGCTTTAAAGTTGATATCAATATTTCTTAGTGATTTTGATTTAAAAGACATTTTATTTTGACACATGTTTGAAAACTCAATTCGATTATATTCAAAAAACCGGCTAAGAGCGACTCGGAGTCGCGCACGAAGGGTTCCGTACCATTATCTATAAATGGCAAAATAATCATGTTTGTTGTATGGGAGCTTAAATTCTCTATTTGTTTTATTTTAATTTAATTATTTATTTCTGAAGAGAATATATTACTAAATATTCTGTAAATATTTCAAACGTCCACCTATTTATGTTATCAATATCGAGCAAAAAGATTACCTTTGTTGTGTGGGAGCCCTCTTAAATATTTATTTTATTGTTTTTTAGTATTTGTCGTTGTAGCGGCAAAAGAAATTCATCATCTGTGAAAATTTGAAATGTCCAACTATCACGGTTCATGAGAGCAACCTGGTGACAGACAGGTGAAGCAACGGATGGACAGCAGAGTCTTAGTATTAGGGTCCTGTTTTATCTTTTGGGTATGGAACTCTAAAAAAGTTACATACATACATACATATCATCACGCCATATCCCTTGCAGGGTAGGCAGAGAGAACAGAGTGCCAGAGAACTCTATCTCTGCATACTTCACTCGCTTCCTCAACATTCATAATTCTCTTCATACACGCTCGCCGGTTTCGGAGACTCTTGACTCCACCTTCCTTCAGTACATGACCGATCTGGTCTAGGTAGGTTAGTCTCGGTCTCCCTCGGTACCTACATCCTTCCACTTTCGCATTGTATATCTTCTTAACCAGGCGTTCGTTCGGCATTCCTTCCACATGTCCGAACCATCGGAGCATTCCCTTTCGCATCTTTACACCAATACTCTCTTTCATACCTACTCGCTCTCTTACGTCGTCGTTACGAATGCGGTCGGTCAGCCTAACTCCACAGATTTTCCGCAGAGATCGCATTTCGACCGCATTAATTTTACTATCATACTCTTTTCTGCATACCCAACTCTCGCTTCCATACAGTAATGTTGGGACAAGCACTGCGTTATGTATTGCTACACGTGCCTTCTGGCTGAGGTGATGGCTGCCGAGAAGTTGTCCCAACGCTCCGTTCACTCTATTTCCCGCATTCACTCTTCGCTCTATATCAGTGGTGTACCTTCCATCTCGGCTAAATCCACATCCAAGATATACAAATTCATCCACTTGCTCTAGTACATCATTACCTATTGTTACTCTTACATCTGTTCTGGTTTTATCTCTTTCAAAGACCATTATTTTGGTTTTGCTCACATTCACGCGTAGACCCCTTTTCTTACAATCTTCTGTCATTGTGTCGACTAGGGTCTGCAGGTCAGTCGCTGACTGTGCCAGCAGGACTGCATCATCTGCATAAAGCAGAGCAGTGACCACTGAGTCGCCCATCTGGACTCCCACATTCATATCGTTCAACCTTTGGAGACATTTATCCAGATATATGATAAACAGCCTGGCCGACAGAACGCACCCCTGCTTAACGCCGATATTGACGTCAAACCAAGGCGACATTCCATCATCCAGCCGCACACAGGCTCTACAGCCCATGTAACTGGACTGCACAGCCTGTAGCAGTTTACCGTTAATACCATACTCCGGTAAAATGTCCCAAAGTTCCTTTCGTACAACCGTGTCAAATGCTCTCTCCAGATCCACAAAACTGCAGAAAACCCTCTGACCTAGAGCCAGATGCTTCTCCACAATGTTGCGCAGAGAGAACACTTGATACATGCATCCCCTTCCACTCCTGAAACCTCCTTGTGTCTCACACAGTAAACCATCGGACACCATCCTCATTCTCCTTTCAATAATTTTTCCATACACTTTTGCTGCCAAACTGGTCAAGCTTATGGCTCTGTAATTTGCGCAGTCATAACGTAAACCCTTGTTTTTAAACAAAGGCACGATGACTGCGCTATTCCAGTCCCTGGGAACCATTCCCGAGCTCCAACATAAATTGAGGAGCAACAGGAACGCCTCCCAGACACAAGAGCCACCGAGCTTGATCATCTCGGCAGACACCATATCAATGCCCGCTGCCTTACCATTTTTCAAACTTCTTATCGCCCATTCAACTTCATCCATACTGATGCCATCGGAGGACGCCGTTGTCGAATGTTGATCTACTAAACCACATCCAACACCGGCGCCAACCGTAGCATCCGCATACATATCGCCAAAATATTCACTCCATCGGCTTAACACGTCTTGTGTTTGTGTAAGAATGTCTCCACCTTTAGACCTTATTTTATTCATTCTGAAGGCTGACCAACCACCCCGAGACTTCTTCACCTCCCTCCAAAAGAGTTTGGTGTTACCCTCGAAGTTTTTAGTCAGCCTATCTTCTGCACTCATACTTGCTCTATCACGTTTCTCTTTCACTAAGGCCTTGGTGTCATTCTTACATTGCCGATATATTTCTTTCTTCTGTTCAGTCATACTGTCATTCAGATTCAAAGAAGAGACATAGTCCAGCCATGCTTTCTTCTTTTGCTCTACGGAAGCTGCCACTTCCGCATCCCACCATGCATCACCATTTGTTTTTCTATGCTTCTTTGAACTTCCACATACTTCTTTCGCTGTATCTACCATACTCTCTTTCAATACTCTCCAGCATTCTTCAATGTCCGATTGCGGCTGGCTTGCCATCGTCAGCCGTTCTCGGACACCCTGTGCATACTTTTCTCTTACACACTCTTCTTGCAACCTTTCAACCTTTATTCTTTCAAGCCCTCCGAAGTGGACACGCTCTCGCCAGTGCCTCCACTTTCTGAACAGACCACTAAATCTCGCAATAACGAGATAGTGGTCCGTATCGACTGTGGGGTCCCTGTAGGCTCTTGCGTCCAATATTTTGCTTCGGAGGCGGCTGTCTACCAAAATTAAATCTATTATGCTTTTCTGTTCATTCCTTCTTCATGTATACATATGGATGTCCTTATGTTGGAAAAATGTGTTTGACACAATAAGGTTTCTCTCCATGCATACATCCGCTATGAGCCTACCTGCGTCGTTCACTCTCTTATCACCAAATGGACCAAGTACGTCCTCATAGTCGGGACGCTTGGTCCCCACCCATCCGTTCAAATCTCCGCATACAATCACGCGTTCACTGATTTCTGCCATATCCAGAACTTCCCTAACATTGTCCCAAAACTTCTCTAGGTCTGATGCCACCGAGGATCCTACGGGAGCATATGCTACAACCATGAATACCTTGGTGACACCTAGTTTTATACGGACCCAGAGAAGTCTGGGATCATACATTCCGTAATCCTTCACACCTGAGGCCAAGCGAGAGGACAACAGCACTCCTACCCCCATGCTGGCTAGATCGCTCTGTGGTACACCAGACCACAGAGCCATCCCGCCACCAGGAAGATCGCAGGCGTCGCTGCCCCTTCGCTTGGTCTCTGTTACACAGAGCACGTCTAGCTGTTTGTCCGCCATGACGGATATCAGCTCGTGCAACTTACCTTCCACACAACCTCTTACATTCCACGTGCCCACCCGGCACTCCGTTCTCCTCGACTCGCCTAACTGGGCAAGGCGTGATGAGTGGCGGCCCCCATCGCCGCAACTGCCGATGTTCGTACCGACGGGGGCGGGTCAGTACGCGTCGCCTCCGGGGGACGCCCTAACCCGCATTGCGGTACGAAACTACGTACTACGTACTAAAAAAGTTGATGTCACATAAACGTTCTTCTTCTTCTCTTTGTGTATTGGCAATCAGCTACTTATACGAGCTATTGGTGCCAGTGTCAAGTTATAATTATTTTTACGTTTTTAGTCTTTCAGGTCATTGTCTAAGTCAAATTGTCACCATCATCAACAGTGCTATGGCTACACTGTTAATGGTATCTTGTGGAAATTTTGATGGAAAACGAAAACGTTGTAAAGTACTTTTATATGATATTCACTACATCCCAGTAGTTCCGCCGCATCATCATCACAGCCCATATATCATCCATGCACTCCTAAAGTACTTAACCGATTTTAATCAAATTTGCATATTATGTGTAGTTTGATCCAACTTAAAAGATAGGATAGCTTCCATGTCAATTTATAGTCACAATATTATTTTATTGTAAATTATTTGTCTATTATTTGACAGTCACAATTATCTGTTATCTCCAAACGATTCTCACAGATGGTGGTATCTGTTGACTGGATTGAGTAAGTATTTAATAGATGGCGCTATGTTAAACGTAGAGGCGTTTCATATAAGCTATAATTTATTAGCATAACCACCACGTGTTACTGAGACTACCTTAGGCACAGCAACGCGTGACCGGGTCTGCTAGTATATATATATATATATATTTATGTAATCAGAATTTTCAAATTTTGACGCTGTCATTAAGAATAGACATTTAGCTCAGTTGGTTCAATCGTGTAGTCTAATCCAAACAAACTGGCACTCAGTTCGGATCCTTACTTTCCCTTATTTACTTTTTGCTCTTTTTTTATTATTTTATTAATTATTATCATTTGCCTGCATCTTTGTCTGCGTAGAAGTCGAAAATGGTAATATAATTTTTGTTTGTTTTTTATTAATTTTATTGTTATTTATAAATTATTATGTATAAATGTTTGTATACCTACCTATATAGTATAACAATTTTATCCATGTGGTGACGGAGTAAGAATACAATTCACCACCCACTATCTTACCCGTGGGTGATTGTAAGAGACGACTAAGGGATATAAAATGCATATAACATCTATGCAAGAGAAGGAAAACTCGAAACAAAACCCTATACCAACACGTCTGACCAGCGCGGTATGGTAGGTTAACTTTCCTCCCATTATGAAGGAGGCCCGAGCGCAACAGTGGGACGTATATGGGCTGTGATGGTGATGATGATGATAACAATCTTTATTATAGTGTAGGGAAGGTTCAATAAACATGAAAATCAAATTAAATGAAATTTTGTTATATATTATGGACACGAGGTTTTTTTCTTAACAGGCCATGTTTTGAATACACCGCGCTCATTCCGACCGAGGCGTCGGAAGGATAGTGTGCGACCCCATAACCCACCGTCTTTGCCATTGAAATTAGACCGACCACTGGTACCACTTCTTTGATATCCACCCGCGATACTACACCTATTACAGAATTTTTTTGTAAACAATATCTTTTGTTTTTCTTTTCGGATGATAGAATTACCAAGCTACTCTGTGAGCTTACTCTGAAACATGTCACATACACTGCCCGTGGGAGAAGCAGCTTTCTTTCAAGTCTACTCCCGCTACTTTAAGAATTTGACCTCGAACTTTGTTTATGGTTATTACGAAGCAGACTTTAATAGCAAACTGCACTCTCTGAAATTCGAAGGAGTAATTTGATGGTATTTGGAGAATCTTAGGAATAAATACAGACTCTGCTCGAGAACAACCTGTCAGTATAGTTGACCCGATTACATTGCAATGCAATGTTTTTTTCTTACAAACTGATGGCATTGTATAATTTTGGCGCGTCTCAATTTTAAGATGTGAGTTGGGAGCCTTCAGAGTATTCAGAAACTCGACCGGTTGTCGGACTCGGGGTTTATCACTTATTCGGAGGATTTATTTTACTATTCGACCCCTTCGAATGATTTAAAATATTTGCAAGTAAATGGTATAAAGAAATCGGAACGACCGTAGTAGCGCACATATGTAGGTATGTCATGTCGTGTTGGAGGCAATCTGATCAGCATTAACATCCTGGCTCCTCATCATATCTCACTGATTGCTCTTAACATACTCAGCCTTTCTGTCTCGATTTTTACAAATATGTTGATTAAACGCTGGCTAAACAGCGACCAAAAATATAGCAAATGACTATCTCTCTTTCCTAATCATAATCGTCGTCATCACAGTGCATAAACGTCCCACTGTTGGGCTCGGTCCTCCTCCGTAATAGGAGGGAAATTAACCTACTATACCGCACCGGTCACACGTGTTGGTATAGAGTTTTGTTTCGAGTTTTCCTTTCCTCGCATAGATGTTATATGCATGCTATATCCCTTAGTCGTCTCGTACGATCACCCACGGGTAAGATATGGGGTGGTGATTAGTATTCTTACTCCGTCACCATACGGAAAGTTCCTAATCATTATGCGGTAAAAATACCTTCGCCAGAATAAAATTAAAACGGGTAATAGGTACATCTTATGAGCGATGGATTTCAGTTATTCGGTGCAATGTGTTATCATGGCTCTCAATTACAATATTCGGCTTAGAAAATTGCTGTCCAAAAATTTAAAATTTCAAACTCTACGTACCTATGACGCCGTGTCCTAAAAGTGTATGATCTCTTTATAGCTAAGAAACTTTAAAATGCCGTATTAATTAACTGTAAGTATTGTGACTTTCGAGACATTCCAATTTTAAAAAGTATTTCCATTGTACCAAGCTTTTATGTGAGTTCAACCTTTTCAGGGTTTCAGCGTAAGACCCTATAACTAAGACTTCACTGTCCGTCCATCTATCTATCACCGGGCTGTATCTCATGATCCATGATAGATAGCAGTCAGACAGAATTTTTCACAGATGATGTATTTCTGTTGCAGCTATACGTTACAAATACTATAAAACAAAATAAAAATTTAAGGGGTGCTCCCATACAACAAACGTGATATTGGTTCCTTTTTGCTCGATACATTTTTTAGTTTCTATTTTTACTTTTTGTCTTTTTAATTTATTTTTTCATTATTTTTATTATATATAAATATATCTTCCAAAACACACTAACAAGAAAATACCGAGCAAGGCTCGGTCATCCAGATATTAACCTACACATATCAAGTGCAAAACCTCTTTATTTATATAGAACATTCACAGTTCTACCCCCGGTACAAGAACTACCAGACTGCTATTAGAATTTATTTTGAAACAGGCTACGAAGAGTTGCCTGTATGAGAAGCAGACCTCTCTTAACTGACTTAAAATATTATGACCTCGTTAGATATGATTCATTATTTGAGTTATAGAGTACCTACTATTTTACTGTGCTTACTCATTTAGGAGATGAAAATTGATAATGGTGAAACATGTTTACTTATTTTTTTCTGATAAATATTTGTAGGTACGTAATTTGAAAATAATCGATAAAGATTTTTTTCTCCCCATACAAACTTTGCCACTCTGTGGGGTGTACCCTTTAGGGGCGGCATTTCGTAAAATCCTTTCTTAGTGGATCTCTACGTCATAAAAGAAAACTACCTACTATTAAAATTTCATGTTGGCCGTATCAGTAGTTTCGGCTCGACGTTGATAGGTCAATCAACGGCTTTATACATGTAAGTAGGTACATATAAAGTTTTTTTTTACCTATACTATAAACTTATGATAACAAATATTCTTATATAATCTTTGATTAGTCTCTAACAGTATGATTACCTTATAAAATCTCTTGACTTATACTTCTTATAAAAACAGCAATTCCCGATTGAAAATCAATTTAGTTTTAGTTTCAACTGATAGATTCTTATAGAAATCTGAATCAGAACTTTATCAATCTCATAGATATCTATTTTTTTTTAACTGATAAATTCTGTTACCCAGTTGGCTGTATTGTATTAGAATTTGTAAGACATGTTCCACAGGGAAAGTACTTCGTTAGATTTCGTAATTACAAAAATCTGTTAAGGTAGCATTCCGATCTTAGCGACTGCGACCATTCGAATACGCTATCATGGTCGCCTGTCTCGAGGCGACTGCTAGCATTCCAATCTGAGCGAAGCGACCACGATTCGCCACTCTTTCCAGTTCTATGGGTGACGATGTTGTTCTATTTTAGCGATACGTCGGACAATTTCGCCGCAGCTAGAAAAAAAAGTTATTCAGCAGCTATTGGAAGATGAAATGATATGTTAGCATGATTTAAAGATATGTTATTGTCTATTCATTCGAAGGGAAAAAAAAGATTCACTCAATTTTCACATAGCATGAAGACGAGGGTTGCTTTCAAACATTCACAAAACATCGCGATTTTTATTAAATTTTTCGGCTACGTCGCGTGACTGTATTGCCCTTGGCGCGACCGGGTCGCGATCGCCACGCGACTCTGGCAACGCCCACCGATCCTCTTCCTTTCTTCCGAAGGAATAGTCATTAACATACCTTCAAATCATCCTAACATATCATTTCATCATCATCTTCATAGCTGCTGAATGTTTTTTATTCTAGTTGTGGAGAATTTGTCCGACATATCGCTATAATAGAACAAAATCGTCACCCATAAAATTATAGAAAGAGTGGCGAGTCGCGGTCGCTTTGCTGATATCGGAATGCCTGCAGTCGCCCCGCGACAGACGACTGAATGTTTACGTAGTCGGATGGTGGCGGTTTCCAATGTAGGTATTATTTTACTCTATGGGTGGCGGTCGCGCGTTACGGTCGCTAAGTTCGGAATGATACCTTAAGTAATTCCTATACTACACCACCGTGACTTATTGTAGGACATGCATATTTCGCTTCGTATCATATGTACGTCTTAAGGTGACGGTATGCTATCTACCCGACAATGTTTACACATTGTTGTAGGCTTAATACTTCAAACTTTAGGCACAGTTAGAATTGTATTAAACGATGACACAACCTTGTTATTTAAATTACTGAAATTTAGCATTAAATATGCTTAATTATTTATAAAACCCGATTACGAAGCGAAAAATGATGTCACAAGCGGGATGGAAATTTGCATTTCCTACAATAAGTCACGGTGGTGTAGTGGCAGCACGATTGGGCCGGAATCCCATTAGGTGCGGGTTCGAATCCCGCTTGTGACATCATTTTTCGCTTCGTAATCGGGTTTTATAAATAATTAAGCATATTAAATGCTAAATTTCAGTATTAATTCCTATACTTCAAAGTGGAGCAGCTAAAGATTACTGATAAGAGGCGTATAAATTACTAAGAAGCATATAAATTACTGATTTTGTCTGTTTGCTGACATTTCTGAAGCTTTAATACAACCGCGGATAGAGGTTATGGTGGCATCTCTTAACCCGGCGCATGGGGGTTGAGCCTGTGAGACCCGACACATTTTATTTCGCTTCTAGTTCGTTTACTAAGTGTGCAAATTTGACGTTCTTCTCAATAGCTGCTAGCTATTGAGCTGTTCTATGTGACGCAGTTAACAGGATAGTCGTGTGATAGCCTCAGTGGGAATTACACGTGCACGAAATTAAATTGGGTATATGAGACCCATCCCCGCAGTTGGTGTCACAATTTCGCGCCATTTTGTATAGGTAGATATTATTTTAATTCTTGTCCGTGAACAAACTTTTGTTTGTTTTTTATTTTTATTTACAATTAAAATTGCTGATATTCAATGCATTTTATTTGTGGCTACTTAGTAAAAATTGGATCGAGGAGAAGCAGAACGACAACGTATTCTTTCAATTTTACGAGTCTGTCGCCGGTTTTCGAGTTTGATTCTGGAAGGCCTAGTAATAAACAAAATAAATACTATTATTTTCTTTTTCAAAAACAAAATGTATGCGATTAAAAAAATCCTTCGCCTCGGGCTTGTCATTGAACATCTAGAACTTCGCCATAATGTATCAGAGCTTCTACGTGTTGTAAAAAATTTGTTTGTTAATCTACAAGGGAACATCCGACAAAAAAGGCTAGTGTTCGCAAAAGGAATCAAGAGTGTCCAGCCAAGAAAGACCATAAAACAAATTACAGCTGCGAGAATTGCAATAAATATATTTGTTTAGACACATTGTACCTTTTTGTGCTGACTGTACCAAAGATAATGATTCGGAGTAATTATTTGTAATTTTTTTCTAAAGATAATTTAGTTTCCTACAAAAAAGTGGCATTAAAAGATTAAGAATGATTGTTAATTAATAATAGGAGTTAATTAATATCTATATTTAAGGAGAAAAGAAAAAAATATATCTAATGAACGGATCTGTGAGACCCCACCCCAACGTCCGTGTAACACTTTTCAACCCCTATGACCGCGGGTTAATGAATAAATGATGCAGACATTTTAGGAATTTATTATATTACTAAAATATTCATGGTTTTAAAGTATAATACAATAATAATTACAGTGAACTGGTCTGTCGCAACGACCAATTAAAGATACAGATACATTATGGAACCATTGTTTGAAAGCAAAATGCCGTATGATCCATTGAACTGCCAAAAATCTGCCACAACTGAACGCTTCACTCTGCATCGATTTCGTTTAGCAGGAATTTTAACACATAATTTCACGTGCCCTTTATGTGAGTGCTTTAAAAAGCGTTGAATTGTAATGTCTAATGTGAAAAACCCACATCATTAACGACGATAAATAAATATCTCAATGATTTGATATTTGGTGAATTTCAACACTCACTTTTTAAACGGCCATCAATAAAGAAT
This sequence comes from Lymantria monacha, assembly GCA_905163515.2. Taxonomy (NCBI): domain Eukaryota; kingdom Metazoa; phylum Arthropoda; class Insecta; order Lepidoptera; family Erebidae; genus Lymantria; species Lymantria monacha. The sequence goes on from LR991081.1 coordinate 35,001,321, forward strand.
ACGTTTGAATGAGCAAGTCGTAGATAACTTAAGTGCTGTTTATGCTAGTTCTTCAATCACAACATTTATTTTATACCAACACCTCCAGTTATTTACACTCCATTAATGCTTTAACCCTAACTCTAGTGATTACATTATTTGTACGATATTATACAGATAATAAACATTATTACAGGTCACAATTATTTTATATGTAAATAAAGACTTCATTAGTTTATATTAATATACATTATTATTACAACAATTATGCCTTATTACATAATTAAAGTTACATTTTATAGCACAATGTAAAACGAAATGAGAATGTGAAAATTACTTTTTAAAATATAAAATAAATTGAGGACCTTGCAGCAAAAGGGGGGCAGATCCACATTATATTTGAAATAAAAATTAGGTGCTATCGTTTGGTGCAAGAACGAGATAGATCCGATAATAAACAAGCGCCCTATATCAAAATTTGGATCTGCTACCCTATTTTGTTTGGCGCAAAAAAGGTGGCATAGTTATTTGTTTTAAACATTCGTTCGTTTTGTTTTTTTATGATCGTTTAACCATCCATGTGCTGATTAGTATTCTTGAAATAAAGACATACTTATATTTGTTTATTTTATTACCTACAATACAAAATAAGGTTGTAATTTTCTTTAATTTTGGTGCATAACGGAGGCATAACCAATCTTTAAAAAATCGTAGTTATTTAGAATAACTTATTTATTTACCTTAAAATCTTTATTAAAATATGTAAATATGCATATTTTATATTATAAAATTTAACTATAAGACGTAAGTGTAACAATTGATTTTTAGACACGTTTTATTTGCATACTCAAAAATTTTGTAATTTGGAGCTGCCTCCCTTTTGCTGCAAGGTCTTTAATTAACAATCTTTTGATTAGGTATTAACGCTTAGAAAACTAGACGTATACCGAATAATATAGGTACTAAATGTCACTTTACCATCATTATTGTTCTTCCTACTCATCATTTGTACATATCCTAGAGTTGAATAGGGGAGCGGAGGGTATTACCGTACGGCGGCTAATTTCGTACATTCAAGATGGACAGGAATAAAAGGACAGAAAGCTACCTGTTCTTGTTGCACACGTAGAATGCGTTGAGTTAGTTGTCACAGCAACCGTTCGCGACAGTCTGCGGTGCAACATGGCGACGAAAGTATGATTTATGTTTTTGTGCTCGCGGATATAATATTTTACCTTCGGAGATTGAATTGTAAGTATTTTATTATGTATATATTTCTTGTTTTTATTGTTAAAATAGTGCCACAACATTGATTTTTATTGAAATTAGTTGTTTGAAAAGTAATATTAACGTCCGTTATCACATGATTTCGTTTAGACATGACGCGTAGTATATCGGCTAAGTTCGTACACGTGTACGGTATTAGCCACATCGAAATAATATGTTCCGTGATAATATAAAATTATTTCTAAAATTGCCTCAGTAAATCATTTTATTATTTTAAGTACAGAATACTTAGGCTAGGTAAGACGAATTGTATCAATACAATTTTTTTACCCCAGACCTTTGTTATCAGTAAAACAAAATTTTATTTTTAGATGGAGCCTAAAAAGAAGTGTTCGTGGTCCCCTAGAAAAATGAGAACTGCCATAAGGGCCATTCGTGGTGGAGCAAAGTTAAGGCCGACAGCTGCTTTGTATGGTATTCCTGTTATGACTTTATCTGATTACTCAAAAAAGGACAATTATGATATTTCTTTTCGAATGGGAAGAAAACCCGTTTTTACTCCTGAACAGGAGACAGAAATTAAAGACCAAATATTGCTTCTGGCAAACATGTTTTATGGATTGACGCCACAATCATTAAAGACAGCAGTTTTTGTTTATGCTGAGTCTAATAAAATTAAACATTGTTTCAATAAGGATAAAAAAGAAGCTGGCAAGGATTGGCTGTACGGATTTTTAAAAAGAAACCCTGAAATTAGTATTAGGCGCCCGGAACCAACCAGCGTAAATAGAATTGTTGCTTTTAATGCCACAGAGTTACAGATATTCTTTGATAATCTCTCATCAACATACGACAAATACAAATTTCGTCCTCATAGAATATTTAATGGCGACGAAACAGGTATCAACGCTGTTCACAAACCGGGAAAAATACTTGCTCCTAAAGGAATTAAGCAGGTAGGAGCTGCCACCAGCTGGGAGCGTGGGAAGAATATTACTGTCTGTTGCTGTATTAGTGCAACAGGTCAGTATGTTCCACCACTTATTATCTATCCTCGGTTAAGAATGCATCCATCACTAGAGCAAGGAGGCCCGAATGGTTCAATTTATAGATGTAGTAAGTCTGGATGGATGATTGAAGAATTGTTCTACGTATGGCTAGTGCATTTTGCAGAACATACAAAACCTTCAATGGAGGACCCAGTATTATTAATTTTAGACAATCACAGTAGTCACATTTCTGTGAGAATTTATGATTTTTGTCGCAAAAATGGCATTATCATGTTGACAATACCACCTCATACGTCGCACAGGACCCAACCGCTGGATCTTACAGTGTACAGTTCATTGAAAACAGCTTTGTATAAAGAATGTGATTCCTATATGAAACTCCATCAATATGAAAAACTAACACCACTGCAATTGATTCCATTGTTCACTCAAGCATATTTGAACGTAGCTAATGCAGAAAAAGCAGTTAGTGGATTCCGAGCATCAGGCATTTGGCCCTTCAATCTAAACGTTTTCAGCCAATTGATACAAGAAGGAAATGAAAACCCTCCTGAGAGGATTTCCGCTGAACAAGCTGTTGAAAATATGAGCATGGAGTCGTTTTTGGTACCTACAAATAAAGAATCAAATGAATCCGTTGAACGTCCTTCAACATCAGGAATCCAAAATTCGTTACTTTCTGAAAATCCAGAACCAGACACAGCTTATAATTCACTTCCATCAACATCTACAACCAAAACCACTTATGAAACTAATGCAGAAATTCAGCAAGTCAAACGAAAACTTTATGAGCAAAATAAAACACCTGAACGCGCAACACTTTTCAGTGAAATATCACCAGCTCCTGAAAAGAAACATATTCAAAAAGGGAAAGGACTAGGTAAAAGGACTAAGCAACAATCAAAATTACTTACTTCGACTCCTATGAAACTTGTTTTAGAAGAAATTGAAGAAAAACGAGTTGCCAAAAAAAAGAAAATAGAAAAACACACTAAGCCTATTACAAAAAATCTTAAAAGGAGACAAAGTAAAAATAGTAAAAATAAAAAAAGTTTAAAGAAACAAATAGAAAAGGAGAATTCATCATCTTCTGATGAAGAACATGTTTTGTATGATGATGAAGAAGAGTTTGATGATGATTTTGCTGAAGGAATCGGAAGTGAGACAGGTGTCGAGGAACTATGCATCATATGTGGTGATATTGGGAAGGATAAAGAATTGTGGTATAGATGTGTGCGCTGTGGGAGCTGGTCGCATGCTTTATGTTCAGGATCTTATTGTTGTGAACTTTGTACGTAAGGCCTAATAAAGATTTATGTTTCAGATTACAATTTCATTACCGTTTATTCTAATTAAAATATATTTGTGTAAAATTCTCAGTATTTGATTTACTAATTCATTAATAAAGGGGTTGGATATGTATGTACGAAATTAGCCGATTACGCGTACGGAGTTACCCGCTTGCTTCGGTTAATACCGTACAAATACTATTTTCAAATAACGTACTTTATCTTTTATAATTGTGGTTTTTGTATTCTGACGTTTAATATATCTAAAGTATACCTATTTGGGAGTAAATTAAAACTGTTTATTTTCTTTTTTTATGACTACTTTTGTAACAATGCCGTTTTTAAGTTATGTGTACGGCAATACCCTCCGCTCCCCTATTACTAATAGGCTGATTATAAGAAATGTCTGAACTTAGCACATTAACTAAAACTGATAACATAAATTATGTAGAAATATTTAGCTATAGTTGAATTATACAAATACTATTATACCGTGTGGGGAAAGAATACACTATCTTCGATAATATTTTTAGTTGGTAATTTATAATGCCGATTTAGGTACTAAGATCTACGGCCCAAAGTACAAGAAATAATGATATAACACGATTTTGCAGTAGGTACGAGATATGCGAATACAGCCACATTAGAGGCGGATCTACTTAAGGTTTTTTGGGCTGCAGCCCAAGGCCCCGTAGACACCAGAGGCCTCCCAGTCCCCATTGAAAACAAGATTCAATGGGTTACAGAAACACTTATGTAATTATAATGAGTAAATAAAACTCGTTTTCTCTATTTTTTCTATTACCTATCATTTTCATTACAGAAAAGAGTTTTTTTTTAACAGAGTAACTATTGAGTATAGTTTTTTTAACAGAGTAACTATTTGAGAGTACCTATGAAAAATTAGTAGGCCTCTGTACAGTATTAGCCCAGGGTCCCACAAATTCACAATCCGCCCCTGAGCGCCATGTCAAACTTTTTTCGGGCCGGATGGTTGGACTTAGAATAGCCCATAGCAGGCAAAAAAGAAAACTATTTTACTGTAGCATTCAAAGTACGAGTTAACAATACTAATTAGATTCTTAGTCATATTTAAATGTTTTGGTATTTGCACAAAGTTTGAATGTCAACAAGATCCATTCTATTTAAATAACAGGTAGAAAATATTAAGTTTGATAGCTGTTTGATTTATTCAACCGATAAAGGGTGATAAGATAACTAGATTAACCGATTTTGATGATGCTAGAATTATTTATGTAGTTAAAAAACAGTCAGACATTGATAATGTAAATAAATAATTAACAAGCAGTCACACTCTTAATCTAAAATGGCAAATAGTTAACAGGTACGAGGTCGGTGTGAATTGTAAGTGCTTATCAAGAGCCTTAAAGTAGATTGCAGGTTTTGCTGTTTGCATAAATTAGTTATTCAGAAATACATTTTGTTTATAATATAAATAAAAGTAGTAGCTTTTTAGTTTAGAGGTAATAAAGTGACATAAAACTTTTCAATAGTTTGTAGGTACATAAGTATTAAATTAATAACTTAAATAAATATCATATAAGGAACATTATTGAATAGCGGGCCTACCACAAACTTTAAAAAATAATGTTTCAAGAAACTTTTGCTTCGGCTTTAAAATAATATTGTTCAGTTAAGTAACATCACCTCTGCATAGAAAGAAACGAAGCCATTACTACACATTGTAGTAGTACGGGGTATGTTTCATTCTCACATGCATTTATACGAGAGAACAAAACGAAGCTATAATTTCACATTGTAGTGTCTGTCTCATTCTTACATGAATTAATAATTTAGGTTGCAATTTTTAAAAATTGCTTTGTCGTTCAGATATAATTTATCTTACTTTTGTCCTTTTTTATAAGAAATTGCACTGTAACATTGAAATAGGTATACTATTTAGGGTAGGTATAGGGTATATATATTAAGGTAGGTAGGCAGTGTGGGTCTACAGGCCCTGGTGGGATAATAAATGGATAATATATTTTATGTTTTAGAATTTTATATTATATGTACATACAACCTCCATAGATCAAATTGGTAGGTGTATCAATTTGGCAAGACAGCTTTACTTAGCCTAAGTTGTAATAACATTTTTTTACTGCCTACATTCAATTAAATTATGTACTAAATGTCCAACGCCCAAAAATAACGAAAGAAATGATATCAAAATAATAGCACGGAAGTACCTGAAACAATGTAATATACATTTTAAAGTGGAAAATATAGATAAATTTCAATGGTGGTAAATAAATTATTTACTTGTTACGATAGATATTATACTTTTATATGCATCAGTAGCTTCGATACACGCCATAGCTAGTTTAGATAATGTAACAAGCCAAAACGTGTTACAACGCAGAATTCCAAATGCAGTATATAGATATGAAAATATGGGTATTTATGGAATACTACCTAAGGTTTCCCCTGTTTTTGAATTAAGAATCGAGACTAAAAATAATAATAATTTTAATCAAGCATAGCTCAGTTTCGAAATTTTATCATTCCAACCATACGAGCGGGAAAACGGCCTCATTTTATTGATTTTACTTGAGGTACAAAGGTTGAACAGCATATCTTCCTATAAAGAATAAGAAATCTGTGTTTACTAACGACCTGGATATTTCATAGGAATAAACATGAGATTTTAAATTATTTTTTTTTGCAATAAAAAAGCCACCATGTATTTGCGTAAGGGCAAATAAATGTGATAGAATTTTTTTTATTAGACGGTTGAGTTGCCAATAGTGTGTAGAAAACACTGAAAGATTTGCATAATATATAATCAAAACAAGATGTAAACGAAATGTGTATTATTTTTAATGTTTTTCAAAGTACCTCTTTTTTTTTATTTTAATGGTTTTTTAATTAGTCGAACTATTTTAAAAACACGAATACTGATCTGATGGCATTTTTCTTATACTGATTGAAAGCCATCAAATCGTTTCAAAAAATAGTGGATTTATTGGCGAATAAAAAATCGCAGAACGCCAAGCTGGACTTGGTGCCTTGGAAAGCTATGAGTGACTTTGGTGTAGGATAGGTCACGAAATCTTTTTGAAATCCAGAAACTATTTAGATTGTTTTGTTCACTGTGTGGGATACGATCGCTTGATCACTTCTCTCGAACTTTCTTAAGCACGATTGGCAAACAAATGGGTGCACTCAAAATTGACACTTCTTTGATCCTCAAATGGAATTGTGCAAATTGGATCTATACGAAAAAAAGACAAATATTTTAACCTCCATTCTTCCCTATTTACAAAAGATGATTTTTCTGTTTCAAAACAATAAAATCACATTTTGTCGCCAGTGACCATATCATAAACAACATTGGAGTGTCCGCGAACATACATAAGCTACATTTTTGTCACAATCAATAAGAACGCCTTTTTGTTCTGACGTCAGTTCATGTGGCATCCAGTGAAAATACAACTCTAACTATTAAGTCGTCATATATATTTTTAAAATTTTGCTTTTCCTAATCCCTAATGTTCCCAAAACTTCTCACAGGTGATGCGTCTACTTTCTTCAATATGCCGCTAAACAGTAACCACATTTTTTTTCGATGATCGCGGTTGAAAGACGTCATTCACTATTTTCGTTATTAAATGAAAACGCCCTTGATTTAATTCGATAGTACTTGAAATCATAAAAAATGAGAAATCGCTTTGAAGCATTTTCGCGTTAACTCCAACTTTACTACAAATGGCAAACTTCATTTGCGATAAAATAACAACTGCATTTTTTCACAATTTGTTTTTTTTTAACTACCAAGAAATAAAATAATATAATAAATCTTTAAAGTATTTTAAAGATAAATTTCTGCTGACGAGATTCTGAATGATTTTAAATTCGAACAGTTACTAAATGTCAAGGTTGCATAACTTTCAGTACCTAGTACTCTCTGTCCTACCAGGTACTGCTGACCCGCCCATACGCTGTTAGAGAGGTACATACATGGCAGGTTTTGGGGTGGCTCGACGGCCCGCGCGGCCACAACACATAAATATCCGCGCTTCCGACCTCGCCGCCGAGGTCGTAAGTTGCGACGCGTAAAAGTCATAAACTCAAACGTGGGCACGCCCACTTTGCTATCAGCGACGCCCCGAGCCGAGGTCCGTTCACCACAGGGTGAGCCCTCGGGCGTTGTCGCTTAAAATTTTACCGGGTTGAGAGCCCTCAGCGCTCACCCATAGTCCGGGTTAAACTGTGACAGCCATCTGCGGCTAACAGCTAAAATACAGTGACAAAAAAAAAAAAAAAAAAAATGGGTGGCTCGTCGTCCTCTCCTTCGACCCAGACGGATCGAGCCGGGTGTAAAAATACCATAGCCTGAGTAAGAAAAATACCTACCCTCATTAGAAAGTTATGTCAATAACTCATGTGTGTCAGTGTGGTAACGGCTACAAATACTACCAACCCTTACTTTGCTCGTGGATGTTGTAAAAGACGACTAGGAGCCTTATAACGACCTGGGCTAACTGTATCTGATGCCGTTTGGTCAACAATTACATTCGGAAGGAAGGTTGACGTCTGGCAGGCGGCCCATCATAAAACTATTGCCAATAACTTTTACAATATGTACGAAAGAAGAATAGGTACATATTGTATCGACCCCAAGTAATTGGGATAAGAGTAGGAGAATGATGATGTCAGTAGCTCATAAAACATTAAAATTAAGTTTAGAACTTTATCGAATACTAGATTTTAATTTCACATCAACTTTACCTACTTTTACTTATTACACCTACCACATTTGTAAATACTTACCTGTTTACTTACGTATTATTGTTGCGTTTAATTCCTACATTAAAGAATGATAATGCATATTATCGACTTACCAAGTGAACTTTGATCTACTAAGCAGTTTTATAATACATTCCGTTTGATGCCTTGTATTATTCACGTCACCAGAGTTGTCAATGACAAAATGGGACTTCGCTACTTTATCTTCAAGTGGCATTTGACAATTTATACGCTTTTTGGCAACTACTTCCGAGAAATCACTTCTCTTGCACAATCTGTCTAACTGTTGATGATCCTCACTAAAAAAAAAAACAAAATATCAAGACCCAATATGCACATTTTATTCAATAGTAGTATAATTAGTAGAATGATATATTACGCGTAGAGTCTAATAAGTGTGTTGTGTGATATAACTTGTCTCGTCGTCATTCCATCCCCAAATTAGTGATGAACCTGAACGCCTAGAGGTGGATGGTGTATCAGTAGACGCATTAGAAGAAAATCAATAATGGGCATATAGGCAATCCTGGTTTTTGGTGGTAGGCACTCCATCCGTTCGGGGCAACAGAAGGAACGACACGTATCCCCATAACCTGAACTACAAGTACCTCTCAACGACTGAACGAGGCATTCTCGAGACTGTTTGGCTTCCACTCCGCCTTCAACGGTAAAACTACTAAAGGAAAATCCATGTTGAAGTTCTGGAGGCAACTTATCACATAGGGGTAAGATTCCTTATAACGTATTCAGCTTTCATGGAGTGTGCAGTATATTTAATAACCGTGGGAAAGAGGCGATGGTCTCCCATCCTATCTTCTATTTGAATATAATATTATCGAATGTCCATGAGCATAAAGCAATGACCGTAATTAGCCCTATATAATGCATGCTATTATCATGACGGTTCCAGCTATATCTGAATCGAATTCAATAAAGATTTTTTGTAAACACAACATTTTTCGATCATCTCGCATCGATTTTTTGGCAATAAAGTTATTATTAATATTATCTTAATTTCTTTAATATTATCTTAAAATAATGGTCTTTGAAAGAGATGAAGCCAGAACAGATGTAAGAGTAACAATAGGTAATGATGTACTAGAGCAAGTGGATGAATTTGTATATCTTGGATGTGGATTTAGCCGAGATGGAAAGTACACCACTGATATAGAGCGAAGAGTGAATGGGAGAAATAGAGTGAACGGAGCGTAGGGGCAACTTCTCGTTAGCCACCACCTCAGCCAGAAGGCACGTGTAGCAATACATAACGCAGTGCTTGTCCCAACATTACTGTATGGAAGCGAGAGTTGGGTATGCAGAAAAGAGTATGAAAGTAAAATTAATGCGGTCGAAATGCGATCTCTACGGAAAATCTGTGGAGTTAGGCTGACCGACCGCATTCGTAACGACGACGTAAAGAGCGAGTAGGTATGAAAGAGAGTATTGGTGTAAAGATGCGAAAGGGAATGCTCCGGACATGTGGAAAGAATGCCGAACGAACGTCTGGTTAAGGAGATATACAATGCGAAAGTGGAAGGATGTAGGTATCGGGGGAGACCGAGACTAACCTACCTAGACCAGATCGGTCATGTACTGAAGGAAGGTGGAGTCAAGAGTCTCCGAAACCCGCGAGCGTGTATGAAGAGAATTATGAATGTTGAGGAAGCGAGTGAAGTATGCAAGGATAGAGTTCTCTGGCACTCTGTTCTCTCTGCCTACCCTGCAAGGGATATGGCGTGATAATATGTATGTATGTATATTAATTTCTTGAAATGGAAAATTCATGTTATTATATACGTCTTACTTAAATCAGTTGAACTTGAATATTATGCTATGAAGTTGAACTTGAATAATATGGTCGCATTACCAAAACAACAAAAATAAATTTAACTGCTATGACTACTACTGGCAGTATGTATGTCATGTCTAAATAACATGACATATGCTAAAAGACATGACATGATATTATCACAGCATCATCAAAAATATTGTCGTGATTTTGAATAGGCAAGATTTACCAAATTAAAATTTAAAAAATAATCAGATCGCTAATAAGAATTTCTCATTAGCACAGGACTACACTCCTGGTACTGTGCATGGTAAAGGACAATAAGTAATTCTGTACGAAAATACAATAAAGAACTTAAGAAAATTCTTCATTCCATGTGGTGACGAGTTAGAATACAATTCATTACCCTCTATCTTACCCGTGGGTGATCGTAAGAGACGACTAGGGGACATAAAACGTATATAACGTTCTATGCAAGAGAAGGAAAACTCGAAACAAAATCCTATTAACACATCTGACCAGCGTGGTGTAGTAGGTCAATTTCCTCCCCGTTGTGGAAGCAGCTTGAGCCCAACACTGGGACATGTGTGAGCTTAGATGAACTAGGTAGTTGCAGGTAGCAGGGGATAAATATTGCACATCGATATTTAGAAAGGGGTAATCATTTAATTTCAGCTTCTTACAGCTTTATCTCTGTCGCACGTTACTTGTATAACGTTTGTCTATCGTGTGTGACAGAGTGCATTTGTGTTGAGTTCGAAAAATATGTGGAGTTTTAAAACTCCAACTTTTAAATGTACGATGATATCTTTAGGAAAAAGGGTGAAATCTTTACAAGGTCAATCATGTGAAAATATTTACAATGTTTATAAGTATTTTATAACCAAACTGGATCGTAAATTATTATTTTGAGAACATTCATGAGCAAGTTGCAAATGCCACTGGAATTTCAAGAACGTTGAACAATGTATTAAACGAATAGCCCAATAGAATTAGACGTAAAACGGACCAAACCCGGGAAAAATTATAAGTTCAATGTTTCCTTCGGAATTCGTTAGGGGGGGGTCACTGGGAGTCTAGATTTCGGTTTTCGAATTCCCAGTGTCATCACCAAAGTTGTTCGAAAGTAAATTTCCAACAATTTTTGTTCTTATCAATTTTTGTGTAGAATCGATATTTTTCGATATACGCTAGAGAAGAGGTGGGGGTGAAATTTTATTATTGCATTATCACGTTTTTTCGCAATTTCACGCGAAAAATGGTTATTACCAAAGTTGTTTGAAATTGGATTGCCTACAATTTCTGTCCTTATCAATTTTTTCGTAGGATCGATATTTTTCGATTAACATCCGAAAGGAAGTGGAATTTTTGTTTGTCGAATAACTCGTTTATTATTAATTTTACACGAAAAGTTGTCATTACCAAAGTTATTTGCAATTAAATTTTCTATAATTTTGTCATTGTTAATTTTTTCGTAGGATCGATATTTTTTCATTTAACACTCGGAAAAGAGGTGAGGCATGCAATATTTTACTATTAAGTTTATTAATTATGTTTTCGTATAAATGGTAATAATCAAACTGGTTGAAGATTGAATTGGCTACAGATAATTTTTTAAAGATTAATATTTTTGAACCATGCTTACGGTAAAGGGAATGGGGGTGCAAATAAACCGTTTCTCGAACTGTGGAACTTTTACATTGAAAGAAATTAATATTTATTTATGTTCAGTACATTTTTGGAAATCCTTTGAAATTTCATTCATGCCTGCCTCGAACGTTTAGCCGATGGTTTGGCCAAGTTTTGGTCGTCTGATTCTTCTTCATCACTATTGATGACTTCGTGCAGAAGCTCAGGAGGATCGATGGTGACTTGTTCTGACGGTAGACTTTCCCCATTATCGACGTCGTCTTCATCGAGCAGCTCTTGAATTGCGATGACGTTCTCGCACGTTTCTCCGGCACAGTTGTGGCATAACACAGAACATTTAAGTCCTGCTTTGCGGCAACCACACATTTTTCCGCACCTCCTTTTGCATTTGCAAGATATCATTTTCAGCAACGATTCCGGTGCTGAAAACGCCCCTTTTTTCGGATGTTAATCGAAATATATCGATCCTACGAAAAAATGGATAAGGGCAAAAATTTTAGGATATTTAATTTCAAACAACTTTGGTAATAACCATTTTTCGCGTGAAAGTGCAAAAAAAAACGTGATAATGCAATAATAACATTTCACCACCCCCTTCTCTGGCGTATATCGAAAAATATTGATTCTACAGAAAAATTGATAAGAACAAAAATTGTTGGAAATTTACTTTCGAACAACTTTGGTGATGACCACTTTTCGTGTAAAATTGAAAAAACAAAGAGTTATTCAATAAACAAAAATCACCCTTTCTTTTCGGGTGTGAATCCTACAGCAAAAATTGTAGGAAATTTAATTCTGAACAACTTTGGTAATAACCATTTTTCGTGTAAAATTGAAAATAAACGAGTTATTTAAAACACAAAAAAAACACCCTTATAATCAAGATGGCGGCAAATCCAAGACCGCTGGGAATTCGAAAACTGAAATGTAGACTCCCAGTGACCCCCCCTAACGAATTCCGAAGGAAAAATTATACTTATAATTTTTCTTGGGTCAATCAACAATTCGATTGGACTAGAAGTCGATACTCAAACATCTACTTCGATTAAGTTAAGAATTCCGAAAAAGGGGAGACCAAAGATTACTCTTAAATTAATAAATACGTAATCGCAATTAAATATTTTTTTCTATCAAATATAGAATAAAAGTATATTAGATAGAGACATATAGAAAAAAAGTATATTATTTTATTACAAATTGGTTAATTATTTTAACAGCTCTTAATAGGTTCCAGACTGTTAGTGCTTCGTGCGACGTTATGCAGGACATGTGCGACAGATACAACGCTCTGTGTAGCCAAAATTAGTTGATTATCTCTTTCCAAGTTTTGATGAGTATATTTATTGCTGGATAATCTATTATAAGATATAATATCTATTATAATACAAGTAGATTGGTCAGATTTGATTTCTCCAGATTGGTCACGTACTGAAAGAAGGTGGAGTCAAGAGTCTCCGAAACCGGCGAGCGGTATGAAGAGAATTATCAATATTGAAGAAGCGAGTGAAGTGTGCAAGGATAGAGTTCTCTGGCACTCTGTTCTCTCTGCCAACCCTGCAAGGGATATGGCGTGATGATATGTATGTATGTATCTATTATAATTTTGAAATTGTTACGAAACTTGTGCCTTTACTAAAAAAGGATATATATCGATGATGACATTGTTGATATTACAAGCAAAATATATAGTATCTAAATACTTACCACACAACAGTAATAATTTTGTGCATAAATGTCAACATTTTCCCTGTCTCAAATAATAGTGGAACTTCCATAACTATATATTTGTGCCCTGAGAAGAAATATGATATAGCCATTTTCATCATGGCACTCTGTATCCGAGGATGTGTAATGGCATTCAACTTACGTCTTTTTTCTATATCATCAAAAACTATTTCACCTAATGTCATCCTGTTGACTTTGCCATCAGGTAATAAAACATCGGCACCAAAATATGCTCTCAATTCCTGCCATGCTTTCGTTCCTGGCTCCAAAACTAGAAGATATTTACAGACATTTTAGTAAAATGAGATACATATTACATTTACAATTAGAAAGAAAATTTTGTTAGTTTTATTTTTTAACACATTTCAGTCTCTCCAAACACTTCCACTTAGCAAGGAAGACAGGGCTGAACTCAGATAGCATAGTTCCTTAAGTACATTAAAATTAATTAAACCACTAAATAATTGCTAATAAGGGGCCGTTCAAGTATTACGTAAGCACTATAGAGGGATGGGGGTCTCTAATTTGCTTATTTTTGATGACGTGGGTATGGTGATTACGTCAGCAGTAGTTATTTACTTTTTTACACATGTGGACACCCACATATTGTCTATGCTTTAAAAGGAAACGCATTTTCGGGGATTCCCAAAAATATTGAATACATTTAGCTACTCGATTAGAACCGAGTAGGAGATTAACCGAGCGCTATTCACTTGTCTAAATTTCTTTCGTCAAACTATTGTTTCGTGTTAGTACGATTTACGATTTGACATACTGTAAGTATATTTATATTTTTTTTTATGTACAACATAACTCCTTTGTATATGGACTATATAGGTATAACAATCTATAAAGTTATTGTTTTTTTGAAGAAGTTTATTCCAAAATAATAACAAAAAATGATGATTGAAGTTATATGAATGAAGCTGTTTGATTATACCCGGATCCACTTTTGGAACCAAATATTGAACGTAGAATGCTGATGTTCAATAAATGAATTAAATAAACATAGCTGTACTTCAGCTAAATTAATTAATTAATATAATAAGCAATGTAATACCTAACAACCAAAGTGAGATAGACACTAATAGGTTTTTTGTCACACATTAATATAATTTTTTAAATTTATTTTAAATCATATTCTTAACAAAAATTGGACATATTTTTATCAAAAAAAAAAAGAATCGAACAAACATTTCACAAAAATTTACTTATATGTTTTTATACATAGACTAACAAAAATTAAAAGTGGGGAAAACACTTTTCTGTGAATATTTTTTTATTTTATTTATTACTAGTACAAAAAAAAAATTACAACCTATAAAATTAACCCTTAAAGTCGCATGATGTTTCTTGCTAATAAAAACTAGTAAACTGAATTTTAATGGTTTATTAGGCATATAAAAAAGATACAAAAAATATTTTAAAAAATCTTAAGTTTATATTTTTTGGAAAAACCTATGTATAATATACTATACGTTGCCACTTTTGCTCGTAACAAGAAGGAATCGACAACGTATAGCATACTAGACGTTGCGCTATATTAGTGCTTCAAGTGATAAGCCAAAAAACAGTTTCTGCCTTTGACATAGCATAAATGTACTTTGCATTTTGTGCACATTGTACTTGCTTGACCTCCTTTACAATATTTACATCTCTGATACCCCGTTAGCTGAGGCCAATGATCATATTTATCAAACCTCACATCTTCAAGGGGTCTCTCGGTCATTGGTTTCTTTATCTTTCGCCTCTCAGGTACAGATTCAATGTCCTTTACAGCCACAGTTCTATCACGACTCAGAAGTCCAGCGTAGATTTCGTAACGAAAGTCTTTCAAATGATCTTGCTTCCTTTTCTTATTTATTTGTTTGTCATGTCTACGACGTAAGAGCCAAGCATTATTTACACATATATCTAGAAGCTGGGAAAAAATATTCATGTACCATCTGTGAGATTTTATGCCCGTGCGGTATAATGCTATTAGCATATCTGCCAAATCCACACCTCCCATGTGGCGATTATAATGTTTCACAATTTGTGGACATTCTACATTTACGTGACTTTTTGTCTCTTTGCTGAAACGTTTGATATTCTCAAGGGGAAAAGCGTCAACATAAGAGCTTACTAACCTTACATGCTTATTATCAAACCACTTGACCACACTCAGTTTGTTTTCATTACAGACCACTTGGGTAAAAGCTCCTCTTCCTTTTTTCTGTAACGATTTATCGTCAACCATTTTACACTCTGCATCCTTCAATCTATTTTTCCTAACGGTGCCTAAACTGAATATACCATAGTTTTCTCGTAAGATATATATTAGCTCTAAAGAGGTGAAATAATTATCAAAGTAAACAACACTACATGCTTGTTTTCTTATGGATTTACAGAACGCTAAAACAATTTTTCCTCCAACACCCAAAGATTCTTCTTCATCGGTAAATTTTACACCTCTAAACGTATCATCGCCAGCGTAGAGTATGAAATCGTAGATGATTCCAGAAACACCAGCTCGAACCAAATTTTTAAAACCCCACTTACTTGGCTTGTTTGGGTTATACTGACGACGACTGCCCGCTTTTTTACCCTTATATGGTATAACCATCTCATCTATACTGAAAGCATTTTCTTCTTCAATGGATAAACATTGAGACCGAATGCATTCAATTAAGGGTCGCAGTTTATAATACCTGTCAGAAACATCAGCTTGGGTATTATCAGTGAAATGTAAATATCTTCTTAGTTGTTGAAAACGCTTCAAGGACATGACATCTGCAATTTTTGGATATCTAAACGATGCTTTCCAGTAGTCTTTGTAAGAAGGTAAAACTATTATACCCATAAGAATGTTGATGGCCAAAAAATCTAATATTTCCTCTTCTGTAGTTTTGATCGATTTGCCCTTTTCTTGAACGCTGTACAAGTTGGTATTCATCATTATATCGCTCACCAATACTCTGGGGAAAAAACGATAAAAATAGTCTAAGGGTGACCAATCAGTAGGTACTGCATCTTCAAAAGTAGGATTAGATATGTTAGTCTTGTGTTGAAATGACACTTTCTTCCAACGAAAACGTAAGTTTAGTTTTTTTATACAACGTCTTTTTATTGTGTTAATAGTAATAGAAGGCCCAGTACGTTTTTTTTGTCCACGTGTCCTCAAAGGTGTGTCAGGTGCCATAGAAGTAGAAGGTTGAATAGATGACACAGAACTAATGGAAGAAATTGAAGGGATTGCATCATAGTTGCATTGCGTAGAGCTCGGAAATACAGCGTTCAGGATTGGTGTGAGGGGAACTTGAGTAGTTTCAACTTCAACATCAGAAATATTTGATTCTTCCTCGTCCTCTGAAGGGTTGGCTGACGAAACGGAGCTCCCTAGAATGTTCAGCCTTTCAAATGATGATTCTAGTGACGGTGCGGGTGAACTCCCAACTGTTCTCGCTTCATCACCAGTGCTCGATTCATCACTAGCATCAGAATGAGCATTTAGCGCAGGCACCAAAGACAATATTCGTCTGGCTCTTCCATTCATTGTGATCTAAAACAATATGAAGCAAACATGCAAGTCAACTACCACCCAAAAAGCCAAGACGTTATTTCTGCACCCTATATGACTAGTATCGTATCAAAATATCAAACAATTGTTAGTTTCATCACATAACAGCGATTGTGGCGTTGTATAGTATACTATACAAACAAAAAATGTAGCAAATGTTAGCATTTGTAGCATTGTATAGTATACCATACATATACATTAACAAGTCAAAATAATACAAACAGCATACTTTCCAAGTTATTTATACAGCAAAACTATTAGAATAACATTTCACCTTTACATTTTATGCATTTTCAATGCATAATTAGCAATAAAGACACGAAAATAAGCAGAACTCACCTTGATAATAATATCGGGTAGCGACTCGTTCGTTAATTTTCACAACTGATTTAAATTTACCATAGTTTAAAAAAGTATTGTCATATTGACTTAAGAAAAAACGTACAGAAATTTGATTTATGATGAAATATTACAGATAAAATGGAATGAAAATGGACAATATTTTTTTAAAGTTAGACGTATATTATACTATACAATGTCACTTTAAGGGTTAATGACATTTAAAATCACTAAGGTTTGTTTTAATGTCATTGACAGTAGCGGTTTATAGTAATAAAACAAATAGAATATACATAGTATAAATAGAATATACTAATATGTATGAGGTTATTTTTTTTATTACTTATAGTGACAAGCGAGCATACAGTACACTGATGGTAAGTATTACTGTCGCCCAAGAACCTTTGCAATACGAAGGGTATAGCTAGGCCACTGCGTACTTCACGCTCTGTTAATCTATCCGGGACATCATCACATGTGAAGATTATACATATACTGCCACCAAGCTTAATATAACAGTCAATTTAGCTCTGTGTACAATGACCAATGTAATAATCGGCATTTAAATTGCATATTATTGTGAAGGAGGAAAATGTCTCATAGCAACACAAATAAGAAAGCTTATTTATTGTTCATATAAGCAGTATAGGTTTTAAATCACCATTGTCATTGATCTAGACAAGAGCAATGTTTAAATACCAATAATTTAGCTTAATGTAAAATATTGATCTACTGACATTACACCTGTATGAAGTTTATTACTTGTGTTTGTGAAACATGACTGATGATCCTAAATCTATGGTTAACCAGGTAGTCGCAAATTTACATGAACCTTGAACAATAAATTTGTGATATCATTTGAGATTTGATGGTGCTTATATTTTGCTCATACATACATACATAATTATAAGTTTATTGAAGTAAATTGGTATCCTGTATTTTAAGCTATATTCTTATTCTAGATTTTAAAAGTGAACGCAATATATATGACCATGAAATAAATAATTGTAATTGACTTAACTACAGGAAGGATTAATAAAAGTTAATTTACTAACATGTCTCAAACAGAAAGCTACCACAATGTATAGAAACAAAAAATATTTTACCTTTCCTAGCTACTTCATCTGCATCTATAACTGCTATTCCATTGTCTCTAAAAATTGAAAGGACTGTACTTTTTCCAGTTGCAAGTCCTCCCGTTAAACCTACTATGAACATATTGACTTCTTTGTATATGAGCCTCGTAAGCTTACGAGATTCTCTATTATAGAGAAGAGTAACTTTGACAGTGGATCATATATATTCTTGGATGGGTAATTATATTTAAAATATTATAAATATTTATTGACAACAATAAATTCCAATATATCTCAAACTTCTCAAAGCGATTACGCTTTTTTCTAATTTGAATGTACTTTTTATGATTCAGTTACCAAGGCTTTTAAACCAAAGCTTCTTTTTTAAACTTGATTATGCAGTATAGTATTTAAATTAAGGAAAATCATTTTACAATTGATTCTAGTTTTAATTAAATCACACAAGCAGCGAGAGTGACTAGGATTATTTAGTTCTTAATCACATTAATCTGAACTGTCAATACTGACAAAATCATAATTATCTATAGTTCATCTAATCTAAGAAGTGCATTTTGACGTTTTGCATTTTTTAATACACAATAACCTCGGTCAAACGTATACACATGATTGTAAACACTAAATCTGAAATTTTAAACAACTATTAAGTTATTTACATAATTAACATTGCGGGTTACTTTCTTGTACAATAATCTAATGTCGAAACTCTTAAAAATCATTTAAAATAAAAATAACATGGTAAATAGTAATTGTCATTGACGACCTAACAATGTCACATCATCACGTTCTATACAATAGTGCTTGACAACTTCCAATTCACGAATATCCAAATAATCGGTAAAAATATTAGAATAATACAATTAATCGAATAGAGATTTTGACAGAGATGTACATTTCGACACTTTGATTGATGAGAATAGCCATTTTCAAATCCAGTCTTTGTTTTTAATTAAACTAATCTTACTAAATATGATGAATAGATTCTATGCTGAAATAATTAAATTTGTTTAGTATTAATTTAGCACTTAATTTATTCATCACCTTTTTGAAAAATAAAAAAAAACCGATTATTAATTATAAAGAATCAATATCGATTTCTCAGTAAAATCGAATATTTTCGATAGCGATTATTTGGTTCACATACCTAGACAACTTACTCAGACAGCTGTCAAAGTGCACTTCTTAGATTAGACAGACTATAGGTTGGAGTTTTCTCAATTGTTTTCGAATGACCCTGAAAATGAAACGTATTTATAGTATTTTAGTATATAATGAAGCAATTAATTACTATAAAATAATGATTTAAGATAAAATAATTTTATTGCCTTTTTTGTAATGCATAGAAAGTACTAAAATGAATATAATAAAACAAAAGTTTATGTATGATTTAATTTTCTGCTAAAATGTCGATTGGAGCTCTTAAATGGATAGCCAACATTACTTAAAGGCAAAGTTACCTTAATTAAAGGCGAAGGTTTGCCTTAGTGATAGTGAGTCAGTGGCTTTGAATAAGCTTTGAATAGGAAGAAACAGAAATACTAATAAATTATGAACAAAACTGTATGTCTTGGCTCTATGGGCATCATTCCTTTTGCCTGTCTGAACGAAACGGACGAACGAACGGAATCAAAAGAAAAAGAATTATATATGTTTATTTATCATCATCATCAAATGACTACCACTAGGGGCGTTCATAAATTACGTAAGGGATTTGATGAATGATTTGGCCCCCTACCATAAGACGATACCGTAAGACATCATAAGATTGCAACTACGCCACCTCCTGCCCCTACATAAGAATTTTTGTAAGAAAAGGCCGTATTGATCAAATATAACTCCGATTATTCTGAAAATATCTTTTATTACAATCTTACTTATTGCAAGTAGCTATCATTAACTCACTTCAATGCCTTTAATCTATCACAGATTTGACCAAAATTATTAATTTAATATCTTACATAATGTCAGGTTCAGTCAGGCGCGGCTCAAGCACATGTAGCGCCCGGGTGCAATCAATAACCTGGCGCCCTCTTGTACCAAAGTGAGTGAACAAAATGGAATAGGTTGATGGTTAGAAGCGGCTCTCGGCGCCCCCTAACACCCCGCGCCCAGGTGCACCGTACCCTCTGCACTATAGGTAAAGCCAGCCCTGGGTTCAGGTCCCCCCTCCCTGCCTATAGTAAAAAGTTATAATATTCAGTCAACAAGCCCTCAACCTGGGGGGGCACACTTAAAACATTACTTATTTTTACTGACCGCCGCGCCGCCTACAGATTGGTTGTACAAACTTAACTGCTGCCATTTTGTCCTGCCTGTCAAACGTTTGACAACTGAGAATTGTTATTTTTTGTTCCTAGCGTAGGTACTTATTGTCATCGATCTATTTTCGGTTATTGATATTTTTCTGAAAATTATCTCAAGTTTCAATGTTAGGCTGATATTATTATTGTTTAATTATCAGCTGATATGTTTTTTTTTATATTTCAGGGTAGCTTTCATAGTAAAAGAAAATTCTATGTAATTACACATACACATGTAGATATGTATATATATTACTTCAACTTTAGTTCACCGCCTAAACTCTGGGTGGCAGCACTTTCCATACATGCATATTTTATCATCGAGTTGCCACTCTTTTTCAATTTAATAACTTTACTCTTTGCCCTCAACCAATGCCTTACATAATTTATGAATAGCCCTCTATTGGACTTATGTATCTTCATAAGTGATATACATTAGGTATACAGTATAATGTCTGGCACGCTTGACGGGCGTGTTGGCAATGGCAGGTGATGGTTGATGGTTGGTGGTGTTGGTGGTTAAGTTGTCCAGGAGAGCGGATCTCTTGCTTGGGTCGGTTCTTACTACATTTTTGGGAAAATAATAGGTGGCGAGTGGCGACACGTTGTATTCTATTCTAACCCAAACGGGAAAAATATTGATTACAAAATAAATATATAAACTGCTGATGGAGACAATTTCGAGTTTAACTACAACTTAAAACAGGGTCACTCGCGCCTTCGATGTTATAGTAGCGCGACAAAAGCGAATCATTTCATTTATTTGAGCTTATAATGCATTGGATTGCTTTATATACGTGCTAGCTATGCAAGTTATATCGTTGCTAATTATTTTAAATTAAAAATACAAATAAATATCTATAAGAAGAGTCTGGGATATTTGCATATTCTGGAGACTTGATCCATCGATTGCATTTTTTTAAATATTCTCCCTATGTGAATAGTCAAGCCAGTCAATTATAAAAAGCAGTAAAAGCTTTGCTTTATGTAGGTACCTATCTTGTTCTACAGTAGATAATCGAATAAAAGGTGTATTCTTGCTTTTGGACGGATTATTTTAGTGTTCCTTATGTTTGATACTGTGATTTTATATTATGAGTTATGTATTGGCTGTATATGCTATTAAACTCTTTAATTGTTATAGTTATTTGTAAGATAAGCGGCGTTAAGCCCTATTTAGAATTTTCACAATAAAAATTAGTTGAACAAAAAGTTCTGGGGGTGGGACACTTGTTCCGGCTTTTGACGGCAGTTACGGATCGAGTAAATATAATAATCTCAGAGTAAGTGGTATTAAATATAATACAAAGCAATAAGTCATTAGGTACTGCCTTGTTACAAGTACCTACCTAATAAATAAATATTGATTATAAGTACCTATACCTACCTACTATATAGAACGTCCTCTTGTCTACCTATTAAACTTTTTCCTTATATGTTTAAATATTGGTTATAGAAACTCAAACCACTTGGTTCAAGAAGCCCATGCTGTGTGGAGACATAATCCATTGTTTAAATTCTTTTCAAATCTATTTTATTTTTTTCTTTTTATCTATGGCAGTATTTGTGTTATACAATGAAACTGAGATAGTTAAGTAAGTTTAGTTACTATACCTACATGAGAATATGTTTTATATTTCTAAAATACCTACTCAGATTCTTTGGTTTAAGCTGGAAAGTAAAAAGTGGCGAATTGTACCGCCCATACTTATCCTACTAATATTATACCTAATAAAAGAGTATTTAATAAAATAATATGTACCTGTAGATAAATAAATCTGCACACTAAGAAAAGCATGGGATTGTTAAAATGAACGACACACGAAACGTGTGATTTTTAAAATTTGTATTCCTCTATCTATTCATTTGTTCACGAATTATGCAAAAATTGCTGGACTGGATTGGATGAGTCAAATTTTGTATGATATTGGTAATATAATGACGCTAGTCAGACGTGTTGATATAGGCCTTTAAGTCGAATTTCTCTTTTCTTATATAGAATGTTATCGGCAAATTATTTAGACACAGGTAAGGAAAGGGATATTGAATTGTATTCTTACTTCGTCACCACATGGCATTAAAAATTGGTGTATATATAGAATCATTTTAATCAAAAAATACTATATTAGATTAAATATATTATATTATATAAAATATTACATTAGCGTACGGAGTAGCGAGCACACTAATCCCACAACACTTGCCTACCATTTTAACGCCTATAAGCCACGATCCACAATGACTCAGACATTCCCGAGAGATACTTTTAATTAATAATAACAACTTTATTGAACAAAGAATCATAAGAGCACAATTTTATTTTTCAATATTATAATTGAAGATTCACTAAAGAGGGTGTCATAATAATAAGAGCACTATGGCAATAACCTCCGGGCCAGTCGTTACTTCACCATGAGTCTAACGCAAAACTCGGAGGAACATTATTTGGCTCCCTAAGTTCTTTTGATATAAAAAAAAATGTATCACAAGATTTACAGGAAAGCCAATAAAGCGCAGGGCAGCTTGTGGCGAGCTGAATGTGAGTGGCG
Organism: Lymantria monacha; assembly: GCA_905163515.2. NCBI lineage: Eukaryota > Metazoa > Arthropoda > Insecta > Lepidoptera > Erebidae > Lymantria > Lymantria monacha. The sequence goes on from LR991081.1 coordinate 35,024,601, forward strand.
ACACTTCGGTCCTGAATACTCCAGAGAGTCGTTCAGGGACTCGTTTCCAGCTGGCCTTCATTGGCTGGCTAGAGTGGAAACCGAAGAGTGCCCGAAGAACTCTCAGCTCTGGCTTGCCTTAAACAGCTGATCAGAGAGGGGTCGCCAGAGCTACATGCTCGGGGGTGGAAGTGTCATTTTCAAGGGCATAATTACGGGCAAACCATGAGTTTGTTTGTCGCAGACTCAATGGTGAAACCGGCGCCGCACCGCTCGACACCCCTAGCCACTTACATCAATGTTGCCCTCTGTTGCCCGTATGACTTGTGTGTCTGTGGCGACTATTTAGGGGGCCCATTCAGTGAGTTGGCGAGTCATCGTCTGCCACCGTTCAGCTCTTAACATGGGTTTGAAGGCAGACGACAGTTATAAATTCATAGATTTAAGATGAACCAGTCCACTAAACACCCACTCCCATATTTCATATATTAGATACCATCATCATACAATAGTTTTACACTTACTGCTGGCATTCCACGTATGTTAAGTGCAGACGTGGAATGTCATCGGTAGGTATCCCATCGCAATATTTAGATTAAATTTCTCCAAAGGCCTCTGCGTGTTGGATCCATATCCCCATGTAAGCCTCCCAAAGGACCGGGCATCTTCCCTATGGAAGATCCCGTGGATTAAAAGGAGAGCACTAATGTGAAGCATTGCATCGATGTCTTTTTTTTTCTTTTTTTGTTTCTCTCTTTTAGTTGTTAGCCGCAGATGGTTGTTACAGCTTAACCCGGACTATGGGTGAGCGCTGAGGGCTCTCAACCCGGAAATGTATCGATGTCTTCTTGTTTATGATATATATAATAGACATAGTAATTTAAAACGACAACGAGGAAAGAGAGTGATAGAGAAATTATCTTGGGATCCGCAAAAAATTTAATTACAAAAGTTAAGAGAAGGAGTTGGAAAGGAGTGATGCCACTTCCCTCCTAGGCAATGCGGTGGACAGGAAGCAAAATTGACTAGTCAGTCAATAGGTAAAGGGATGCATAGCTACGATAAGAGCAGCAGCACGGCACTACGGATACGCACAAGCTAAACGGAGCCTATACGTGAGCGGCCGGTATGGCTAAAACGCACAGAAATTCTCTCGAGTTGCTACAAGGTCCGTATAGTATCCTACTCTAGACGTGACTTGCAAACTGTACAACATAAGGTCGCGCTCGTTAGGCCAAAGATCGCATTCCCAGAGTATGTGATAGACTGATTGTCATTGTCCATACTTGTGGTCAGATCTGAAACATCATAGACACAATGGTGAGAATACGAGTTTAAAAAAAATATTTACTTTCAAAGTTGCTATAGCCAGCTAAAAATTGGGCCACAAAATCTCCAGCCACATTCTAGGCGCTTGCAGATGCATGGGAAAAATAGATAGAGATGAAGACCTTTCAGTGATAAATCCCATCATTTTTGCCATTCCCTTAAAAGATTTTCGTAGATTAGATATCGAGAACGCATTCGATTTCGAGAACGGATTGCAGCGCGAACAATCTAGCGATTTCATTACGGTCGCGCAGTGAAAGGAAATCTGTGTTTATATAGTTAATCATAGGAGTAGCGGCTTTTGGTTGTTTGGTAGCGGCTACGAATACTACCAACTCTTACTTTGCTCGTGGATGCCGTAAAAGACGACTAAGAGCCTTATAACGACCTGGGCAGTGGCGTAACTATACCTACTGTTCGAGGCCCGTGGCAAATTCATCGGACAAATACTAAATGTGTAATAATAAATATTGGGAGTTGGGATTCTCTTGTGATCGGGGGCCCCTTCCGGCTGGGGGCCCGTGGCATTTTGCCGACTTGCCACCCTGTAGTTACGCCACTGGACCTGGGCCAACTCCATCTGAAGCCGTTTGGTTAACAATTACATTCCCAAGGAGGGTTGATGTCTGACAGGTGGCCGGTCATAAAACTATTACCAATAACTTTTACAATATGTACTATGAAAGAAGAGTACCTACATATTGTATCGACCCTAAGTATTTGGGATAAGAGTAGGAGAATTATCATGATGACTTATTCATAGGGGTGCTTGGGATCACCACAGCGGGCTAGCCATTGATTCTAATATAAATCTTAAAACCATCTGAATGCGTTCTATCAATGATTCTAACACACCCATATTATTTTTACCAAATAACTATAATGTTTAGCATTTATCACTCTACCAATTTATAAAGTCCCAATATAGATGCACACCGCTTCAGTACAAAAATAATAACAGACTAACTATAGGTTGATAATACACAGTAGGTACCTATTAGTCGTAAAAATAACTACTTATTCATATATTTACTATAAATGCTTAATAGATGCAGATAATAGGAGTACGTGCGTCTCTACCTAAACCGCCACGTCAGTTTTATTATTGAAAATGGTCTAATAATATTTTTATATCCAGATCTAGTTCTGATTTTTTGATTGAATTGAATTGTATTTAACATATCATCATCATCTTGCTCTTATCCCAATTACTTGGGGTCGACGCAATATGTCATCTTCCTCCATACAGTCCTATCAGACGTCATCTCTGCAGTCACTCCCTGTCTATCCATGTCATACCTCACGCAGTCCATCCATCTTTTCTTTGGTCTTCCTTTACCCCTAAAGCCTTCAACATTCATATTTAAAACTTTCCTCACAACATTTCTTTCATCCCGTCTCATCACATGTCCATACCATGTTAACCTTTCACTCCTTAACTTTTCCGTCACTGGCGCAACTTTCAAACTTCCTCTTATATGCTCATTTCTTATTTTATCCAATCTCGTCACACCACACATCCATCTCAACATTCGCATCTCCGCTACATGCAGTCGTCTCTCATCCGTCGCTTTTGTCGCCCAACATGCTGATCCATACAGTACAGCAGGTTTTATATATTTTACCCTTTAATTTAAGGGGTACTTTGGGGTCGCATGTTGTACCCGTGACCTGCCGCCATTTCATCCATCCCGCATCCATTCTGTGTTTCACCGCACGATCCAGGCCGCCATCGCTTTGGATAAGAGAACCGAGGTATCGAAAATCCGAGCATACTGGTACAGGTACTCCATCTAGAGATATGGGTGTAAAATTGGAGAGACCGCCGAAATCGCAGAACATGTACTCTGTTTTAGGTCTGCTGATTTTCAAGCCAATATTCTCCAATTTACAGCGCCACTTCTCCAGCATGCTCTGTACCTCAAGTCCTTCTTCTCCGATGTCATCAGCGAATAGCATGCACCAGGGTGCCTCTTCCTGTATCTCCGATGTTAACGCATCCATTATCAACAGGAAGAAGTAAGGACTTAACGCCGACCCTTGGTGCAAACCCACCTGCACACTGAACTCGTCGGAGTCTCCAGCCGCTGATTTTACGTACGACCTAGATCGTTGGTACATAGCACAGATTAACCTAGTATACTTCACAGGCACACTTTTCTCTTTCAGTGCCCACCACAAAACTGTTCTCGGTATTCTGTCGTAGGCCTTCTCGAGGTCAACGTATACCATATGCAAGTTTTTATGTGCACCACGATATTTTTCGCACAGTTGGCGCAGTGCAAATATGGCATCCGTTGTCCCACGGCCCGGCATAAAACCGAACTGGTTTTGGGTGATTTTGCTTTCTTCTCGCAATCGCTTGTCAACCACTTGTTCCCACACTTTCATACTATGTGACATGAGCTTAATTCCCCGATAACTGCCGCAGTCCTGAACATCGCCCTTGTTATTAAAAAAAAAAAAAATGAATTGTATTTAACATAATGGTCATTTAATTCCTTATTCCGTAATATAAAATTAAGCATTCTTTTATTACATAGGTATGGTGTAAAACGAGCAAACAGCACATTTGATGGTTAGTGTTGCTCTTGCTCATGGACCGTTGCAACACCAAAGGTACAGCTACCCCGGCAATATTTTTTTTAGCGGTGGGCTACGGTACGTCAAACCTCGCTAATCCGTCCGGGGCGACAGGAAAAGCGGCGCAAGACCCCGTAGACCCGCCTTACATAGACGTCTCGACGCCGTGCGAGTGGGTCACTGGAACGCGGTATTTTTCTTCAGTGGCCCACCCGGCTAGAAAACTGTTAACAGTGTAGACCGTCCGGGGCGACGGAAGGGGAGCGCGTGGCCCCATAACCCACCTTATTCCCTCCCCATCGCCATTGGGCCGGCCACTGGTACCGCTTCTTTGCCTTCCGTGGCCAGCCGGGCGGGTTACCCTTTCGGGTAACAGTGTAGCCCTACCACGACAAAGCATGATAACTAGGCAATTTTTTACTTCTGTAATTTTAACGAACTCCAACGACAAATATTGTTCGAGTATACACTGTAACTCTAAACTTTTCAAAGGAAACATGCATTATTGATTTTTTCACTCAGTATGTAGAAATTAAAAAATAATTTACTTGAATAGGAAATAACCCTACAGTGCAGATAATGCAGCTCTGTTATAAATTTGCTATTAAGTTATTATAGTAAATACGAAATGTATATTTATAAATAGGTAGGTATATGCAATGAACTAAAATAAAACTTGATTGATGATCAATAAAATAACCTTGTATATACAGGGTGTCCCAAAATTCAACGATAAGCTGGCACCAGCAGGTGGACCTACATATGACTACTCGAGAACAGAAAAGAAAAAAATTCTACCTTGATTTTTTTTTTCATTACGACAAAAAAACCAAAATCTCTAAAAATGGACATCCTTTATTATATTATTAAGTGCTATTGCTACAGTTTTACAAGTAATTCTGTGATTTTTTTTGTATTGGCAAGGTAAGTAGCACTGCTATCGATCACAATCATTAAAAATTCCAGAATATCTATAGTTTTTACACAAAAATCAATCAAAACTATGTTTTTTTCATAAATTATGTAAGATTTTGACTTTCAGCTCACTTTCACTCATCATAGTGAAAAAAAAAAGTATGGACGCTACTGTGGCAAATAGTATTAAAAATTGGCGCACCTAACTACAATTCTAAAATGGTATAACATTCTAGACAAACTAGCCACAAAAATATACTTAGGTGTACTATTTCAAAATAGCAACCATATTTCGAAAATTGTTAGTGTTGATAGTAATCACTTTTACTATGTAGCCAAAATGTTTTTTTAGCAAGTTCTCAGAATTTTAATGAGACATGTGCGTAGTCCATAAGTCCATAAAATAAGTTAGACAGAGATAGAGAGATTATACGTTAGAGGGAGATAGATAGATGCTAATTGTTTAGTAACATTAATGCAGGTGGAGAAGTAATTAATGTCCTCAGCAGCACAGCAAGTCAGTATGCTCTACTTCTTTGTTTACTGCACACCGTTCTGTTTTAATTAAAGTGGCTCTGGTACTGACGACTTTTGGATTGAATTAAGTGACCTGGAAATTGACCTGACTTGGCATTATTTTAGACTGTGATTTTGTGTTTTTTTTAAAGAAGTTTTGCCTTATTTTCAAGTGTTTAGCATTCATCATGCCGCTACCATACACAGCGTTAGAATACGCTAATATGCACCTAATTTATGGAGAATGCCGATGCAATGCCAACACTGCTAGCAGATTATATCGAGCAAGTTACCCTAATCTTCAAAGGTATCCGGATTATCGCGTATTTATTAACGTGTATCAAGCTTTTTCGGAGGGTCGTATACCATCTGACAGGCGAAACGCTGGAAAACCTAGATCGGAACACGATGAAGAAGTTCTCAATGAAATAGAAAACGATTCAACTACCTCTGTACGTGCTGTACAAGCAGCAACGGGAATCCCAAAAAGTACTGCACATAGAATTTTAAAACGTCACGTCCTCGTGATGAAACAACCTGCAAGAAAGATGGATATTTAAATCTTCACAATCTTCATAGCTGGAACAATGAAAATCTGCACCTGGTGAGAGAAGACAATCCCAATACCAATTTAAGGTTAACCTATGGACTGGCATAATAAATGGCAAAGTGATAGGGCCCTTTGAGTTACAAGGAAACATAGATGGCAATAGTTATTTAAACTTCTTACAAAATGAGTTGCCAGGATTATTAGAAGATGTGCCCTTAAGTGATTTGCAAACCATGTGGTTTCAAAACGATGGTTGCCCAGCTCACTATGCCCGTCCTGTGCGAGAGTACTTAGACCAAGAGTACCCAGGGCGTTTGATCGGGCGACTTGGTCCTATCTTGTGGCCACCCCGTTCACCCGATCTAAATCCCCTGGACTTTTTCTATTGGGGTTGTCTAAAGGACAGAGTCTGCACAAAACCGATTGCAACCTTGGACGAGCTTCGCCATAAAATAATTCAGACTGTGGAGCTACGGACTACGCACATGTCTCATTCAAATTCTGGGAACTTGCTACAAAAACATTTTGGCTACTTAGTAAGAGTGATTACTATCAACACTAACAATTTTCGAAATATGGTTGTTATTTTGAAATAGTACACCTAAGTATATTTTTGTGGCTAGTTTGCCTTGAATGTTATACCATTTTAGAATTGTAGTTAGTTGCGCCAATTTTTGATACTATTTGCCACAGTAGTGTCCATACTTTTTTTTTTCACTATGATGAGTGAAAGTGAACTGAAAGTCAAAATCTTACATAATTTATGAAAAAAACATAGTTTTGATTGATTTTTGTGTAAAAACTATAGATATTCTGGAATTTTTAATGGTTGTGATCGATAGTAGTGCTACTTACCTTGTCAATACAAAAAAAATCACAGAATTACTTGTAAAACTGTAGCAATAGCACTTAATAATATAATAAAGGATGTCCATTTTTAAAGATTTTGGTTTTTTTGTCGTAATGAAAAAAAAAATCAAGGTAGAATTTTTTTCTTTTCTGTTCTCGAGTAGTCATATGTAGGTCCACCTGCTGGTGCCAGCTTATCGTTGAATTTTGGGACACCCTGTATAAGTAAATATTATAGTAGGAACTACCTACTGTGAACGATCAAAGCTATCTATTTAGTCATTTGCAAATCTCTTCGTAATGTAAACAATGATACAAATTCATCAATTTGCATAATACGAATGAAGTTAGTTATTTTGAGTTCTATTTAGGGGTGGAGATGGGCGGAGTCACTATGATCGCTGAAACCCGGCCCACTGATATGTCTCTAACCCTCATAACGCAGTTAGCCGCCAACGATAACACTACCCGAACATCAATTAGGCAAGCAAGCTTCAGTATATTGAATTTACTTAAATTTTCTAATCATGTGTGTCGTAAATTGAATTTAAATTAAGAACTTGACATGTTCAATATGGATGGTGTGAATGACATTCGATGTCCATCGATAGAACGTGCCAGTGTCGTGTCGTTGTCTGTGAGCGGTTCGCCTACATCAGCCAACAGTTCTGATATGTACCTGTACGATGATTCCTCTATGTCTGATTGTAGCCTTTACGCCAGTGACCAAGAAAACCTTTCAACACCCAGGAGAAGGTATATAATTTTGAAACGTACTTATACACTAATTTAACAAATCAATAATAATAAAAATTATTTTATAACTTTATGAAATTTTCAAATATCTGTAGTAGGTATATAGAGATTATTTTTTCATAAAACATTATTCAAGTAATCTGATGAAGAAGACCATTTTTACTTACAAAAATATCAAAAACTACTTTCATATCATTTCTACTTCGAATTATTTCATATTTATGCTTTCCTGTTTCGTGGTGTCTTCGTCTGTGTGCAAATATTAATTTCTTTTTCTTTTTATATATCTTCCTATTAAGAATCAATCTCCAATTGTAGACGTGTTTCCTGTTCAATAGGTCTACATTCGCTCGTTGGTGATACGGATTGATAGGTGATTTATTTGGAGTCTGCCATCCCTGAAGGTGATGTTATCTAAATTACTAATAACCCATTGACGTTTTTTTTAAAGAAAGAAACAGTTAACGAATAATATTTTATTTAAATGTAATCCGCTTTATCACCACACCAAAAATGTGTATTTTATAAACCTTGCTCTATGTTGACGTTAATCAATTATCATTACTAGAAAACATTTAAAATAAATAAAATTAATTTGTTTTCACTCTTTATGAATCTATAAATTAAAACAATTTTTTCTAAAGAATCAAAGATATCAAAGTTTTAGATAGCACCTAAGGCAGTTAGAACATCATTGTTACATATAATTGACTTCAATCATCAACTAGTCATTGTTGTTATATCCATAATGCAACCCCTTAAGTGTAGCCTTAAAACACCCATCAGATATCTGCCTATTATGTATTTTATTTGCTTTTTTTTGTCTTTTGTACGCTGAGCACTCTTATCTTAATTTGCTTTATCTTCTGTTTTATGTTATGCTATAGCGATATAAATTTTATGTCTTCTATAGATAGGTATAATGATTTCTGATGTTTACGCGAGTATTGCACATTTAAAATAAAACATTTTTTAATCTTTCTATCGCCTTTGTATTTGATTTTTAATTTCCCAAAGTCTTGAACACTTTACAGTTTGCATGATCACGGGAGGAATGAGATGTCTCACGTCCAAAAAGTCATCGTTATTACTCTTCTATATAAATATAGGTCAATTAAATTTAAGTTTGTTTTGTTTAAATTGCAATTATCATTATTTTTTATCTGAACCTTTGAACATCTAATTGTTTTTGAGAAGTAAGAATTGTTTCAAAAACTTGTTGCAATATTAAGTCAGCTTTTGTTTTGTCATCTAATAAAACGTATGCCAAGTATATAATATCTTTTATCTCTTTTATCTCTCTCATCAGCAAAATGTAGTGTCTTTTAGTGGTATTATTCTTTATTAGTCTTTTATTGGCATATTTAGGTAGTGCAGGTTTGCACTCCGAATGAGGGCATGAGAGACAACTCTCAACAACTCTGTCTAGTCTTTGTCTTACTTAAAAAAATGATTCTACTGACCGTCGTAACTATTATATTTAGGTATTTCAGTGATCAAGGGATATAATTATCTATATAGCAAACACGTAGTCCTTCTGACACCTTTAAATTGGTGGTGAAATTTACCATTTAGTTATATATAACTAAAGTAAAAAACCGTGAAAATACGTGAATATTTAGAATGACATTATACGTTTTTATTTTATAAGTCGGTATGTCCGCACTTTTATTCTACGATTTATATTTAATTGTTGGTGTTTATTGTTTCACGCTTAGGCGTCGCAGTGTTCTATCTTTATCTATCTATTATAGCTTATAATTTACTATCTTATGCTTTCAATACCATAATGAAAGACTGTGCACTAAAACATAAATCTTTGTGTCTTAGATGATGCCGCAAATACACAAATATGTAACACACATAATCCACATCTAGGCTCAGAAGAAACATTCGTGAATTATGCATAAAATTGCCTTTATTTTAATTGTGCAACCAATGCGAAAGGTCGGTGCTTAGATCACCTCGCCATCTGAAAGTTATATCTTTATATAAGAAAATCAAAATAAAATTATTTTCGTTGCCAAATGCATAAATTAAATATAAAAGAGTCAACTTAGCTGTTATTAATTTAATTTTTTTTTAAATAACTTCCGACGTAAAAGCAAGTCTAAGAATAGAACTAATTAAGGCAAATGCAACGAACTCAAACTTATTGAGTTTACTAATAGGCAATCCGGAGAGTATCAGCTCGATGCTTCGCTTATGAGGCGTGCAATAATCATGAAGCGTCTATGACTCCTACGGCAGCTAACGAAATTGTTGATAACCATGAAACACCTGAACAGATATTGGTAATTTGTCGCTAAGAAAAATCCCAATCACGTCTGCTTTTAAACAATAAAAATAAAACTCATTATAATCGGTCCATTCGCGTTTAGGAACTACTAATCCAAAGCCAGATATATAGACATGTATCTATATATATTGTCTTTGGCGGTTGGCTTTGGCGATGGAGTTAATAAGATGGTGGTGTACTGAAGATATATTGAAACAACTTTATTGTTTCTATTTATCTAATCAATGTAATCATGCACTGCTTGACATAGCTACCTTTTTAAAATGAGAGAAATAAAATCATAGTAGCACTTAATATGGCAAAAGGGTACTAAGCAACAAATCACAACATTAGAAACAATTATTAAAATAATACAAATCAAGTTGGCCGGTCCTAATTCAGCAATACGTTGGCTATAAGTAATCAACCCTATTCTTCCATCAAAGAGACAATTCCTGAGGAGGTGATTAACTCGCCACCGAAGTTAAAATCGAGTACCGGTGGTCCGCTCGCACGGCGAAGAGAGAAGGTTTTACGGTGGGTCTATGGGGTCACGCGCGGCCTTTTCCGTCACCCCGGACCGATTTGGCGGGGCGAGACGCATCCATAGCCCACCAATAAAAAAAAAAAAAAAAAGGTGGCGATTAACTCAAGTTACAAATCTGGGTAACTACTCTAAAAATTTTAATCTACGTTATTTTTTTCGAGTCTACGAACTTGTAATACACATAAAACTTTTAGGGCACGTCTAGTGCTTTTGCTTTGTATTGCGTAAATGTGTAGGTGTACGTGAACAATGTTGTGAGTTATACTTATGATTTTAGGTTACTTTTTTTAAACACTACACTGGATAACAGGTTTTTGTTCCAAATAAAAAAAAAAAAATGTATGTGAGGCACTAGTGTACACGTGTGTGTTGTATCACTGTTTAGTGTTTACATAAGTAAAGTACGTAACACGTAATATTAAAAAGAACAGCAAGTACATAAATAAGAAATTAAAGTAATAATATCAAAGTTTTGGTGGAAAAAGAAATTCACAAGCATTCGAAACAGGCAAGGAGTGAAATTAAATTGGCTACTAACAATAATTGTTACTGTTAAGAGACAAAAACTTAATGCTATGCGATAATTACACAGATTCACAAAAATAAGTTGGTTGTGCGACGAATCAGACTATACTTAAACATATTAAGATCGTGTGCACCATTTTTTTTAGATAACTTCAAAACTTTATTATTCTCGCTAACTAGGTACTAACTTTTGGGAGAGTCCACTGGCTTTATTATACATACATATTGACACAAGATTAGAAGTATTAACAGTGTATAAACAAAAAAAAAATTACCCCAGAACTAGTGGAATCTGAATATTTGGTGAAAACTACACCAAAAAACATATTTCATGCTTAAATTATTGAAATTTAGCATTTAATATGCTTAATTACCTATTTATAAAATCCGATTACGAAATGAAAAATGATGTCACAGGCGGGATTCGAACCCACGCCTATTGGGATTCCGGCCCAATCATGCTGCCACTACACCACCGTGACTAATTGTAGGACATGCAAATTTCACTTCGTATTATATTTACGTCTTAAGGTGACGGTATGCTATCTACCCGACAATGTTTACACATTGTTATAGGCTTAATACTTAAAACTTTACAGTTAGAATTGTATTAAACGATGACACAACCTTGTTATTTAAATTATTGAAATTTAGCATTTAATATGCTTAATTATTTATAAAATCCGATTACGAAATGAAAAATGATGTCACAAGCGGGATTCGAACCCACGCCTATTGGGATTCCGGCCAAATCGTATTTCATGCTTATTATTATATTGCCAACAAGTGTCAAATCCTTCTGAGTTCTATATTACTGTAAAAAAAAAATCCATAGGACCTTAATTCTGATTATCGATTCAGTGGCTCAATATACATCGGAAAAATATAGTCTCATGCGTCGCACAGCCAACGTTCTTTTTGGGGCTGTGTTTTTTTATTAAGATTTTCAAATCGTTACGCTAGGCTCGTAGCAAGCTCGTAGCGAGGTTGACGTTCACGGTATTGCGATTCTGCAAATAGTACTTAAAACACCTGTAGGAAAATAATGTAGCTCATATACTTCTCACTACCGGGCTCGAGCCTTCTCCACTATAGGCGGGTAATTGACCAACTACAAAAGCTAGTCAGAGGGGTTGTTATAGGGTTTTATTTCGATTTTACCTTCTCCTGATTAGAAGTTATTTGCGTATCACACTTAGCCATCTTTTACGACATTAACGAGCAAGATTGAGACTGGTGAATTGAATTTTTACTCCGATAGAACATCGAAAATTTTATTTATATGAAACTATTTATAACTATATGAATATTTGTACAGGTCGGATTATCGGCGCGTACACAGACGAAGGTCGTCATCTCTACGCTGTCCACAACAACAAATCCAACAACGACAAGCAGCAAACCTCCGCGAACGTCGCAGAATGCAATCAATTAATGACGCATTCGAAGGTCTACGCGCCCATATACCTACGCTACCATATGAGAAGAGACTATCGAAAGTCGACACCCTGAAACTAGCCATTGGTTACATAAGCTTCCTTGGAGAACTGGTTGGTATTACTTATTGTATTGTCTGTCGTGGTAAATGAGCAAGAAAAACTTCTAATGGTAAATAATAACCATCTGTCATTTTCTGTAATACCTACCAACTGGTACAGTTATGTCACTGTCTACCATCAGGTTAGATTTGGGTATATTATATAAGGTTAATCTCGCTTTATTGAACGAAATACATAAGCAAATTTTTATTACCTACTCAGACGTCGTATTTGTACGAGGCTGCCTCTGACGAGTTAGTTATCCCAGATTGTAAAATTTTAGCCTGGTTTCACCTGCTGCCACTGAGTATCTGTTACCGACATTAATTGTAACTGTTTCACAATCAAACACCCGACTAGAAAAAAAGTATGGTTCAACCAGATCATGTACCTGGACCGGGTCAAGACGGAATGAGGCATTCATAATCCGGCAAGCCCTATCAGGACCAGATCTGGTTCAAATAAGGATAGCCTGATGTGAAATATAATCAAGTATGGTAAGGCACACCGGATCAGGTCCAGGTCTGGTCCAGATAAGGATAGCCTGATGTGAAATATCATGAAGTATGGTAAGGCATACCGGATCAGGACCAGGTCTGGACCAAATAAGGACAGCCTGATGTAAAATATAATCTAGTATGGTAAGGCTTACCGGATCAGGACCAGGTCTGGTCCAGATAAGGATAGCCTGATGTGAAATATGATCAAGTATGGTAAAGCATAAACAGTTTTCCTAACACAAAAAAAAAATCAAGTATGACCTGTATCATGTCATGATTGTCATATTTATGCCACGGCCACAAAACTTACAGTTTTATTTGCATCAGATGAGATTTATCTGAAATCTTTAATTAATCGTATTTATTTAATAATAATAATAATAATTAACAATATAAAAAATTTCTAGTCGGGTAGGTAACTTATTCGTATATACTGGTGCCTATTTAATTGTGGTTCATCAGAATCTATTAAAATACAAATCATAAAAAATCACAGGAAACGCTGTAAGTTTTTTCATAATTTATTGGGTTGTTGGTAGCAGTTAATAATATTATCCGTGTGGTGACGGAGTACGGATACATTTCACCACCCCCTATCTTATCCATGGGTGATCGTAAGAGACGACTAAGGGATATAAAATGCATATAACATCTATGCAAGAGAAGGAAAACTTGAAACAAAACCCTATACACACCTTTAACCAGCGTGGTATATTAGGTTATTTTCGCTCTCATCATGGAGGAGGCTCGAGATCAACAGTGGGACATGTAGGAGTTGCGATGATTTGCATGTTGTTGCCAAATTTTAAACAGCTCACCTGACGTCTACTCCACTCTGGAACGCATCGGACAAGATGATGAAAATGCAGTTATCGCTTATTTTATTTCTTATTTGCCCCTTGGAATCGTAAAAATCAGCTGAAGATTCTGGCAAAAAAAGCAGAAATGACAGCAACGCTATTTTGGAAATGTATAACATCGTACTGCTATCTTCAATTCGCTTGAGCAGCGGTTGTGGCAATAACTAACACCGTACTGCTATCGTCAATCCGTTGGAGAAGCGGTTGTGGAAACAATTTCACAAAAGCAGAATCTTTCTCTATAGATTTACGTCAAGAAATGGAACAATGAGCTCTGAATGATGATGATGATAAAATACCAACTAACTCTATTCGATACGCTATTATTGGTGAACACACTAACCCACAAGAATTTTTGGAGCTGTTAACATCCATGGCTGCTTCCACACAGCATCAACGGCTCGCAAATAATTAGCGTTTAAAAGAATTCCTTTTTGACTTACGATTTGTATCTGCTATGACGTCAGCAATTATTCGCCTATATCGAATGGTCAACTTACAAAATTATATTATTAAGTAAACAATGTTAAAATATTCGATGTAACATATATTTATCTATCCCCCGGGATTTACAAAAATCGTTTACGAATCATCAGAGGAAATCAGAGAAATGGTCAGGAGCGCTGTCCTGGGCATCACTTCTTCTGTGGTCGCCAAGCTGACTGCCAAACGTAAAAATTATAATATCATCTCTTTCTGGAGAGACTTATATTTAACAGTAACAGGTAAGCTGGTAGGTGGATGAATGGATGGATTCCAAAGACAGTAATTGATTGATGTTAAAGTGAACATCTGCAATAAAACAATTTTGTTAAATAGGTGCGAGCGGATCGATGCTCAGATTCCTTGTTGTCCGGCGTTAGCAACACACACAACAAAGAAGATCAAAAGAAAGTCATCATTAGAGGTAAAAATATGTATTATTTTTGTTTTAAAAATTTTAATTTATTAGTTATGTATTTTAGGATGAAAAAACATGGTATAAAGAAACTATAAACCTATCATATTTAGTCTTATAGAATACGACTCAAGCCTTTAGAATACATATACGCAAAAGAAAGGATAGAAGTGTAATATATAATACACTAGCGGGCCGACCCGGCTTTGCACGGGTGAACATTTATTTATTAAACATTTTGGCATAAACGTACAGTAAATGCAGGACATACCTAAATAATAATGTATTTAGCAATAGTGTATCGCTGGCTTCCCTTGGGTTGATGTTTAAAAACAAAATGAGTAAACAAAATAAATGACATCAACTGGTAATTTTTAAAAACATTTCACCGAGGCTTAGAGTATAGGTATACTAATAATAATTAGATACATTATATACCTACTATTACTGTATAAGTACTGATTATCACATATTTCATAGAATAAAAAAATATAGCACCCCGACTTATGTGCTAAGTTTTTTTTTTACATTTATTTTTCCTTTTTGATTTATATTTTTTATTTATTTTAATGTAGTTTTTTTTTATTTGTGTATCATTTCTTTATTCAAGTACATCTTTTATTTTAAAGACTTAAATTTTATTAGATTTTATTTTAATTTTCCATTTTTACCTTAATTCTTCACTATACACTATGTTAGCAGTGGTATTTGTAGATGGCAATAAAACATATTGATTTTCAGGAGACCCTACTCGAGAAAGTGCAACATATAGTTGGCCATGATAAAAGCATTCTTTTCTTAGATCGATGCCAACCATAGAAAAAGTTTGTCCCTGGGATTTATTTATTGTAAGGGCAAACGATATCTTTACAGGAAACTGTAGTCTTTTAAAAGATATAGGACAATCCGTCGGTATCATTGGGATCCGCGGCAAGTGAGCAAGCTGTCCGGCCGCAGGGCCGGTGTTGATAGTAGCTACAATCACATTGTCTCGCAATTCCATAACCAAAAGTCTTGTTCCATTACACATATTGGGAGGGCTTAAATTTCTCAGAGCGAGCCGCGCGGCTACCTATTTCATAGATGTGCCCTTCTCCTGCACTCCGCCCCCGCCGCACCGGCGCGTCACGGCGGCGAATTAATTTTATTTCAATCTTATTAGGTAAGGATTAAGGCAAACGGCAACAAATTTTATGGGCATTTTTTTACACCTTGGGTAACATTATTGTAATTTTAGTAGGGATCCTTATATTTTTCTTAAAATTAAAAAAGCCTATAATAATCAGTGATAATGTTGCATTCAAATGGTGAAAGAATTTTTTAAATTGGTCCAGTACTTTTTGAGCCAATTCATTACAAACATACATACAAACCTTTCCTCTTTATAATATTAGTATAGATTAAATTACATAATTCATTTCGATGAGCGTCCGTTTTAATGAGAACAATATTGAGTGCGATAAAGGGCTCTGCCAGACAGCATGCTGCTAAGAAAGTGTGTGATAAAAATGCTTAATATCTATACATAAAAAATATATGTGGTAATTAGATGTATGATTAAATGATTGCCCAACAACGAACTATTGGTCTTTGCAAGAGACTAACAACTCGTAGCAACCGTACTGAAGTCGTATACTTTATCGACTTCGTAAAGTCGGGTTAATTTTCATCTCAATATATTTTTTCTCTGGGCAGAATAGACCATAAAAAGTCTATTAATCATAGTAGATAACGGCTCATTTTTATCTTTATTATTAGTAATGTCACTCATCTCATATCACTCATTAGTGAAAGTTACCACTTATAATCAAGTCAACTTTAATACTACTCATAGGTATTATTAAAATTTTAGCACTTTGTCTACATAAATAATACTAACATTGTAACAAAATAAGTTTATTTCATTGATACACTTTCAAATACCTTTACTTTTAATATTTAGTGTTATAGAAGCAATCACTGTCCTGATTCTCTATTTAAACAAATTCCACTTGAATATAAGACATGATGATAAATAATATTCTTAACAAATCTTGCATGTCTTGAATTATAACTATTCTAATGAATATGTGACGTCCATACTTCGAAGGGCTCAGCCGTAATACTTATAAACCCTGTGAGGGCGCTTACATATCACAATTTTACATTTTGTCTGTAATTAATCTAGTAGTGCAACCTCTGTGAAAATTTCTTAGAGTTTATCTAGTTCATTATGCACAATCTGCAACTCTACAGTGACGAATCTAACCACAGAGCTGAACAGGCAAAGAAAAATATTCATGCTATTGTTGGAATTATCGACATTATTCACGACC
The DNA here is from genome assembly GCA_905163515.2 of Lymantria monacha. Lineage (NCBI taxonomy): Eukaryota > Metazoa > Arthropoda > Insecta > Lepidoptera > Erebidae > Lymantria > Lymantria monacha. Next base: position 35,041,539 of record LR991081.1, read on the forward strand.
ATGAGTCGTGGAGTAGAGATTACTTTCGTTGTTGTAGGAGACCAATGGGTCTTGTCGAGTTACCTTACGTACCTTACGTAATAACAAGGTAACTCGAAGGGGTCAAAAAAAATATTTATAGCTTCTTCTAACAACAGACTAAGCTACCTAGACCAGATCGGTCATGTACTGAAGGAAGGTGGAGTCAAGAGTCTCCGAAACCGGCAAGCGCGTATGAAGAGAATTATGAATGTTGAGGAAGCGAGTGAAGTATGCAAAGATAGAGTTCTTTGGCACTCTGTTCTCTCTGCCTACCCTGCAAGGGATATGGCGTGATGATATGTATGTATGTATGTATGTTCTAACAATAGGTACATCTTTTATTAGGTTTGCTTCTTTACAACGCCTAAATTCTAACTTTCAATGTTAGTATTTATTTATATCAGACTTATAATTAAAATTTGTTTGACTTTGGTTAAGCCTAGTTCGCATCTCATTATTAAATACGGCTGATTTGTGTAATTTAGGACCGCAGACATACTTACACACAAATACAAATAGTGTAGTGTAACTGTAGTAGTAAAAATATACTAATTTATCCATAAATATAAATTTTAATAGGTAAATATTATTTCAAATCCTAATTTATTTTCAAGATATTTTTCCAATGTGAAGAAAATATAGATGGAATTGTTCATAACGGTGATTACTAAATACGAATTGGTGATTTAACTTATTATAACAACGTACCTAATAACATTTTTAAATCGCTAAAAGACTACAATAATATGCATAATAATAAAACAATATTAGGTCGGGGAAAGAGTTTCTTCGCAATCTATATAAAAATTCAAGATATTTTTTTTTCATAGTTTATGTAGATTTAATTACAATATACTCGGTATATGTGCCATTTTGTTCGATGACTGTCTGTCATCTTGCAGAAAGTGACATGATCCCATTGCTGTAGAAATTTTGGGAATTAGATTAAAAAAATGCGACAGCTAATTTTCTCTCTTGATGTTAACTTGATACTGTCTAAAGAATTCTGAAGAGACCGAAATAGGTGGCAATCTAAAGGTGCAAAGTCAGGGCTATATAGTGGATGTACACCTCCCGGCCAAACTCTTTTAATTTTTGCTGAGTGACGAAAGATGTGTATGGTCCAGCGTTATCAGGATGAAATACTTTCTGTTGATTAATTCTGGCCACTTTCTCTCAATTTCTTACTTTAAACTTATAAATTGGTGGCTGTAGAGATTCGAATCGATGGTTATATCCGGCGGTAAAAGCTCATAATGAACAATACACTTCCAATCCCACCTTACACACAGTATTACCTTATTGCGAGTTAACCCGGGTTCCCGGGTTTTCCCACAGTGTCTGTGATGCCTGACCGATCTTTAACCACGCTGTTTTTCACACGTTCTTATCGTATGTAATCCACTTTTCATCACCAGTTATCAATCTCTACAAGAACGGTTCGGTTTCATTAGTTTCCATTTAAAAGGTTTCCAGTTCATTAGGTTTTTTCGAGTGGACTCGTGTGGCACCCAAATATCGAGCTTTTTCGTATACCCAGCTTTTTTCAAATGGGTCATAACTATTTTGTGGTCAATTGCCAGATTTTAGCTACCTACGTCGTAACTACTGACATTGCGATCTTGCCCCACTTTTTCAAAAATGGCGTCCATTTTTCAACGCAACCACATTGTGCTATCACTGAAAAATGGACGCCATTTTTCAGTGATAGCACAACCAGATTGCGCCGCGTGGTGCATCCTTAACATCAAAATTCCTGGACTGAAAACGTTTAAACTTAGTGCTATTCGTACTGACACTGCATTAGGTCCATAAACGTCACATTTTTTTTGCGGCTTGGTTTTCATTTATTCCTTTATTAAAATAAAATTTTAAAATGTATCGAATTTCTTTATTAGATTCGTTTATTTTGATTTTTACAAAAAGAAAAACAAATGGAAAACGGCGGGACACAACATTTTACTATAATGTTTCTATTTTTGAAATGTAATCTTTTTACCATTAAAATTCCGTCATCCAAATACAGCCAAAGAAATTTTATTAAAAGTTTATACAGACTATGTGCGAAAAGACTTTTTCCCACCAACCTATTATAATTGTAAAAAATATAAACCAATAAGCAAACATAGAAAACAGGATGCAATTATGGTTTAAAATATTATTTAAAAAAAAATCTAAAGACAAACTCTTAATGGGCAAGAATTAAATATGTAGGTATAATTGTATATGGCGTAACAGTTCTGTGGTATGTGGCTTGACGAACGAACACCGCTCAATAACATGTAAATAAGCAATTTTACTTGTAAGAACTCTTCCTCCTCCTTCTCCTTAATCCTGAAAATCTCTCCCTAATCTTCAAGTATTTTATTAAACTTAAATAAAGCCGTTCTACCGAACGTTACGGTAGATCGAATAAACTATCCATCCAGCCTAATGACGTCAGCTGTTGGACATGGACTTCCCTAAGAAGGATAACAAGCTTGGCAGGAGGATTGGAGATCATTGTTAGTAAAATGAAGTCTATTGACAATGTTCCCTAAGAACTTCATACATTCATTCTTCACATTCTTTTATTTTTAATAGTTTTTAAATTAAGAGATAAAATTTAATTTTTTTCCATAAGTATATGAGGCAAACAGATAAAAACATTTACTCTTCTTTCTAGTCTCTGAAATTAATTATTTATTTTATGTATTTTAACTCCGGTTATTAAAAGTTAACACATTTTTTAGAGATGTTAAACAAAGTACATTGAAATATACAGCCAACAATGTTACCATAAAAACATCACATGTAGAAATGACAGTGTGTAATGATCCATGTGTTGATTCTCCGGGCCACGCCGTGTCAGGTCACGACCGATGCCATTTGTACGCACACCTTTTAATGGTCGATACACCATAGTTTACGGATTTAATGTATTTATACACGTAAGTTAGTAAAACATTGAGTTTGTTTTAATGTTAGTAGTTCATATCTATGAAGAGCAATTTTACGAGAACTCGTAGAAATTTTAACCTTTAACTTTAACTGTTTAGTCCAAAATAAACACTGAGATACAAATAACAAGTTAGATTTTTAATAGTGGTAGGCCCACACTGTTAACAGTTTTCTGTCTACAGTCACAGGCCTATCCGTTATCGACGGACCATACTCTTGCAGAAAATCGACGCCTGAACAGTGGCATTGTGCTGCAGTCCTTCGTTCAGTGAGCGAGAGAGTCAAAATTTTATCTTTCTTTTGGGTTTATTATTTGCAGTAAACGTTTTTAGTAATGACACATTAAAACTAACGTTGTGAGGAAAGTTTTAAGTATGAATATAATATATGCTTTAAGGAGAAGGGCATATCAAAGAAAATATGAATAGATTGCATAAAGCATGATATGGTTATTAAGGGCGTGAACAGAGAAATGACACAGATCTGTTTAAAAAAGTAATTGTAATAAGAGTAGAATGATAATATATATTTTGTTACGAACAGGCCGTATATACACTTATTAATTTTAATATTTTAGTAGTTCGTGAAGAATCTTTAAATCAATTGTTTGAAAAGTCATTTGATACAAAACTAAAACAACAATATTTCTCATAATTTACTTTCGTAAACCTACTATAGTTATAATTAATAACGCAGGTGTGTTGCCCCTAAAAGCCCCCCTTAGAATGTTTAATTTAGTTTACGTGCGTGAAATAATTACACGATTTTACACTATTCAATGGACGATATTATCCCGATATACTCATCGTTATGACATTGCGTGTGATAGTATAATATCGCTACAGCCCATAATGGTCCAGTGCCATCAATATTCTCACGGTATTATTGCGTGATGCAATACTCCCGTGGGATCGAACTGCCAAAAGCGTTATTTCATTATACACAATAATTACCTCTAATTTTTGCTACCGTTGTTAGATTGTAAAAATAAAAATGACAGATGGTGTGTTAAATAATGTATTAAAGAAATTTATGTTCACATGATAGTCAGTAAAATTTTAATATAAACTGAAAAATCATTTTAGTTACTTATTCATGGATCTCGGATTTGCACATATGGTCAATTGTCTAGTAGTTATATTATTTTAATTTAATTAGCAATGAAAATTATTTTTAGTAGCTGAAATATAATGTATGAAAAATATAAAAATCAATCAAATCCTCATAAAATAACTAAACGACATTTGTGAGTTGTCATTGTCGACTCACCAAAAATTATTTAATATTTATATTAAATTATTTATAGTAAACTGAAAAAACGTTGTAGAGTGTGCCTTTATTAATTATTTCAATAGTTATTATTAGCATAGACATTTATTATACAACTATTTGTTTTTCTATAAAATAATAAAATTAAATAACCAATAATAGAAGGATATGTGTACAAAGTACCTACGTAGTCAACTAGAAAATTTCAAAGACTTATCATTCTTAAGATAATATATATTTTTATAATATTTAAGTGTGTTCTAACTTTTTTATTAATTTCACCTCTTTAGTTATTTAAATTTATTTTGTCTCAAGTCCTATTTTGTGGGCTAACTGAAAATATGATGAATAATTATTATACGTTATTTATATAACATCGCAGTTGTTTACATAATATTATTTACCCTTCTTCAAACTGGTTACAGTTTTTCTTTACGCTGCTAATAAAAAGAATCTACTATTATACCAAGGCACCTAGACGGCTTGACATGAAATTTTGTTTCAGGTCATTCTTCTATTATATTAATTTATATGCCTAAATTCCTTATTAGTATTTTAAAATTTACAACACCTACGGGCAATTGATAGGTAGTAAACTGTCTTCTTACTAAGCCACCACACAGAAAAACACCTTATTACATAATTCGAAATTACAATAAACTTATTTCATAATGTTTACTTTTGATATTAATGATATACATTTTGATATAATTAATTTTTCAGTCAATATATTTAAATACTTTGATTAGTGAATTTAGAAACTCACAGTCTCACTAATTAATATCAGATACTTTTAATTTAAAAATGCAAAGATAGAGTTCTCTGGCACTCTGTTCTCTCTGCCTACCCTGCAAGGGATATGGCGTGATGATATGTATGTATGTATGTATGTTTAATTTAAATTAGTTTATGGTCTTAAATTCATAACATAATAGATATCAGGCAATAATAGGTGTTATATGTATTTAACGTAGTCTCTTTTTTATCCTTTATTTATTGTAAGACTTATTTTTTATTTTAGCAAAGAAATTGTACCTTAAAATTCCATTTGGCTAGTCAATCGTTCCCTTTATAAAACTAGAAGGGCCACAATTCTTGCGTAGATAAAATGAAAACAATACGCCCCTAATTTAACATACAAAAGCACTGTACATTTGTGCCGATATTCATCAATGCTTCTAAAAGTGTAAACAAGGGTGTAAGCAGCATATTTGCGAATCACGCCGTAGCAAATTGAAAGATAGCCCTCGGTAAATAGGGAGCCGAAGTGTATTAGAACACTATTAAGTACTCCACATCACTTAAATGGATCCCCGGGGGTTAAATTTTCATCTTGTGTGAGTAATCAAGGTATATTTGTATTTTTTTTAGGTAATAACATTTCATATGTTGCCGATAATTTAGAAAACATTGTTTATTTTCCATTTAATATCTTTATAGGTGGATTAAAGAATTAGAAGTATTTAATATTAAAAATAAAAAGGCTTGCGACTGAGTAGCTAAATGAATATATTGTTAATTGTTTACAATATAGTTATAGTGGATTTAAGTGAAATTCAACATATTGACGTTCACGAAGCCTCTCCAAGAAGGATAATAACGTAGAATCTACGATTGACAGAAAAAATATCAGCTACTACGTTGTAGATAATTAATTTAAATCGAAAGAGATTTAATTGAATCTGATTTGGAACATGTTAATTAAGTCGGTACAATGAACATTTAAATATTGCTAAGAAATATCCTATAAAATTTTTAGTAGTTAAGTTATAAAATATTTACTGTCTACACATTATAAACAAGTTCAATATTGAACACTAAAACCTTTAGAAACAAAAATCAGCTTTAAATGCTTTTTGAAGCTGATTCAGTTACGACTCTATAAAAAATACATTATTATTGTAAAATAATCGAAAATATGCGTTATAGTAACACAATAAAGTTTATTTTAATTTGGAGATACAAACACGCAATGAAGTGGTGGCTGCATAATCGCTTTTTCAATTAATAAAAAAGCACCTTATCGAAGTGTAATATAGGATTTACATAGAGATTATAGAGCACGTGCGGCGTTTCATACTCCTGCTGTTTATACAATATATCACTGGGCTACAAGAACAATAACGACCTCATTTTAAACGTCGAAATGAGTTATTCAAAGACTAAAGATTTTGGTTGTATTACAATCGTCTGAAGTTTTGGTACTTTGACGTACGTGTTTTGTATTTGACTATATAGTTTTAACGAAAATTCTTTTGATTTAACATCATGCCTATTAAGTTGTTATTAGCCCGTCAAATATTTGATTCTACAGGTGTGCCGACAATTGAAGTAGATATGGTAACAGAACTAGGATTGTTTCGTATCGCGGTTCCATCCTTAGATGTAAAAAAATGCGCTGAGTCTCTAGAACTAAGAGATAATAATCCTCGTGAATATAGAGGCATGGGTGTCACAATGGCTGTAAAGAATATCAACACTATTATCGCTCCTGAACTCATTAAACTAAACCTAGAGGTAACTATGCAAAGGGAAATAGATCAATTCATGATCTCCTTAGATGGGACAGAAAATAGATCTAGACTTGGAGCCAATGCTATAATGGCTGTTTCATTGGTAGCAGCCAAAGCAGGCGCAGCTAAGAAAGGTGTTCCATTATATAGACACATTTCAGACATGGCAGGAGTAACCACTATTATACTGCCGGTGCCACACTTTACAATTCTTATCGGGGGCATTCTATCATCAAATGGATTACCATTCCAAGAATATATTATTATGCCCACAGGAGCAGCGTCATTTATGGAAGCGATGAAGATTGGTACAGAGATATACCAATATGTAAAAAATATTATTATATCTAAATATACTATTGAATCTACATATGTAAGCGATTCTGGAGGTTTCTCTATTCCTCTTTATAGCCATAGAGATGCACTTTTGTTTCTTACGGATGCTATTAAGCAATGTGGATATATAGGTAAAGCTGAAATAGCCATAAATGCATCTGCATCAGATCTCTACAAGGATGGAGCATACGATTTGGATTTTAAAAATCCTAATTCCAATCCTCAAGAATATATGTCATCAGATAAACTTGCTGAAATATATTTGGATAATGTTAAAGAGTTTCCGGTGTGCTCTATCGAAGACGCATTTGACTATGATGATTGGGCTGCGTGGTCTCTGCTTACGTCTCGTACCAATGCACAATTATTTGGCAATGATTTGACACAAACAAGTCCAAGAAGAGTAGGGTTAGCTGTCGAAAAAAAAGCTGGCAATGCAATTGGACTGCGATTGAACCAAGCTGGAACGTTGACTGAAATTATAGATTGTTTTAAATTATTGAAGACTAATGGTTTTGGAGTGGTTTGCATTGACAGATGGAGAGACACAGCGGATTTATTTTTGGCCGATTTGGTTGTGGGGCTATCAGCAGGTCAAGTGAAGTGCGGAGCGCCCGTGCGTTGTGAGCGTATCGACAAATATAATCAGATCCTTAGAATTGAAGAGGAATTAGGAGCGCTCTCAAAGTATGCTGGCAAGAATTATCGTGCATAAGAGGCCTGGTTGTACACCCTTAGCAATTGTATGTTGAGTTTTTGCTCCATTATGAATTGTTTTGTATATATATTTATTTGTGCGATTTTAAAAGTATCTAAATGGAATATTTTAATAAACACAAGTTTACAGGTTCCGTAATTATTACATACAGCTCTACTGTCCATATCGCGGGTCTTAATATTTAATAACTTATAATACACTTTCTATAGTCAAATAACTTTTTATGTACGAAATCAGAGTTTCGTGTGTATTATTAAATGGTTATGATATTTTCTTTATCAGAATAGGTTCAGAATTACTCGTTATTCAGGGTTTTCAGAGAAATATTCAGCAGCTCTATAAAACATGTGAATGTTTTCTATTTTAACACTCTTTAGACATTACTGAGAGTGATTCAATTAAATGAGCGTAGTGATGAATTTTTAACTATTTGTTAATAGGATCAATTTCATCTGTTAGACATATGCCTATGCCTCTGTTAGACTATCGACGTCCTTTGTTAGACACATAACTCCTCAAGAGGAGATGCCACAAGTGCCACGCTTGGCAGTCGAGGTGGTGATCTTCGTGGGGATCTTTCTGGTTGGTAAATTTTCCACCAAACTGTGGCTGCGCTTTCTCCAATAGATTTCTCAGCTGGTTCACGGAAATGTAGAGGGATAAATGGGTAATGACACAATGTATTCTTGACTCGTCTCAATACGGATGAGATTATTTTATAATAATTAATCAATTTGATTCATTGACGTTGAAAAGGACGCTCTTTAATTTTTTTTATTTAGGAAATAAATCTAGTTAATTATATTATGTTGAAAAGAGAATACCTATATGGTATTTCATAATTATCCCTTTTAATTTCTTTCAACTCTAAACTTCGCAGATGTATTAGTGAACTTTATATACGGCAAAATATAATAAAAATATATTATATATACGCAATTACCAACAAAGTACAAGTAAAACTGTTTAAAAAAAAAAAAAAACCGACTTCAAGACTATAACCTACGGCAAACGATATACAACAAACTTACACTAAAAAGTAGAAAATAATTATTTTAATTAGTTTAATCTCAAAAGAACAACAGAAACGAAATTATAATTTACCTACTTACAGGTATATAGAAACTTATACCTACTATTTAAAGAAAATTAACTAATAATAACTAATAGAAATACTTTACATTGAAAAAAATACCAGAACTATTAACGAAATTATAGTAATACATCTAACTATTTACAGCTAGGTATGTAAAAACTTATATTATGTCAAGAAAAATGGATAATAATATTAAATTTTGTATTTCAAAGCAAGGAGCATTGAAATATAATGAACGAAATTGTTAATATTTATTTATAAGTAAAAAACAAGGTGTAGCCTGTTGCATGAAATTTCAAAATATAGGCGTATCGCATCGTATAATACGACGAAATTTGTTTACACCATTGAAGAAAGGACAAGCATAAGACTACTTTCTTAATGTGAACTCACTAACTCCTTTGATTGTGATACTAGAGAATCAAACAGAAGTACGCAGAGAATTGTTGAGGAATCGACAGTTAAGTTCTTAGGAGCAATCAAGAGTACTTCAATTAGAGAGTCCTACATTTACGATACCTACATCGGTAGACCGTTCAGAGATAAATTGTATACGTACAATTTCTATACACCAATCCGAGAGTCCTACGTATACAATACCAGAAGATTACGATCACTATCAGCAAATATCTTGACCAAATTCAGCTTCAAAACAAGCAAGCTATATTATGGAGCACACGCGCATAATTGAAACCACTAGTATGCTCCATAACATTGACGAAACGGTCCCTAACCTAAAAAATATAGTTTCTTTTGATTGCAATATCACTCCAAGAAATAACATCCGATTAGCGGAGGTTACTCGAAAAACAGCTGCACCATTAAATGTTGATAGAGAACGACGAACCGAAGACCTTGCATTTTACTGTCTTTTTCCATACGGTAAAATGGATTTGGAGAGGAAAGAGATGTTCATATAACTCCTTTGGATTATTTTCAGAATCAAATAATGTGCCTGGAAATGCGTTTCAATCGAAATGATTATTTATTTTTTGCTCTTTCCATCGTCGAATATTATAGAGCTAAATCCAGTGTTTCGGTGTCATGCCGCATGCGTCAGGGCCAAGGTGGACAGACACCTCAAGGAATTATAGACAACATGCACCTTACTATGAGGCATATCAGAGGATCGGCATCTTATTGGCAGAAATGTTGCTCTGAGCTTACCGCAATGGTCCGATCTTTGGGGGAGGCCCCACGTGGTTCATGACGTTCTCATGCAATGACCTTAATTGGCTAGTCATAGCCATTTACTTAGAAAATTCTACCTAGAACTACTTCTACCTAGAAAATAACGGCTTGATCTCAGAAAATCAATTTGGTTTTAGAAATAAGCGATCAACTTCTGACGCAGTATTCGAATTGACCGATACATTGGTACGAAAACTCGATGCAGGTCATAAATGTCTAACAATCTTTTTAGACCTTGCCAAGGCGTTCGACACCGTGTCAATTGATTTGCTGTTATTAAAACTTGAAAATATAGGAGTAAGAGGTCATCCACTAGCATTATTTCGGGACTATCTAAAGGGACGAACCCAGTGCGTACGTATTAATCAAAACACTAGTAACCCTCTGGATATTACCAGTGGTGTTCCACAGGGTAGCATTCTTGGTCCAACTCTCTTTCTGACATACGTAAATGATCTATGTAACGTACCACTGCAAAATGGGCGATTAATCGCTTACGCTGATGATACTGCTTGTGTTTTTTGGGGTAACGATTGGGCAGATGCATTCACTAATGCTCAAGTTGGTTTTAATAAAATTTTAAATTGGCTAAAAAACAACCTACTCAGTCTAAACAGTGAAAAAACCGAGTATATAACTTTTTCCATAAGGAGCAATGTGCCATCAGTTGGTGTCCACAAAATCATAGTTCACTCCCATATTTGCTCCTCCTTGCATGCATGCACCTGCAACTGCCCATGTATCAATAGAACTGAAAGTACTAAATATCTAGGTGTTATAATAGACAATAGGCTTTCATTTGAACAGCACATTCAAGTTATAACTACCCGTGTTCGTAAATTAATAGCAGTTTTCAAAAACATACGCCATGCTACAAACCTTAAACTCATGAAGACTATCTACAAAGCTCTATGTGAGTCCTTGATTACTTATTGCATTGACTCTTGGGGTGGAGCAGCAACGAGCCACTTAATCACACTCGAAAGAGCTCAAAGAGCCATTCTTAAGATAAGTCAATGTCGTTCTTTCTTGTACCCAACCTATCGTCTCTACCAGGAAAATAATATGCTAACAGTAAGGCAACTCTTTGTACAGAGATTAATGTTACGATTCCATAAACGTATTGATCTGGAAACCGTGAATAATACCTTTAATAAGCGCATTAGTCATAAATTATTTAAAGTACCAAAATTTAAAACTTCGTTCTCAAATAAGTTCTCTTGTTTCTTGGGTGGCTTTCTTTTTAACAAAATAAACAAAGCACTTAAGCTGCATACCATGAATTATAAGAATAGTAAAATAACACTATTTAACTGGTTGCATAGCTTGAACTACAATGAGACAGAAACATTATTACAATTTCTAAAGTAAAGAACCTACCACTTAATCCGACACACAAATACACACACACACACACACACACACACACACACAAACACACATGCAAACACATACACACACACACACACACACACACACACATCACGCGCGCAGACACACACACACACACACACACACAGAGAGAGACACGCGCGCACACACACAGACACACTCACTCACACATACGCGCACACATACTTACGCTGTCAATACTCATATAGTACGCAAACATACACACTCGTAATCACTGTCATATTCATTAATTCGTTCATATCCATATCCTGGCATGCCATACCGCTCTCATATGATCAACAATAAATCTCACAGTCTGTTACTCTTGAATACCATGAAACATTAATTACACGTATATTATCATTAAGTTTTACATAGGGGCAGGTGCTCTGATACTTATAGTACAGGCTATGGCCTAGTTTAAGATCAGACCACCTAATCTTATGAGAATACATTAATTGATTAGTAATTGGTTTCAACAAATTTGTTCATAACAACAGGTTTTGTTTCATATTATGACGGTAGCCATAAGTATATTGTAATCAAAATACCTCCTAATATTGATCACTTATGGAAAGTGAAATTGATATCATGTATTTTAATCGCATTCAAAAAACTAAAATTTAATTTCTAAAATTATGATTGACACATTCAATCATTGTATTCCAATGTTTTAATTATTGGTAAAACTCATACAAACGCGATGAAATCCATGAGATTAGTTTCATTTGATATGATAAGTTTGATATTCGAAATATATTAAAAATCTATGTATTTTAGATCTCATGTGAATGAAAATGTTAATTATTATATATTATATTAAATTGATATCTTAGAATCATTTAATGTATAATCTAAAATCTTATTTGTAAGCAGAAATAAATTATTAAAAATTATTAATTAATTATTTGCAGTTAGTAGAGAAATATCCCATTGCTATTTCTCGGCAATTTACTGTTCGCGTAAATGCTCTGATGCGATTTCTAAAATGTAATCGAGATTGTTTAGGCGGTCCAGTAGTCAACTTTTGGTATAGAGTTTCAAAGTCGTGGAAGTCCGCACTTTCACATATTGGTATGGTGTGACAATATACCTAATTTCTCTACTCCTGAGGGTATCGAAGTTATCGAAAGGGTTGTTTCGTGCTCCTTAACGCCTAATGATCCTGTATTGCAGAATTTAATAGAAGATGTGCAAATACACAAGCATACGACTACGTGCTACAAAAACCGCAATAATAGCTATTGTCGTTTTGGTTTTCCAAGGCCCGTACCTACCTTTACATTATTTATTATTATGAGACAACTAATTGCTTAGGTCCTGATGAAGTACTAGCTAACAATGGACGATTTTGTTGTTTGAAACGAACTGAAAAGGAAAGCATGGTTAATAACTACAATCCAACTTTATTGAGGCTCTGAAAAGGGAACATTGATGTGCAGCCGTGCGGTGACGTAACCGCAGTTGCGTACTATGTGGCTAAATACGCAAGTAAATGCGAACCGCATGATAGTGGTGAAGTCGTAAGAGAAGCTGTTGCGAAGGCTAAGAGGCAAGGTGGTCCTGTCTGGAAGTAGCTATTTGCAGTATCAATGGCTATTCTATCGCAACGCATTGTAAGTGCTCCAGAATGCCTATAGATTATGCCATTTACCGCTAAAAATGTATTCAAGAAAAACAGTTTTCATAAATAGTTGTAAGCCAAATGAACGTTACAGACTTTTAAAATTTGATAACAATGATACATCTATATACAATAACATTTTCGACCGTTATGTCTTACGTCCCGACGAACTAGAAGTTTTAAGTCTTGCTGAATTTGCTGTGCGTTTCGAAACGATATCTAACTCAACATGGAACGAAGACGATGGTGACGAAGAATTAAGAGATGAGAACATTCCGCCGGTCTGATTTATTCAACTCAAAGATAACACACGGATGCGTATAAGAAATAAGTTTGCCGTTTTACGCACACGATACTATACATTGAATAGTGACAAAGAAGCTTATTACTACAGCTTATTAGTTTGTCGTGTACCATTTCGTGATGAAAATGAACTTCTACTCCAAGAAGAAACCGCTGAGGCATGTTTCATTAGGCGGAAAAGAGAACTTCGACCATTAGATAGCAATGTAAGTGCAGTAGAATTTGCTTACGCAGAACAAATGATACAGCAGGCTCTTGCTCAAGCTGCCGCGCTTAACGCTGCCCGTGACGCTTATAATATTGACGCTCCTCTGATTTATGACGCTGAACAAATTATTAATAACGATGACAATTATTTTGAATATGTATGTGAAAGGGCTGCAATGCCAGATGTGGTATTCTTAGGTAACATTCGAGGTCTAAACGTCCAACAGAGAGATCTTTTCCAGAAAGTATCTGGGGCTGTTGAAAGTAATTTGCACGGACAAGAAAACCAGTTATTGTTGTTCATAACGGGTGGGGCAGGAAGTCGAAAGTCATTTGTACTAAAACTACTTGTGCAACATATAAAACGCTGTTATGCACCTACAGTTGACTTGATGCTCCAAGCAAAATTTATTGAGGTGGGTTCTCTTACAGGAGTAGCTGCACGTCAAATATTTGGGCAAACATTACACTCCATTTTTTTACTTCCATTTGAAAAGAGTAATACCATGCCTTTAAAAAAATCACAGAGCAAAGGTTAGAAAATGAAAGGCGCAAATGGCGCCATATTAATTGGCTAATTATAGATGAAATTTCTATGGTATCATATGAAAATTTACGCATTATTCATCTGCGTCTTCAAAAATTTAAGAATAACGATAAATTATTCGGCGGAGTGCATATATTGCTTGTTGGCGGCATACTGCAACTTCCACCAGTAAAAGGCAACTGGTGCTTTATGTTGACAACCACCATGTTTTTTGGGGGAAGTACACCTTTGGCACCAGTTCTCCTTTTGCGAACTCACTATAAATATGAGACAGCGCAATGACACTGAGTTTATTGACCTTTTGAATAGTTTGCGGGTTCGGGAATTAACAACAGCTCAGCTACAGTTACTTTTGGAGCGGCGATACGTGCCTTTGTCAGGAGATTTTGCTGATGGGTTTGTTTGAAAATGATAAATTGCACCGCATGTACACGATAAATGCCATAGATGAATTTCGCGAGGCGGCAACGTCTGGCAGAACGCCACCAGAAAATGTTATACCTAAAGACATTAATAACTGTGGTGGTTTCTATCAACTGTAAAGTTGGGTACCGAATCCCGAGTCATGTTACGACGCAATATTTCCGTATCCGATGGGCTCGTGAATGGTGCCATGGGCATAGTTAAAAAAATTAAATGGCCTGCTCTTCGACGAGACCAATTAGAAGTAGGTGAATTGCCCGAATCTGTGCATATAAAACTTGATGACGTGACTGTGGGCCTCAGGATAAAATATGATGACAGTTGCGTACCAATTACACCTGCTTGCACAACTTTCCAAGCGCAAAGAGGATATGGAGATGTCGAGCGCAGGATGTTACCGCTCATTTTAAGCTGGGTGGTGACTGTTCACAAACTCCAAGGTACAACACTTGCCAAAGCAGTGATTGATCTAGGCAAGAAGAATTTTGCGAAGGGACAGATTTATGTAGCCCTCAGTCGCGTCAAAACCTTAGACGGCATTGCGTTATCTGATTTGGATGCCAATATACTTTTAAGTCGACCCCATGATGACAAAGCTATATCAAAAATGATACGCTTGCGTAATCTTTAATATTTTTATTTTCATTTTCAAACAGTTTTATTCCGTCTACAATGTTTGTCGTTAGGCCAAATTTAGTATGTAGATGACATTGCAATTAGATCAATAAAACCATTTATCTTAATACGCATAATATACGCGTAAACAATAATTGCTGCTTTTACATACAACTGTTCGTTGTTTTTACCTATTTTATAGTACCTATACAACCCCTTAATAGAAAAAATTTGAAAAACGCTAATAATACATGTATTCTTTTATTTCTAAAAAGGTGCAGGTGTACGTAATTTGGTACTTCTAACTTTGAAAACAACGAATTTCCAGATAAATGTTCATTCCTTGACCCTTAGCTAAAACATCATAAAGATAATCTCCATACGCAAATATTCAAACTAAATTATGTATAAAGGCATCGGAAACAGCATTTTTGCCCTCCATTTTGAGGCATTCCCCTGGATTTCCCCAGAATCCCAGCATCAGATTCTGATACCCTGGATATGGGACCACCTTTGAAGTATCCTTTTTCTAACAAAAAAAGAATTATAAAAATCTATCCATAATTGGCTTTGCTATCGCGTAACACACATAAAAAAAAAAATAGTGGTCGTATTGAGAACCTCCTCCTTTTTTGAAGTCGGTTAAAAATCAATGATGAAATGCACTTATAGTGATTAAAATTCATAAAAAGGCATTCTAAAAATTCTTTACATGTAAATGCAGCAGTTATGATATTCAAAATACAACATTGCTAGTATATATATAATTAAAATACGGTTATCTTAAATATTTTTAGAATCAATCAATCTGCACAATGAAAGTATGATACAGTGTAGTAATAAAAATGGAAATAAAAACTAAAAGATCATTCGTATACCTCATACGGATTCACTTTCACTTTCATTATTTCGGATTCTTTTCACTTGAAATATTATAAGTCATACTTAAGGAAAATTTGTTTAATAATATTATCATGACTAAAGCTTACATGTTTACTTTAATGGCATCAGAAAATATATGTAAAAAAAAATATATTAAAAAAAAAACACACTGTATTTTCTTAGGTGTGTTCGTGACAAATAGCCGGAACCAAATCATTAAGGTCTGTGACAATAATTTAAATTAGTATTACTATAATTGTTAAAATTCGAAGGGTTTGCATATTTAGTGTGTGATGTGTATTGCGTTGTATGTATTGTATATATGTACATATATTTTATTGTTTACAGACTTTTTTTTAATGCAAACAGTAATATTCACTGTGAACTTTCTTTCGGGGAAGATGTGCAGAGGTGAAATTCTGATAAGCCGTGGATAAATAGATGAAACAGCATATAAAAAATTAACGAAGGAAGTCTGAACAAGTTTCTTCATATTGACTACGCTATTAACAAGTTATTAATTGTTACATACACCAACATAGTGATTTTTTATTTGATTTGACTAACGTTATATTGAATCCTTTTTTTTCTCGTAGAAAATATTGGTAACAACCAAATATCGTCGAGGTAGCTACAAAAATGAACTACAATAATAATACACTCTTAGGTATATTATCATAACATTTTAGAATACTGATAGGGGCCGTGGTCATTATTAAACACTTATCAGCGTCATATATCAATGAATATGTTATCATAAGCGCAATACAGTAAAAAATATACTGGAACAGGTCAACCCTCTAGCAGGGGCATCACAGGGGCTAAGGGCTTCTAACAGCGTGCACGTGTTCGCCCTTCGGCATGCACCCTCTAAACAATAACACGCGCTCTTAGTGCATTCGCGAACTGTTAGTCCCCTCTATCACAAAAATAATTGTGGATAAATAAACCTCAAGCTAGAGCGATTAAAGTGGCTGGGCGATTATCGCGCGAATAATTCAGAGTTGGGTTATTAGCACTTTCATATACATATATTTATATTATCCTCATCGCTCCGAATTCTAACTCTTCATCTGGATTATGCACTTGCTGTATTAATTATTATATCCATTGTTATAATTGACTGGCTATTATTTGAATGTACTAATGGTGTAATGGTTAAGATACCGACTTCCCGTGCCAGTGCCGTGGGTTCGATTCCTATGCAGGACAATCCACAAAGTGTTGTTCTGAGTCTGGGTATAATTTATCTGCGTTAATTAGTGCAAAATGACATGTTTATTCTATGTATTTTTCTTATGTTATTTTTATTAATATACTTATAATTGTTTGTAACTGTAAAAAAAAAATCAAAGATTGGATAGACTTCACTAGATGATGATTAGTGTAGTTTCAGGCAACAAATTATTTTATAATTAGTAATATCCTAACGGTATAATGACTGCATTATTCTATTTTGTATGAACTTCATAAGGATTTTAATGTCCGCTTAGACCCAAGGTAGACACAATATAAAAACAAATGGTACTTATTATCTATGTATAGATGATTCCCAACGTAGCTAACGGTAGAGGTAATTATATATCTGCGGCTAATGCCGCCCTAGCCGAGGCCGCGGGTGACTGAACCGGGAATAGTCCTTCACCCGCAGAGAGACTGACCGCGTGAGGGCGACGCCCTGGCAGTTAGCCGGGGCGTCGAAGGGGGATGGTACCCGAAAGGGTAACCCGCCGGGCTGGCCACTGAAGGCAAGAAAGCGGTACCAGTGGCCGGCCCAATGGCGATGGGGAGGGAATACGGTGGGTTATGGGGCCACACGCTGCCCTTCCGTCGCCCCAGACGGTGCGGGCGACGTGTGACCGGGCCATAGCCTACCAAAAAAAAAAAAAAAAGAGTTAATTATATATCATTATTGTATACCGCAGCTAGTCTGCAATCAATGTGAAGTTAATACACATCCCCAACTTCTAGTACAAGTAGGTATAGCGATAGCTAGTACGAGTATGTACTTAATGCACTACCTTGGCATGTTAATCACGAGAGACTCTTTACATTATTCATAGCATACAAGTTTTTAAAAATGTTTTGTCGGCTTTTCATATAAGAAGGAACGGACACCACTTTTCGTCTTGTGTGTAAAAGATATGAAAAATACGGTTTATAGAATTTATCTGCGTTTAATCATTCAAATACTGTTTTTTATTTTGTCTTAGTGTTTCAATATCATTTGGGATAGTTATAAACAAATAACTATAGCATTCCTTCTAATAGTCTAAGATTATGTGCGCACCAGCCTCGTTTCGGATACTTGACCGGTTGGTCGGAGAGCGCAGTCCCAATTGCGGCTAATTCAAATTCAAATTCATTTATTATGTATAAACCCTGCGAGGGCACTTACATATTGTCAGTATTAACATTTTAATTTAATCTAATAAACTACCACCGTATCGGATAATATGATAGGATCGGATAATCGAATGGCAATTAGCAACATTCCGCTCAGTGCGTACATAATCTAAGTTCTTATAATATTACTGGTTAGTCCTATAGTTACAGCCCCCCAAGTTAAGAAATTGATACCAGTGGCTCAGTTAATTGGCGTTTATGTTAGCTTATTAAACCGGACACCAGGACGTAGCCAGTAGGCTATCTGTCAGGGCGTCGGAGTTGCATGCCGGCAAAGCGAACCTCGGGAGTTCAACAAGAGGCAAGGAGGTCTAGCCGCTGTTGTTTAGTGCGTATTCTGGCACAAAAATGATTTTCTGTTTTGACAACTACCACATACCTACTTCTCGTATCAGATGGGAGGATGCTTAAATGCATGTTTCACAGCGTAAACAAAAAAAAAGTTTATGAGACTGCACCAAAAAAGGGTAACTTTTGTAATTATATTGGATAATTAAAACATATGAATTTTATTATCTCTGGCAGAGTAAATACGCAGTGATTTAAATAACTGTATTTATGTATATTGTAGAATATCTACAATTCAGGAATTTTCTAGAATTATCATGTACCAGGGTCAAATCTTTAAACCATAAATACTATATCATAACTATATACATATATAATTTTATTGCTAATGATGTTACTATATGACCTCATTGAGTATTTTTCCGTGTGGTAACGGAGTAAAAATACAATACACCACCCCATATCTTACCCGTGGGTATCGTAAAAGACGATTTAGGGATATAATATGCAAATGGCATCTGTGCAAGAGAAGGAAAACTTGAAATAAAACACTATACCAACACGTCTGACCAGCGCGGTATAGTAGGTTAATTTGTCTACCATTACGGAGGAGGCCTGAGCGGAACAGTGGGACATATATAAGCTGTGATGATGATGATGAGTATTAAAGGTGCAAAAAATTATTAGATTATCTTATTTAATTATATTTTCAGGCAGCAACTTTCAATCACATTCGTTATCCTGGTCAAGACGTGGTGAGAGACAACCAGGTTCTACTCTTCATGCCAAGATATGGATGCCAGAAAACCCGAGGGAATTCCCATTGAATACTGATATCATCGAAAAGGAAGAACTTAGATAAATATTAGAATATTGTATATTAAATATACTATTGATCTCAGTCCTATAAATAACTAATATTATTCTCAATTATGTATAGTCAATTAAGAGTTTAGCTAGGGCTTTTAGGTAGATATTCTGCCTTAAGAGTTATACCATTGTCCGTCATCCATCAACGTTAAGCTTAAGAATTTAGATATATAGAAGTACGGTATTGATTAGATGTATTGATAAGTTAACTATCGAAACGTATTAGATTTTATTTATTAATATTAAAACACTTATCTGTAAATACTATATTAAGCTTTAAATTATGAATATAGTTACTTAACATAAATTTAAAACTCTTTTAATTCATGTTTCAAAATATAATTAGGTACTTCATTTGTCAGTATATTTGTAAACATTGTTTCAAGATCGTCCATAATCACTATACGTCCTCGTTAACTCTACAGTTAATAATTATGTCTACAGTTTTATAGCTAAATTATGAAAATCGCAAACATCGTTTGAAGTTCTAGGCAGGTGGCTTGGTTCCCAAGGGGGAACAGTAAGTTCACACCTCGCTAATGTTCAATATTCCGACGATACCTACTGTCTGCCTCGTTTCTCTAGTGGCATAGGGATTAGCCTGACTTACCGATAGCCGTTAGTGTAGTTCGAATCTTGGTTTGAATAAATTTTATTAGGTTTTCTATACGTCAATCTCATCAATACGAGATTATCAGACTTTAATGGCGCGATTAATAGTAAATTTGCGGAGAAAATGTTCTTAACATCAATAAGAATATTACATCCTTATAAAACTAACAAAGTAGTAAATAAAAATAGCGTTTGCGTAAACCATGCATGATACATTTGTTAAAAATACAGTTGATTAGAAGCAAAACTCGATTTACTTCTATTAGTGTTCAAATCGGTTAATTTTAAATTAGGTCATAAATATAGATTATATGTGATAGACCTATGTTATATACATATAGCCTCGTGAAAATAAAAAAAAAATGAGAACCTGAATAAAAATATATAACCTATAGAGAGAGAACAGCCGGCACATCTGACCAGACATATAACATAAATTTTGCCCAAAACTATAATAGACACAATTATGAAATGAAAAATGATGTCACAAGCGGGATTCGAACCCGCGCCTATTGGGATTCCGGCCCAATCGTGCTGCCACTACACCACCGTGACTAATTGTAGGACATGCAAATTTCACTTCATATCATATTTACGTCTTAAGGTGACGGTATGCTATCTACCCGACAATGTTTACACATTGTTATAGGCTTAATACTTAAAACTTTACAGTTAGAATTGTATTAAACGATGACACAACCTTGTTATTTAAATTACTGAAATTTAGCATTTAATATGCTTAATTATTTATAAAACTCGATTACGAAATGAAAAATGATGTCACAAGCGGGATTCGAACCCGCGCCTATTGGGATTCCGGCCCAATCGTGCTGCCACTACACCACCGTGACTAATTGTAGGACATGCAAATTTTACTTCATATCATATTTACGTCTTAAAGTGACGGTATGCTATCTACCCGACAATGTTTACACATTGTTATAGGCTTAATACTTAAAACTTTACAGTTAGAATTGTATTAAACGATGACACAACCTTGTTATTTAAATTACTGAAATTTAGCATTTAATATGCTTAATTATTTATAAAACTCGATTACGAAATGAAAAATGATGTCACAAGCGGGATTCGAACCCGCGCCTATTGGGATTCCGGCCCAATCGTGCTGCCACTACACCACCGTGACTAATTGTAGGACAATGCAAATTTGCTTTAAGTATTTTATATATGCGTTTTAAGTATTAAGCCTATAACAATGTAAACATTGTCGGGTAGATAGCATACCGTCACCTTAAGACGTAAATATGATATGAAGTGAAATTTTGAGTGAGTTTTATGTATAACAGACACACTTCGCGCTCTTTGGCCAATAATTACCTAAATCGATTTTGAACTATCAACAAAGCTTTTGTTCGGTCAGCTAGTCTATGGCTAGCTAGTACATATTTAAGGACGATATCTATTTAATATAGTCTATGGTGGATTATATTTAGACTGCGATTAATTATATCAAGTATCGAAAGCATTTGAACTCTGAATTTCAGAAAGTGCTACTTTTTCCTGTAAAATTTGCTACTTGGTCGAATCTATACATCTATGATATATTATAGAGGTCAAGTTTTGCAAAGTTAAAAGTTTTTCTAAATTGTTTCACCATCACAGGGCTACATTATTCATGATTGTTAGAAATTTTTATTTTGATAAAGATATGTTTTCAATAGTAAATTAAAATAAAAGTAAAACAAAGAATTTGAAGTCAGAAAAAAATACCCGTCTCTTTGATATATCGATGTACGCTGTCAAATTAAAAAATACACTATTTTAGCAACAAAGGTAGTTTTTAGGTTAAAAGAAAAAAAATATTACAACATGAAGTTAAGGTGCAATTTTCAAGTCCGTCCATCTCAACTCATATATCTCCCACTGTTTGGCTTGAGCCTCCTCTCTAATAGGAGGGAAAAGATCTACTATACCACGCTGGTCAGACGTGTTGGTTTTATTTCGAGTTTTACTTCTCTTGCATAGATGTTATAAACGTTTTATATCCCTTAGTCGTCTCTTACGACAAGATAGGGGGTGGTGAATTGTATTCTTACTCCATCACAACACGGATATAATTTTTAAATATACTCTATGAATTTTAATAAAAACAAATACCTAATTTTAACCTAAATAGAATTTTTATCCGGATATTTGTTTGATAAATAAAATTGAAGAAGTAGTTTAGACATAATACGAAATGGTATATTCGAAATGTAGGTAATGCGAAATGAAAAGAATAATAGTTGTATAGTCGATACGTAATTTCGTACGTACACTGGCCGATGCGATGACAGGTCTAGGTGGCTAGCGGAGCTGGGTAGTGGAGCGTCGATTTTTAAGTAATGCCCTTATTCCCCAACGACTCCTTAAATTAATGCAAAACCTTAAAGGAATCTATATGACAATGGTGTTGTATCATTAAATATAGCAGATAATATTAATCGATGGTTCGGACATGTGGAAAGAATGCCGAACGAACGTCTGGTTAAGAAGATATACAATGCGAAAGTGGAAGGATGTAGGTACCGAGGGAGACCGAGACTAACCTACCTAGACCAGATCGGTCATGTACTGAAGGAAGGTGGAGTCAAGGTTCTCCGAAACCGGCGAGCGTGTATGAAGAGAATTATGAATGTTGAGGAAGCGAGTGAAGTATGCAGAGATAGAGTTCTCTGGCACTCTGTTTTCTCTGCCTACCCTGCAAGGGATATGGCGTGATGATATGTATGTATGTATTAATTGACTGAAAACACCTAATGTTAAGGTGCAGTTCGTGAAAAGGAGCATCATAATTGAAATGTAGAATATCTGAGTGCTATAGGCTACTTTTTATATAGATAAATATATAACTTCAATAATAATCCTTATTCTTACTAATATTACAGATGCGAAAGTGAGTTTGTCTGTTTGCTACGTATTCACGCCTAAGGTACCTATATGGTAATATTAGTAGGTACATAAGTCTCGTTAAAGTGTTTACTAAAACAATAGGTTGACGACTGACTGATCTGTGATCGTCAAGTTCTTTTACTAAGTAAGGAGTCTCTCGAAGGGAGGTGGTTGGTGCTGATAACTTATGATTTTCTGAATGCTGTATTGTGTGTTAATTGAGTTCGATTCGATTAACAAAATAGGTACTTAATACTTTCTCTTACTACTAGGGTGGTGACCTGTGTTTTGCATTTAGATTGGCGATACGAGTTCTTGTCATGACAAGCGAAGCATGCTTCGCTCTGGTTCTGTGCTACTGATGGTGGAATTACAATAACACAGCTGGCTCTTATCTCACAATGCCAGCATTCATTCGATATTCGCAGTCTCGCCTCTCTTATTCACATAGTGATGTAGCGTGATGTCTTGATCGTTGTACCTGACCTGTTGATAGCGACGCGACGAAGCAATTATAGAATCATTAGTAAGGTATCGCAATAAAGTTCAAAGAAATATAGCAGCTGTCTATCACCAAGCTTGTAATTTGATCTTGCAGTTGCGATTTATAAGTTGCTTAATTTCAATGAAAATGATTATTTATAAAATCCGATTACGAAATGAAAAATGATGTCGCAAGCGGGATTCGAACCCGCGCCTATTGGGATTCCGGCCCAATCGTGCTGCCACTACACTACCGCGACTAATTGTAGGACATGCAAATTTCATTTCGTATTGTATTTACGTCTTAAGGTGACGGTATGCTATCTACCCGACAATGTTTACACATTGTTATAGTAGTAGTAGTAGTGCTGTAGTGGCAGCACGATTGGGCCGGAATCCCAATAGGCGCGGGTTCGAATCCCGCTTGCGACATCATTTTTCATTTCGTAATCGGATTTTATAAATAATTAAGCATATTAAATGCTAAATTTCAGTAATTTGAAAATTTTTACTTAAGAATTCACTTACATAATGAAGCGATTCGTATTCAGAAATCATTTATAATGTAAATTATTGAATAAACGCTTTTAAAACAACTTAAATTAGCAGATGTTATTCAACTATTGTAAATATTACCGAAAATCTAATAGTTTTATGGAATGGTCATAAAATTTTGTGAGATTACCTATGTCCTAGAATAAAAGACGATCAACTAACGGACAGAAACATAAAAAAAATCCAAAAAGGATCCTTCGTATAGATTTTCTTAACTTTCAACATATTTCTTATTCTATTTATCCTTATAATTTTGACGCAGTTTAAGAAGCATTTTAATCAATAATAATTGAGGGACAGTATAGTAAGGTGTCGAACATAAAACTACGTATATGTCTTTAGAAAGTCTTTTGAGTCAATGCACCGAGCTGAAAAACAAAGTTCTGGGCGTTATACGATCAATATATACAGTAAAAGCGGATTGGTTCCAAATGGTAGTTCTCACGACGGTGCCGCCTCCTATATTTTCGCTACAACGTGTACAACTGTAGAAGGCAAGCGATACCATTGACAGGCAAAGTCGTGTTCGCCAGCAACTTTAACGTTAAGTAAAAGAAGTTAGATTCGTTTTCAAATAATTATTATGTTAATCTTATATACTTAGTCACTTGGATAAGGATGTTAAAAATCTAACGGATGATTTTATTTTGAAATATAGTGGAAGGGAGAGTAAATAGAGGTTAAGGTTAGACTATCTAAGGGAGGTCAAGCATTTCCAAGGAACCTCAGATAGAAGATCACTTAAAAGATTTCGAATATTTTTTGCTAATCGTTTACTTCAGATAAACTTCTTCATAAATTCTTCCTAAATGAATATAACAAGGCGACTCTCGTTTCGATAAAGTTAAGGGATCTTAAAATTATATGACGGCACATAGCTTATTAGACACTACAGTGTCAAAGATACGCTAATCATTTAAAAATCTAAAACCCTTCTTGACGTCAATATATGCAAAAAAAAAATAATTTTGCATTGTTTTTATTAATAATGAATTGATTGATAAAAATCCTAAGCCGTCAGCGGCTTGTTTTAGTATATAAGTAAAAGAAAATTTATAGATGTTCAAATTTACAATCCTCAAAGCATAACTTATGATTTTAATAATAATAATAATAATTTATTGCTTTTTCAAAACTAAAACTTAAAATAAGTAATTATAATAAAAGAAAATTAAAACTAGAAGGCAAAAGGAATTAACGCCGCTTCTGCTGTGACTAAGTACACCGCTGCTTTTCAGCCATCCCTGTGTATTTATTGCTTTTTTAAATAGCAGTTAATCATTTATATACACATAGACACTGCGATAGATCATGTGAAATTAAATCCATATTATGCTCATCTATAGATAGAAGTTAAAAATTGAAGTAATACCGCTATTATACATACATACATACATATCATCACGCCATATCCCTTGCATGGTAGGCAGAGAGAACAGAGTGCCAGAGAACCTCTATCTTTGCATACTTCACTCGCTTCCTCAACATTCATAATTCTCTTCATACATGCTCGCCGGTTTCGGAGACTCTTGACTCTACCTTCCTTCAGTACATGACCGATCTGGTCTAGGTAGGTTAGTCTCGGTCTCCCCCGGTACCTACATCCTTCCACTTTCGCATTGTATATCTTCTTAACCAGACGTTCGTTCGGCATTTTTTCCACATGTCCGAACCATCGGAGCATTCCCTTTCGCATCTTTACATCAATACTCTCTTTCATACCTACTCGCTGTCTTACGTCGTCGTTACGTCTCTCTACGTTACCCCTATTATATTTGCATAAAACCTACCGAATAGGAAAGTTTTATGTTGTAGCTGTTTAAACAAGTTTAGCTAGACACGTTCAAAGCGTTTATTGGATACACTAGACATCATTGCCTGCGTGTGAATAGTGCAGGCTGCATACAAGGTGTGTACAGTACAAGGGTAATTTTAATTTTTTTTTTGCAATGTGATAAAACTTTATTTCTTCAGTGCGATGTTAAATAGGGTCAAATAAAGTAGATACACTATGGTATACTTTAATAGCACACTCTAAACGACTGCACAATTGGCGTAGTGGTTAAGATACCAACCTTCCGTGCCAGTGGCATGAGTTCGATTCCTACGCAGGACAACACTTTGTGTGATCCACAAAGTGTTGTTCTGAGTCTGGGTGTAAATTGTCTATGTTTAAAAAAAACTACATATACTTTTCTCATTTAAACTGAACCAAATTGTAGATAAGCTCTCTGCACGACAGAAGTGAGACACGAACAAGGCGTTGCAGAGTTTGTGCAGCAGTGAACGTTTTATGGGATTTTAATGTTGGATCAGGCAAAATATCGATTCAGTTGTTCTGTCGGGTTTTATTAGTATCTAATCCATAAATTTTCATATTCGGCACTAAGTATTACTGATGATTTTCCTGAAGTATTAAGGCTACAGCTAACAGCTGAGTTTGGAACTTATAAAACATCTAATTATGCTATAACGTATAAGGCCGGTTATAAAAACAAACTCCTCTTTTTCCATGTAAAAGACGCCAGAAAATATATCATTGATTCCCAAGCATACTCAAGTAGAACTGCATCATCATTCAGCATTTTGCCATCCACTGACTATGTAGGTCTCGGCGGACTGGCAGTACGTAGGCTTAACCCATAGAATTTATTGTCATAAACGTCACATTTGGCAAGCGGGTTGGCGATTGCAATAAAATATTTCCGGGAAGAACACTGCCCCTAAGAACGTACTCCTTCAGTATTTTTTTTTCTATTTCTGTTGACAAGTAAGAGGTAGCGACAGTTTTATTCTTATCCTGTTGCCTAGCGAAGACGCGAAAATCTATAACTAGCTATACCAAATCAAAGATATAGTTAAGGTAAGTAACACAAGTTAAGAAATCAACAGAGTGGAGAGTAGAACCTATTATTTTAAATAGATGCCTAGCAAGGGCTGGTTTCGTTACGATCTTGTTTTTGTCTAATTCTGCGTTATGATTTATAGAGTTACCATATATATATATATATATATATATATATATATATATATATATATATATATATATATATAGATCAAGATAATAGTACATAGCAATAAATAATGTAAATAATTTTCAGTTAGTCTGCCCGTTTATCAAGCCATACACCACAATGGTAGTGACGCTATAAATACGAACTCTCCTTTTTCTCAGCCTGTACCTCAATGCTGAAATAATGACCGTTTCAAGATGAATAAATATGCTATACAAATAGCATGGGGGGCATAGTCCGGAGCGTGCTCGTTCGCGTCCCCTGCCAGTCTAATTAGACTGCTAATCCGGCTCGATATGCGTACCGCAATGCGGGTTAGGGCGTCCCCCGGAGGCGACGCGTACCGACCCGCCCCCGTCGGTACGAACATCGGCAGTTGCGGCGATGGGGGCCGCCACCCATCACGCCTTGCCCAGTTAGGCGAGTCGAGGAGAGCAGAGTGCCGGGTGGGCACGTAAGAGGTTGTGTGGAAGGTAAGTTGCACGAGCTGATATCCGTCATGGCGGACAAACAGCTAGACGTGCTCTGTGTAACAGAGACCAAGCGAAGGGGCAGCGACGCCTGCGATCTTCCTGGTGGCGGGATGGCTCTGTGGTCTGGTGTACCACAGAGCGATCGAGCCAGCATGGGGATAGGAGTGCTGTTGTCCTCTCGCTTGGCCTCAGGTGTGAAGGATTACGGAATGTATGATCCCAGACTTCTTTGGGTCCGTATAAAACTAGGTGTCACCAAGGTATTCATGGTTGTAGCATATGCTCCCGTAGGATCCTCGGTGGCATCAGACCTAGAGAAGTTTTGGGACAATGTTAGGGAAGTTCTGGATATGGCAGAAACCAGTGAACGCGTGATTGTATGTGGAGATTTGAACGGATGGGTGGGGACCAAGCGTCCCGACTATGAGGACGTACTTGGTCCATTTGGTGATAAGAGAGTGAACGACGCAGGTAGGCTCATAGCGGATGTATGCATGGAGAGAAACCTTATTGTATCAAACACATTTTTACAACATAAGGACATCCATATGTATACATGGAGAAGGAATGAACAGAAAAGCATAATAGATTTAATTCTGGTAGACAGTCGCCTCCGAAGCAAAATATTGGACGCAAGAGCCTACAGGGGCCCCACAGTCTCTCACTACCTCGTTATTGCGAGATTTAGCGGTTTGTTCAGAAAGTGGAGGCACTGGCGAGAGCGTGTCCACTTCGGAGGGCTTGAAAGAATTAAGGTTGAAAGGTTGCAAGAAGAGTGTGTAAGAGAAAAGTATGCAGAGGGTGTCCGAGAACGGCTGACGATGGCAAGCCAGCCGCAATCGGACATTGAAGAATGCTGGAGAGTATTGAAAGAGAGTATGGTAGATACAGCGAAAGAAGTATGTGGAAGTTCAAAGAAGCATAGAAAAACAAAATGGTGATGCATGGTGGGATCCGGAAGTGGCAGCTTCCGTAGAGCAAAAGAAGAAAGCGTAGCTGGACTATGTCTCTTCTTTGAATCTGAATGACAGTATGATTGAACAGAAGAAAGAAATATATCGGCAATGTAAGAATGACACCAAGGCCTTAGTGAAAGAGAAACGTGATAGAGCAAGTATGAGTGCAGAAGATAGGCTGACTAAAAACTTCGAGGGTAGCACCAAACTCTTTTGCAGGGAGGTGAAGAAGTCTCGGGATGGTTGGTCAGCCTTCAGAATGAATAAAATAAGGTCTAAAGGTGGAGACATTCTTACACAAACACAAGACGTGTTAAGCCGATGGAGTGAATATTTTGGCGATATGTATGCGGATGCTACGGTTGGCGCCGGTGTTGCATGTGGTTTAGTAGATCAACATTCGACAACGGCGTCCTCCGATGGCATCAGTATGGATGAAGTTGTGTATGGCTCTTGTGTCTGGGAGGCGTTCCTGTTGCTCCTCAATTTATGTTGGAGCTCGGGAATGGTTCCCGGGGACTGGAATAGCGCAGTCCTCGTGCCTTTGTTTAAAAACAAGGGTTCACGTTATGACTGCGCAAATTACAGAACCATAAGCTTGACCAGTTTGGCAGCAAAAGTGTATGGTAAAATTATTGAAAGGAGAATGAGGATGGTGTCCGATGGTTTACTGTGTGAGACACAAGGAGGTTTCAGGAGTGGAAGGGGATGCATGGATCAAGTGTTCTCACTGCGCAACATTGTGGAGAAGCATCTGGCTCTAGGTCAGAGGGTTTTCTGCAGTTTTGTGGATCTGGAGAGAGCATTTGACACGGTTGTACGAAAGGAACTTTGGGACATTTTACCGGAGTATGGTATTAGCGGTAAACTGCTACAGGCTGTGCAGTCCAGTTACATGGGCTGTAGCGCCTGTGTGCGGCTGGATGATGGAATCTCGCCTTGGTTTGACGTCAATATCGGCGTTATGCAGGGGTGCGTTCTGTCAGCCAGGCTGTTTATCATATATCTGGATAAATGTCTCCAAAGGTTGAACGATATGAATGTGGGAGTCCAGATGGGCGACTCAGTGGTCACTGCTCTGCTTTATGCAGATGATGCAATCCTGCTGGCACAGTCAGCGACTGACCTGCAGACCCTAGTCGGCACAATGTCAGAAGATTGTAAGAAAAGGAGTCTACGCGTGAATGTGAGCAAAACCAAAATAATGGTCTTTGAAAGAGATAAAACCAGAACAGATGTAAGAGTAACAATAGGTAATGATGTACTAGAGCAAGTGGATGAATTTGTATATCTTGGATGTGGATTTAGCCGAGATAGAAGGTACACCACTGATATAGAGCGAAGAGTAAATGCGGGAAATAGAGTGAACGGAGCGTTGGGGCAACTTCTCGGCAGCCACCACCTCAGCCAGAAGGCACGTGTAGCAATACATAACGCAGTGCTTGTCCCAACATTACTGTATGGAAGCGAGAGTTGGGTATGCAGAAAAGAGTTTGATAGTAAAATTAATGCGGTCGAAATGCGATCTCTGTGGAAAATCTGTGGAGTTAGGCTGACCGACCGCATTCGTAACGACGACGTAAGAGAGCGAGTAGGTATGAAAGAGAGTATTGGTGTAAAGATGCGAAAGGGAATGCTCCAATGGTTCGGACATGTGGAAAGAATGCCGAACGAACGCCTGGTTAAGAAGATACAATGCGAAAGTGGAAGGATGTAGGTACCGAGGGAGACCGAGACTAACCTACCTAGACCAGATCGGTCATGTACTGAAGGAAGGTGGAGTCAAGAGTCTCCGAAACCGGCGAGCGTGTATGAAGAGAATTATGAATGTTGAGGAAGCGAGTGAAGTATGCAGAGATAGAGTTCTCTGGCACTCTGTTCTCTCTGCCTACCCTGCAAGGGATATGGCGTGATGATATGTATGTATGTATGTACAAATAGCAGGCTAATTTTACTCATTTCGGCAACCTGGTGGCTGGTGGCCGGCTAGCATATGATTGTTTAGAATTTTTCATTTATTGCTGTTGCTAAGCCTAATCGATTAATACCTCTTCGTGGACACTTCCCGGGAATCTTTTTCCGTGGGCACAATTTTTAAGGCAACACCTTGCACTAAAGGAATAATCATTGTATTTAGTAACTTTACAAACATGTAATTGACGCAGACAAATTACACCCAGAGTGTGAATAACAATTTGTGGAACGCAGAAAATATTGTCTTGCGTAGGAATCGAACCCATGACAATGGCACAGTATTTCAATATCCACAACACCATCTACGCAGCCACCAAATTCAGTTAGTGATCACTTGATCAGTGTACTGTTACTCTCTCATTACACAGAAAACAAGGCACATAAATGTTTTCAGCGTTCTGATAAACATGGAAAAAAGAATCCGTGCATGCCACAAAAAAAAAGGCTTGGTATTAAATACAATTGTATTAAATACAATTTGCATTATTTCGATTACATGCCACCAAATATGTTTAACAGAATATACCTTAGGATGTTAAAGTATTTGGTAAAAGAATGTCACATAACATTTTTACGTGTTCGTCAAAATTTAAGCCTATGTTCGTGTATTGTTACCGACGATTAAGTGCATACATGTTTTAGTTGTCTCTGTTTATTAAACTTATCTTTATAGTATTATCATTATTGATTTATTTATTACAAAACAGAACTTCAGACAAATATGTAACCACTACGTTTCTCTTAGAAAAATATTAAATACTAGCAAACCCAGCCCGTTGGTTTGTTTGTAGAAGTCCATATGTTGCAGTGCTGCCTGTTGGCGAGTTATAATTAAGTAATAATTATAATTACTTATAATTAGAATTACAATAACTATAATTATAATTACTTTTATAATTATAATTACTTTTATTATAATTACTTTTATTATAATTAGTTAGTTTATTATAGTTATAATAATAGAGTTATAATAATAGAGTTATAATAATAGAGTTATAGTTATAATAAGAGTTATAATTATAATTACTTTTATTCAATGAGGATAGCATTTAAACCTTCTCCGTAAATATATAATTATGGGCAGACCTATTAATTTTCGACGAAAGTGTGCTCACTAGGGTCGGCGACTTTGATGCTGACTTTTTCTCGAAAATACACGTGAACAGGAGACGATCCTGAAAATTTCAGCCCGGTATATATAAATATTGGCGCTAGAGATTTTTTGAATTTTTAAAAATGACAAAACATGTTACTCTTAATTTTTAAAAATGACAAAACATGTTATATTTGTATCTCAGCTTTTATATTATTTAAAAAAAATTACTTAACGGCATTTTTCTCTTCTTCTTCTTCTTATGTATTGGCAATCAGCTACTTATACAAGCTATTGGTGCCAGTGTCAAGTTATAAATATCTTCACGTTTTTCTTCTTCTTCTTATGTATTGGCAATTAGCTACATATACGAGCTATTGGTGCCAGTGTCAAGTTATAAATATTTTCACGTTTTTAGTCTTTCAAGTCAGTCGTTGTCTAAGTCAAATTGTCACCATTAACAGTGCAATGGCCACACTGTTAATGGTATCTTGTGGGAATTTTGATGGAAAACGAAAACGTTCTAAAGCACTTTTATATGATATTCACTACATCCCAGTATTCCCGCACATCACATTACATAAAATGCCATCAAAATTATCTAATATAACACGTTAAAACACTAAGATATCAAATATAATACAAGAGCACCACATGACGTTTTCAAATTCCCGTCAAAAGTCCCCTGCATTTTTCTCATTAAGACTTCTATTTATTTTTTATTTTTTTTGCCTAAGAGGGGCACTTACATATTGTCAATTTTACATTGTTTTTTTTTTAAATTAAATTTAATTAACCTACCACCGGATCGGCAAGCAGCCACATACTGAGAAGATCCGGCAAGAAACTCAGTGGGCTCGTCATTTTTTTTTTATTATATTATTATGAAAAAGAAATAGATATTATTATGAAAAAGAAATAGATATTAGGTCTAAAATTGTATCGGACTTTGCTAATAACTTCTAACGAAACCACTGTCTTGGTTAAATTTTACCTATTTTTTATAAATAGGTAAAATTTCTTACTACCTTGATTCATTTTTTAATAAATTTATCAAATGTTTGACATGACACAGGATCTCTACTGATTTATTATATGTATAGATTATTATATGTACCGTATTTGAAGTTGAGAGTCGACCAGTGCCTAGCAAATATCCTTTGGGTATATTTTAATGGAATCTATCCAGTTTTTGCTTAATTACTCCGACTTTGTAAACTTTCAGCTATTTAAAATCAATAAAATTTAAAAAAATGGCGTTTTTAAATAGCCAATACTTTTTCTTCGAACTTCGATGTTTCAAACTTTCAGGAAAGTTACTTTATTGACAGACTTTACTTTGGGACAGATCCCCAATAAATCCTAAAAATTTGAAGTAGGGAATAGCCTATATTTGAGATATATTTTTGTTAATATTCTCAAAATTACATTGATTTTTATAAGGGATTCCTGCTTTTGCAAAAATATTTTAGTTTATGTTGTATATTACCTATACCTATAGTCAGAGCGTAATTTGTGTTCGTTAATTGTACGTTTATGAAATGTTTTGCAACACAAATTTATTACTTATGTAGGTTGATTTCTTTGATAAAAGTATAAAATATATATATACCTATATATATATATATATAAATTAACTCCACCTTTCACACACTCTGTACAAATTAAAAAAAAAACAAAATCCTGGTAGTTGGTGGTAGCGCTACCAATTAATCTAATCCGTTCTTTAATGCAACTGAACACACACAATATACCTATATGATTTCACCAAAAGCTGTCCAGGCGTTTAGGGGTTTAGTCACATAACATATACAGAATTATGTAAATAATGACTAGAGTGCGAGCATACATAAGTGTACCACTCTATTACATTCCAAGATCAGGCATTTCATAGTCATAATTGTTGAAGGTTAACCTTTGTTTAACAGGCTATGGTCAAATTAAATGCTGGTAATTTTATAATTTATTTTATTTCATAAACAAACTATATACAGTATACATGATTATTACTATTACAAAGATTTGCAATAAAGTGCTAATTCATAAGAACAATGACATTTTGTTAAATATACTTCGATAATTGCAACATAGATAAAAGTAAATACTATTTGATTTAGTAGATAGTAACCATTTTCATCAATAATATCGATATAATACACCTAGATGACATTAGTGATACTTTATTGTATTTTATTAGTTTTTTTTTTTAATATGGTGGGCACATAATCGCTTGCTATACTGCTAATAAGCAATAGCCAAGCACTCGTCCTCATCGGTGACCAACGTTAGTATACGCCAACGAAATCCTATGCCTCTTCCCAGCTTCTGCGTCCAAGTATAGTATTTTTGAAGACCAACCCAACCCCTGAACAGTACACGTAGTATAGGTACGTTTCCAGATTTTTATAACTAAGTACAATGTATTTTCAATATTACAAATTTTGTTTTTTTACAATAAATAGAAGGAGGGGCGATACTGCGGCTACTATATTTTATTTGGTATGTAAATTGATCAGTAACTAAACAAAAAGCAGATAAGTATATTACTTAAAAAAATATAACGATGGTACAGATATGCAAAGCCTTAAAATAATATGATATAACATTTAAAAGTATAAACACAATAATAATATTATAATTATTAGAATGTAGTTATCTCCACACCGACCAACCACCAGCCATGAGTACAAATATATACATAAAAAAATTTAACAATAAATATCAACCTTTAAATGTGTCTGTGGTTCGAACTTTTCTACCAATATTTTAATTAACGGCATATCCTAATAGATTTTGCAGATATGCTTATTTCATCCAAGGAAGTCCAACGTGCACCGCCAATGAAATTGAAATGGGACCACTCTTAATGTAGCTCTTTACTAAGAAAAAAGACGGTAAGAAGTATATATGTTCTAACATTACGCAACTAAAACGTTTTGCAGTTTTACTAGTAAATTACAGACACAGTTCATAAAAATCATTAGTTTGGTATATAAAAATACGAAAAATACATTTCAATTACAATCTGCGGTATTCACAAATAAAATTTAAAATACCCTAAGAAATCACCTATTGGATGCAATATTATGGATTATCGATTACGCGTTTAAAAATTGATAATTTAGCATTTGCTAGTACCTAATTATTGTTCGGTAATGGAACATAGAAATAAAATAGTGACTCGCTCGATATAAATTAGTATATTCAAGTAGGCAAATAGATACAAAGATAGTTTGGAAAATCCAAAAGTGCACGCCTCATATAAATTAGTCAATGCCATAAATGAAAGAAGAAAAATATACTTTGAAATTTTGCGCCATTCTCGACGTAGCGCAAAACATAGCTTGCTTGCATTGTAAACGAACCCATGGCTGTATGGAATTTGTTCCCTTTGCCTGTCCGAATGGGCCAACAGAACCAAAAAAATATGTAAATGAATCCATTTTTCATAAGGTATACATACACTAAGACTAAGTAGTTTAGTGCTTTTTATTAATTGCAATTAAACGACAAAGAAGCCATTTTCGAAAGGAAATAGCGTGTTGCGATCATGAAGCTTTTAAAAAAGAAATACTTCGATACATTAATTTTACGGCCGTGAGAGTGCCAGATCCATACGGAGACAGACATCCAGACGTCCTCAAATATGTTTTTAATCAACTTTTTTCTTACTTTAAACAAAATAATTGCTGTTTGAAAATATTGTTTTTCTTGACATATATGATAATATTATCCTATAATTGTAGTATGAGATAAATACAATCATTTTTAGTATTAAAAAGTCCTTGATTTTCATATATCAAGAGTAGAGTATTACCTCTACGCTTTCTTTATGAGGCGTGCAAAAGTATGCGTCTACGTTTTGGAGGTTGATCGGCGAGTGCGGTGGGGCGTATAACAGCTGAGCGCCCTCCCCGTACTCTACGCTGACTCCGTGGTTACCTTCGACGTCACAATAGTGGCGACAATTATATATTATTATATATATTGATCCATGTTATTTGTTATGCATGTTTGAATGTATGTAAAAATGCCTTAATGTTAATAAAACTATTTGCAACGTTCACGCCATTTAGCGAAATATTTATATCATTATTGTATGTGTACTTATAAACATGTCCTTAATATCTGCTAATAATGATATTCAACTAATTACTACCAACTAAGCAACATCCATATAATAAGGCTATAGCTAATTACAGCCACATTCCCTATATTTTAAATATTTTTAATATTATAATTAAATTTTAATATTCTAGACTCATAATACTAATTTCACAATGTAATAATAATGAAAGAAAATTTAAAATCGCATTACGAAAACATACTAATAAACATATTTCTTTAGTTTGTTGCACGCGCGTTAAAATATTCTTTTATCGGGTGTCGAGTTAGTATCTCCTACCCATTACATAGTCTAAATATCAAATACAGAGCTTTAATCACAACAGAAAAAAAAGAGACTTCATGTGTGACACGCTTATGTTACTAGTTGGCAAATGTTAATACCGAATTACAATTTTACCTGCTATGTCTGCGATGTTATAATACGATACTTCATAAGCATATGGATCAAATAGCGATTACTTTGTAATAACATGGAAATAGTTTTTTTTTCATATACTTTAAAAGCCGCCAATTTCATGTGTTAGAATATTTCATACTTTTTTTGGCGGCGGACTATGGTGTGGTCACACCCTGCTAAAGCCGTCCGGGGCGACAGAAGCAGCGCGCGATCCCATAGACCCGCCCTACATGTGTCTCTCTTCGCCGAGCGAGCGGGCCACCGGAACTCGGTCTTTGTCTTCGATGCCCCACCCGGCGTTTTACCCTCACGGGTATCCCCTCGAGTCGATGCCCCCACAACTTTCACCGTCCTCACGCGGTGTGGCCTCGCTTCGGGCGACCAATCCCTTTCTGGTCACCCGCTGCCTCGGCTAGGGCGGCATCAGGCGCGCCGCGTCCTAGTTTCTCATGCTGTCGACCATCGCTTTCACGACGGCCGGCAGCGTCAGGTCGGCGCCAGTGTTTGCAACGAGTTCACGACGCTGTCGTGCCCAGGTTACGCAAACCTCGAGCGTATGCTGCACCGTGTCTTTGTTCACTCCTTGCGACCTCGTGCTGGTATTTGCCGAAGTATCCATGCCCCAATAAAACCTGCACCAGTCAGAAAGAGAGGGAATATTCCATACTCGGCGCATTGTTTTCAGCTTACACCTTCAGGAGAGGCACGAGTTTTGGGCATTATATAGTATTATTATATATATTATATAGTAGATATAGGCATAATTAATAACAAAATATATTTACTTAGTCAATTGTATATTTCTCACTAAAGAATTAGTAATTGCATTTAAATTTAAAATATTTATACTAGCTATACGCTCTCCATCGCAAAGAGCCGGCTCTAAAACGCTTAACTATAGCATAACCACATTTCGCCAGTGCACTTCAATTTTTAGAACAAAAGTGATGGTCGAAAATATTTATAACAATTATTGTGTTAGTAAAACATTTATTTAATGATGAGACGGACGTCAGGTGCACTCACATGTTCAAGCCATTAGATGGTTTTAAAATACATTATGTTAATTTTATTTTCGTAACAAAAGACAATGTGCTTGGCATAAATAAACGTTTTGATAAGTGAATTCTTTTCGTATTTTATAAATTATTCAACGATCAAATTGTAACAAACACTGTCACGAAATTGAATTGAAATTAATGCTTGTAAGAATAAATAAAGTGTGCAATTTTATGTAGTTGTTATATGGGTACTGTATAATTTTCTTTGACAGCAAACTAGACTGTACCGAGATAACAAACTGAGGTTCGACGAGGTTAGATTAGAACGACAAAAAGCATTGAGTGTAAGATTTAATTACCTACAATACAAGTACACGGACATCCGTTACAAAAGTTTGTAAAACGTAACGTTTTACAAACTTTGTTACAGTTACTTTAGTTCTAAGAATGATGTCAATCTGTAGA
Source organism: Lymantria monacha (assembly GCA_905163515.2). Classification (NCBI taxonomy): domain Eukaryota; kingdom Metazoa; phylum Arthropoda; class Insecta; order Lepidoptera; family Erebidae; genus Lymantria; species Lymantria monacha. The sequence goes on from LR991081.1 coordinate 35,079,223, forward strand.
ACTTGGCTCTCAAAGTTCGATCCAGGCAAAAGCAGGGAGCAGTTCCACGGCGGATTATGGCCGATCTTGCCACTCTGCTGTTATCTCGAAAGGCCCGAACATTATTTAACACAAAAATATATTATCACCAATATAGTAATGTATAAAGGAATCTTTGAAATTGACAAATAACAATAATTGAAATCCATATTTTACCTTCACTTTCTTCCAATTAATTTAGTCAATTAAATCTAACGCTTTTAAAATGTGTAAGAAAAAGGTAACGTAAAGTACCTTTACCTTTCTAAAAACTAAAGTTCATGAGGTTTTTGTTCATACAATTTTATTGTATAAATAATCTTCTAAATAAAATAAATAATACAATATAAAAATCGATAAGTATAGACATTTATCATGTTGTTACGTCATTGTCTTAAATTTATCTCAATACAACGATATCAAATGTGTAATAGACGAAAATTTACCGAGAATGGGTAATCAATAGAGATATAAATAATGTTATTTTATGACCTTTTATCATCGATTTTACTTCTCATTAGCTAAGTTTAAAAGAAAATATAAAAAAATGTTGTGAAAGAATTTGAGCCTTTAGTTAATAACTAAAGCAACATTTTTCTCTTTATCTACAAGGGCTTTTTAAAGAATTCTGATTTTTACGCGAGTATAACACATGTTTTATGGGAGTATTATGTGTAATACTCCCGTAAAACATGTGTGATAATCGCGTAAAAATCAGACATATTTAGTTTTAAAAAATGATTTTAAACGTTATTAATATTTGTTTAATAGCTTACATAAAGAATGCATCTTCCCTAATCTATCCAACTATTAGATTTCAGCGTCAGTTGTATTGTATATCTTGAGAGATCTTACATTATTCAAGAATGATTGCTGAGAAGAGATTTAAAACTATCACCGAATGATGACAGGTAAAAAATACAATATTTATATATTGTATTTTTTCTCCATCCTTTACTTCTCTTTGCCTTTATGGGGAGGTTTATATCCAATAGTGGTCATGAGTAGAGATGAATGACTTAAACTTTACAAATATCGAGCTTATTAGTTTTATTATTGTTATGGGCAGGTTACGAAGCTCTATGGCGTCCTACCGTTTTATTGAAAGTTATTATTATTTTATTTAATTAAAAAAGGTGTGTAGTCAGCCAGTAGCCAGCCAAAAATACAAAATATTTAGCATTGATGCTCCATACCCCTAAAGAGCTTATTAGTCCACCTCTGAAGCTATAGATTGAGATTTACTTGGAAGCAGATGTTTAAATGCACATAATTAAAATAGGATCTCAAATAGCAGTGAAGTATATGACATCTTAGAAAAGTATGCAATGCTTGTTGACACTTAAAGATAGTGAACGATAATACATTTCAGCGACATATTGCATATCGGCAATTGATGTTACATATTTGACAAACTCTCTCCTTGCCCAAATGAGTCTTATAATAAAAAAATACGTTAATCATTGAATCAGATTTTCCAATGATGCTATTAATACTTTTTGTTGCTGTTGCCTGACGGTAAACCATATTAAGCGTTTATATATTATTAAATTATAATTGCTAAAACATTATAAATGTTGTTTACTTAGTAACTTTTAAATGCCTTTCGCATTAGGACACACATACACACATAGTTCCTTATATTACCTTCCACACCTATTATATTATTGTGCTATACTTATAATAATATAATATAATATCAACTACCTACTACTAATATGTAACAAGCCAAACCAATAAACAATTCATATCAACCAATATATGTAGGTACGTATAATTATATACGTAGCTGGTAGATGTTTATAAAATTCCAATAATTTGCATTTAATTAATTTTGCAGCAAAATAGTGTACTAGTAGTACTTTTATATATATATATATATATATATATATATATATATATATATATATATATATATATATTTATTCATTTTATAGTTATGTGACGCACGAAATTAAGTTACATGTAATACTTAATTAAATACATTATTTTCTATAACATTTAGGTCTTTTTATAGTTTAATCTATTTTGATTGCTTTTAAACCTTTGATCAACAGGGGTTTATAAACAAATGACCATGGCAAGAACAGTATGAAACCTGAGAAGTATAAACTAGAGTACACTCTCCACCATTTTGAAAAAGCTTTAACATCGAACGGTGCAAGACTCCATCCCATAAACACTATTGTGTATGTCTTAAGTAAAATATAAACAGCATATTTTAGAAACTTATTAGACCAAATCTTATCATAGTAACGAGTACGGCGTACTATCGTTTCTATATCTTTTTCCATAACAATTATAATGAATTCGTTAAAGAATGTCATGTAGTATCCAGACTGTGTGCCATGCCAGAGTGCCAAGAAAAGTAAAGTTATTAATTGGCTAAGATTACGATTACCGAGGAATTTTAGTCGTTTGTAGACATACTCTGCAGCGAAATGGTTGGTATTGCAATTGAAACTGTCGATATAGTGCTGGAATTTGGTAGCTCCTTCAAATCGTAGCAATTTAATATTGTTACATCCATCCCATTTGGAAATAGACCTCTCGCCCTTCTTCTCTGTACCGTTAAAGGATAGACCGAATCTGATGCACGCCGCTGTAAAAACAAAAGTAAATAATTTAGCAAGCAGACTCCCGGACAACAACAAATCATTGACATGTACAAATATTTTTTTTTTAAATTACTTAATGTTCAAGATTTGTGAGGATCTAACAATAATTATGGATAGAAAGCCCTTGCCTGTAAAAACTATTGAACTTATTTCGATAGACGAGGTGTGATTCAAACTTAACGATAACGAATATAAACCCGATATTCTGGCGGGTCCAGTATCTAAAAACGTTTCACGAATCGTGTAGCACTATATCGGTAATTTAGATGCGTATATGCCGTTTTTTTGGTAGGGTATGATCTGGACACACCCAGTCCATCCATCCAGGGCGACGGAAGTGTAACGCGTAGCTCCATAATTTCATTCCCTTTCCGTCGCTATTGGTCTCATTACTAGTACCGATTCCTTGATATCCATGGTCAGCCCGTAACGAGTAGCCCTTACAGTATCATTTCCCCACGAGCCGATGATGTGTATGCTTGTAAAACGTTGCGCGCAAATTCTGATGTTACTTACAAAAATGAAAACTACAGCACCCGTTAAGTACGTTGATAAAACTGTGCTAGTTACCTACACTGTAAATTTATTAGATTCTATTAGTTACGTATAAGTATAATACGCTTGGACTAACTTATCAATCCGGTCTAACCTGGTTGGATCTAGCCGGATCGGACAGGCGGCACCCGATCGGATTGGAAATGATGCCGTGTAACTATCCCTAATATATCAAATTTTTCAAACTTAAGTATACATAGTTATTTTTCAACACAGTCACTTAAACAAGTTGAAGTTCAGTAAAATTTCGCGATCTGAAAATAACCTAAATAAAATTTTGGATGATCATTCGTAATTTGTAGAGTAATGTATGTTAAATCTTGAACGAAATCGGTTTAATTATTTTAAAAACATGATGCAACCAGTAAATATTCAAATTTACTACAACACTAAGGGAAATGATCTAAATCTCATTGCATATATAGGAATATTTAAATACGAAAATGTATGTATAGGCTATAAGTATTATAAACGGGTTAAAATATTTAATTGTGACACAATATTATTATTTAGGATACCTTATGATGAGTATATTATTGAAGACCGGAATCTAAACAAGGTTCAGTCTGTATCTTTAGGACAACAGGTCTTCGACGCTTTGTGTTACATGGTAAAAACAGGTAGGATATATATTTCTTTTTGATAAAAGCCCTGCATTAATTAAATATTTTTTGTATTGCGAGGGACTTTACAAAGACATAATTAGCGGACACTAATTACACTCAAACACAGAACAACAGTTTGGGATTCGTCCAAAATATTCTACTGCGTGGGAATCAAATCACGACACAGAATTGTGTAGCTCGGCTTCTTGAACATTACGCCATCTATGCAGTCGATATATAAATTTGTATTCTGTTGTGCGACTTTTGTCTATGATTAAAAAAAACTATTAACTCATTGTTCATGTTTAAGTATGTTTCATAATCATGTGTCATTTAGAGGAAACGTCAGATGGTACGTAGGTCATCATCCCAGCTCGTGTACATCACAGTGCTAGGCTCGAGGGTCTTCCAAAATGGAATGGAAATTGACCTATTAGATAAATCAATTAAGGTTGTATACCTACGTACCATTAATGAGAGAAGGAAAACTTGAAATAAAATCCTATACCAATACGTCAGACCAGCGTAATATAGTAGATTTATCTAAATACAATAATACTTGACTAGACAGATGGCATTGCATTTCTAGGCCATAAAAACACCCCAGCTTCTAAAGTCATATTTTATTACAAAACAGGACTTGGAACATTTAGCAACATGGTTTACTTTTGGGTGGCCAAAGTCACCTACCACGTACCGTATGTAAGTACTTACATATACCAGAATTCATAGCGTTAGTCAACTAGTACAACTGTGAGAAAGAAAATTGCTCTGACGTGTCGCATACTGAGAATGAAATTGATTAAATTTATACATTTTGAGAGAGATATATATATATATATATATATATATATATATATATATATATATATATATATATGTATATATATATATATATAGTATACATACAGAACGATTTAACGCGACGACTATAGCATCATCTGACGAATAAAGAAATGGCGGTATTTAATTAGAATTAGAAGAGATGACATATTTGCATTTCTTTTAAACCTTTGCGATTCTACCCTATAGTGGTAAAATTTATTATTTGATCATTTATTTTAAATAATATGATATTTATTACCGAATTACTTTATTTATATTTACAAAATAAAAAAGGCTAAATTGATTACCTAAATACATTATACATATTGCCTAATTGGCTAAACGAAATAAAAAAAGATATGTATAGTTATAGTAATTTTTAAGTTTAAAGTATTCTTTAAAAACGTAAGTCCTATTCACAGAAACCTGTCATATAAGTCACATTTTAAAACATCCAAAAGTTGTGATTTCACTCTTATTCACTTTTATTCTCAGCATACGATATTGTATATCTACTTATATGGTCACTACACACAATAATGATATATATTCATACTTCATATAATGTATATTATATTGATGTACCAAATATAATTTAGATTTGAACATAAGATAAGAATAATGACGTTAATAGTGGCTTACCTTCGGTGAGTAACCAACAGGAAATATATTTATATAAAGCAAAATGAGCCCACAAGCCACAGTAGAAATGGCGGTAAAATATTGAAGTGTCCCAAAACTCATCTGATAGCATGTATTTCATACTAAAAACTGACACTGTAAAATAAAAGATAAGCAAGATTAAAAAGAGATTCTTTTACGTAACACATATTAATAGACTATTTCTTAGAAGACTAAAGCAGTCAGCTCATCCTTGCAAAAGATCTTGTAAAGTATTCATTTTTATGCTTCTAGAGAAGACTTCGGCGTTCTTTATCTAACCCTTGGGAGCTCTTTATCTAACCCTTGGGAAAAGGATAGCTACTAACATTTTATAATTATTTGATGCTTCACAATATAAGACAGATAAATTATAATTCATATTGTAATATTATTAAGTATTTACCACCAACTTGAAAAGCTGTCAAATATAACAACCCTTGAATTAATTTCTTCATCGCTTGACTCTCATATACAGGTGCTTCAATCTCCAGAGGATATTTATCAGAAATGAAGTCCTTGTATCTTCTGAATGAGAATATCGGGCCGACCAAAAAACATGCAGGAAAGTAAACAAAACCCAATAATTCTACAAATGTTGGTGAAGTTTCCATCGCAGTTTGTTTATTATTTGCTGATAACTCTTCTCCTTTGATTTTCTTCTGTCCATCCCAAACGTCAAAAGACAATGCAATCAACTTAAGGGTCAGTACACAGTGAGGCATAGTCCATGTGATATCATAGTCTTCCGATTCTGTGACCACATATCCGACGAGAAGGTATGTCATGTTAAACACAAAAGTAATTATGGCATTTATCTTGCCGGGTCCCAATAACATCGTTGTTAAATAAATTACAACAGCCGGTATAAGATTATGATATAAAGAAGCACCAAAATTGTAATATGCCATGTCCAATCCAGTAAAGATAAAGTAAAGGTTACGATATTCTACATATTGTTTTACAAATTTGTGGTACACAATAGCGAGAGGGTATCCCATAAGCACTGATATTAGCAGCTTCAATGCCTGTTCAGATGTACCGATGTGATATGCGAAGAATGGTATTGGGCTTAGGCCAACTAAGCCCAGAAGTGAAAGCACAAGACCAAACATGATTTAAAGATCTGTGAACAAAAAATCGACAATAAATATTTTTCATAAGCGTTGTCGGCCATAAGCCTAGTAGGCGACACTAAGTGATTGCTATTAAAATATTTTTTTAATTAAACCTTGTTTCAAATGCCATGAAAATAGTTACTTTTATGGCTGTTAATATTTAGAAAATTATAAAAGAAGATTACGTTAAGTATGATATGCCGCACAAAGAATAATACGAGGAGGTCAGGTTAATGTGATATGTTACTGACTAGTTAGACTAAAATCAATTCGGGAACAATAAAAAGAACGTAGTACATACACATACACTATGTATACATACATACAAACCATCACGCCATGTCCCTTGCAGGTTAGGCAGAGAGAACAGAGTGCCAGCTAACTCTATCCTTGCATACTTCACTCGCTTCCTCAACATTCATAATTCTCTTCATACACGCTCGCCGGTTTCGGAGACTCTTGACTCCACCTTCCTTCAGTACATGACCGATCTGGTCTAGGTAGGTTAGTATCGGTCTCCCCCGGTACCTACATCCTTTCACTTTCGCATTGTATATCTTCTTAACCAAACGTTCGTTCAGCATTCTTTCCACATGTCCGAACCATCGGAGAATTCCCTTTCGCATCTTTACACCAATACTCTCTTTCATACCTACTCGCGCTCTTACGTCGTCGTTACGAATGCGATCGATCAACCTAACTCCACAGATTTTCTGTAGAGATCGCATTTCGACCGCATTAATTTTACTTTCATACTCTTTTCTGCATACCCAACTCTCGCTTACATACAGTAATGTTGGGACAAGCACTGCATTATGTATTGCTACACGTGCCTTCTGGCTGAGGTGTTGGCTACCGAGAAGTTGTCCCAACGCTCCGTTCACTCTATTTCCCGCATTCACTCTTCGCTCTATAGCAGTGTTGTACCTTCCATCTCGGCTAAATCCACATCCAATATATATAAATATTATATATATACAAATTCATCCACTTGCGCCAGTACATCATTACCTATTGTTACTCTTACATCTGTTCTTGCTTCATCTCTTTCAAAGACCATTATTTTGGTTTTGCTCACATTCAGGCGTAGACCCCTTTTCTTACAATCTTCTGTCATTGTGTCGACTAGGGTCTGCAGGTCAGTCGTATATACATACATATATACACACACACATAATTATATACGTGTAGATTACAGTACCTACACTTATTTTAAGAAAATTTACAATCTGTGCATATATTTTAGTCTGGAGCCAATTAATTGCGGTGGGCTATGGAAGCGGTCATGCGCCAAATCGGCCCGGGGCGACGGAAGAGGCGGCTCGCAACCCCATAGACACACCCTGCAAACGCCTCTCTTCGCCGTGCCAGCGGGTCACCGGTACCCGATCTTTGTCTGGTGGCCGGCTCGGCGGTTTACCCTCGCGGGTTCCTCTCGTATCGACGCCCCGACAGCTTTCGGTGTCGGGGCGTCATTTTGCATTGAGCCCTAGGAAGTAGATAAATATTCAGACACTTATTGGTCAGACTGTATAAGTAGGAGCTGTAGATATATTATAATGTCTAGCAGCCATAGAACTCTTAAAATACCGAAGAACAGACTTTATAAGTATGGAGTTTATGTAAATTATCAGGTGTATGCTGAAAGGAATTATATTTTTTAATTACAGTTTCAATCACAAAAATCTGTCGCACACTAAGTAATTTAGAATCGGAATATAATTAGACGTTTAAATATCAAAATGGTTTGAAGGATAAAACTTTAAGTACAACTCTGCACGCTCCAATGGTAGAATATGAGATTTCGCTGCTCCACCGCAAACAATACCTAATGCAATAGCTCAGATCGATTGTCATATAGCGCAATAGACCGTATTTAAAATATTGAGATTAACAAAATTACATATTTTTTTAGAAAATGAAGATCATTTTACACATTCGAGTAGTAAGGATGCATTCCAACTTAAAAGGCAGTCAATATATACACCAAGATATTTTACTTGCTAGATCGGCTAAAACGACAGTCACATGATGTTCGTGGTTCTAGAGCACATACGAGTAGCTCAGAAGAGATACATATCTAGAGTAGATTGCATCCGTGACGACAGTGAAAAACCTAAGTGGTTTTATTGAGTTTAAGAGAGAGGAGACTATTAGATAGCCAACTCTTACCATGGATCGGAAGAGCTGTATGCGGTAATATAACAAGACTGGATAGAGGATTACGTAAAAAGTTAATGTAGAGAAGACTGAGAATGGTGGCCCCATAATCGAGCCTTGCTGAATACTAAAAGTCCGGGAGGCAGAGACCACTGACCAGGCAATAAATTTTTAGACATTGTTTTCTACCAAAGAAGTAATCCTTAAAGATCCTCAGGGCATAACCCCAAATTCCCTTACTCTCCATTCTCACCAATAGGTGCGGCACAGTAGGTATTTTTGTCCATTATCTAATTCAACAATCACTTACATACATACATATCATCACGCCATATCCCTTGCAGGGTAGGCAGAGAGAACAGAGTGCCAGAGAACTCTATCTCTGCATACTTCACTCGCTTCCTCAACATTCATAATTCTCTTCATACACGCTCGCCGGTTTCGGAGACTCTTGACTCCACCTTCCTTCAGTACATGACCGATCTGGTCTAGGTAGGTTAGTCTCGGTCTACCTACATCCTTCCACTTTCGCATTGTATATCTTCTTAACCAGGCGTTCGTTCGGCATTCTTTCCACATGTCCGAACCATCGGAGCATTCCCTTTCGCATCTTTACACCAATACTCTCTTTCATACCTACTCGCTCTCTTACGTCGTCGTTACGAATGCGGTCGGTCAGCCTAACTCCACAGATTTTCCGCAGAGATCGCATTTCGACCGCATTAATTTTACTATCATACTCTTTTCTGCATACCCAACTCTCGCTTCCATACAGTAATGTTGGGACAAGCACTGCGTTATGTATTGCTACACGTGCCTTCTGGCTGAGGTGGTGGCTGCCGAGAAGTTGCCCCAACGCTCCGTTCACTCTATTTCCCGCATTCACTCTTCGCTCTATATCAGTGGTGTACCTTCCATCTCGGCTAAATCCACATCCAAGATATACAAATTCATCCACTTGCTCTAGTACATCATTACCTATTGTTACTCTTACATTTGTTCTGGTTTTATCTCTTTCAAAGACCATTATTTTGGTTTTGCTCACATTCACGCGTAGACCCCTTTTCTTACAATCTTCTGTCATTGTGTCGACTAGGGTCTGCAGGTCAGTCGCTGACTGTGCCAGCAGGACTACATCATCTGCATAAAGCAGAGCAGTGACCACTGAGTCGCCCATCTGGACTCCCACATTCATATCGTTCAACCTTTGGAGACATTTATCCAGATATATGATAAACAGCCTGGCTGACAGAACGCACCCCTGCACGCCGATATTGACGTCAAACCAAGGCGACATTCCATCATCCAGCCGCACACAGGCTCTACAGCCCATGTAACTGGACTGCACAGCCTGTAGCAGTTTACCGCTAATACCATACTCCGGTAAAATGTCCCAAAGTTCCTTTCGTACAACCGTGTCAAATGCTCTCTCCAGATCCACAAAACTGCAGAAAACCCTCTGACCTAGAGCCAGATGCTTCTCCACAATGTTGCGCAGAGAGAACACTTGATCCATGCATCCCCTTCCACTCCTGAAACCTCCTTGTGTCTCACACAGTAAACCATCGGACACCATCCTCATTCTCCTTTCAATAATTTTTCCATACACTTTTGCTGCCAAACTGGTCAAGCTTATGGCTCTGTAATTTGCGCAGTCATAACGTGAACCCTTGTTTTTAAACAAAGGCACGATGACTGCGCTATTCCAGTCCCTGGGAACCATTCACAATTGAAAAAAAAACCATAAACAATCACTTGATTTATAAAAGAGCTTACTGCATTTTCTGTAGATGGCAAGGTCTAAATCGAAACTGATTTGCAGAAAGAATATGGTAACGTTCCAAAAAAATTGTCAGACTTGTATTCAACGGCTTCACTAGTTTTTTTAGAAAGAGTAGGTTATATGGATGTGAGTTTATAGGTTATGTATGATGTCCCTGTTGCCACCGCCAGGATATATTGGATGAACAATGACTCTTTTAAATGACTTCGAAAACATACACGAACTCATTGAGATGTTACAAATACGAGTGATTACATGCACCAAGACGTCAGAACATTTAGTAGTTAGTATATGTATAGGTACACATACAAGTTTAATACAACTTATACAAGTTTAGTAGACATTTCATCCCAACCAACAACGCTGTTGGTACGCAAGCTGCGAATTATTTCATCCACCTCATATTCACTTGTGGGTAATAATAATAACATTATAGAATGGACCTGCCTGTTATTATCTAATTCCTGATTAGGGAGTATTATGAGTAGGTAAATATTAATATTATTAAAATGATATAAGTTTTCGTCCAACATAGTACCTAAAGGTAAAAAAAACCTCTGCATAAAAGTGATGATAAAAACAGATCTAAACTCGTCAAAATTACACAAAATCAGACAATGTGCAAAGAAATATCAACGCACCGATGTTTCAGTTGGCACGTGCACAAGCTTCGTTTTTGGCTCGGGCATGGACGTATGCGAATGAGTGCATTTATAATGTACGTAACGATATTTTTATATGCCTAAACAGAGCACGGCCCGGTCACGTCCTGGGCGCAGTAGCGTAATATTTGAACAAACCATAAAAATGCACGATTCGTTCCTTTCCCTTGGGCCTCGAAATTGGAGGACTAAATCATATAAGGAGATATCATTGTAAAAGAAGGAAAACTCGACATAAAACTCAATACCAATTCATCTGGTTAGTGTGATATAACATGACTAGCTTCTGCCCGCGGCTTCGTCCGCGTGGAATAGTTACTTTGGGGTAACGCTAACTAACGCAACTCGCGAATTCGTTTACGTAAAAGGTGAAAGTATTTTTAAATAATACATACGTTAAAGCTGTTTTAGGTACCTACATGACGCTTTTATTAGTAAGAGTGGAACATTAAACCTCAAGTAAAAGTATTGGGTCTTATCTATACTTTCTATAGATACATACTCGTACATACACTTACGCCTTTTCCGATTACGCATACTTTTAATATGTATGACCTCTCGTGAACAAATCTCCAATTTGGTCCAGAAAAGTATGACGTGTCTTCCTCTTTATTCGTCCCATTCACGTTTGCTTTATAGGTTTGCTTCGTCAACCTCTCCTCGCTCATTCTTTCTACGTGTCCAACCTACCTCAGCATATCAGCGCTCTCTTATAACATTATTCCTAATTTTATCTTTCAGAATACATCACACACGTTACGAAGAGCTCTCAGCTCTACAGCATTTATTCTACTTTCATGTCTTCCCCGCCAAATCCAACTTTCACTGCTATATATGAGGGCAAGCATTAAAACTTCCTATACTTATTATTATGTAGGATGTGTAAGGCTGACGGGCGGTCATGAGAAGAAAACAAAGCAAAAAAATGTAGTGTGTGTAGAAGTACTTTAAAATAACATTAGTTTTGAGTTTGTTGAGAATAACTCTAAGGTTCCCTCGCAACCTTGAGACCACCGTGGAAACACTGTGTTTGTGGAAACACCGTGTAATCTGTGCAGTTTCCACGGTATTTCCACGGTGGATTTGTTCCATTTTTCCACCGTGTTTCCACAGTAGTTTTTCGCTGCACCCACGGCGTTTACATCCAAACAATAGATAATGAAACAAGTTAGTTTGAAAAGAAAATCTGAGTGAATGTTCCGTGACAATTAAAAACTACGTATAAACAATATAACTTAACGTGTACAATGAAATAACAAATAAAACCATTGGAAAAATCTTAAACAACTAAAATATAGACATAATTCATCGATATATATGTACTACGTACTAGATTTCGCATTCCGAACACTTGCTTTGTTCGACTAAGCTGTACTGCAATCCGTACACCTCACTTTAGTGTGACTGCGACCATCATGGACTGTAGGTGTATACAGAGCAGCGTTGTTAATACGATATTTCGAATAATACCAATCAAAACTTGCACATGTGGATGTGAAAAAATTCTTTATTTAACTAAGTATAATGTTTTGTTGTTAAAGTGTACAAATAGGTAATAAGTAATATCGAATTAGCACAATAAAAAAAAATATTCTACATTTAAATGTCACGCCATCTTTGATTATAGACTAAAGCCCGCAGATGTTCAATTACACTGTTTGGAGGTAAAAATGTGTGACTAAACACAGACTTGACGTAGTGTCTAGAAAGTATTTTGATTATTTATATTCTTTTTCCTTTAGTTTGTGTTATCAGTTGATACTTATTTGTCAAAGATCAAACAGGTTGGTATAGGGTTCTGTTTCGAGTTTTCCTTCTCTTGATAGTATAGTAGTATATGCATATTATATCGTTTAAAGGCGACCTTTTACGATATCCATGAGCAAGACAGGTAGTGATGAATTGTTATTCTTAATCCGTCATCACACGGATATTCAAAACTATTGTCGTATGTTAAAGCAAAGTTTATATAAACATATAATAGTTCATTTTCTTTTATAATTTACTATTATTTTTATTTATTTAACTACTGAATAACACTTTGAAATAGAGAATGCTGTACGAGTTCTAATGAATGTTTGTAGGTACAAAAACTGTGTCACTTCTGCGGTGTAACATCTATAAAAACACACTTTGTTACATAACGTTGAACGAAACGCGTAAGTGCGCATGAAATTCCTACATCTTACGACGTTTTGGTCGCGAGAAAATTACAACTATAAAGCGATCTAGCGCTGTGTGCTTCAATGTTCGCGTTAGATTGCCTATTTATTCTCTTAGCGCTGCAGCGGACTTTAGTTTAACTGTTACCAAAATGGAACAAAATATTTATTCGGGATATAGAGAAGCCTCTATACATATAACTCTATGACATAATTCATCAATATTTCTGTACAACAAAATAATAAAGTGATGCCAACCAAATTCTAATACATAACCATAGATAATATCAGTGTTTCCACTTTTAGGGATTTCGCCCTATTTCAGGGCGAAACTGCTAATTTAAAATATGGCTTAGGGCCATTTAATATTTTTAGGGAGATAGGGTAATTTGGGGTAAAATGACCTGGTGAAAATCGCTGGGCGGCGATACGTTGAAATGATGATGAATTCAGATTTGACTTTGAAAATGTTTTCTATTTTATAAAATATGTAGATCCACAAATTGTACGACAGTTGGAAAATCGTTCTATAACACATCCTGTGTTCAGCCATTTCAGTTTTTTAAGTAATAAATGTAATATACAAAAAGCGGATAATAAATGGCGTCAACAAGCCCTTATTGAAGCGAATTATTTCAAGGTAAAAAGTGAAGAAGAGGTCACAAAACTACTAACGGAAGTATATTGTAATAAAGTGTTGAGCTTGAAAGACCATTTTGGAACTTACAAATACCAAAACCTTGAAGTTGTGATTTCATTTCTATTAGCACTGCCATCTTTGAATACTTCACAATGAAACAAGCTTCACAATGAAACCCTCAACGATTTGTTGCATACCAAACTAGGTATGACAAGCTTGACTTTAGAACCTAACAGACAAATATTGAATGCAGCTCAAAAACTTAAGCCTGCTTTAGCTTCAGCATCACATTGTTCACCATCTACTTCTTTCACAGATTAAAATTAATTCTTCTTATGATTAATTATTTACTACCTCTGATTAATAGATGAAAATTAAAATAAATATTCAAACCATCAAGTTTTGCTTTATTTTGAACTCATTTAAACTTTGCGCCCTAAATCAAGGATTTTCAGAGAATAATTAAGGTATTTAGGGCATTTATTAAAAAAATCTAGGGTAAAACTAAAACCTGATAGTGGAAACACTGGATAATATACTATTAAAAAGGTACACGTACATAACGGTCAAAACAATAACATCTTAGGTACTCACTTTATACTAAAAATTAAATTGCATCAAATAGTCACCAATTTCATTTTCTTACCTAATGTTCCTGTGGCGTTGGGGTAGACGAATCTAATTTTGATTACCCGTTAAAATGAACGGTCGTGGTTTCGAATCCTGGCTCTAGACAATGTAATTTTTAGAAAATTGTTTACAAAGACATTTAGAAGAAATTGTTCCATTTTTCCACCGTGTTTTCACAGTACAAGTAGTGGAAACACTGTGGATCCATCGTGTACAAATGGAACAAATCCACGGTGTTTCCACAGTGCATTTACGGTGAGTCTGTAGAGTTTCCACGGAGGTCTCAAGGTTGCGAGGGTTATAAGACACAGTATCTTTACCATAAATGCGCGCGCAGTAATTGATCATAATTTTGGTACGATGTTATTCTTAAACTGAGATATTGCCTAAGATATTCATTGAAATCAAATAATGTCAAACTCTTCAGCTTTATAGTATTAGTATAGATATGGAATTTCCTGTCCATCGTAAGGGTAAACCTACGTTCAGCAATGAGTTGTGTATGAGCTGAAGTGAGAAAACAAAATAAGGTTTTCAATAGGACTCAGCGTCACATGTAATAAGATGATAATTTTATAGTCATCATTAATAAATTTTATTAAGACTGATTTGAACCTTAATAAAGATTAATTAATAAAGGAAGTTGTAAAAATATCTATTAGATATGTATTATGTAACATATTCAAATAAAGGCAATTGGTAAAGAACGATAAATTCCATATAGTATATATTAATACAACAGGACGTACCAAACCATATCTTGTGTAGGAAATCTTGGGTGCATACTAAGTTGAGTAAGATAATAAAAAGTTGAATCATACAAGATGTAGTTGTACCTACCTATTTCAACGAAATTTAATACTGAACTCTCATTCGGTACCTACCAGTACAGTCCTGGTTTGAGATTTTCTTATGAAATGGTTTATTTTATTCAGTATTATGTGTGAATTTGACTAGCATGATAGTAACCTTATATTACTAATCTACCACCACACAGAATACAATTTTAGATTTTCTGGGAATATTGTGACTTTCATCATCTTTTTAACATTATACTGTATGTTATAACAGTTATATACTGTAATATAGTGCTCAATCTCGAAATTTGTTTTAAATTCTCATACAAAATCACATGAGTAATCAATAATTTTATTTATATGTTGGCAGCTACAAGTGAGTGCTTATATTAAATAGTACCTATATCTAGGAAATAAATATTTATATCCTGTTTATTATTCATTCAATCACAATAAATCTTTAGTAGATTGCTATGTGTTGAGATTCAAACTTGGCGTTGGTAATGTTCAAAAAATCTAAAAGCCATAAAATGTGTGTAATTGTTAGTATACTGTTGCTATCACATTTTTGTGTTTCAAGACATTATTACAGTGAAAACTTATCTTGTAATAATATTTTATTGATACTTGTATTTTTTTATATAATTACTAGCAAATTCCTACACTTTAATCCATGTAGTTGCCATTCCCCGCGATTCATACATTCTTGCGAGTACATGAATAAGGCTATGTTACTCATTGATAATATAGATTTCCATTAGAGAAAGAATTTTTAAAATAGGTTAGTCCTTATTTATAGGTATATATTATAGGTTTAATTGTTACGTTTTGACACTTAAGTCAAAACATTACAAACTCAGATTTGCATGTATTATATAACATTAGCATTGGTACAGACTTTTGACGGGAATTTGAAAACGTCATGTGGTGCTCTTGTATTATATTCGATATCTTAGTGATTCTGCGTTCGAAAGCGTTAGCGACTAAACGTGTTGGAGCAATTTGACAAGTCCGATAGTCATTTTTTTTATTTTTCAAGAAAAATCATTTTAATTTAGTTTTTAGTTCATTTAGTAGCAGATTGTGATAATTCAATTGATGTAGGTTAGTTAATATCATTATAATTGAATTGGGGGCTCACCAATCTACAAATTTTTTGACCATGGATCCCGATCCTAAACCTCCTGATCCTCCAGATCAGGTTGTATCTACCACAGCTACTAAGCGCCGCCTAATTACTGACGACCAATTACCGGCCAAAAAAACTATCACGGTACCGGAGTTGGCTTCAGCTTCCATTGACACGGTTTATACAGACGCATCTATTGTTATTACTGGCTTGACGTATTCCTCAGCAGATAAGGGGCCATATATTGTACACGTATCACGGACGGAACCGGATTTATCAGCCGGTACTACCATCAGGGCAATCAAATTTGGTCAATTCTTAAAAAGTAACAAAATTACAAATATTCGTGCCGATGGTGTTAAGAGAGTAGGTAGAAATAAAATCTCGGTAGAATTTTCCTCTGCAGACATGGCCAATAATTTTTTAAATAATCCAATCTTACCATTACATAAATATATAGCAGTGATCCCAACTTATAACATTACCCGCATGGGGATTGTCCGCCAAGTGCCTGCCGATATCCCTATGTCTGAGTTTGCAGAATTTTTAGAACTCCCTGCTGGCTGTGGAAAAGTCCTAAAAGCTAGACGTCTTAATAGGAAAACTGTCAGTGAAGGCAATACTACCTGGATACCTACTCAGTCTGTAGTAGTGACATTCCAAGGACAGACATTACCATCAAAAGTATTTTTGTTTTACACATCTCTCCCTGTAGAAATTTATCACTTTCCAACTATCCAATGCTATGCGTGTACCAGATTTGGTCACACTAGAGCTCAGTGTAGATCTAAACCTAGATGCTTCCGTTGCTCTAAAGAACATTTAGGAGATAGTTGTGACATTGAAGAGAAAGAGGCTACATGTTTGCATTGCTCAGGAAAGCACTTTGCTATCAACAAATGCTGTCCTGAACAAGAGAGACAAAAATCCATAAAAATTGTAATGGCACAGGATAGTATTTCCTACGAGGAAGCTGCTTTGCAATTTCCCAAAGCTTCCCGTCTGTATTCAGAAATTCTTCAGGTATCAGTACCCAATAATCCTTCTCCTAGTTATATATCATCTTCACAATCTTTCGCCCCAGCTCAATCATCTCACTCCATCCCCAGAAGTTCCCACACAAGGGGTATCCGCAAGCCCTCTCACTCAAAGCCAGTAAACCAATCATTTGATAAAGTTGCACACAATAACATTGTTTTTGACCCTCCATCAGCATTACCAAATGGCTGTGCTATAACCAACAGCCAAACAGGTGACATACATAATGAAAATATGTTAGAATCTCTTGTAAGTTTAATTATAAATATGATATTAATGAATCCTCATCCTTTACCGTACAACGTAGCCTCTAAAATTACACAATTAGTCTCTTTATCTAATCAATATGGACCCAGCAACAGTCATACAATGGAACATTCAAAGCATACATCCTAAGAAACATGAATTACTGTTTTTGATTTCCAAATTTCATCCATCAGTTATTGCCATCTCTGAGACATGGTTGATACCGGGTACACATTTTCGTGTACCTGGTTATGCATGTCTACGGGATGATAGAGCTGATGGCTATGCAGGTAGCGCTTTATTTATAAAACACTCTCTTAACTTTTCACAAATTATCTTTCCCCACCATTCTCCTGACATTAATATTATTGGTGTCAGATCTTTAAATATATCTTTTGTTTCCATATATATCCCTCATCCTAATTCATCATTAATAGCTGATATTCTTCTTCTTCTTTCATCCATCCCATCTCCTATGGTTGTCATGGGAGACTTTAATGCCCACCATACTCTATGGGGCTCAGGACACTGTGACTTGTTTGGCCTCTCTCTCTTGGATATTTTTGATGAATGCAACTTATTTGTTGTTAATGATGGCTCTCCTACACGCCGAGTTCTTCCATATCAAAACCAGAGGAGTGCTCTCGACCTTTCTTTATGCTCTCCATCCTTATCTTCTGTTCTATCATGGAAAGTACTCTCTTCTACATATGGTAGTGATCATTTTCCTATCCTTATTTCTATCCCTAATAAAATCTCACCCTATCGCAATCCTTGCCCTTCTTTAAAATATAAGCTGTCTTCAGCAGACTGGCAATCCTACTCTTCTTCTCTTGATGTAAAACTGAACTCTTCCTCTATGTTGCCCTTAGAAACTGATCCCATTAAATCTTACAATATTTTTGTTGAAAATATAGTCTCTTCTGCGGCTGTTCATATCCCACTTAAAAAAATTGATAAAAATTTTAGAGTGTCTCCACCTTGGTGGGACTCAGAGTGCACAGAAGCTGTTACTAAACGAAAACGAGCTGAACGTAACTACTGTTATCGCATGACTGAAAGAAATCTTCTAATTTACCAACAAGCAGCAGCAAAAATGAAAAGATTGGTTAGGAAAAAGAAAAAAGTTGCTTGGTTAGACTTTTGCAAAAACTTGGCCCCAAAAACTCCATCTACCATAATATGGAATCAAATAAAACGATTTAGAGGATATTATAATACAAATAATATTACACATAATGACCCATCATCCTGGCTAGAGGGCTTTATGGACAAACTAGCGCCCCCTTTTGTTCCTACCCAAGATTCCATTCCTTCAAATCCATATTTCCTTCCATTGCTCAACAATTTTGACTCTCCATTTTCTTTTTCAGAATTAACATTAGTTCTTGATGGACTTAGGGATTCCTCCCCTGGTCTTGACGGCATACCTTACTCCTTTGTCATCAATTCTTCCAATAAAATTAAACAAACATACTTAGAATTATTAAATCATTTCTTTATACATGGCATAGTCCCTGAACAATGGAAGACACAGATAATTATACCCATTTTAAAGCCTGGTAAGGATCCCTCTGATCCATCCAGTCGAAGGCCCATAGCTCTGTCATCGGTATTAGCCAAGATTATGGAACATCTGATTAAAAATAGACTGCAGTGGTTAGTAGAAAATAGATCCATATTAGCCGAATCCCAATTTGGTTTTAGGAAAGGCTTTAGCTCCATTGACAGTTTAAGTTTATTGATAACAGACATTCAAATTGCACTCAAAACTAAACATTTATTGGTGGGAGTTTTTCTTGATGTAGCAGCAGCTTATGATAGTGTGCTGCTTCCAGTACTAAGAAGGAAACTCTTTCAGCTTAATATTCCTGAGAGGCTCATTCGTTACATAATGAATATGCTAATGGAACGATCTATAATTGTAAAATGCAACCAAAATTTACTACCACCCAAAACTGTCTGGAGAGGTCTGCCACAGGGCTCGGTTTTGAGCCCTTTACTCTACAATTTGTATACCTATGACCTGGAAAGATCTGTAAATTCATTCTGTGAAGTCCTCCAATATGCCGATGACCTCGCTCTATATGTGAGAGTGAAATCTATAGAGGAGGCATCAGGTAAATTAAACTCGGCCTTATCATATCTTGGCGAATGGATGGTAGAACATGGTCTCTCCCTGTCAGCTTCTAAGAGTGCAGTAATAGTCTTCTCCAAAAAAAGACTATCTCCTCCCATTAGTTTAAATTTACATGGTGATATTATTCCTCAAACAACCAATATAACATTTTTAGGTATCAAACTTGACTCAAGAATGACAGGCTGTCAACATTTTGAATACATTGTACAAAAATGTCAAAAAAATGTAGACATTCTTCGTTCTTTGTCAGGGGTCTGGTGGGGTTCTCACCCCTATACCCAAAAATTGCTATACAACGCAATAGTTCGTAGCCACTTTGATTATGGTTCTTTCTTATTAAATATTTCTAACAAGTCAGGCCGTGATAAACTAGCAAAAATTCAATCTAAGTGTCTTCGAATTATACTTGGTACCATGAAGTCAACTCCCATAAATGCCATGCAGGTTGAATGTGGCGAGCCGCCCATAATTCTACGATGGCAATATTTAGCAGATAGATTCCTTTTCAAATTAATCCAAAATTACAACCATCCACTTCTATCAAAATTAAAGCACCTCTCAGATTTACATTCCTCACTGGATGTAGGCAATATTCCCTGCATTCTTCACAGCTTCATTAAATTCACCAAACTTCCAGTTACTGTTTTTCAATTTCCTAAAAACCCTTTATATTCAACACCTTATGAAGTGTTAATTTACAAACCCATGATTTTATTAAATTTTGGAGTAACTAAGGATTCTATGTATCCGAAAAAATTTTTTAATGAACAACTTCACTCTAAATTTTTTAGTTGGAATTGTATCTTCACTGATGCATCCAAACTTTCTCCAAATAGCTTAGTTGGAGCAGCGGTTTGGATTCCTTCAACTAAAATATGCCTGAGCTTTAAATGTCCTACTTACTCCTCTGTATTTACCGGTGAAGCTATCGCTATTTTAGAAGCAATACTTTTTGTCCAATCTCACAATCTTGACAAAACTATAATCTTTTCAGACTCAAAAAGCTGCCTCCAATCTATTCTTTCTAACTCCTACTCCGTATCTCCTATAATCCTCAAAATAAAACAAAGCTTGTTTAATTGTCACAATCTAGGCATCAACATAATCCTTGCCTGGATACCTGGACACTCTGGTATACCTGGTAACGAAACTGCTGATTCATGTGCCAAAGCGGCCATACAGACTGGTTCTTCTGAGTATTTTAAGATATTCTGTAGTGACCTTTGTCTCCTCCCTAAGGCACACCTCCATAACTCTTGGTTAAAGGATTGGGAGTTCTCCAGAAAATTAAAAGGTAGTTATTATGGGGAGATTCAACCAGATATTCCTCTCAAACCATGGTTTTTTAAGATGCGTCAAGCCAGTAAGGACATAACTTCCACAATCTGTCGATTACGATTGGGTCATACTTGTACCCCAATACATTTAGCCAAACTTAGGATCAGGGATCATTCAATGTGTGAATGTGGGCTAGATGAAGGAACCGTTGATCACATTTTTTTCAGTTGTCCAAAATTGCAATATTCACTGTATGATATTCTCCCTTCTAAAATCCCTCGTCCAACTTCCTTAAGATCACTTTTATCCCTCGTATTTTCACCAGTAATTAATCGAATTCTATGTAAATTTATAAATAGAAACCATATTAAACTGTAATTATGTATCTTTCATATTTGAATTGAGTCTAGTATTTCAACTTAATATAATTTCATTAAGTAAAGTATTTAGAATAGTATATTTTTGTCCTTAGATTAATCATCAAATCATCACAGCTGACATTTCTTCCAAATTACTGATCAAATTCTTAAGCACTCTCCACCTCATGTTTATGATACTAATGTGAACCGGACATTAGCGGAATTGTATCAAGTGCAACTGAACAAGCCAATACAAGAAAATATAATAACACAAGAAAATCAAGTCAAGACAGTTGCACCTGTTGAAGCACTGAGCATATTCTCTAACCAACAAACATTGGCAGAATGGTGGCTTATTGAAGCTGCTTTAGCCATTAAAGCAAGAAGAAGAAGAAGAAGATATCTTAGTGTTTTAACGTGTTATATTAGATAATTTTGATGGCATTTTATGTAATGTGATGTGCGGAAATACTGTGATGTAGTGAATATCATATAAAAGTGCTTTACAACGTTTTCGTTTTCCATCAAAATTCCCACAAGATACCATTAACAGTGTGGCCATTGCACTGTTAATGGTGACAATTTGACTTAGACAATGACTGACCTGACAAGACTATAAACGTAAAAATAATTATAACTTGACACTGGCACCAATGGCTCGCATATGTAGCTGATTGCCAATATACAAAGAGAAGAAGAACATTAGCATTAGGTTCTTTTATCTGCAAAAATGAGCCAAATCATTCTTTTATGCTGCTTTCAGTTCATATTTAGGTGTTCTTTTAAACTTTGCACGGCATTTGTGACACAAGTTATCCTCGTATGAATGACAAAGTGCTTCTGCGTTTTTCAAATGTTTAATATAAGGAGATTATTGTAACCCTATTCTTTCGACCCAATAAAGATTATTATTATAAATATTATTGCTTTCACTGCCTTATATATCATTTAAGTGTAAATTGTACATCATTTCCTTTTGTAGACAAAATAGAATAGATATCAAGATTATATACATATGTATGTATATAATAATAATTATAACATCTGATAACTACTAATTTCATGATACTATTTATCAAAAGGCAGACTTTCATTACAAAATAATTTTCTCGAATTATTAAGAGTATCTCAATATTTTTTTTAGTCTGACTATTAGCTCACTCAATGTTATTACTAAAACAATCTGAGAGCAATAAGAAAGCAGGTTTAAAAAAAATATAAGGCAATTGAACTCCTCAACAGTATTTGAAAAGATAGTTATCTTGTTTCAAGGCTTTCATTGACTAATAAGTAGTTAATAATAGCAAGATGCAAATTACTATCTCATAAATGTATTTGGCTACAAATCATAGCTTTGGTAGGCAAATGTTAAAGTATAATATACAATGCTTCCATAGATCCTTTCCGTTAGCCAAACTTCAGTTCCGGTTTTTCATATTTTTCCCTTCACTTCTGACATCTTTGTTTTTTTTGCAAAAATTAAAATGGAAGAAATAGAAAACATGCTGTGTTTTGAATGAATTCAGATAATAGAACATGTGGCCCCAAACCTCATTAAAATTCCTATGATAAGAAATGGTGGAATTTTACATAACACAATCTTTCGCTTGCACCCGGCTAATGGTAAGGCAGGCTTTTTGTTTTATTTAGTTTATAATACATAAATATTTTCGACTTTTATTCTGTTGACTGTTTTGTCTATGATTTGGCTCGTGTTTGTATCATAATTGACAATACTTGTGGACGGCTGACTTAAAAGTATGCTTCCATGTTTTATAATAACTATTTTGTTTTTCTTTTGAAAAATACAACATCCACACTAAGGAAGTAATCCTTGTAAGGGGAACTTGAGAAAACATATAATTTAAATGACAATTACACATGACTCAGTACAACAATTTGTGGATCACACAAGTAATGTCCTGCATGGGAATAGAACTCTTAACAAAGCAGTCTAAATTGTTATCTTAATGACTATGCCATCTGCGCAGTCAATTTTGATGCTATTTTGTGTTAAACAAAATAATACAGAAAAATGTCTATAACGTAGCAAGTATAAAATAATAGTGCTTTATGTGTTGAGAACCACAAGAGTATTGTTCTGCCAAAGTTCCCAGGGAAATCTTTTATTAAAATACAATTACTTTATTACAAACAAGAACTTTGACTTACTGAGCTAAGGACTTTAGAACTAAGTACATAAATAAATTAACAAATTCATACAGCACAGGCAACAATGACTTGTATTTTATAGTTCACTATTAAAATTAAAAGTGTTTTTTTTTTATGGTACTACTCCAACATATTTACTCTTTATGAGGGGCTATAAAAATTCTACAACTCTTTCAAAATATTGTATTGCATCTAAAAAATCAATCATAGAAAGGATATGCATGATTAGGATAATTATAACCAGAGGAATAATAACAAATTACAATTGAATTTTACTATGTTACAATCTCCAGTGGTTTTTACAACTCTCTATCAAAACAAATTACATACTTTCTTATTTTGTGAGTATGTCAGTACATAATTATTATTGTAATTATCTCTTTATTGGTGCGCCTACATATAAATAAAAGTATTTACTTATTATTTTGTAATTAAAATTAATTACTTGGTTAAATATATCGGCAATGTAAGAATGACACCAAGGCCTTAGTGAAAGAGAAACGTGATAGAGCAAGTATGAGGGAGGTGAAGAAGTCTGGTGGAGGGAGGTGAAGAAGTCTGGTGGAGGGAGGTGAAGAAGTCTGGTGGAGGGAGGTGAAGAAGTTTGGTGGAGGGAGGTGAAAAAGTCTCGGAGTGGTTGGTCAGCCTTCAGAATGAATAAAATAAGGTTTAAAGGTGGAGACATTCTTACACAAACACAAGACGTGTTAAGCCGATGGAGTGAATATTTTGGCGATATGTATGCGAATGCTACGGTTGGCGTCGGTGTCGCATGTGGTCTAGTAGAACAACATTCGGCACCGGCGTCCTACGATGGCATCAGTATGGATGAAGTTGAATGGGCGATAAGAAGTTTGAAAAATGGTAAGGCAGTGGACATTGATATGGTGTCTGCTGAGATGATCAAGCTTGGTGGCTCCTGTGTCTGGGAGGCGTTCCTGTTGCTCCTCAATTTATGTTGGAGCTCGGGAATGGTTCCCGGGGACTGGAATAGCGCAGTCATCGTGCCTTTGTTTAAAAACAAGGGTTCACGCTATGACTGCGCAAATTACAGAGCCATAAGCTTGACCAGTTTGGCAGCAAAAGTGTATGGTAAAATTATTGAAAGGAGAATGAGGATGGTGTCCGATGATTTACTGTGTGAGACACAAGGAGGTTTCAGGAGTGGAAGGGGATGCATAGATCAAGTGTTCTCTCGGCGCAACATTGTCGAGAAGCATCTGGCTCTAGGTCAGAGGGTTTTCTGCAGTTTTGTGGATCTGGAGAGAGCATTTGACACGGTTGTACGAAAGGAACTTTGGTACATTTTACCGGAGTATGGTATTAACGGTAAACTGCTACAGGCTGTGCAGTCCATTTACATGGGCTGTAGAGCCTGTGTGCGGCCGGATGATGGAATGTCGCCTTGGTTTGACGTCAATATCGGCGTTAAGCAGGGGTGCGTTCTGTCGCCAGGCTGTTTATCATATATCTGGATAAATGTCTCCAAAGGTTGAACGATATGAATGTGGGAGTCCAGATGGGCGACTCAGTGGTCACTGCTCTGCTTTATGCAGATGATGCAGTCCTGCTGGCACAGTCAGCGACTGACCTGCAAACCCTAGTCGGCACAATGTCAGAAGATTGTAAGAAAAGGAGTCTACGCGTGAATGTGAGCAAAACCAAAATAATGGTGGATGAATTTGTATATCTTGGTTGTGGATTTAGCCGAGATGGAAGGTACACCATTGATATAGAGCGAAGAGTGAATGCGGGAAATAGAGTGAACGGAGCGTTGGGGCAACTTCTCGGCAGCCACCACCTCAGCCAGAAGGCACGTGTAGCAATACATAACGCAGTGCTTGTCCCAACATTACTGTATGGAAGCGAGAGTTGGGTATGCAGAAAAGAGTATGAAAGTAAAATTAATGCGGTCGAAATGCGATCTCTGCGGAAAATCTGTGGAGTTAGGCTGACCGACCGCATTCGTAACGACAACGTAAGAGAGCGTGTAGGTATGAAAGAGAGTATTCGGGTAAAGATGCGAAAGGGAATGCTCCGATGGTTCGGACATGTGGAAAGAATGCCGAACGAACGTCTGGTTAAGAAGATATACAATGCGAAAGTGGAAGGATGTAGGTACCGAGGGAGACCGAGACTAACCTACCTAGACCAGATCGGTCATGTACTGAAGGAAGGTGGAGTCAAGAGTCTCCGAAACCGGCGAGCGTGTATGAAGAGAATTATGAATGTTGAGGAAGCGAGTGAAGTATACAGAGATAGAGTTCTCTGGCACTTTGTTCTCTCTGCCTACCCTGCAAGGGATATGGCGTGATGATATGTATGTATGTACTTGGTTAAAGTTAAAAAAAACACATTTATTTGTTAATAAAATAAAAATAAATTACCACTAATTGCTGGGAAATAAGTAAAATCATTAGAACTTTATTGCCAAGTCATGGTGGTATACATATATACATCTAACAAAGACATTCTCTTAAAATAATACAATTTATTTAATTTTCATGTAAATTTAAGTACAGAGAAAGTTAATGACTACACTGCAATAAAACCAAATGCTTAATAATTTCTTCTTTTTAGTTTTACACTAATTGATTACGTGGATACAGTGAAATGAAAAAAATAAGGGAAAGGAGTAATGGGAGAAATTTAGAATAAATCAACACTTACTTTCAGTGGCAATATAAGGTGACCCAAACTCCGTGGAACGTTTCTTCATCAATAGGATTAGATAGGTAATAAAGAGGTACAAAAAAAAGTATTTGTTTTTTTATAAAATATTACGCAAAAATATGCAGTTACGCGAGTGCTGATAAATAACCTGATGTACCTACCTATCTACTTACGTATCACTTATCACAATAGGTTATAGGACCTAAATACCATCCATATTATTACAGAAAATAACCCGAGACGTAAGACAGAGACACTTGTATCTATACTTTGTGCACTGATCATTGAATAATGTTAGTTTACCCTATGAATTATAAGTGCCACAAACTTATCTGACCCGGTGGCAAATTGATGAACTAATGACGCCATTTTGAAATGTCATCAAACGTCAATCTTCCTCCCTATATGCTGATATTTCAGTTGTTCGTTGTTTACTCCATGTTTATTTACTTTTTGTGGTTTTAAAATGCGAAATGTGATTCAGTAAATCTTATATTACAAGTTTTAAGTAATATGAAGGAAGAAAAACATCTTCAGGCATCATTAATACCTTTTGAAAAATTATATAAACAGCCACAGGTTAGTGTTGCTAGTTTTTGAAATAAAAAGAACACTATTAATAAACATTATGTATAATTTGTTGTGTTAAATATAATGAATTAATTTGTTCTTAGAGTCTAATTATATTTTGAATATAATTATTATATATTTATACAAATAATACAATAGTATTCTATTTATGTGAATTTAATTGTAATGAATGTACTTGATTGTTATTAACTGTAACATAATTTTCTTGTAAGTACATAGTATGTATATATATATATATATATATATATATACAGGGTGTCCCAAAATTCAACGATAAGCTGGCACCAGCAGGTGGACCTACATATGACTACTCGAGAACAGAAAAGAAAAAAATTCTACCTTGATTTTTTTTTTCATTACGACAAAAAAACCAAAATCTTTAAAAATGGACATCCTTTATTATATTATTAAGTGCTATTGCTACAGTTTTACAAGTAATTCTGTGATTTTTTTTTGTATTGGCAAGGTAAGTAGCACTACTATCGATCACAACCATTAAAAATTCCAGAATATCTATAGTTTTTACACAAAAATCAATCAAAACTATGTTTTTTTCATAAATTATGTAAGATTTTGACTTTCAGCTCACTTTCACTCATCATAGTGAAAAAAAAAAGTATGGACACTACTGTGGCAAATAGTATTAAAAATTGGCGCAACTAACTACAATTCTAAAATGGTATAACATTCAAGGCAAACTAGCCACAAAAATATACTTAGGTGTACTATTTCAAAATAACAACCATATTTCGAAAATTGTTAGTGTTGATAGTAATCACTTTTACTAAGTAGCCAAAATGTTTTTGTAGCAAGTTCCCAGAATTTGAATGAGACATGTGCGTAGTCCGTAGATCCACAGTCTGAATTATTTTATGGCGAAGCTCGTCCAAGGTTGCAATCGGTTTTGTGCAGACTCTGTCCTTTAGACAACCCCAATAGAAAAAGTCCAGGGGATTTAGATCGGGTGAACGGGGTGGCCACAAGATAGGACCAAGTCGCCCGATCCAACGCCCTGGGTACTCTTGGTCTAAGTACTCTCGCACAGGACGGGCATAGTGAGCTGGGCAACCATCGTTTAGAAACCACATGGTTTGCAAATCACTTAAGGGCACATCTTCTAATAATCCTGGCAACTCATTTTGTAAGAAGTTTAAATAACTATTGCCATCTATGTTTCCTTGTAACTCAAAGGGCCCTATCACTTTGCCATTTATTATGCCAGTCCATAGGTTAACCTTAAATTGGTATTGGGATTGTCTTCTCTCACCAGGAGCAGATTTTCATTGTTCCAGCTATGAAGATTGTGAAGATTTAAATATCCATCTTTCTTGCAGGTTGTTTCATCACGACGACGTGACGTTTTAAAATTCTATGTGCAGTACTTTTTGGGATTCCCGTTGCTGCTTGTACAGCACGTACAGAGGTAGTTGAATCGTTTTCTATTTCATTGAGAACTTCTTCATCGTGTTCCGATCTAGGTTTTCCAGCGTTTCGCCTGTCAGATGGTATACGACCCTCCGAAAAAGCTTGATACACGTTAATAAATACGCGATAATCCGGATACCTTTGAAGATTAGGGTACCTTGCTCGATACAATCTGCTAGCAGCGTTGGCATTGCATCGGCATTCTCCATAAATTAGGTGCATATTAGCGTATTCTAACGCTGTGTATGGTAGCGGCATGATGAATGCTAAACACTTGAAAATAAGGCAAAACTTCTTTAAAAAAAACACAAAATCACAGTCTAAAATAATGCCAAGTCAGGTCAATTTCCAGGTCACTTAATTCAATCCAAAAGTCGTCAGTACCAGAGCCACTTTAATTAAAACAGAACGGTGTGCAGTAAACAAAGAAGTAGAGCATACTGACTTGCTGTGCTGCTGAGGACATTAATTACTTCTCCACCTGCATTAATGTTACTAAACAATTAGCATCTATCTATCTCCCTCTAACGTATAATCTCTCTATCTCTGTCTAACTTATTTTATGGACTTATGGACTACGCACATGTCTCATTAAAATTCTGAGAACTTGCTACAAAAACATTTTGGCTACATAGTAAAAGTGATTACTATCAGCACTAACAATTTTCGAAATATGGTTGTTATTTTGAAATAGTACACCTAAGTATATTTTTGTGGCTAGTTTGTCTAGAATGTTATACCATTTTAGAATTGTAGTTAGATGCGCCAATTTTTAATACTATTTGCCACAGTAGCGTCCATACTTTTTTTTTTCACTATGATGAGTGAAAGTGAGCTGAAAGTCAAAATCTTACATAATTTATGAAAAAAACATAGTTTTGATTGATTTTTGTGTAAAAACTATAGATATTCTGGAATTTTTAATGGTTGTGATCGATAGTAGTGCTACTTACCTTGCCAATACAAAAAAAAATCACAGAATTACTTGTAAAACTGTAGCAATAGCACTTAATAATATAATAAAGGATGTCCATTTTTAAAGATTTTGGTTTTTTTGTATATATATATATATATATATATATATATATATATATATATATATATATATATATATATATATATATATATATATATATATATATATATATATATATATCTGTGTATACATCTATCTGTTTATGATCAGAAAATATATGTGTGTTTAATGTAAAAATATTTTTTTAAGGGTTGGAGAACGATTTGTAAGAAAACTTGTAAAGGAAAAAAGGACAGGCCGATGAGAGTGGAGTAAAAATTTCTACACCAAAAAAAAGACTGAAGAGGACGAAAAGTAAAATTGAAGTTGGTGATTTTGATCTCGGTGTCAATAGACGAAAAATACATCAATTTTACAGTGTGCAAAAAATAATTCCCACAATTCCAAAGTTAATGATGTACTTCAAGAGGAGATAGATTTTAAATAAAATCAACGGCTTACAAAGGCGCAGCTTTATGAAATAATTAAGACACAAGTCTAAGCGAAGTTATGAAATTGACGAAATCCATTCTACCATACCCTTGCGATTAAATCCAATTGAAATGATTTGGAGCTCAATGAAACGAAACATAATAGAGCAGAATATTAAAAACTCTTATTCAACAACGCCTAAATGAATTGCAGAGGCTATTAATAAAATAACTATAAACGAATGGAAAAATCACTGAAATCACGTGAAAAAATTTGAGAACGAATACTAAAGGGATACATATTTAGAGGAGCCTTCCATTATGACTTTAGACAGTGACAGTGAGACTGAAAATGATGATTCATATGATGAAGTGACTGACGATTCAAATGACTATACCTGCAATATGTTCATTACAAATAATTTGCCCTATATTTGTAGATCGTAATTATTGTGTTAAAATATAATTATTTATAATAACTACATTTTTGTTTCTCTAGTAAGCAAAATATAATGTGTTCATAAGCATTAATACTTGTAACACATTTATCTACTTCCCATCCGTGAGCCCACGGGTGAATATGCTATAATTCCATGTTTGATGACTTCACAGAAAATTCTGTAAAGGGGTTGAATATTGTTTTCTAAACCCATTACCACATGGGGAAGTACTTACCGATTTTATTGCAAATGGAATTTTACTGGCAACACTAAAGGCGATAACAGCGACACTGTCACCGGGTCAGATAAGTTTGTGGCACTATTATTATACGCTAATATTAATTTGTTTTTTTTTATTATTTCAATCGCTATGACAGGCAAAGGAGTTGTAATCTACACAGCCTCCAGCCAGTCACAATTTTCTTTATAAAATATTGAGCAGTATTTCTGTTGTATGTATATAATTTTTAACATATAGATTAATTTAAAAAAATGTGTAATATTTTTTTAAAAAGGTAGGTTTAATGATGTACTAGAGCAAGTGGATGAATTTGTATATCTTGGATGTGGATTTAGCCGAGATGGAAGGTACACCACTGATATAGAGCGAAGAGTGAATGCGGGAAATAGAGTGAACGGAGCGTTGGGGCAACTTCTCGGCAGCCACCACCTCAGCCAGAAGGCACTCGCAGCAATACATAACGCAGTGCTTGTCCCAACATTACTGTATGGAAGCGAGAGTTGGATATGCAGAAAAGAGTATGACAGTAAAATTAATGCGGTCGAAATGCGATCTCTGCGGAAAATCTGTGGAGTTAGGCTGACCGACTGCATTCGTAACGACGACGTAAGAGAGCGAGTAGGTATGAAAGAGAGTATTGGTGTAAAGATGCGAAAGGGCATGATCCGATGGTTCGGACATGTGGAAAGAATGCCGAACGAACGCCTGGTTAAGAAAATATACAATGCGAAAGTGGAAGGATGTAGGTACCGAGGGAGACCGAGACTAACCTACCTAGACCAGATCGGTCATGTACTGAAGGAAGGTGGAGTCAAGAGTCTCCGAAACCGGCGAGCGTGTATGAAGAGAACTATGAATGTTGAGGAAGCGAGTGAAGTATGCAGAGATAGAGTTCTCTGGCACTCTGTTCTCTCTGCCTACCCTGCAAGGGATATGGCGTGATGATATGTATGTATGTACCTAACGGTATTCGTTGGAGTTCATGCAGGTTTACGCACCGACTTCGACACCCTCGTAGTATAGGCCCTATACGAAAACATCTCGAAAACCATCCACACGTCCAAAACTCACATCACCATGGGTATAGTAGACTTCAGCGCGAAACTAGGTAAAAGGACAGATGATAAGCTGAGAATGGAGCTATATAGATTTGGACAAAGAAACCAAAGAGACCAAAACTGACTTTTTGGAGATGGAAGGCCTCTGTATGATAATTTCTTTCTTCAAGAAGCGGCCACAAAAGAAATAGACCTGGGTTAGCCCCAATGTTTTAACTAAAAATGAGATAGGCTTCATTTTGAGGGATAATGACAAAAATTAATTAGCAAGATTAAAACTAGGCGTAATCATCGAATGGTACGAGGTACATTGAATGTTCGTATGAAAGTCGAGCGGTACACCTCTCCAATACCAGAACCCCAATAGCTTTCAGCTTGAGTTACATAATCACTTCCAATGCCTGGAAAAGTATGAATATTCAAATAATATGAACAACGGGTTTTTAGATACTGTCTAGGCAGTTCGATCAAAATTCCTTAGGGCTCGTCGCTCAATTAGCCCCAAAAAACTTTCCAAGTTCTTTCCTTTAAAATTAATCCTATAATTTACAACCGGATTGGAACTTAGCCACAAGCTGAAAGGATCTGGCAAGAAACTCAATGGGATTATCCAAAGAGATTGCTCCAAAACAAATGGATCTGTAAGAGGTAAGGATACCAGAGAACAAATATTCATTGTATGCCAGATTATCGAGAAAGTGAGTGAGTGAGTTCAACAAGCCGGTATAAATTTGCTTTGTTGATTTCTTCAAAGCATTCGATTCAGTGAAATGGTCAACTCTGTGCAAGACCTGGCTAGACATGGACACACCAAAACATCTTGCACGCCTTTTAAGACGTTTATACGAGGAAGGATCAGACTCCGTGCGCACAGATGATGCCTTATTAAGTAACTTCCATCTGAATGCTGGTGTACGCCAAAAGTGTATTTATCTCCACTTCTATTCAATGCGTACATCAAGCTTGTTATGCGTATCACTTTGGAAGACTGGGCAGACAGTGTTACAATTGGTGGGTATATATAGATAGCAAATCTGTATTATGTGGTGGACAACACCTTATTTGCGACAAGTGTACAACACATAGAAGAGCTACTATCCTGAATGGAAGGTGTAAGCTAAGCTTACACCTTCCATTAGCTTACTAAGCTTTGAATTTAGATTAAAGTTTAACCGTTCTAAGACAAAAATAGTGATTGTTGACCGCGGCAACAATAACATGGAGGAAGTAAATCAGATCGCGAGCTGTGACGTTGTCCAAACGACTAAGAAGAAGTAAGACAAAAAAAAGAAATCGTTGTTCGAATAGCCATTACACGGGAGCCAATACTTTGTTATTATATGTATACATACAATTTTAAAGAAGTAATTATAAAAAATGTTACAAAATTATATTATTATTAGTTATATATTAATAGCTTTTAATTTGCGCCAGAATGTTTTTAGTTAGGGTCTCATAGTAATTAGATTGATTTTAAGGGTTTTTACTTAAGATTCAGGTATAAAAAATTTAGAGAGCTGGTAGCACTGGTATGGCGTCAGTCAGCAAAATGCTGAGATGATGTGACTGTTTCTGTTTTATGAAACTTGGTGAAACGGATTGAGCAAGGGCGAGGTTAGTATTATTTGGGTAAGGATTTCTTTTCATAATAAAATATTTTTATAGGTACTTTATATATATATGTATATATATATTTGGCATTCCTCAATACGCTTTTTATTGTACAGAGAAGACGACCCATCACTTCCAATCCCAATCTAATGAACATTAAGATACTGGCAAACGTGTGAAGTTGAATTACATATAATTTTATCAATATTTAAAATTTTACTTCATTTAATTATGTGTAGCACAGTATATGGTCATGAAGTACACCTTTGTGTATAATTGTTTTAATCATACGATAGAAAGTGATTGTGGAATGATGAATCCATTTGATGCTGTTGACATTCGTTTATCACAGTGTTTCCCTATTATACACAGCAGCAGGTATCCAATAATTTGCCTGCACTAAAATTCCAGTATGATTACGATGAGTGTATTCCTAAGGAATTAGCAATTAGGGTGAGCTTTTACTGTGTTACTACACACCCTATTATTCGTTACGATCTGTATGTGCGTGATTAATTGTTATTGTAATTAGGTTTAAAAATGCTACATCATTGTTTATGTCGTAGAATCGAAAATGGAATCTGCAGGCGATTGGTGTCTGATAGAGAGTGATCCTGGTGTCTTTACTCAGCTCATTCGAAAATTTGGTAAGAAGCACATAAATTATTTATTTATGGCAACTTGTTAGATTTACTTTTTTCGACACCAGCCCAAGTATGTCTCACTAAATAGTGAGATCCTCCTTTGCGTTGAAAAAGAAAAGAGCCTGCTATATATTTGATGCTGACCAGACGAGATGTCATAGCATATTTAATTGTTTTCCTAATTGCACTATTATACAACTAAATTTATAATAATCATAATAATTTTTAATAAAAGTACTCCCATGACTGAATGCTTGGTCTTTGAATATTGTTTTA
Source organism: Lymantria monacha (assembly GCA_905163515.2). Taxonomy (NCBI): domain Eukaryota; kingdom Metazoa; phylum Arthropoda; class Insecta; order Lepidoptera; family Erebidae; genus Lymantria; species Lymantria monacha. The sequence continues at coordinate 35,113,223 of LR991081.1, forward strand.
TTTCATATATATTTTTTTTTATTGCTTATGGTGGTAAACTAGCAGACTGCACACTTGATGGTAAGTGTCACTGCCGCCCATGGACTTTTGCAATACCAAGAGTATAGCTAGGCTGCTACCAATACAAACACCAAACTCACCCCAGTTGGGCTTCCGGCTCTCTCGCTCACCAAACGAAGCGCAATAGCACATTGCCAATACTCAGATGTTGCTCTTTTGCGAGAGTGTGGTATTACTCTGGATGGACCCTTCCGTGGCTGTAGACAGAGAAGTGTCCACAGTGTGGTCCTACCACTATTAATAATTATTACCTTCTATAGAAAAGCCATCACAGAGCTCTAAATTGATCTGTGCTAATGTTGTCAAATGACTATGTTGCTTTCAAGGATTGATTGATTGACAAAATGATTGGTTGATTGATATATTCAATGACATATGCAACATACAGACACTGCCTTTTAAAAGGCGAGTAGTGACTCCTTGGTTTTACTTTCTGTCTTTTTTCTTTTTTACGGATAATCTGTTACAAATAATTATAATGATATACTAAATTAATATAGTCTAATCTAATGTGATAATGAATGTCATGCATACCTATTATCTGTGTAATTACTACTAAGCTATAAATGTTAACTCTGTGGTATTGATGCAATTGCTGTAATTGTGCTGTTGGTGTGCTGAATAAAATAAAATAAAATAAAAATACGTCAAGCAGATGATCAGACAACTTCATCAGAACACCACTCTATACAGATTTTTTTTGTAAAATTCTCATTTATGAGTAATATGGGATGTGCCAACCACATTCGAATTAAAATTAGGGTGAAAGGGTGATATTAATAATTAATTAAACTCAAAAATCCTGTGGCTGTACAAGGTCATTGAGTGTTACAATCCCCTGACTTTCCCTATGAAACTGGCCAAAGGTTAAGTGAATTCACTCTGTTTATTCATGCTTATTTCCCTATTTTAATTATGATGTTTTTTGTTTGTGGAAAATTAGAAAACATTGTTTATTTTACTTATTTATTATTTTACCTTTATATTGACATAGATGCTGATTCTAAAATATTTAAGGACATGTATTATAGTTATTATAAATAAACTTGCCTAAACTCACAGTGTGTAAGGAAGTACTAAAATTATATCTTTATATATCCTTAAAATTTATATATATACCACAAAAATTAAGGGAGCAAGAAAAAATCCAAATGTTTGGGGGATTTTCAATAGGCTGTAACTTATACAAAAATGGTCGTACAGCAAAAAAAAACAAAAAGCAAATTGTAGCTCTAAGTGTCTAGTTTTCGGATCTGAGTTAGAAATTATTTTTTTGAAAATTGTTTTCGAGTAATCTTAAGAAAACCACCGAAAATAAAATTTCCGAATTATTTTTGTTTTTTTTTTAATCTACGGACGTGGAAAAATTTTTTTTGACTTAACCTGCATATGGACTGGATAGCTCAGTTATTCAGCTTTAATTTAGTATTTTAAAAATCTCAATACGAGCATTTCTCACTGAGATATCGGTGTTTGAATGGGAAAAGATAATTTTGTCTTTGATTACCAATATCTCAGCAACCAATGATCGCACAGAAATTTTAAGGTTGGTTTTAAAAACTTGAATAAATTCTATACAAGGATTCGCTATTGATTTTTGAAAAAAAAATTTTTTTTCATTCATTACATGAATTTGAAAAAGCAACCAAAAATGGATTTTCTTGTGGATTTTTGGAAAATCAAGCGCCCAATCAAAAATATTGCGGAAACCACTAATGTTAAGTGTGCCTTTTACTGTTCTATATACCCACAAAAACCCTACGAATTTAATCCAGCCAACCCATTTTTATTCCTGCTTGATTGAATTTTTGAAAAAAATTCTGTGCAATCATTGGTTGCTGAGATATTGGAATCAAAGACAAAATGATCTTTTTCCATTCAAACACCGATATCTCAGTGAGAAGTGCTCGTATTGAGATTTATAAAAAACCAAATTAAAGCTGAATAACTAAGCTATCCAGTCCATATGAAGGTTAAGTCAAAAAATTTTTTCCACGTCCGTAGATTAAAAAAAAATCCAAAAAATTTAATTATTTTTTCGGTGGTTTTCTTAAAATTACTCGACAACAATTTAAAAAAAAAAAATCAAACTCAGATCCGAAAACTAGACACTTAGAGCTACAATTTGCTTTTTTTTTTGCTGTACGACCATTTTTGTATAAGTTACAGCCTGTTGAAAATCCGCCAAAAATTTGGATTTTTTTCTTGCTCCCTTAATTTTTGTGAGAAGTGTAGTTGATTATTTTCTGATGCTGTTATCATCATTTTCCTACCAATTACTTGGGGTTGATACAATATGTACTCTTTTTTCATAGTACATATTGTAACAGTTATTGGCAATAGTTTTATGATCGGCCGCCTGCCAGATGTCAACCCTACTTGGGAATTTAATTATCGACCAAACGGCATCCGATGGAGTTGGCCCAGGTTGTTATAAGGCTCTTAGTCATCTTTTACGACATCCACAAGCAAAGTAAGGTATTCGTAGCTGCTACGCACAGCTTTATATGTATGTTTAAATACACAATATTTAAATGTGTAATACATTTAAATATATACATTGGCCTTTGCTAAATTAATTTATAAATTATATAAGTATACAATTATTTGACTTTAGGAGCGAAAGGTGTTCAAGTTGAAGAATTATGGACTATTGAAGATGGCATATTTGAAACTTTAAGGTATGTTTATATTATTACTAATTTATAATTAAATATTGCCATTATATCTTACCCTGGAATTTGTATGTAATATATTATAGTAAAAATATACAGTTCAAAGTGGTTTCAAAGCTTTTAACAAGCAAAATATTGTTTAATAATTTACATTCAGTTTTCAATATGGGGTCCATGTGACCATGTATCAATTACATGAGCTATGTATTCCAACCACATTAAATCTCACATATAGCAACAAATTTTGTTATTATTTATCTAATTTATAGATATTTTTGAATTTAGATATGGGTTTAAATTTCACATTGTACTTTCAGTCACAAGTGCTAACATAGAAAATATATGTAATAAATAAAATGCCACAATTTATGTACAAATAGTAATTATAATTGAATTTATAACTGAGATAAGACCTAATTAAATAGTGATTTACATTAAATGTGCATTAATAATTGACACAGGTCAAATGCAATGTTCTCTTAAATCACCTCAAACAACAGCTTTACATATTGTATATATCTACAAATATAGTAATTTTCATTGCAATAGTATATACATAAAATTATATAAGACTCAGTGATTATAAAAACCTTTGTTATCTCTAACCACAATCATATTTCAGGCCAGTACATGGACTTATATTTCTGTTCAAATACCTGCAGCATGAAGAGCCAGCTGGTCCTATAGTTACAGATAGTCGTCTAGACAAAATATACTTTGCTAAACAGGTACATATTTATTTCATATGAAATATTGTAGAGATTGCGGAACGAAATTCAAATAATTTCCAAAAATATTGCAATTTTGTAAATTTTATTTAACCATAGTTTCTCTATATAATAAGACTTTGCTTAACACAGGGCATACGTTCCATCAAAGTAAAGTATAATATGAAACGGCATTAAACGAGGTTATATTATGATGTAAATAATGGGGTTAGGTAAAGATAGGTAAAATTTTATCAGGTATTTTACCATTAAATCTATTATGTTTTTATAAAAATAAAACAAAAAATATATCTTATTGATTTTATTGCTTGTGGTAGCAAACGAGCAAGCAGTATACCTGATGTTAAGTGTCACTGCCGCCCATGGACCTTTGCAATAGCAAGGGTATAGCTAGGCTGCTGCCTACCAATACAAACCCCAAACCCACCCAGCTGGGCTTCTGGCTCTCTCGCTCACCAAATGAAGCGCAATAGCACATTGCCATTACTTAGACGTCGATCTTTCGTGAGAGTGTGGTACTACCCCGGACGGACCGGCCCGCGGCTCTATACAGAGAACTGTCAACAGCGTGGTACTACCACAAATTACAAATATAGAAATATAATAAACGAATATACATGTAAAATAAATAAAATTCAATAAATAAAAGTTATTCAATAAATTTATAGTTGCATCATGCAGTTCTTCTTCATGCAGTATTTCCAATTTTCTTCCGTTTTTCAAGAAGGTATCTAATGTAATTTGCTTAATATTTGTCACTATATCAAGTGTTACATAAATTTATACTTACAATAACTTCAACAAATGTTTGAAACGAAAAGAATAGGTTCCTATAACACCGTAAGAAAGAAGAAACACAGATAGACTGCTTCATATGTTGGGAAGCCAACCGCTGTAGACGATCTCCGGGAATCCTAGAGGAAGCGGAATAAAAGAGCTTTAAACGGAAATAGCCTTTAGCGGGCCTTACTGTATGCTTATTTTCAGTACTCGCTGTAGGTATAATAATAACATTATTATAATTTTAACATTTTCAAATATATGTGGAGTCAAATTATAAATTGAAATACTTACATATCTTTATGAAATAATTACTGTTCGGTAATGGAACATAGAAATAAATAGTGACTCGCTCGATAGAAATTTGTATATTAAAATAGATAAAAGATTACAATAAAAAGTATGCGTATGCGTTTTGGAGGTTGATCGGCGAGTGTTTGCGAGTGCGGTGGAGGTGCATAACAGCTGAGCGCCCTCCCCGCACTCTTTACTGACCCCGTGGTCGCCTTTGACGTCACAATAAGCGGCGACAATTACTAGTGCCTATATTTTCAAAATCGATATAATATATTTTATCATTATATTCATCATTATATTCCTTTTAGGTTATAAACAATGCATGTGCTACACAAGCTGTTATAAGTCTGTTACTGAATTGTGAACATCCAGATGTTGAACTAGGACCAGAATTATCAACACTTAAAGAGTTCAGTATGTCGTTTGATCCTAGGATGAGAGGGCTAACTCTGAGCAATTCGCAGACAATACGCAGTGCTCATAACTCCATGGCTCAACAGACTCTTTTTGAGTTTGATCCTAAGACAGCTACAAAGGTTTGTTTTATTTGTTTTTAATGTCTAGGCGCTCTTAACAACTTGTTAGATTGTTATATCTCACCCTGAAATACTAGATTATCAGGTAATTCTTTTTATCTTACAATTTTTAATAGATATGTTTTTCATATCCTTTAACATTTTCATTGTTGGCCTGAATCAGAGCTTGGGATACGAAACAGATTCAATTGTAGAAAGGTGTGAGATAAACGTCATCCCTCTTATTTTGTTTACCATTATAATTATTGAACCATCCTTTCAAGCTCTTATGCTAGAATCGACTCAAACTATCATTATTTTTATAACAAAAATATATTGACTAAAATCATTGTCTACTTTCTTATAGGAACATGTGTATGTGAAGCAGCACAATGATTTTAAAATTCTTTGAAATGCAGATTTCTTTTTATATTCCAATTATGTTATATTTGAATTGTTCTTTGAATATTACAGGATGACGAAGCCTACCATTTTGTGGGCTATATGCCAATTGATGGTCGGCTTTACGAATTAGATGGTCTTAGGGAAGGTCCTATTGACCACGGACCCATTGCTCCCGATCAAGATTGGTTGGATGTTGTTCGACCAATTATTCTAAAGAGAATTAATGTGTATGTATTAATGTATTAATATTTCATGTATGAATGAGATAGGATATTTTTTATTTAACATTACATACATTGGTGATTGACAATATTTTAGCAGATAGGAGACAAAATGTTTTCAGTAGTATACAGTGATGAGCATCCTTAGCCTATATAAATTTTCAAAAGTTGATTTATATACATTTATCATCCTTACTAATATTATAAATGCAAAAGTAACTCTGTTTGTCGCTCTTTCACGCCCAAACTACTGAATCGATCTAAATGAAATTTGGTACACAGGTAGCCTAGAGCCTGTTAAAGGACATAGGCAACTTTTTAATGCAAAAAAAGGGTTGTAAAGGGGGATAAAAAGTTGTAAGGAAGTATCGTCATTATTAAAGCCAGAAGCTTGAAACTTATTTTTAGGCTATTGATTAGATATAAATAAATATGACATTAAAATTTTGTCAAAAAATTACCCTTAAGGGGTAAGATAAAAATAGTATTAAATAAAAGAAAAACAATAAATTGAGGCATTCAAAGATGGGTCAGCCCAGTTCCAAACTTTGCAAACATTCTCTCGAGGTTTTATGCCATATGACTGACAAATGTATAAAATTCTAACGTAGTACTAATTCTAACTAAGTATTCAAAAAGCTGCCTAGTAACTCCACCAATGTAGCCAATTTCGTCTGGTGACATGTAGTCCACATTTGGATTCCCAAAGATGTTGAACAGGCAGCGACTTAAATTGTACCCGAATTTTGTCTGCCTTATTTTATTCTTCCTGTGCTATTTGGTTTAAAAAATCTAATGACAATGGCTGTAGCATGACGATATATGTATACTAATCTTTATTCATCATCATACTGAATGTAGGAACCCAATATTATTTTGGTTAATTTTGTTGTACATAGTTTCATGTCTTTATTTCCAAAGAGGTATGCAGGATATACATACTTACACTTCATGGTTCTACTAAAGATTTTTGTAATTGGACCGTGGTTCACCAGTGGCGTACTTATGCCAACAATACAAGGATGCGTTTTATATACCCCTATCAATAGACTTCACACTAACGCAAATATTCTGTTACAGATACACTGAAGGTGAAATCCATTTCAACCTTATGGCTTTAGTATCTGATAGGAAGATGATATATCAAAGACAGCTAGAAGATCTGTTAGCTGAATCTCAAATGTTGGGCCTGGAAAGTGATGAAGTTGACAGTGAAATACCTAGATTGAGGATGCTGATTGAATATGAAGATGTTAAAATGAAAAAGTACGAGCAGGAGATGGCTCGCCGAAGGCACAATTATTTGCCATTCTTAATAATGCTATTGAAAATATTAGCTGAAGAGAAGAAGCTTACCCCACTGTTGGAGAAAGCTAAGGAGCGCGCTGCGAAGAAGGGTGCTAAGAAAATGAAAGTATAACACGAACGGAGGGGAGGTCTGCGGGTTGAACGCGTGCGTGGTTCGCGACGCGTTTCCCAGTCTAGCCCATCACGCGTCCTCCCCGCCTCTGAATGCTTACAATATACACTGGGTGATCTAGACTCTATATATACTGAGCACCAAGACTCATCATTATTGTTAAATATCGAACCCACGCAGTTATTAGAACAAGCAATCAATAGAACACCAGGCAACAACAACGCTTTGCAGAAACCAGCGGAGCCTCAGCCATCTTGTAGTAATACTGTAATGATTATAGACTCTGATGATAGCAAAGATTACATTTGTGAACCCCAAGGTTTACTAATTGATAATGATGTGGGTGTAAATGTGGACGTTGATGTAGATGTTGATGTAGATGTTGATATTGATGTTGGTATGGACCTTGATATAGATTTGGCAGGTCAGTTAGACCTGAATGTGCCAGATATGCAACAAGACCTGGAATACGATTCTAATTAAACTTCTTAATTTGCCTTGCCCTGTGTCGTTTTGTATATATGTGATCTTCAAGTATTAAATTTCTTAATTCAGAAATGATGAATTTTGCATTTGTTGTTTCATGTAGTTTGTTATATTATTAATTGAAGTAAGAAAATATCACTCGTCTGATGATTATTCCCTAATTAAGGCAGGCAACATGTGGTTTGAAGACAAGTTAAATATATTGTAATAAGTTTTGGTTTAGTTTATTAATCAAATTTGTTTTATTGCGAACCATCAATTCCACACGCATTTATGGTTCAACATTAAGAATTTCCTTGATACATTGATATTAAAGTCTATAATATCTATATATTAGAACTATGGGTAGAAAAAAAAAATAAACGATACTTGTATAAAATACCGTATATTTATTCACTAACAATATTCATATATGTAACTTATTGAAAACTATATTTTGAGCAGTAAGCTGCTAACAATACTTTTTTTTTAAATTATAGGCATTAAGTGCAGCGTTGCATATAATAGTACATGTTAATATACGCGTATATATAATTACTATAATATAGAAAACATTAATATGATTCAGGCAATTATTAAATAAGAACAAAAAAAAAAAACAAACCCAAAATATCTCTTCTATCGTCGTGTTGTGGATGATATAGTGGATCGAGTGTTTGTATTTTAAGTACATTGTAGTGTAACATAATATATTACTTAAATATTTACCATTAATATGGTTTGTATTAATTATTGTATTTAAAATAATTGTATTTTTACATGTAGACATTATTAGCTTATAATATAATAGTTTATGTATTTACAGTATAACATATAAATATATATAAACATATGTGTAGTTGTATATATTATTTAATATCAAGCAAATACAAAGCGATATCAAAATCTTTTTTGCTACATAATATATCAGGTACTTTAAATGTGTATTGTGCTAACATTATTACAATATGCAGTGTTGGAGGATGAAATAGTAGCTATTTTATTATTATTATTATGTATATTAAAGAATGCAGTTCAATTTAACTACAAGTAGGTGTGTTACATATAGGTATTGTCATTTAGTTTGCGTCATATGATCGCTATATAGTAATAATTATTTACATCTTATTATAAATCTTTTGCTTAAATCTAAATATTATAAACCTAATTAACGAAAGAATCATTATGTATCAAGTTTATATGAGTAATAAATTAATGAATTTTGGTGTGATGTGGCACTTTGAAATATTGTAGCATGTGTTATTTACAACGGTAACTATTTAACTGGTACAAAAGTCGAAGATGCGGTGATTTAGGTATATGAATGATGATTTAGAAGATATTATTTACAGTAATAGGTACACATATTGAGCTTAGCTGCCTGCTATGTTCTATGTCATTACGTGGATTCGGAAAATATTTCATTCACATTTTTGATTAGTCGGTATCACTTAAGAGTATCACAGATTAGTTCTTCAGTACAATTTTGACTAAAAAGTAAATAGCGTTACTGATTAGTAGACCGTAGTGTCGCCGTGATCATCCACACTAAGTTTATATACAAGTTGTCTAATAAAAAAAAAACAATTGCCTAAATATATAGTTAATCAAAGCCTGTACATGTACTTCGCTACGTGTAAGTGCCGTCACACGCAACGATGTAATACAAATCGCCAGGATCGCCATCTACATTAAACAATTGGGTATGATTCTTACAATTCAAATATATATGTAGATGATCAGAGACCCCAAGTCTGTAAACCATAATTAATAATATAGTCATTACGACGAACATTGAGTTTATTATTTTAAAGTACACATTAATTGAAATAACTTAAAATTTCAATGTACTTAAAACACATACAAGTAACGGAAACATTCCATCAATATTTAGAAAATTCGCAATTTTCAAAATGGAGAGCGAATTGTTAACAATTGTATCCAGGTCGTTTCTTCATTATTAGTCTTTAAATAGGGCACGAAAAATATTTTTTTTTTTCATGATAATAAATCCAATTAATGATTACCCAATACCCAATTAATATTTTATATCATGGCATTTTATATATCAGACTTGGGGCTCAATTTGGCACTATAATTTACAGATAGTGGCATGTCGAATCCAAGTAATGAGTGAACAGAGGCTGGTTGAGTGTTGAAGTGTTGTTCGATGCAGTGTTCACGTGTTGGGTTGCAGTCCTTTGGGCTTTATCATCATGGACGCGCGCTTCAGGGTGTAGTCCCATCCTCGCCAGCGGAACCATACAATACCTATTATAAAACATTATAATATTAAGAAACAGCGTGTATTTTCAACAACTCACTTTTATTTGTTTTATGTATTTCTAACTATCAATGTTTTTACAATATAATGAACTATCTTTACCCAATATGTCTTGATAATTAAAAGAGATTCTGTTAGGAAAAACATATTCCTCAGATGTTTTTTTCTGTTATAGCAAAAGCAATAACATTTTAACGCTTTCAAATGAAATCGTCGCAGGTGCGATATCGTCGGCTAGTAATTGGAAACTATGTTACAGTAAGTACTAAAGGAAGGTGGAGTCAAGAGTCTCCGAAACCGGCGCGCGTGTATGAAGAGAATTATGAATGTTGAGGAAACGAGTGAAGTATGCAAGGATAGAGTTCTCTGGCACTCTGTTCTCTCTGCCTACCCTGCAAGGGATATGGCGTGATGATATGTATGTACAGTCCATTAGCCTCTTTATTGGTATATTGTTAACTACGACAGAGGCTCTGCCAGAGATATACCTATATATTATATGAGTAGCGGTTTTTGGCTGATATACGTTCCTTTCCCATAATTGCCGCAAAAGAAGACTAGATGATTTAAGCAGATAAATAACGTCACTGCAAGAGAATTCTAGCTCGAAACCTTTCAGCTCAGACCAGTCAGTTACAGCAGATTAGAATCATCGAGCCATTGTGGAGAAAGGTGAGTCCAGCAATGAAAAGACTGCGCTGTTGATGAGTATTGGTTACTACTTCCTACTGAATAGGTACTTTCGAGTGGACTTATGTTATCATTCTCCTACTCTCATCCCAATTAATTGGAGTTTATACAATATGTACTATTCTTTCATAGTGCATATTGTAAAAGTTATTGACAATAGTTTTATGACCGGCCGCCTGCCAGACGTCAACCCTCCTTGGGAATGTAATGCTGTTAGAGGTCTTTTACGACATCCACGAGCAAAATAAGGGTAGTATTAGGAGCTGCTCCCACACAGCTAGTGATCGAGTGGACTTATGTACTGATTTATAATATTTCTTTAAAAATGTCTGCTACATTACCTTGTCTAGCGGTAAGGTCTTGCGGGTCATGCAAATAAAGTCCATTAAGGCCGCGGCCACATGATTTCCACCACCAGCCGCCCTTCAACATTGATGCGCAATTCAGCGATGATCTATCGTTATCTCTGTAAAATATTAATTATTGTTATATTTTTTTTTTATTAAGACCTGCACAAAGAAAGTAATCCTTGTATTGAGGGGGACTTTACAAACATAACTAATTAACCGATATAAATTATCCACCCAGACTCTGAGCAGCAATTTGTGAATCGCATTGTGTTCTATGTTGCAATCGAACCTATGATACTGTCACTATAGGTCGATATCTTGACTACAACGCCATTTATGCATCAACATTTATTAGTGTAGGTACAGCTTGTAATTACTAATGATCTCGTTTTAACCTGGATATATCTGGTCACGCATTATCGTTACCTTACAAACATACAACGGGCGTGAAGTATGAAACAATTGATTGCCCTCGAGGGAAATTTCACACCTTATACATATATCTAGATCACGCTTAATGCAGATTTGAAATAAAATTTTTGCTCATAAATTATTTTGGACTTAATCGCTCGTTATAATCTATATTAGCGATGTTATGGGGCTCCGTAATCATTACCGAATAATCGAATTTCCGAAATGCAATATAATAAAATATAAGCGAAACCGTAACCTAATCCGATATAAAAGCTTTGGATAGGATCGGAGTTTGTGTAAGACAGGTTAGGACAGGTTTTCTTTCATCCGGCTGAACTGACAGCCTAAATGTACCTAAGTTTCTTCAAACGTCAATAATATGACAATCGTTGCGATTAGCATTTTCTTTTCTAATTCTCCAAAATTTCAACACCCGTAACTGAAACTATCCGAATCTGTGGGAATATTCCCAATAATATCATATCTGAAACCGGTATGTTATTCTAATGTCCGCATTTGTAACCAGATCTTCAAGTTCATAGCCATAACATCCTTATTCCATAGAAGAAATAATATATATTTTTTATAAGTAGTTTCTTATAGGTAGTCGTTATGAAATATCTCCCAACCTAATGGATCAATATTAGGTAATATTTAATATGCTAATAACATTGAAGTTAAGGTTTTTTCTGGAAATAAATTGTAGATACCACTCTTTAAGAATGAATGTCTATCAAAGTGATATAGATAATCCTTTCCAAGATGACAGTTATATACGTAATAAATCGACTGGTTTTTTTTTGCGGTGGGCTGTGGAGTGGCCACGCTCCGTCAAATCGATCCGGGGCGACGGAAGGGGCGGCGCGCGACCCTATAGACGCACCCTTTTTCCGATCTTTGTCTTCGGTGGAATGCGAGCACCTCTCTTCGCCGTTCGAGCGAGCCACCGGTACCCGATCTTTGTCTTCGGTCTCCGTTAAATAAATGTGTCTAAAATCCCCCGCTATTTAAGGAATATTTCCTTAGTGAAGGGTGTTGCCTTTTTAAAACAAAATATTCAACTAACGATGCGAAGTATTCGCACAGGTCTTCCTTTCTGTCTAATCTAAATTTAGCAGGCCGGTTACTTTTATTCCTTACATAATCGTACAGTTCACAATAACGACAATAACAATAGCTCACATCACGATATGAATAATAAATATTTAATTAATTATAATACAATTCCCTGTTCGCATGCACCACGCCATCTATTAAGTACATTGAATGCTACCGTATTTCCAAATTACCATTAAGATTCAATTCACGCCTGTAGAGAAACTGTATGCATCATATCCTTCATATGACTTTTCTAAGATGGCAGCTAATACACTTGGTCCTAAAACTATTTATTTCAATCGTGGCTTACACAGATATTACGAGTTAATAACACCCTCGATGGTACCTTAAGATCTAATTCATCCATAACGCTTTCTGTGCACTTTATATTCTTTAATTTTGTTATAAAATTACGAAGAGCTTAGGTGAATTGTGCTTGTTTGTGCGTGCACGTGCTTGCTCCAACGTTCCTTAAGAGTGCCAGGAAATATTCCAAACTTATAAACTATTTTTCCGCTTGTGGGTATTGTAAAAGACGACTAATAATGTTGAGCATCGTACTAGCCTTCCTTAACTACATAATCTTCAACACCTTGTATTGTTTTTTTATATAACTCTGTCAGAGATGACTTCTGCGTGGATAAAGTCGCGGGCGAAAGCTAGTATGGATATAAAGTTTGTGCAAGAGAAGGAAAGCTCGAAAACTAAAACCCTATGCTAACACGTCTGACCAACATAGTATAGGTAGTCAATTACTCTCTTATTGTGTAGAAGGCTCCAGTTTTAGGTTTTTTTTTGGCAGGCTACGGCTACGGCTACTACTAAGCTGGAGCCTACTGGCGGGTTGTGACCACATGGACACCCCGCCAGGAGGCTCCAGCTTAGTAGTCAGTCGACATAAGCGCCCCCAAAAGAATCTTATAATAAGCGGCCCTTTGATCTTTACATGCAAAAAATTCCTGTGCGAATTTTCAATTTATTTAGAGTTATGTTTCCTAGACTAACTTTAGTCAATTTTGATCGTCAATTATAAACTCATTCGATATTGATGTAACGAGTAGTAATGTGGTTCACTTACCGGTTGTATGTAGAGAAAGGACTGTTGTTAGATCCATACCAAGGGTCATTGAGAGAATCACCAGCATTACCCTCATAGCCGTCAATCTCAAGTTTATAGTATTCCGCTTCAGAGTAAATCTTGAAGTGCGAATACTGTGCATACCTGTTTATAAAAAAAATTATGCATTAATTACTAGATACCTACTTGTTATTATATCGATACGTCTTATGTATATGGGCCACTGTTGAATAAAGATCTCGCACATACTGCGTTATAACAACTTGTCATTTCTGATACGACTACTATCTACTACTGAACCCTGAATGATTCCTCGTCCTTCCAATTTTAATTGTCTTCTCACGTATGTTAAAATTCTCCATTTGTGTACATTTTAGCTAATTACATTAACGCAAACAACATTAAACTATAGTTAGCACTTGGCATTTTTCTTTTGTTCTAATTTTGTTTTTTTTTTCAGTAGATTGTCATCCACGTTTAGTAGTTTCAAAGAAAATCATACCATATAAGGTACCTGGGTCGAATATGGCCAGGCGGAAAATATGGCCATATACCATTATTCCTGACACGAAAATTTGTAATGACCTGAACGCAATAATAAATTGTCCCTAGTGTCGCATGTATCCGAACGGCGTACCTGTCACCCTTCCCGCGGGTCCAGTAGTCGCCCAGCGTCCATTAACGTGAAACATGCAGTTGAGGTTATAAAAACATTAAGTAAGTACTCTCCTGTATTTTGTAATTTTTCTAATAAGAATCTTTTTTAATCATATTAAGATGTTGTGTGACGATCGTAATTTGATATATCTTTGTTTAATTATCAAAGTAATAGTGTCTCTTTCATTTCTGAATATGAGAACAAAAAAATCCATAACTGCAAATATGGCCAGCGTTTGGCCATATTTACGGTACTAAATTACCGAAAATTTCTTTTTGTTTTAGGCCATGGAACGCTATAAAACTAAAGGGCTTCGAGTTAATTGGTCAAAGGCACCAATGAAACTAGCTTCAACTGCAGTCAAAAGCGGTAATATGAAGGGCTGCAAAGCATTATAATGTGCCAAGACGAACTCTAGGGCGTAATTTACAAGAGAAAAAGGAGGCTAAACCTACTTTGGGCCGGAAACCACTTCTTAACCCTGAGCAAGAGAAGATTTTGGCATCCCGTGTTATTCGCCTGTGCAATGTGGGATACCCATTGACACATCGCGTACTACGTAGATGCGTAAAGACATTCTGTGATCGAAATAATATTTCAGCGTCAGGTTGATATCTTTAAATTTATATTATTTGTAAAGATAGTTGTTTATTTGTACTAATTATCGCCCAGAGAATATCTTTTAAATAAATGCTCTATTAAAACACAATATACATTTTTATTTCCGTTTATTCAGAAGTTTTTTAAAGTAGTAAATTAATACAATAAATATGGCCACATCTATGGCCATATTTACCACCTCCGTCGGAAATATGGCCAATTTCTATATTTTTTTAAAACTGCTGAAAATACTATTTTCTTTTTAATGTTTTTGTATTTTTTACCTTTTATGTAAAGATAAATAGCCACTCTTCATGAATAAGTGCTAAAACTTGTTTGTTTTAACGTTATTATTTTCAAAAAAGGACAACAAACCTTAAGGTGGCCATATTCGACCCAGGTACCTTATATATATTTCGAAAGCCAACAACATTAAATGTTGTGAATTTTGATTTATATTATTATTACGAGAATTAACTTGCCTAACCCCTATAACTGTTAATCTAAATTGAGTTATTGGTGAACTCTTGTGAACGCCAATTATAAAAAAAAAGAAACCCTGAATGTATCCTGAATATCTGAATTAGAAATATTATCTTACCTCTTATTACCATCGAAGTCCTCCAGTTCCACTCTGAGCATATAATCGTCATTATTTGTTAGCATGTAGATGTTCTCATTGCCAAGCCAGAATTCCTTGCTTGGGTCTCCAAATCCATTCTTATAGTCGTTCCAATCTCGGTTGAAATTTTCAGCCGGTATGCCGAAATCATCACGGCGATGTATTACCTATAAATATAATTATAAAAATAAATATAAAATAAAATTTAACGTGTGATTAAGCTGGATCAGATGAAATCACTAGAAACTTCTTCCTTCATCGTGATTAACGTTGAACATGGTATTTAAGGGGCGCGTCCCTAAGAAACGCGCGAATAGCCACTTACGGTTTTAAATACATCTAAAAATTTACTGCATTGAATGATACTAAAAAAATATCTCAAATGCTTAATAAATGACTCTATTAAAACACCGTCTCATAATTTTAAGATAAGTCTTAACTTTCGAGAAAAAAATTCGCCAACATTGATCAAAAATATCGCAATCGACCTTTGCTATTATAACTATCTAGGCTATTCCGTTGATATATTTGTAAATATTTTCAATTGAATTGTGAGACGAAAGTAAGGATAATACATTCACCATTCATTTTACTATGAAACAAAAACGTTCTGTAATCATCATTATAATAAAACACGTCCAAAGAAAAATAATCAGTGCCGTATCAGTATCCAAGGTGAAAGCATGTCCGTTAGTTGTTCGAGTCGAGCTCCATAGCTTCGCGATAATTTCTTTAGGGTGTGTTGCGAGTGTTAGCGTCGAACACAGCTGCTAATTTATATTCTTCGAGCAAAGCAAAGGTACATAATACATATGCAAATTTAATTATGTATTTTTGTAAACCGAATTAATTGTCAAACACTATACAAGTACTTATCGTAATCGTATCGAAGTCATATTTCAGTTAGATATGGGGAAACCGAAAGAAAATTAATAATATAAAATAAACATAAAAAAATAAAGTCAAATTCAAAATAAAGTAGTAAGTATAGTTATGCAGTAAATTATTCATTTTTTGCTGACAAAAATGATCGAAATGGAGTTGCAAGCTTATATGGAACTATTGTTTTTAATGTTAGAGATTTCATAATTCGTAAAATTTTTATACATTCGAATATATGTACCTAAATTGTATTGTGCAAACACAGCAATCAGAAATTCGATAGCTGAATAATGTTTTGAAATAATCACATTTTTAAGTAACCTGCACTACGAATGTTTTCGATGAAATAAACTGGAGCGCTAGTGTGCACCTTGTGAGCAATTCTACAGTATGAAGTTGTCGTTCTTCTCTCTAAGTATATTGTTCTGTGTATAATACCCAGAAAGCATACACTCTGAGACTCTGACCCCACCTTTTGCTGCCGGCTACTCACTGCAGGCTTAGCGATGCAACAAGCTCATGCCTAATACACTGCGTGTTTTTTGTGACACTGAAGATTCTACTAATACAAGCGTGTAATAAATATGTAACTAATGCAAGCACCGGCAATTAGATTTATTCGTTTCCAGGGTGCGTGTATTAATACTGTGCGATGCGTCTGTGTGATTAGAAAATTTGAATGTGTGTGTTGGATCATAAGTTCCCACGCTCGAGGACTGCAGTCTTAAGGGAAACTAAATAAAACACTATGGTAAGCTGACTGCTAGTGGTTGGCGAATACCTACATGAATTGCGTTGGCACAATTATAAAAAAACGTTAAAGTTATGCTGCTGTATATAAAAACTGACCTTAAATACATATAATAAACTATAAAGCGAGCGAAGCCGGGTAAAGCGCACAGTGATTAAACAACCCTATTTCAGACTAGACGTTTTGTTAGTTTTACAAAAAATAAAGATAAATTGTACGTGCCTTAGTTTTGCCGGTCTAATATTCAATACGGCAATATTTATTACTTTTGTCAAGAAATTATGTAATAACTTCTGTCACAATAATAAATGCAATAACAGATACGATGTTATTCTAGTAGGCAAATTTGTAGTTTGCTCCCTTGACTAAGGCCAGTAGGAAGATCACTAAGCCTTAGTTACTTATCTCTTATGATACCCGCGAAAAGGGAAGAGATATTGACATTTTGATAATTAGACAGTACCTACCTATTGTTCAATGAGTTATCTAATCGCTGTTGTAATAGCAACTATTGGTAAAACGTGAATGGTATTTAATGTTTTTTGGATATTAATTATTTTGATAGCATTATAAATGTCTGGGGACGACATGAGAGTCACAAAATAGTAACAATAATAGACATGTAATCCACGCTAGCAAAGTTACTAGCACAGTTAGTAGTAATGAATGATTTCATACATTTTTCATCACTAATTTTCTCGTGATCTTTTCGTTTATTATTTAAGTAAGTAATAATAATAAAACATACGATTTAACTTCAGCTATGAAGCTGCATAACACAATTATTAACATACAAATATTATTCAACTAATTCATTAATGTAGTACTTAAGTATTATGTCACGAATTGTTATTTATTTTTTATATACTCGTACCTAATAAGGAAGATTGTCTTGGTATGAACATGTTGTGAGCAGGAATGAAAAACCTACGTAAGGAGGGTTATTAATATGAATGGGGATGGACGTAAGATGATGGAAGACTCAAAAAGTTATAGATAAATTATGACAATGAGGTTATGGGTATGAAAGTAGTGAGCGCAAAGATGACATCTGACAAGAATCTAAGTAAGGTAGGTAAGTAAGGGTTGTTGTTAAGAAAAGGAAAACTCGAAACCAAATCCTATACCAACACGTCTGACCAGCGTGGTAGGTCAATTTCCCTCCCATTATGGTGTAGGCTTTAGCCCAACAGTGGGACATGTGTGAGCTGAGATGAAGGACATGTTGTACCACTTAACATGGCCTGAGGCCAGGCTAGATACATAACTATATTCTTCACCACAGACTAAATATTCTATTTTATGCAAGATGGAGCAACACGCCCCGCGTCGGTGGCATGATTTTGTTTTGGAGCAAATGAATACCTCAAAACGTTTTTGCGCTGATGGACGTTGTTTTCGATACGCTTTTATTAATTTCACTTGTATGTTTATTGTTGTTTGTTTATAAACGACTCCATTGACTCGATTTTGACCCAATTTAAAAGGTCAGATTTCATTTAACGTTGCAGACTTATTAACAAACGATGAGAATTCCTCATTATCCTGATTAGGGTCGGCGGGATGAATAGTTTTCTTACAAATCCTTTCCATGAGAACGATAAATAGAGCAAGAGCGTGTCTGCGTCGGCGTACTGCTTCATACTTATTTTCCGATTCGAGCATTGTTTAGTAAAATAGAGTAAGTGGACGTACCTATACCTTACTACATGATCCATTTTTACCATTGTTTTTTTTAAACTCCCTCGCGTGACCATTAGTATAGAAAAGGTTCAATATGTTCAAGCGTAGTATTTTTAAACACCCCTCCCCACTCTAAACAGGTGACGTAATATGGTAGGTGCTCTACAAGCCTTTTGGATAAAATAAAGGATAAAAATCTAAAGAATTTTAGTGAGAAATTGAACTATTATAAAAAGTGAAAAATATTTTTTATTATATTCATTCATAATAAATAATGAATAAAAAAATCTTAGCATTATCGTGAAAAAAAAAGAATACGTTAATCGAACGCATTTTTTTTACTTTGATTGAATGCTATATTATAAAGCGCGCTATAATTTTATAAGGAGAAATGTGATTATGACAGAAAAGTGTAAGATTCATCACAAATCTTAAATGCACAATGGTTAGTATCATTAAATCTTAACATCAAGATTATATTTATTTCTACACCCCCTTGAGGATATTTTGCACTTTCTCTCTTGTTTACTGTACCACAATCATCGATGCAATGTACACTAAAAGGACTCAATCGTAAGTGGGAATTGGAACTTTTTGTTGCTCATGTTTAAGAAATTAAAAAACCGTGACTCGAAGTAAGTTGGCCCTTTCAGATTCAGTAGGTACTGGATATATTTCGACAAGTGTTTCCAAAATTAACGAGAAATGATACGATACATAATGAAATTAACATAATCTATGCCCTTTGCTCGATAAGGAAAATGCAATTACAGCATTTCATTCATCTCCGATTATAATCGTTCTACGGCTCGGCTCGAACCTCTTTCTTAATAAGAGGGAAATTGACCTATTCCTTGCTGGTTTAACGGGTCGGTATAGGGTTTTATTTGAAGTTTCCTTCTCTTGCAAAGCAAAAGATATTGTATGCATAATATCCCCATTTTTTTGGCGGCGGTCTATGGAGTGCTCACACCCCGTTAAGTCTGGCCGAGGCGACAGAAGAAGCGCCGCGTGACCCCATAGACCCGCCCTAGATGTACCTCCGATTCCACGCCGAGCGAGCGGGCCACCGGTACCCGGTCTTTGACTACGGTAGCCATGCATAATATCCCTAAGTTATCTTTTACGATACCAACGGGCAAGATAGAGAGTAATTAATTCTATTCTTTCTCCGTCACCACACAGAAAAAGAACAACAATATATTAGACTATTAAGTATAGACAAATAAACCACGTAAAACAAATTTTCGTTTTTGGGAACAAGCTATGGTTTTCGGGGCGACTGTAGGGACGTGCAATCCCATAACTTGCCGTTCATATGTCTCAATTTCGCCATGTGGACGGACCAGCTGTGACGGTAAACATATTACGCGTCTCTTGCAGTGATCAAAAGAATAAAAAGTGAAATAAAATATATGTATTTGACCAGCGTGATATTAGGATAGTATCTTTGCCATCACAAAGGAAGGTCACAGCTAACAGTGGTAATTTAAGTTGAAAAAAAGTTTAAACGTTTCTGTCATATTACTTTATGCAAGTCAATAAAAAGAAAAATAAACTGTGAAGCTAGTTATATTAGAAATACAATAATTTTCATCACAGATGAAATCAATATATTTTTTTGTATCTATATACAGCAATATTAGTACTTTAGATCTTATTCAATTTAATATGTTGAAATGGCTATGGCGGAGACTTCAAGATTGCAAAAGACTGGATACCATTTTAAAATAAATAATGATGTAATAATAGTTAAAATAAACTCACCGTCCAGCCTCCATCAGCGATGTTCTGCTCGCAGAACACTTTCAGGAACCAGTAAGTTGTGCCTCTGATTTGTAAGTAGAATACGCCAGATTCACGCATGCCGCCATTCATTAAATCCACACATGAATAGCCCTGTGAAAGATATACATTGTTGTAGACATACCTTCTAATTATTGAATAATGATAATAAATATGGGTTTACTTCATTCATAACTTTAAATATGATAATTGTATTAACTTCAGTGGGAATGCATTAATAAAAGGAAGTGTATTTTATAGTTCCAAAACATTATCTCTAAAAAATATATTATATGAAAAAGATGGATTTGTAACAATGACTGCTATTGACTCACGCACACATTAATTACTTTAGCAATCTGTGGTAATGGTATGTGCCTCTAATAAAATTTCTAAAGAACTTATTACACAATACTATTCGCATAGGCATAATATCATATTCGCGAGGCTACCAGAATGACAATAACAATTACATAAAATTAAAGTGTTGCATTATCAATTTTAATTTGTACTTTCTTACCGAGTTCTTCAAGAGATGATTTTTAGAACCTAGTGCTATATAAAATGAAGACACATAAAATTTTTTATAACGCATCACTTTCACGAATTCATGAAGGCAGTTGTTTGTTTAGAGCTCTTTTGGATTTGTTTATTGATATAAATAATAGTTTTAATCAGATCTATAATTTTAATAAGCCCTTGTTTCCCAATAAATCATCGTATTGTGAGAGACTTCACTGACATCCAATTAACAAACATAAATTACACCCAGAATCGAAAGAATCATTTAGGTATGGATCGTACAATGTATTGTCCTGCGTCTGGGGAGTAAGAAGACTATTTCTCTACTTTAGTGTGTGAGTTGATATCACTTAATGATTTGTTATTGCAAGTCATACAATAAAATAATTATGTTAAATCATATTAAATATTGAAATGAACTAACACAATTAGTTTTTTATTAAATTTGAACTAATCATTCATGCAATGACTTATTTATATTTACAAGCTAATATTAGTTATACTCAGTTATAAGAGATAGTGTGGAACTCGTTAATCTAAAATATTTTTTTTCTGTTTATTGATGCATACGTTAGTATAAAACCTCTATTTCAATTTCTGTTCAAATCCATTGTATTGTAATTTTCGAAAAGTAAGAAACATACACAAAACTTCGCCTTTATAATAATATTTTTCTAATTTTAATGAAATATTAATTCAGGATGTAACAGGTACCTTTGATATAATAAAATGTGGTTAAAATAAAATGTGTGAGATTATTTTCCTATAAAATTTCGAAATTATTGATCTATGGGGCTGATATTAACAACAACAGGATAACTAGTTTTTACTTATCTCTAAAGTCACATTAATCTCTTGTTAAATAAAGTATACATTTTATTGTCGTCTGATATAAATAAAAAAACATACACTTTATATTTCATATTATTTTTGTTAAAGAAAGTAGGTACTTGATCAGATTTATCATTGTCACTTTCATAATGTGGAATCATATTGGCTGCGAGTGTATGAATTGATGACAATTCAATATTCGCATTACGACTAGATGGAGTTTGATTAAAACCAACCACCTTTTCAAATTACTGAAATTTAGCATTTAACATGCTTGATTATTTATAAAAACCTGTTACGAGCGAAAAATGCTTGATTCCATATGTGACAATAATTTTTCACTCGTAATCAAGTTTTTATAAATAACCACCTCTTCATATCCCGCTGAACTCGTGACGAAGAGAGAGAGAGAGAGAGAAGAGGTTCTATCGTTTTATTCACGTGATTTTAAATTCCAAGAAGCTATTTAGCACTATAATCCTTAAAATATAGCATGATCTCTGTGACAGATAGCGACAAAACCGATGAAGTAATTATGAATACGCGTCATGTTTATAATTTTATTTTATATCGCCTATATTTTCATTCTTTACGTGGCAGTTATATCTCAACTGAATTATGAGTAAAAAAAGTTTATATATTTACAACAAAACTTACAAGTTTTGTTGTAAATATAATGATGATGATGAGGTACACCTCATCATCATCACAGCCCATAAATGTCCCACTATTGGGCTCGGGCCTGCTTCGTAATGGGAGGGAAATTAACTTACTATACCGCGCTGGTCAGACGTGTTGGTATTGGGTTTTGTTTCGAGTTTTCCTTCCCTCGCATAGATGTTATATGCGTTTTATATCCCTTAGTCGTCTCGTACGATCACCCACAGGTAAGATATGGGCGGTGAATAGTATTCTTACTCCGTCACCACACGGAAATTGTACCTCATATGTTTTAAAATATTTACTAACCATTTCATAAAAATATGATGCTAACGCAAGTACAAGGTCGTACTGGACTGAGAATAAGATGGAGATGGGACAATCGATAAACGTAAATCAATAACATTCTTATTAATTATTTATAAAACAAGTAAAACCAATACATTAGCTGTATAAACCACATGGTAACTCTATAAAATAAGTAAATTGCGTTAATTTAATATTCAGACATCAGTTATAGCATTAATAAGACCATTTCTTTTATATTAAAATGATAATTTCTTTTATAAAATAAACATGATTATTCATTAAATAATCTGTGACCAAGAACTCATCATCAACCTACAGGAATGCGCCAGCGATGATGATAATAGTGACGATGAACTTGGGATGTAGTCCTTTCGAATAATAAAAATAATTAATTAACAACTTTAGTTTAAATTATATAAAATCCATTAATTTAAATTTAATAAAATTTTCATAGATTGTTTTAAATTTATAATCGGTTCATCCATCCATTATATTGAAATTCATTAAGATTTTCATACATTGTTTTTCAATTGCAGTAGCAAATAACTTTAAAAATAAGGAATTATATCGACAAAAATACAGACATTGCATCGCAAGCGTGCGGCATTAGTGAGAACTGTCACAGAGATCATGCTATATTTTATAGACTATAGTGACCAATCATTAATCTATCTTTAAAGTGATTGACAAACTGTCTATTTGCTGTTCAAATGTAAATACCATCGCATAATTTACCTGTCGCTCTGTTTGACCGAATATAGTAATCATTTTCGGTTAAGCTTAATTGTGTAATACATAGATAAGTATATGTGGCGACCTCACCACAAGCTTATACCCTTCCGCTATGTACACGTGTCAAAGATAAGTAACCGCCAAGTAATATTTACTGACTCGCGTTCGCGGTTTTACACGTATTGAATTTCCAATTTGCCCATAGCCGATGCACGCAGAGTGTATTATCGTTCTTACATATTTCGTCTTCCCTTATAAAAATAAGTTAAAGATGAAGAAAATTAAAACTTTCTGTATGGTGACGGAGTAAGAATACAATTCACCACCCCCTTTCTTACCCGTGGGTGATCGTACGAGACGACTAAGGGATATAAAACGCATATAAAATTTATGCAAGAGAAGGAAATCTTGAAATAGAACCCTATATCAACACGTCTGACTAGCGTGGTATAGTAGATCAATTACCCTCTCACTATGAAGGAGGCTCGAGCCCAACAGTGGGACTTATATGAACTGAGATGATAATGAAGAAAATTATAAGGGTTTTATCTAAGGACTAGCTGCATCAGATGATAGTTATTACCTCCGAAAATATTAGGCAGTAACTGTCATTGGTTGTGTTCAATGCTCGCACACGCACACACACAGACTTTCTCCAGGGAACGGCACATATAATCGTCCTCTATTGAACGCATCCAAAGTAATTATTTTAGATCTTTTCCAATTTAATTAGCTTGTTCATAGATTGATAACTATATGTTTTCTACAGATAAGTTTGTCAAGAATAAAAAAGGTATTTCAAAACGAAGCAATATATAATTTCGGGTACGTCACAAATTATTTATTGCGTCGTTTAATCAGAGTAATCAGATAAACTTAACGATGAATGATAAAATATCTCAGAATCAACTTTCATCATAGTTGCGGAACAAAACCTTCAATCATTTTATATTAGTTTCCTATATTAAATTAGCGCTATCGAGACAGCGCCGTAGTGAAATCAAACTTGTGGTTATTTATAACTATTATAGTCACTTAGAGATCCATGTAGCTACGGAAAAGAATACACTCTCTCAACTCCGCTTC
The DNA here is from genome assembly GCA_905163515.2 of Lymantria monacha. Classification (NCBI taxonomy): domain Eukaryota; kingdom Metazoa; phylum Arthropoda; class Insecta; order Lepidoptera; family Erebidae; genus Lymantria; species Lymantria monacha. The sequence continues at coordinate 35,137,824 of LR991081.1, forward strand.
CGTTTCCTGAAGGTGTCATAGAGACAACTAAGGAATGTAGTCAAATTAACATTAGCGGGGAAGGAAAACTTGAAATAAAGTTCTATACAAAATCGTATAGCACACTTGTATTAATTTGCATCGTTCGCTAAGGTTTTATAGATGATGGCTATATAACTATAAGGCTATTATATAAATGTATAAAGCAGCTAGTTGACTAACCTGACAAGGGAGAGTCAAAATGACAATAAAAACAAAATTTTCACAATATTTTTTTTTAATGGGTTTTCACCGCTAAGAAAGGGTTTTACGAAATTAATTGAAATTAAGTTCAAATACTCTTCAGTAACAATGATAGCAGTCATAGATATATACATAAAAAGATTCCCAGAGGAGACGATAGAGGCTATAGATTTCAATAAGCACATTTTTAACATGACTCTTTTATTAGAACTTCATTTGTACTCGTCGTTTTTAACATTTCGTCAAAATTTTGCGATAGTAAAAAATTCACTAAAAGGAGTATCCTGAAAATCGGGCCCTTAGAGGATATACTTCCCCTTCAGAATGTAAAATAGGGTTGAATTTTGCTTTGACGTTGTTCATTTTATAACATAAATAATAAAAATGACATTCTCGAGAATGTGCGCACGATTTCTACGTAGACGAAGTTGCGAGTAAAAGTTAGTTTATAAAAAAGACATCACATTAAATGTATGTAAGACAAAGGTCTTACATAAATTGTCTGTCGAATAAATACTGAAATGTAATATTTAAGTGAATTATGAGATAGTAAATTTAACGAAAATTATCTATTTAGTTTTGTTTGTTAAACTGATTATGTTGAAGGAAGAGTGAACGCTGGCAACAAAATGAATGCGCTGCTTTGGCTTTGCTTTGCATAAATATCTTTATGAGTAGAAGGAATGTGTTTAAAATAATACACTTGATACTTTGACTATCGTTTAATAAACAGATGGCGGGGTGTCCTAAGAATCTATCAATGTCGTGACTTCAATCTGTTTTTTGAGACTGGGTCTAATTTGATTCCACCAAGGGCATGTTTGAAAAATTTACAAGGCCACAAGTTAGTTATTTATGTTGGCTATTTAATGCAAACATAGGCCTGTCTATGCAACGGGCGATGCTATAATAGCCATGCTTGACAAGCAAGATGGCAATTGTAATTGGTATTATGGATTTTCCAGAAAAGCGCCGATAATGTTGTTTTAAGAGTTTTTTTTTACTCTCACGGGAAAGAAACGTGTGGGGACATACTGTATTTATAACTGGTGATCATAAGAAAAAAAATATGATGTTTTGACGAAATGCTGTAAATGACGAGTACAAATGAAGTTCTAATGACTTTTAATTAAGTAAGAGTCATGTTAAGAATGTACTTATTGAGAAAATCTATAGCCTCTATCGTCTCCTCTGTTTCTCTTCCATTGTGAATTTTAAGAATACAATGTCCCTTTCTTTCCTCCCGGTTTCGTAAGAGACGACAGAGGACTGAAAATAACTGGATTAACTTCTGTACTAGCGTGGTGCAAACTGATGTCCAACAAAACCAAATGGTACGTATTTATATAGGTTGAGAAGAAAAAGGTAGTACGTACTACTACGTAACTTAACGTACCTATAACCTCTTTGTACTTCGTCAATATTTTGCAAAATTTCATAGTAACTTAATGTATAATAAATGTTTATGTGTTAATTCGAGCGCCCTAATGTCAGGCACTAGAAGTTGATTTGAGATTTTTTCTATTAGTCTCTTTATCAAAGGAGATTATGGATTATATTAAATAATGCCACAATGTGATCACAAATGTTATCAAATCAGATAAAATACCAACAAAGATATATAGTTAATGTGCTGCCAGATTATGGTTGTCGCCACAACAACCGTTGTCATATTAAGTTCATATGAAATTGTCAGCGAAGTATTATATAAGTACGAATTCTGATTTAAAATAAAAACCAATAATCTTACTATAGAAATACTACAACAAATGCGTCAGTTTGGATCGATGTTTGTTACTCAATTACGATAAAATGCTTAATCGGATCTCGATGATTTTTGGCTTTGACACAGACATAAGATTATGATCTTAAAAAGTATAAAGGCTACTCTTTATTCGAGAAGGTTCCCGTGGGAGGGATTGACAAAATATCCATGAACGTGAACGAGTCTGTGTACATAAACTAGATTAAACTAAAAATGTGAGTGCTCCAAAGAACAACATATTTATGTTCAAGTAATAACGCTAGTGAAGCTGCGAGAATAGCTAGTTTTATAATAATTAAGCCATGGAAACCATCCGAGAACCACATTTAACCAAAGACAATAGAATTATATGGTTATTTATGCACGTTCGTTGATTTATCTGAATATATAAATTGTAACCAAAGTCGTATATAGTATTCCCACGTAATTAAAATTTATACTTCCGCGAGGACTTATTTAACCTTTTAATGTATTTTAAGTAATATACTAAATGCTTTTTGTTTTAAGATTCCTAAATAAGCAGATCTTACAATCTCTAATTAAGCCGTTTGGTATATAATAAGAAATATTTGAAATGAAAATATGTTAACCAACAATTCACTGAAGTCAAGCAATCTATGAAGATGGCCCGCTTAATAGGCCGAGAGGTTTTAATGAACTACGCGCCGCACTTTACATGTCCCGGACAGTTGGACAGGATGTAGGCGGCCTAAAACAAAACGCTAAGTGTTTATATTTTTTTATATATTATATTTAGTTTTTATATTTTTTTTATTGTTTTTCCCCTTGCCGTGTGGTGACTGATTAAAATATAAAAGTTAATCACCCCTTGTCGCAAAAGGTGTAAGAAACGATCAAAGAATTGTAGTCACTTGCGATTGTCACTGACCTCGGCAACGGTGCCATACATTTTCATACTTTGACTATTGACATATCAGCCGCGCGTCAGTCGTAGTCGATCATTTGCACGCGTCTGTGAACGACTGCGATGCAAGAAAATAAAACTACCCTTTAATTTATATGTTGTACATAATTTTTTGAGAAATACTAGTGTGTTGGATATTCTTAACATCTGTGCCAAGTAAAGGCCAGCATTCCGGTCACATGTCGCTTCATCAAAGCGCTTATTTAAACCCTTAAATATATTATACGCCCTAGGCCCCCACGGTCTCAACGTTTTCATCCCAAACGGCTCAAATATGTATAGTATTTATTTAATTATATATATATATATATATATATATATATATATATATATATATATATATATATATATATATATATAATGATTGTAATCCTAATAATTCAAATAAAAATTCGCAACGGACGGTGTCGTGGGCACCGGTTAAATTAGAAGAGTTTAAAACATTAATAAGTTTTAACATCAAATTGAGCTAGCGTTTTAATTCCGGCTACTTTCACTTTAGTTGAATGAATGAAGCGCAGCTGTATACAGTTCTACCTTCATTACCAATACTTCACCGAGTATTATTGGTTCAATCCATGTACCAATGGCGACAGTATAAGAAAAATAATAAAAAAATCAAGGTTAAACGTTTTTGTATGAATAGACTAACTGCAATTATTCGAAGTTGCAGTATATTAATTGGATTTGTAATTATATTTATTACTAACGTATATGTAGGTATGTCTAAAATATAACAACGTACGGACACACATATAAAAAATCCTATAACCGGTCGAGCCAACAGGATGAAAAAACATTTGAAAGAGATATATTATTATCTGTGGAAAAGAACTGGACAGATAACGAGACAATTGAATTTATTATATCTAACTATCATAATGTTGGTGCGGATGCTACTGTGATATTTGGTTAGTTGTTTATGTCTGTCAAAATTCTCGTAAAGTCTAGCCTATCTCTTGTAAATCTAGATATTATTAGTAAATGTTTCAGCAGTAATCTGATATACATTGGACACATTTTAATAATAAAATCATTGGCAAGTGTGTATCTAATTTTACAGTGGTCTAAGGAACGACCCTCTAAACCGAGTGTCATGGGTTCAATTTATGATCTGTGTTCAATTCGAATCGTGGAATAGTTATTTGAAATTAGGTTTTATTGATAAATACAGAAGGGTATTGCCGTAGTTGTCAAAAATTAACGGTTTGTTTTCACGGGTATACAGCTTCACAATAATATGAAGGATCGAATGAATCTGACCTTAGTATATGACTAATCAAACTGTCTGCTGTCAAGTTTAAATCCGTTGCGTAACTATTTATCCATTAATATTTCTAGTAGCTCATTATTCTTTGATAATAAAAATATATTAATATTATAAATTATTACTAGTTGCACTCAGTGAACATTGAGAGACTTTAAATTATTAGTGCAGTTAATATATGGACTAGTATCTTTTTGTGGATATTTCAATTTCAAACCTATCTAAGGTTATTATACTAATTGCTATATTTAATTGATAAAGAAGTAGTATAGTCATTACTTACGTATTGCAATTACGGATATCTGTCTCATAGAATGGGCAAAAGATTAAAAAATGAAAAAATGAGAAAGAGATGGACTTGTGTAATACCTGATAGGTAATCTTAACTACGGGCTATTTACCTGTTTGCTATAGAGTCACTAAATGATGCAAGTCTTCTGATATTTAGTGGAAGCTAAAAACGCAAAAGTAGCTGTAACCCAGTGAAAGACTAAATAAACAGCTATGGAGTGGTCTCGAGTTTAATAGGTACGTATATAATTTCGCTAGAGATGTATTCTATGTCTAGTTTATCAGAGCTATGAGTGTTTTAAATCGTAAAGTGTGAATTACCGCTTACCTACTTTAGGGATGACAAATATAGTTTAAGAATCCGCGTATTATAGAGTAATAATAAAATATACTGTAATAAAAAATAAGAACTTAGAAAAGACAATAAAAGATTATAGAGGTGCATAATGATAATCTGTGTCTTCGAAAGTATGATAATAATTAAGTAGTTAATAGCCTTAAATATACTGGTTATAATTATAGCGTATTATCATCCCCTGGTTATAATTATAGCGTATTATCATCCCTTTGGTTTATGGAGATTAAATGGCAGGCACTCCGAGCAAAAATAAGATTCTATTGACACCGGCTAGACGAGTAAGTATCCAATTTTATTTAGGCGAAGCTGGTGCGTTTTACGATCAAGTTATTCAGGTAATATAATATTGCAACTTAACCGCTAAACATGTTTAAATTAAGTATTCCTTAATGTTTTAATTAAATATGTGTATTGACTTTATAGACAAATGGTCATATTTATTTATGATTTATATAGCAAATTGCTTATTCTATCGCCGGTACTTGATTCGAAAGGTATCACACAGTTATATATTAATATTACAAAACTAGGACGTGGGTGTTCAATGCGAGCCAGGAAGTAAACTTGCAAATTTAATCACTAACTCAATTTAGGTAAGTTGGGCAATCGCGACAACCTGCTACGTTTATTAATACGTTTTCATGTACCTATAAGCGTATGTATACCTTTTTGCTGTGATTGTTGTGGATATAATTGTAATATTAGTTACGGTGGTTTTTTGTAATCATTTTCCTTGTAATATAAGTACTACAATTCACACCCTTTGCTGCCGTATTTGTCTGTCAAATAACGTTTTATATAAATAAATAGGCAACCAAAAATATTAATGTTCAAATATAGGAGTGGGCAACCACAAGTAAGTAATTATTAACTTTATATGTATAAGTAATATAAGTATTTAGAACGACATTTGCCACAGGTGTGAGTCGATAGGTAAACATGTTATAAATGTTGCATCATTCAACTCGACATAACCGCATGTTCTTGTAGTACGCAAAGAACAATAAATAGTTTAATAAACGGTAATAATTGCATGGCGTTTGTGGGAATGAGTTGGTTTTTATGCTGTTACTCACAAAGGTTCGGAAAGCGCGGCTTGTGTGTCTGAGTAGGCATCATGCCGAACCAGATTTACGTAACAAGAGCCATGCAACTTTCCTTGCACGGAAATGTCGCGACTCTGCGAATTTACTTTTTCGACATTGCATTTGGATTTTTCAATAAAATGCAGTTATCGATTGTTTTAAAGTTTATATCAACAAAATGTATTATTTTATGTAGAGGAAATCAATTGAATTAAATATTACTTAACCATGACCAAATAACGGACGTTATTTCATTTATCGAATTTTATTACCTGTTTGTAAGGTTGTTCTATAAATGTATCTAAAATGTATTCCGGCGACTGCATACTAGAGCGAGTATTGCGTAGTATTTGTTCCTTATTGCTAAACCGGGAGACTTAAATGGCAGTTTATCGGAATACATAGTCACTGACAGTTGCACTAACTTGTATAAAACTAGACCAAGCGACGGGCGCTGATTAAAATGCCGATACGAACTAAAATATTAACTATATAAAATCAAAGATAAGTGTAGTTTGATGATTTTGCACCATTAACATAACGATCGCTACCACTCAAACTGCTTGCTACATAAGCTATAATCAATAGAAATAATGAGTGCTTCGACACGTTTATAATCATTGCTCCCAACTTAAAAAGTATCTACAGCTTTTAAGAAGGCACAGAGTGAAGTAGATGAAATATTTTTGTGTATTTTATTAATCCATTTTGATAAACTAAAATTTTGTTGTAATAATAATAGTTATCACAGATAGAGCAAAAGTAGCCAACGAGTATTATATATGTATAACATTTTATGTTTCTTTATAACGGTAAGAACGATACAAAACATTCAATCTGGTACTGTAATAAAGTTATATCATTCGCTCGTTTAGGGAACTTTATTAATTATGCCTTTTTAAGATTATTAAACGACAACGATAGATGTGTTATAATGAGTAGGTAATAATATGCTTTATATAACTTTAACTCACTTTCACGTCTTTATAGTTGGCAACGATTTCGGATGCGAAAGTGTTATTGCCGATGATAGGTTTGTTCTTGACGCTGGGGAAGATGATTCCACCTTTACGAGTGGCAGGTCGTGGGCTTGTGTTGCCGGTGCTTGCAGGTGTCACTGTAACCGTAGCGCCTGCGCTCGTAGTCGAGCTCGCTGCGCTCGACGTACTCGTTGTGCTCGAAGAACTCGGGCTGCATGCGACACAAATATTAGTCATGTTTAATCCTAACACCTCACGCATTGCTGACATAGCACATCAGTGTCAATAATAAAATTTACATTCGCTATGGCTCGCTCATAACATATCGCTTCGTTATACAAGAATTAAGACCGCATAGATATTTATTTTAAAAATAGAAAGATTTCACCTGTTGTTGATCGGTGAGGAGGGCAGCATGGTTGTAGCAGCTACAGTACTCGTCGGGTCCGTGGAGAGTTCCTCGATTCGGTATCTTGTTGGCGCGTACTCTACCAGTCGGTCAATAGTTGGGTCTAGTAATAACTCCGCCGGTACGGGACGCTGCGCCAAGGTTGCAACATCATCCTCCTGTTTTTTTAGTCTCTTCTCCACCATGTCCAAATTCTCGATGATAAGATTTGTTTTAACACGTAAATCGTTGTGAATTTGTCCGATTGCTCTCTCTTGACGTTGGGTTTGCGTCAATAGTTCATCTGACTTAGGGACTAGGTCATCCACGGAACTTTTTGTACCAACTACGACATCCCAAACTTCATCCATCTTTTCAGACACACTCATCATGGGTATAATTTTATTTACAAGAGTATCAATTTTACTATTTTTAGTAATTGGAGATTGAGTGCTAGTTGCAGTACGATTTTTGAATAAACTGTTCACGTTTATGGAAGCATCCTCAGGTTCAACTATAGCAGCATGAACGTCGGCCATCATGTAAAGAACCTTACCTAAATTTTCAGATACAAGGTTGATATGGAATTGTAGTTTTCGATCTACAGTGGATACTGAGTTTCTTAGCTGATCTACTTCTTTCGTGATTTCATGGATCACTTCAGTATTTAGGCCCTTAGCAATTTCTATAACGTTCAAATTTATAGGTTTCTTTTCACTCGCCTCAGCATTAATATCATCAACTGGCAAAAAATTACTATCAATTTGATTTTTAAGGCCAACTAGTTTGGAATCAATATCGGAGACTTTTTGATCAAGTGATTCCAGTTTTCGGTCGAGTAACTGTGCGTCACTGATTTTGTTTATATTTTGTTTTTTAGCAATGTTTTCAGTAACACTCTCTTCATCATTTTGTCTAATGTGACTAAAGAGTTTTAGGTCGAGGTTACCCAGTTTAGATATTATAGCATCCGTTTTATGTATATTGTCATTCACTCTTGAGTCGAGTGCTTCTACTCTCCTCATTAAATGTTCTACAGCTTTATCCAAGTTTTCAATCCTTTGAAGTTTTGTCTCCAATGTGCTTACTATAACCTCGAATACATTGAATATGTATTGCTCCCTGAAACAATGAAAATATGAATATTAGCAATGACAGTACTTGTTAACTAAGCATTTTAATACGCACTAAAGAATATGTATCTTACATATAATATATTCAGGATTAAATAAAGAGAATATAAAATAATTAAGTTAATCCAACGCTTGAACTATGTTTGTAATATTACTATTACAATAAAAACGGCTAGATTTTGTTTTTGAGTATTAAAAGCGACCGTAACTTATAGCACAAATAACACAAAAGGACTTCTACAATAGCTAAGTAGAAGAGGTAGCTAAAATAGAATAAAATAATTATATAACGACTCAGTTCGTTAACAGTATATCACATATTATAATAATTGGAGGTGTTGTGAAAAACTAATCTCAATTTTTAAAATATACCGTAGAGGTATTTTCTCCTTAATAAATTCGTCTTATTTAAGTTATACCTTGTTAAAGCTTTGTTTTAGTTTAGTAATATTGCATCCTCATTTACCTACCCTTATTCGAATCTAGACGAATCGGTATTATAAAACTGATCTACAAGTTAACTGAATTGACCTAAAACTGAACTAGCTGAATTGTTGACCTGCAGTTAAATACCAAGGCATACTTTGCTATGTAAACCTTATAGTTTATTTAATAATTTCAACGTCAACGCAAGAAGAATTGAGGTATTTGGGCCTGGTGCTCGACGGGCATTGGTGGTTTCGGGAGCATTTCCGCAGGCTCACTCCGCGGCTCGTCGGCGCGGCGTCCGCCCTTTCATGGCTAATGCCGAATGTGGGCGGACCGAGCGCTACGTGCCGACAGCTGTACACGGGGGTCGTCCGGTCGATGGCCCTGTACGGCGCACCGGTGTGGGCGGGGTCCCTGACCGTCCGACTCAGGGCTCTTCTGTGGCGACCACAGAGGGCCATGGCGGTCAGGGCTGTACGCGGGTACCGCACGGTGGCGACGGAGGCAGCGTGCCTGTTGGCCGGGAGTCCCCCGTGGGACCTGGAGGCGGAAATGCTCGCCGATTTGTATCGGCGGGTGTCGAGGGTGCGCGCGGAGGGCGGTGTGGCCTCTTTGAGGGAACTCACCGCCTGGCGCGTTGACGCCCGCCTAGATGTCATTGCCCGTTGGGCAGTCCGGCTGGAGAGGCCTCGGTTCGGTGTGCGGACCGTAGAGGCCTTCCGGCCGGTGCTGATGCAGTGGTTGGAACGGCGGCACGGGGTGCTCTCCTTCCGACTGGTGCAGGTTTTGACGGGGCATGGATGCTTCGCCAAATACCTGCACAAGGTCGTCAGGAGGGAGAGTACACCGTCCTGCCACCACTGCGATTGCGACGAAGACACGGCGCAGCATACGCTCGAGGTTTGTGCCGCTTGGGCAGAGCAGCGTCGTGAACTCGTCGCAATCATCGGTGCCGACCTGACGCTGCCGACCATCGCCAGGGCGATGCTCGACAGCGTCAGGAACTGGGACGCGGTCGCAACCTTCTGCGAGGCAGTAGTCTCGCGGAAGGAGGCGGCGGAGCGCGTGCGCGAGGAGCGTCTCCTCGACGGCGCGAGCCGCCGCCGGCGACTGGGGCGGCGCAGGCGCGATTACCTGCGCCTGATGCCGCCCTAGCCAAGGCCGCGGGTGACTGGATCGGGGAATTAGTCCGTCACCCGCCGAGAGGCCGACCGCGTGAGGAAAGACCGACATCCTACCCGAGGGGGGGATGTCGGTCGAGGAGAGGGTACTCCTCAGGGGTATTCCGTCGGGCCGACCACTGACGTCAAGTCACTCTGCTCCGGTGGTCGGCCCAACGACGAAGGCGACGTCACGGGTGGGTTACGGGTGTGCGCGCTTACGCCCCTCTGTCACCCCGGATGGAGTGGTGCGAGGAGTGCGCCGACCGTAGCCCACCCCCCAAAAAAAAAAAAAAAAGAAGAATTATAAAATCATGAGGAAAAATTATTTAATTTTTTTTTTGCTTAGCTTTAGAAATGTTTCTGTATTATATCAAAATATAAACTTATAAATCTTATAAAAATCTAGTTGTAAATTTTATGCAAGTATTTGAGATTTTCTTCAGGCGACCTTAATATCACCGCAATATATTTTGATATCGCTTCATGGATTTATAGCATTTGTAACCTCGAGCTAACAATCGACGTGTATTTTTTATTCCTCTAGCGTCTAGATTCTTTCCACTCAGGTAGTGTCTTGTTTAAATTGAAATAGTCATAAAGTATACCTACTCATAAAATAGATAGGATGAGAAAGTTTTTTTTTTCTTTATCACGCTTTTTATAATAGCAAGTAGTGAAGTTGACATATCTGCCATTGTATACTAACGGTTATGCAACGAATGAAATGGAAACCTTAAATACGTGCAACCTACGTACGTGCTACATAATGGCTAAACGTGCTTATAGAGTTAAGATTCTATTAGACGTAAATTAAATGTACATACGCAAGATTTAGTTTTGGTAACGTTTATTTGATAGTTGTGATGCATAAGTAATGAGGATATGTAATCTTCTTACAGTCGAGTTTGTAGATGGGTATTCAATAATAGTCAGTGCGTTTTCAGTAGGTTATATACTAGATGCTTTAAGATGAACCTAGACTTCTTATACGTATAGATGAAACGTGTAATTTCGTAATGATAATAATTTGTTTTCGGCAATATACCTAGTGTCAGTCATTGAAATTATCATAAACAGATATCCATCATTCATGCAATACTGGATATTGGGATGCATTCCCATTATTTAACTTGGCAGAATCCTCAGTAGATTATACTACGTGAAATTGCCAACATAAAATACAGAACATATTTTTTAAAATATTTGTTCATCTTTTTAATTCATTAAATGATATTCTTTTGATCAATTATAATTATTTAGCATAGCAATGTTTAGCTGATGGTTAGTAAAATTTGATCATAATGGTAAGTTTAAAGTAGCAACGGTTAAAATGGAAATAACAACGGTTACTATGGAAACGGTCACAAGGTTGCAAGGACATGGTAACATTTTTGTGATAGTAGACAAAAATATTTTGGATAGGATTTTTGTAAAATCCGTTCTTAGTGCGTTTATGTTGAGAAAAGAGTGCCTATGTAAAATTTGAAGAAAATCGGACCTATGGTTTCGGAGATTTCGTAATGAATCGGTCAATCATCATCATCATCTCAGCCCACGTATGTCCCAATATTGGGGTCAAGCCTTCTCCATAATGGGAGGGAAATTGACCTACTATACCACGCTGGTCAGACGTGTTGGTATAGGGTTTTGTTTCGAGGTTTCCTTCTTTGGCATAGATGTTATATGCGTTTTATATCCCTTAGTCATCTCGTACGATCACCCACGGGTAAGATATGGGGTGGTGAATTATATTCTTACTCCGTCATCACACGGCAAGTCACTGAATCAGTCAATCAGTGAGTGTTATTTCGCTTATTTAGATATAGATATGGATCCATATGAGCCATTCATCTAATTGAGTCCATATACGGCTGTGAAAATTTAGTCATTCCAAATTTCCTTTGTTACTGAACTCGAACTGAAAGTTATTTCTCGATAGCATTAACTACCAATCATAATACTAGGAATAAAAATAATTATTTTTCTTTTCTTAAAATTAAAGTAGATATAATATTAACATGGTAGATAGGATACATCTACATCTACCTAAAATAGCTGCCTTCGTGAAACGGTAAACGAGACAGCAGCAAGTTTGAGTATATAATATGAATAGATTTTCGAGAGCAAGTAAGTATGAAAGAGAATATTGGTGTAAAGATGCGAAAGGGAATGCTCCGATGGTTCGGACACATGGAAAGTATGCCGAATGAACGTCTGGTTAAGATGATATATACTACGAAAGTGGAAAGATGTAGGTACCGGGGGAGACCGAGACTAACCTACCTAGACCAGATTGGTCAAGTACTGAAGGAAGGTGGAGTCAAGAGTCTCCGAAACCGGCGAGCGTGTATGAAGAGAATAATGAATGTTGAGGAAGCGAGTGAAGTATGCAAGGATAGAGTTCTCTGGCACTCTGTTCTCTCTACCCTTCCAGGGATATGGCATGATGATATGTATGTATGTATATAGATGTTCGAGTTTGTTCACACTCCCCTTCAAGTAATGTGGAGTTATCTCTTATAATCGATTGAAATATAGTCTACCTTCTACTAATTACAATAAAAATAATGGCATTACGTAAGAATGCAGTATGTATATACGGTATTTTATATCTATATGCCTAGATTATATTTGCATTACTACGTAATTTAAAAATCTATTAGTGTGATATGCACTTAAACACTTCCTTAAATGTATATAATTATTCGTGTTGCATTGTATTAAACGTTTAACGTAAAGGTAGCCTCACAGCGTCCATATCTAAATGAATTCACTGAGGTTAAGCAAGCCTGAAACGATTAGGTCAACCGTAGAGACATAATCGTAGTGGTTCTCCATTTCGACGTTGATATAACGATTTAAATATACAGCTGCTAAATTTATTATAATAAATAATGTTAATTTCGATAATTTTATTAACTAAACTTATACTTATTAACTGTTTGCAGTTTGATCTGATGAATGAAGAACTATGAATTTAAATATAAACTATTACCTCGTTTCTAAAAAGAAAATATGTACATATTAATATTTGTTTTTTTTTTGTTATTTACCATTACCGGTTCGCTCTATACTGATCTTTTCCTGTAGTGTAATATTCTTTTAATAAAGAAAAAGTTTACTATCATATAAAAAAAATAATAAAGTTGGCTTATATTACATTACCTGGTCCTAAACTTCGATGGAATTTTCCATTTTTAATAGTTTATTTTCGTGTTTTTACGTGTTAACCGTATATTGACGAAATGAGAATACATTTTACCACTCCCATTCCTCTTTCTTGCCCATGAGATTTTTGTAGAGATTTGAACGCTCTACAAAAAAGTTCCTTCATAATTTTTCCTAAACCTAACAGATTAAAAGTTATTCGAGATCAAAGTTCAATTTATCGCAAATTCGACTGTTTTTAACGCATTACAGTTAATTTAATGATCTTAGTGGGAATATTTATCTAAAATTTTAAAGTTAGAAAGTCTTGAAGTAGTCATAACTCGAAACGTTATAAAAAATGACTTTATGGAATATAAAGTCATTTTTTATAACGTTTCGACTTATGACTACTTCAAGACTTTCTAACTCTCGTTTCACGTACAAAATGTCAATTTCATATATAAGGACCTAATATATATATATATATATATATATATATATATATATATATATATATATATATATATATATATATATATATATATCAGAAAGAAGAAGTGGGATAGATATGAGCTAAGATAAAAAAGATATAAGCCATGTCTAGTACATTTGTAATATTATGTGTCTAATAAAATGACATGACTTTGACGTGTAAAGAACTAATCGCTAGTACTAACCTGCCTATTCAACGACTTCGGCTATAAGACTAGAAAGCTATGAGGATATTCTATTTCTAGAGTATCTATAATAGAGTTCGTATCACCATCATCATGTCAGCTCATATATGTCCCACTGTGGGGTCGAGCCTCCTCCATAATGGAAGGGAAATTGACCTACTATACAACCCTGGTCAAACGTGTTGGTATAGGGTTTTATTTCGAGTTTTCCATTTCTTGCAAAGATGTCATATGCATTTTATATCCCTCAGTGTCTTACGATCATCCACGGGTAAGAAAAAGGGTGGTGAATTGTTTCTTACTCCATCACCACACGGAACATACCAGTATACCTATAATAATTAAATCTTAAATATCTTTCGATACATGTATTTAAGAGATATTTATTATAGACACATGATTATAGAGTTTATCTGTTTTGTTAAATGCATTAATTTCATATTAATGGAATAATAAAAAATGACAATAAATGTGACAACTTTTAGTAGGTCTCTATGGCTTCACCATAATTATTTCCAACGAAAGAAATTTAAGTCGTGTGAAACCATAGGCGTACCTAGTTAATTAATATTAGAAAGATTTGAAAATTACTGTTATCTGTGACATTAATGGCAGTTTTTATGTACTACTATTGATAGTAGGTATAATCAATATGTTAATTTATCTGAGTTGTCTTCGATTATAATGCTTATGAATTAAATAAATATTTAATGTTATTAAGTTAGTAACGCTAACGCCAATTCCATCGACGGCGTAAACTTGTTTATATTGAATACGTTTACAATCGCTTTCTTTCAAATATCGTCTGAAAGTATTTGATAAATCTTTGTGAACATGTATATGTCAATATTAATATTCAACTATAAACATTAATTAGATTTATGAATTTATAACGCTAATATTACGTGATATGAATAATAATTTGGGTTCCACAGATAATTATATATGCTTATAAACCCACCGTACATAACTCTCTTTACCATTTATCTTTATTTCAATATGATTCTTTCGTACATGTGTATGTGAAACGATTTCTCTGAAATGGTTGTACAGATTTCGATGAATTTTTATTTTTTTTATTTTTATTTCTAGTGGTGGCAAACGTGAAAGCAGCACACCTGATGATAAATGCCACTGCCGCCCATGGACCTTTGCAATACCAAGGGTATAAATAGGTCGCTGCCTACCAATATAAACCCCAAACCCACCCAATTGGGCTTCCGGCTCTCTCGCTCACCGAACGAAGTGCAATAGCACATTGCCATTACTAATATGTCGGTCTTCTACGAGAGTGTGGTACTACCCCGGACGGACGGGCCCGCGGCTGCAGACGGAGAACTGTCAACAGCGTGGTCCTACCACTATTAAAATTATTCTATTATTTAAAATTGATATTTTTTTTAAAATTGTTATACGTGTTAGATAGAAGAAAAGAACTGAATGGTTTAGATCCACAATTGGACCCAGTACCTATAGTAGATTATTCTTAATAGCATTTATTCAGCTATTTAAGTAATTGTTTATAATCAAAACAGAAAAGCAACTAAATTTAATTTTGAGTCGTCAATATTTTAATAAATTAACGATTTTTAAACTCATTAATTAAGGTATAGTTTTTTGATGATAACTTTCGAACTTTATTTACATATATTAAGATTAGGACGGCATAAACGCCAAGCAATAACGATAACATAAATAATTTTGATATCACAATGCAACCTGTTCTTATATACATATAAAGTATTGACTGCACTACCGGAGTAAAGTATAGTGACCCTTGTTATGCAAATTCCCAATAAATTCGTAGTTTAATATATCTTGCCAGATTGTTACATTTACTATGCTGTAGTAAATTCACTACCAACCTGTTGCAAACTGTTCTAGAAGCGAATTAATTTCCTGAAAATAATTTGTTAAAGTGTAGCAACGGCTTATGTGATTTAGCAATCGGATTCCGGATGCATTATACAGGCGGATTTGTAACAATATGCCAATATTGTAACTGTCTTTTGACTAGATTTATAGCAATTATTTGCGTGGCGGCACGAAGAGTATAGAAGTCACTATTGGTTTGTTGCGTAGGAGTCATAAAAATCAGTCGAGAAACTACTAGATGAATAGAGAGTAACGCTTTCCAGGGAAACTATGACACGTTACTCGGTGATTATGGCCAAAATCTTACCAAAGAATGAGCGAACCATGTGTTATAGGGCCTATGACCAGCAGTGGAGTGCAAAAGACTAAGTGATAATATGAGAATATCAGTATCCTCATACTCATCTGTAGATTCAAAATTACATATTCTGATGAAATTGACTACTTAGGCTACTAAGTCACTTACACAAGTTTTACCTACTGATTAACTACTGAGTCTAAGTAGTCAATCTCTCGTATTTACTGTATATAATTAAATTGCCACCACTTAAGGCAATTCACAAATGCCTGTATTTGTCTGGGTGTTTATGTGTTTAACGTAATAGTTTAATTGTAAATTTGTGTTCAAAGATTTCGCTGATACAAGAATCTATTCCTTAGATGAAGTCGGAAAGAAGAGTTCATAAATAAAAAATATATATATATATATATATAATTGTTGTGTGGTGACCGCTACGAATACTACCAACCCTTACATTGCTCGCATAGATGAAGTAAAAGACGACTAAGAGCTTTAGACGGACATAGGCCAACTCTATCTGATGTCGTATGGGCAGCTATTAAATTTCCAACGAAGAGTGACGTCATGTTGGTGGTCGGTTATAAAATGTTGCCAACAACTTTTGCAATATGTATTACATATTGCGTCGACTATGATAAGAGCAGGATGATGATGATGATGAACAAATAGAATTAGGTTAATTTATTGTAAAAGACATTACTAGTGTAAATTTTCAAGTAAGACTAGGTATTATGTTATTATATCTATATTGTTCATATTGCTACTTGTATAATGAAAATATGCAAATATTTAAATAACTTATTTTTGAAGTGTCATGATCTAACCGCGCTCTGGTTGAGCCATACAAGATGACGGTAAGAGCCTATTCAACGATCATCACATAAATAACAAATTTGAGAGTTTCACTAATTTTTATATCAGCCTGTAAATATTCCAGGCTATGATCACAGATTAAATCGAAAGGCTATTGATTAATGAAGCATTTCATGCAACTCCTGGGTGAGAGGCGTACGCTAACTCAACTAATGATTTTGTAATTTCAATCTGTTGTAATTTTCTTTATGAATATAGGTTGTTCGGTTTAGTACTATGAATACAAAACTATTTATTTGAAATACACTATCAATTATTTATACAGCCAAGTCTAGTACTTATTGAAGTGTGTACATTTCAACACTTTAATTTTTAATTAGATACATTTATTATAAAATTGTAGCATAAATATATATTACATTTTGGACATGTTTGGTGGACAACATTGTGGAGAAGCATCTGGCCCTAGGTCAGATGGTTTTCTGCAATTTTGTGGATCTGGAGAGAGCATTTGACACGGTTGTACGAAAGGAACTTTGGGACATTTTACCGGAATATGGTATTAACGGTAAACTGCTGCAGGCTGTGCAATCCAGTTACATGGGCTGTAGAGCCTGTGTGCGGCTGGATGATGGAATGTCGCCTTGGTTTGACGTCAATATCGGCGTTAGGGCTGCGTTCTATCAGCCAGGCTGTTTATCATATATCTGGATAAATGTCTCCAAAGGTTGAACGATATGAATGTGGGAGTCCAGATGGGTGACTCAGTGGTCTCTGCTCTGCTTTATGCAGATGACGCAGTCCTGCTGGCACAGTCAGCGACTGACCTGCAGACCCTAGTCGACACAATGACAGAAGATTGTAAGAAAAGGGGTCTACGCGTGAATGCGAGCAAAACCAAAATAATGGTCTTTGAAAGAGATGAAGCCAGAACAGATGTAAGAGTAACAATAGGTAATGATGTACTAGAGCAAGTGGATGAATTTGTATAACTTGGATGTGGATTTAGCCGAGATGGACGGTACACCACTGATATAGAGCGAAGAGTGAATGCGGGAAATAGAGTGAACGGAGCGTTGGGGCAACTTCTCGGCAGCCACCACCTCAGCCAGAAGGCACGTGTAGCAATACATAACGCAGTGCTTGTCCCAACATTACTGTATGGAAGCGAGAGTTGGGTATGCAGAAAAGAGTATGAAAGTAAAATTAATGCGGTCGAAATGCGATCTCTTCGGAAAATCTGTGGAGTTAGGCTGACCGACCGCATTCGTAACGACGACGTAAGAGAGCGAGTAGGTATGAAAGAGAGTATTGGTGTAAAGATGCGAAAGGGAATGCTCCGATGGTTCGGACATGTGGAAAGAATGCCGAACGAACGTCTGGTTAAGAAGATATACAATGCGAAAGTGGAAGGATGTAGGTACTGAGGGAGACCGAGACTAACCTACCTAGACCAGATCGGTCAGGTACTGAAGGAAGGTGGAGTCAAGAGTCTCCGAAACCGGCGAGCGTGTATGAAGAGAATTATGAATGTTGAGGAAGCGAGTGAAGTATGCAGAGATAGAGTTCTCTGGCACTCTGTTCTCTCTGCCTACCCTGCAAGGGATATGGCGTGATGATATGTATGTATGTATGTGTATTACATTTCATTCGTTTTTTGCGTGTCTTTCTCTTCTTCTTATTCTATTTACGTCTTACTATCGAGCTTGAGTCTTTGCCATAGCGGGCGGGAAATTAATTTATTGTACCACGCTGGTTAGAGTTTTAGGCATCCCTATACATCCTTATGTTAAGTTTTCCTTCTTTTCGATCGATATAATTTTCACATCATTTCCTATAGTCGTCTTTTACAACACCCATGGACAAAATAGATTGTTGTGAATTGTATTTTTAATCCTGCCACTTATTCACCATAGTCCATGCACATGCATTACAGTCATAGGGTCTAATACCTGATAACAGAAAAATATAGAGAATGTCAATAGAATCACTAGCTCTACCTATCTAGATTAAACCTATGGTGCGTTATTAATAAGCTCGAGATAGTTATCAGAATGATATGATAGTAGATCTGAAATTCAAATATTAGGCAACTTGGTAATCGCAACCACGAATCACTCGCTAGAAACTAAATATCGAAGATAAATTCTGTATATTTGCAACATGTATTTATATGTAGCCGATTCGGCAGCGATTCTTTATCATATTGCAGATATATTAAGCAATATACAAATTACGTTTGCAATATTAGTTGTGAACAAATTATACTGCCCAATTTGATATACTCAGAAGTATTGTTTAATTTGTGCAAAGAAATGCATCCGTTTGTTGATTGTACCACGTTATTCTACAGTTTTATTTAGATAAGATGTGGATACATGGAAAACAATTTATTTATATTGAGAAAACTTATCGTGCTGTATGGAGTTTAACTTGAGGCTGATCGCCTAACATCAATCTTTAATAATAATATAATCTCGGCACAGACTTGAGACATTTGCATGAGGTCGAATGGGCTCGGCTGGAATAACTCTTATTTCTTAAAGATGTTATAATAGAATGCGAAAGTGGAAGGATGTAGGTACCGGGGGAGATCGAGACTAACCTACCTAGATCAGGTTGGTCACGTACTGAAGGAAGGTGGAGTCAAGAGTCTCCGAAACCGGCGAGCGTGTATGAAGAGAATTATGAATGTTGAGGAAGCGAGTGAATTAATTAACACAAAATTAATGCGGTCGAAATGTGATCTCTACCGAAAATCTGTGGAGTTAGGCTGACTGACCGCATTCGCAACGACAACGTAAGAGAGCGAGTAGGTATGAAAGAGAGTATTGGTGTAAATATGCGAAAGGGAATGCTCCGATGGTTCGGACATGTGGAAAGAACGCCTGTGGAAAGATGCCGAACGAACGTCTGGTTAAGAAGATATACAATGCGAAAGTGGAAGGATGTAGTCAACGGGGGAGACTGAGACTTACCTACCTAGACCAGATTGGTCACGTGCTGAAAGAAGGTGGAGTCAAGAGTCTCCAAAACCGGCGAGCGTGTATGAAGAGAATTATGAATGTTGAAGAAGCGAGTGAAGTATGCAAGAGTTCTCTGACACTCTGTTCTCTCTGTCTACCCTGCAAGGGATATGGCGTGATGATATGTGTCTGTATATGTGTGTAGGAAGCGAGTGAAGTATGCAAGGATAGAGTTCTCTGGCACTCTGTTCTTTCTGCCTACCCTGCAAGGGATACGGCGTAATGATATGTATGTATGTATTAGGGTGTCCGTTATTTCCCAAATTGGGTTTTGTTCTGCAAACGCCCGTCAAATTTTTAGGTTATGACCTAAAAAAAAATATCAGACCCAAATCAGCCCTGAATATTTACATTAACCCGTGCCTAAATCATAATACATTTCCCATTTAAATAACATGGGATTTTCGCACGTTTTGCAGTTAATTTTTTTCCACTGAAACAAATGTAGCTAAAATACTCAAACAGCTATTTCTTGTAGGAAATTTAACGCTCTACAAAAAAGATCTGAATGCTTTTTTCGATAAAATTTACCGTTTAAAAGTTATTCAACAATAAACTTGTATTCATATTTTAATTCATCGTTTTTATTAATTTTCACTATAATTTTTATTTATATCAAACTAAATGCATACATATAGATAATAAAATAAATAAATACAAGATTTGGATCTAAAATAAAGTATATTATTGCTTTTAAATAATATCGATACTTATTATACAGTTTTTCGACTTTTTTCACACATCTTGAAACAATTTGTATTTCAATTCCAGCTCTATACCAGAATTTAGTCACTTCTCCTATAACGAATTGACAACTTGCTGGAAGTGTTTATTTTGCTTCTCTTGTTTGATAAAATAACAATTGTAGTACTTGTTTGTTAGTTAGTAATTTATTGCCACTGATTGTTTCAGTTGGTTCTCCCAAAACATTAGATTTCTCAGGCTCACAGAAGGAGTCATTTTTTTTTGGAACATTATATTAAACAGTATTTCTGCTGAATGAGTTCGCAATAATAAAGTTTATTACATTTACACTTCACCGAGAGGTTATAGACTCAAATGACATGAAGTTCTCTCAGGTTGCTCACAGATGGTGTTAGATTATAAGACGAATAAATTTGAAACGTGATTGCGTTTAGCTTTTTGCTTAATTGCCTTAAATTCAAAAATTTTAAACAATAGTAAATTATTTAAATACTTCAATTTATGTAAAAGTACGTTAATATACGGCCTCTTAGAGTGACTCCATAATTTTATAACAAACAAAAAGCGATAGTAAATAAAAAATAATTTGGAAAATCCAAAAGTGCACGCCTCATAATTTTTATATTATTTATCTTTTACTATTAGTCAATGCCAGAAATAAAAATAAAATTAAAGAAAAAGCCTTTTTTAAAAACATCCTTTTATTATTTGCTAATAAAATAAAAAGGTAAAAATAAATTAACTCTAATAAGACATATAACACTTTATAAGTTCATTGTAACCTTTAACGATAATTAAGCTTCTTCGTCTATTACAAAATAATTCAATATCGTACATAATTATATATTTTTAACACTAAAACTTTACACCATAATTATTAAATCTTCCCGTTTCCATCACAGACCCAATTTTATAAATAAAAGCGTGTTACATTTTGATGGTATGATTAAGAACATTTAGCACCTTCTTTTTCCTATGGCCAGCTTCCAGGTTCAACATCAGATTACCATATAGTATCAAAGTACTCGTCAAGACGAATCAAACGAGTCCAAGCTCGATGGAGTTGCGTCGTTTAATTACGGAGTTCCTATGGCCCGCTACCAGGTCGATTGTCAGACCCTAGTTACCATATAGTATCAAAGTACTCGCCAAGACGAATCAAATAAGCCCAATTTCGTTGGGGTTGCGTTGTTTAATTACGAAGTTTCTATGGCCAGCTTCCAGGTCCATAGTCAGACCCTGGTTACCATATAGTATCAAATTACTCGTCAAGACGAATCAAACGAGTCCAAACTCGATGGAGTTGCGTCGTTTAATTACGGAGTTCCTATGGCCCGCTACCAGGTCGATCGTCAGACCCTAGTTACCATATAGTATCAAAGTACTGGTCAAGACGAATCAAACGAGCCCGAACTCGATGAGGTTGCGTCGTTTAATTACGGAGTTCCTATGGCGAGTTTCCAAGTCCATGATCAGATCCTGGTTACCATATAGTATCAAAGTACTCGTCAAGACAAAATAAATGATTCTTATTCTTAAAAGACGAATCAAGCGAGCCCAAATTCGATGGGGTTGCGTTGTTTAATTACGGAGTTCCTATGGTCGGGTTTCAGGTCCACCTTCAGACCCTGGTTACCATATAGTCTCAAAGTACTCGACAAGACAAATCAAACGACGCTAAACTCAATGAGGTTGCGTCGTTTAACTACGGAGTTCCTATGGCTAGCTTCCAGGTCCATGATCAGACCCTGGTTTCCATATAGTATCAAAGTACTCACCAAGACGAATCAAATAAGCCCAAACTCGATGGGTTTGCGTCGTTTAATTACGGAGTTTCTTTGGCCCACTTCCAGGTCCATCGTCAGACCCTGGTTACCATATAGTATTAAAGTAATCGTCAAGACAAATCAAATGAGGCCAAACTCGAAAGGGTTGCGTCGTTTAATTACGGAGTTCCTATGGCCAGCTTCCAGGTCCATCATCAGATCAGCTCTATGTTACAATAATATTGCATTGTCATCCGATTTATATATACATGCAAAATTTCAGCTCAATCAGAAACCGGGAAGTGGATCAAATTTAACTTGCAAGATTTGATTACAGACAATGGGACAAGTGAAACTAAGTATAAGCTTGTAATGAAAGAAAAGAAATACTTTTGAAATTTTGTGCCATTCTCGACGTAGAGCTAAACATAGCTGTATAGGCTGAATGGGATTTATTTCCTTTGCCTGTCAGAATGGTCGAACAAAAAAATGTAAACGAACCCAATTTTCATAAGGTATACATACACTAATGACTAAGCAGTTTAGTTTTTTATTAATTGCAATTAAACGACAAAGAATTACCGAGCCATTTTCGAAAGGAAACAGCGCGTTGCGATTATGAAGCTTTTAAATAAATAAATATTATGATACATTAAGTTTTACGGTCGTAAATCCTGCCAGATACAAAAAAAAAATTATCCGACGTCCTCGAATATTTTTTTTAATCAACTATTTTCTTACTTTAAACAGAATAATTGCTTTTTAAAAATATCAAATATGTTTAAACGAATGTTTTTTCTTGACATATGTATTATAATATTATCCTATAAGTGCAATGTGAGAAAAATACAATCATTTTTATGTTTGAAAAGTGCTTGATTTTCATATGTCGAGAGTAGAGCAAGACCTCAACGCTTCGCTTATGAGGCGTGCAATAGAAAAATGATGAAATAAAATATGAATACAAGTTTATTGTTGAATAACTTTTAAACGGTAAATTTTATCGAAAAAAGCATTCAGATCTTTTTTGTAGAGCGTTAAATTTCCCACAAGAAATACCTGTTTGAGTATTTTTAGCTATATTTGTTTCAGTGGAAAAAAATTAACTGCAAAAATTGCGAAAATCCCATGTTATTTAAATGGGAAATGTATTATGATTTAGGCACGGGTTAATGTAAATATTAAGGGTTGATTTGGGTCTGATATTTTTTTTTAGGTCATAACCTAAAAATTTGACGGGCGTTTGCAGAACGAAACCCAATTTGGGAAATAACGGACACCCTAGTATGTATGTATGTGTATGTTGTAATAGAATAAGAAGACAGTCATCCATTACTACATTATTATAAGTGGTATAAAGATAATATCAACACAAGTCCATAGCTACATGAGTTACTTTATCACCACAGTCCCGGCCTTTTTTGGTTGACTATGTTTTGGTCAGCGTTCTGGAACCACGAAAGTACTCATGCAAAGTCTTCCATAACTTATGGTCTATTTCTGCCGCATTTTCAATAGACTAGCATATAGTGATCTTTGCTTCAGACGCTCGTCCAGTAGGTTAGCTTTTCGGTTATCTACTCACTAAGCGATGTTTCATGCCGTATGTTGATGGAGTAAGAATATTCTTCACCACCTCCCTTCCTGGCCCGTGGGTATAGTAAAAGACGACTAGTTAATGGAATTTGCAGATAACATCTAAGCAAGAGAAGTTAATTTCGAATTAAAACTCTAAATCAACCCGTCTGTCCAGCGTGGTATAATAGATCAATTTTCTTTTAATTGTAAAGGAGGTTCGACCTCAATAGCGAGACTCATATGAGCCGAGATGGAAGAGCCAGATTTTACGCCCTGACGCGATGGGTTCTATTATACGCGGGGGCCTAATCCCTGGCACTCATCTAGTTTGTATAAAAAACAGAATCGCCCGAAGGAGCGAGCTGTTCTAGCGAGCTAAGGGGTAAAACAATAATATATTAATCTCTTATGAAAATGACTTAACAGTAGTTAACATCAAGGCTATAATATGTTGTATAAATGAACTTTGAACTTTGTTGTTTTAATGACATTGAAGCAGATGTTCATCTAATTATTTAAGGAAGTATTCTATGACCGAACATATTAACTTGCGGACTCTGTGCATAATTTTATGTTCTTATATAAGTTTTTGTTAATTGATAACCATCACCGACAATTAAAATAGATGGTCTTCATTATACAATACTATGTGGTAAAATTAATTCTTGTTGTATCACTGGCATTTTTATATATTTTATTATTATATTTTTTTTACTAATGCGCACATAAATATATGTATACTTTAAGTGCACTATTCTGTGTGTTCACTGAGTGAGTATTTAACACAATAATTATCTCTAGGAAGCAATCTACCTTATTTACATAATGACTATTTTTATGCCCTGTTATTGTACTTATTTTTGTCATGGTCGTTAATCTTAATGGGAGTTCAGTTCATTACAGGCGAAACGATGCATAAGTCCAGTGTCCTTATCAATGAATACGGAAACATAACTATAAAGAGACCCACATTTTACCATAGAATTATCAATCCCATATAATCCAGAGTAAGACATACTTATTAAAATCAGTATTGCAGTTATTTTTTTTTATTGCATATGTTAGCAAACGCGCAACCAGCACACCTGATGTTAAGTAAAACTTACAAAAAAACGTAAGTAAACTTACATACCAAGGGTACAGCTAGGTCGTTTCCTACCAACCAAAATTCACCCAGAGAGATGGTCTTCCGGCTCTGTTGCTCACCGAACGAAGCGCAACAGGACATTGCTACTGTTTAGACGTCGATTTTCTGTGAGAGTGTGGACTACTCCGGACGTATCGGCCCGCGGTTGAACACAGGAAACTGTCGGCAATATGGCTTTACCGCACTCAATCATTACATATAATTAAAAGGGGTTTGGCCTTCTAGTTTACCGTCTGAGAGCAGTGAGAACTGTATGAAATCTGTATCAAAATGAGAAAGTTAATTAAGTTATTGGCTATTATCGTTATCAGGTAATATTTTTGAACTACGGGACAATAGAATAAGAGTTACTTTAGAACTTTCTAGAACTTTCTTCTTGAAGCACTAATGATGTAGTCTACACAGAAATTGATGCGGTTGGATGTAAGGTATGCGAACGACGGTTATAGATGTTGACATAGCAACGCAAGGAATGTTTCCGCGCAGCGATTTACTGATACGCATATTCGTGCAGATTTGTGCAATCAGTGTACATGACGGTTTTAGTCTCGTTGGTGATTATATTATTTAGCATAATATATTGTTGTGTTAGTTAATAGTTTCTTTTTTTGTAATCAAATGTATTATTATATACCTATATATATTTTTTTAAATTTATTTTGTAGTCCGTTCGCATATCTTAAACTTACCTTAGTTAAACAAGGAAACATATTATTAGCCATACAATACTGTAAAACACAAATAATGTAATATATTATAATTATCGCTGTTGATTTTCTAAATAAATAAATAATTATAATATTATTTATCGTTGTGTTTTTTTTTTCATATTACATTATCCATTGGCCAGCCGATAAGTATTCCACACGGTTTCCCTTTTATGCGATCATCTAAGATTATAAAAGATTTAGTGACATATTTTGATGGTCTCCGGTACTTATTATATTTGTTTGGCAGTTGGCCAGTTTGGCTTCCTTCTCCCTCACTCACCGAACAAAGCGCAATAGCACATTGCCATTACTCAGACGTTTATCTTCTGCGAGAGTGTATTTACTACCCCGGACGCACCAGCCCGCGACTGTAGACAGAGAACTGTCAACAGCGTGGTTCTAGCACTAATAAAACTATTTTATATGAGGCAAAAATTTACAGATTCTATCAATAAAGCGCTAAAATGAGAACCCATAGACTTCATCATCATCATCTTAGCTCATATTTGTTCCACTACTGTGCCCAAGCCTCCTCCACCAGGGGAGAAATTGACCTACTACACCACGCTGGCAGACGATTTGGTATAGGGTATTTATTTCGAGTTTTCCATCTCTTGCATACCTAGATGTTATATGCATTGTATATCCCTTAGTCATCTCTTACGATCACCCACAGGTAAGATAGAGGGTGGTGAGTTGTTGTCTTATTCCTTCACCACACGGATAATGATGATGATGATGATGATCAATAAAGCGCTAAAATGAGAATGCATAGACTTATACCACTCCATCCAATTATTTTTTTATAGGCTGGCCACAATCTATACAAACTGTCAGGGACAATGAAAAAGTAACGTGTTAATTGAACGGTTTTCCAGAACCGATTCCCTGATTTCGGTAATGTGTGTGTTTTTGTGTGTGTGTGTCTGTATGTGTGCGTGCGCGCTCGTATGTCGTAAGTGTGTGTGTGTGTGTGTGTGTGTGCGCACGCGCGTGCCTGTGTGTGTGTAATAATTATGTAAAGTTGAACTATTGATTATCTCATCAAGGTGCCCCCATAACTAATTTAATCTAATTAAAATTGGAACACTTGCGTTAGTTAATAACTTTCTTTAGACATGGATTTAAATCGTGGTAAGGTGCTATTCGAAAATGCGAAGAGCGGTCGCACGGCGGATTGAGCACAATGCTATCACCCTATTACAGAAGGCTAAGAGAGAAGAAGTCAGACTATAGCTTGCTAGCAAAAAAACGAAGACTATACATAGGGGACAAGAGAGAGGGCGGCACATTTACTCTAACGATATGAATGTGGTTCAGGGTCCTTAGTATTGTATGGCTGTTCGATTCAGTCAACGCAACGTTCTGCCAGTTCTGTACAGCCATTGCTAAATGAATATTCACTCCGTTCATAATGTAATTTCAACGCGCATTGTATTTAACGTTCAAACAACCCACGTGCTTTGATTTTTTGAAATTCGCTATTGTTGGTTACACTTGAATGTAATAATTATCATATTTGGTAATGTATAGGGGACTAGGCAAAAGAAATATTTTAGTAGTCATAATTAATAATAATATTTGAGTACATACAATCAAAAAAGTGTCGAAATAAGTCATGCAATAAATTATATTCTGCCACGACGTAAATGTAATTAAGTAATATACAATAAATGTAGTAAAATAAGTAAGATAAGTAAGGTAAATTACAATAAATGTAGTAAAATAAATAAGGTAAGTAAGGTAAATTACAATAAATGTAATAAAACAAGCAAGGCAAGTGTGGTAAATTACAATAAATGTAGTAAAATCCTTTGGCGGCCACTAATACTATCAACCGATTTTTTTTTGTTGGTGGGCTATGGATGCGTCTCGCCCCGCCAGATCGGTCCGGGGTGACGGAAAAGCGGCGCGTGACCCCATAGACCCACCGTAAAAATCCTCTCTCTTCGCCGTGCGAGCGGGCCACCGGGACCCGATTTTTAACTTCGGTGGCCCGCCCGGCGGTTTACCCTCGCGGGTTCCTCTCGTCGACGCCCCGACATATTTTGCCGTCGGGGCGTCGCCCTCACGCGGTGGCCTCACGTCGGGTGACCGGACAATTCCCCGGTCCGATCACCCGAAGCCTCGGTTAGGGCGGCATCAGGCGCAGGTATTCGCGTCTGCGCCGCCCCGGCCGCTAGCGGCGGCCCGGGTCGCGGGAATCCTCCCGGACTCGTTCCGCCGCTTCTTTCTGCGAGATGACAGCCTCGCAGAAGGCGGCGACCGCGTCCCAGTTCCTGACGCTGTCAACCATCGCCCTCGCGACAGCCGGCAGCGTCAGGTCGGCACCGATAACAGCGACGAGATCACGGCGCTGCCCGTCCCAGCTTGGACACACCTTCAGCGTGTGTTGCGCCGTGTCCTCGTCGCTGCTGCAATGGTGGCAGGCTGGAGTCCATTTCCTATACGCGACCGTGTGCAGGTACAAGCCGAAGCACCCGTGCCCCGACAGTACCTGCACCAGCCGAAAGGAGAGGACTCCTTGCCGCCGCTCCATCCACTCCATCAGTACGGGCCGGAGGGCCTCAACGGTCACAACACCGTGCCTAGGCCTCTCCAGCCGCGTAGCCCAACGGGCGATGAGGTCTCAGCGGGCGTCCACGCGCCAGGTGGCTATCTCGCTCAACGATGGGGAGCCACCTGCTTCGCGCGCTGTGATAACCCGCCGGAATACTATCAACCCAGGCATTATTGTAAAAAAAGACTAAGAGCTCCATTTCGACGTGGCCCAATTCTAATTAGTGCCTGTTCACCGATTACATTCCCAAGTAGATTTTGGTGTTATGCAGGTGATCATAAAAGTTAGACAGAACTTTATACAGCATAATTTGCTTTTCTTCCACATATGTTAAAGGAATAAGACATGTTGTACTGACTTGGTATATATTGGTATAAGGCATAGAGGACTATAATTATTATAATAAAAATATTAATATTGTTCAATTTTTATGAACTTGTTCGCTTTTATATTTTGTTTTTATTTTAACACCCCAATGTTTGGCATACTTTATAGCAATTATTATTATAGGCGGTCAATATATTTTGACCGATTCCAAATGAAAACACAATGATATCAATAAAAATAAAAAGTTTCATTACAATTTCTGTAATAGTGAAATTTATAAATCTATTGCTTTTAGTATAGAAAAATATATAAATATATATAAGTCATAACCTACAAATAAATTAATAAAGTTGTCTGTGAAAGCTAAAATCTGTACGTGAAACGATCCCCCAGCCAAGTCTTATCCATTTAGTTTTTAATGTAAGTTTTAGTCTAATAAGGTGGAGAATCTAGTTTAAAAAAATAAGAAAAAGCACTAAATCGGCAGATACAGGTTAATAAACCTTTTATTGTATAAAGCCATGTAAATGATAAGCCTGAGAATTGAATTTATAGATGCCACGTCAGGATTACCACAATTGCGGGCATCCTTCAAATGTATTCACTTGAGCGATGACTTAGTAAAGATTTCAAAATCAATATGAAAGTTAATTTAAACCTTTAACTTACTAAACTAGTTGAATTTAAAACAGTAGGTAACCGTTTAGTAATAATCACACAACAACGACTTATCGTTCTTACATTCAGAAAAGTCACGAAAAAGTACTCAAAATCATGGTCTACATTAGATGTTTTTTTAGGGGTTAGATAGGATTCGCCTTATTCGTGGGAGTGGAACATTCTACAGCGACGGTAATGATATGTACACGTTTTATTATATGTCAGTTAAATCAGTCGGGCACATCTTATCTTCTTCTAAATGTACTAGAGGTAGTAGAAATATTGTGTCGACTA
Organism: Lymantria monacha; assembly: GCA_905163515.2. Lineage (NCBI taxonomy): Eukaryota > Metazoa > Arthropoda > Insecta > Lepidoptera > Erebidae > Lymantria > Lymantria monacha. Next base: position 35,167,419 of record LR991081.1, read on the forward strand.
TCCGAATAATAAACATGCGAACTTATAAAATAAAAACAATTATTACATTAATTATATCATATATGTTTCTTAAAATAAAAAGTATTTGTAAATAATGTACTCTTTTGTAAATATGATTATAGGTTCGATTTTCAATGTTATTACCGTATATGTCCATCAATAACATTGGCATTTTACAAAGCATTTTATAATAAAGATAACAACAATTATTTTCATGGGAATAAAATGTCATACGTCGAGACCTTGCGATACATATTTGTTTGTCGATTGTACACCTATGCAACTACATAAGTCGTCGGATTAGAGGCTAAACGATTGAATACTGACCCTCGTGTGACCATGTGTGTGGTATTTAGTACCGCCTACATATAATTGCGTGTAATGGCTATGATTATTATCAGCTGTCGATACAAAAAGATTTTATTGCATAACATTCTGGTTTATGACCCCTTTTATATTGTTTTCAAATCACAATATAAAGAGAACATAAAAATCTTCGTAACTTCGGTCCACGTAAACCCATAAAATAGATATACGATCACAATCTCGACAACGAGATCGTTCTGCTTAGCTTACGATTATCGTTCTAAAGTACAATTTTATGATTCTGTAATAGGGGCCACCTGTGTCATAAAAAGGTTTGCTACTTAATTTTGTTTCGTGATTATGAGAAAAGCCTTGTTTCGAAGTTGCAAGAAATTAGATCACAATTACGAAGTGAATTTACATAATTGCAGTTACTTTATACGGAATAAAATGTGATATAAAAAAAAACAGTTTCTTAATTATTATGGTCTTAATTGTTGTAAATTACAACAAAGTCATCGCCAACAATGCGAATAGTTTAAGAAAAAGACACAATCTATATTAGTAACATCACGCATCGTAACGTGTGTGTAGACGATACAGACCGTGTCTTGATTTTATTCGTTTACTTAGATATTTGCTAAGGCGACTGGAGTTTTTAATATTCTCACATGTGACGTTAACCACGCAACAGTTACGCCGCGGTATCCGGCTAATATATTGACCATCTTGTGCAACAAAGCGTGTATTCGTATAGTTGCTGTTATATATTATCTGCTCTCATAAACTGTCTATTATATTTCTTTATTTAACTGACAAATAAAATGACGATTAATAAAATATTGCATTAAATACACATATTATATCGTATTGTTATTTGTTTTTTAAAATATATAGTTAAAACGACACATGTTTTAAATGCTATTTTGTCTTCAAAAGACTACAATAATTTTATACAATTGAGACATTTGAAATAAAACTTCTTTTACGGATTCTATCGAGTTTTTTTTTTTTTATTATGTTGGCAAACGAGCATGCAGCACACCTGATGGTAAGCGTTACTACCGTCTATGGAACTTTGCAAAAACCAAGGGTATAGCTAGGCCGTTGCCTACCAATACAAACCCCAAACCCACCCAGTCGACTTCCGGCTCTCTCGCTCACCGAACGAAGTGCAATAGCACACGGCCATTACTCAGACGTCGATCTTCTGCGAGTGTGGTACTACCCCGGACGGCCCGGTCGGTGGCTGTAGACAGAAAACTACCAACAACGTGGCAGGACCACTAAAAATGCCAGTCAGTCCTCCCGTGACCATGATCACTGTAAACTGTTCGAAACGGCGGGAAATTAAAAATCAACGCGACAGAATCCGTAAAAGTAGTGTTATTTCAAATGTGTAATACTCTAATGCGTAAACATCGGAAACAATTGGGATATTTAATTCTTAGATTACAAGCTCTACTGTTAGTCATATAATTTATACATCGGTGATGATGAGTGGGGCATCCCACTATGGAGTAGAGGCCGCTATGGAGTACAAACAAGATACCGTAAAAGTAGTTTAATTTCAAACAAACATTTTATTTCAAGAGTTACTTTTATATAAAGAGTGTCATCATCTCATCATCTCAGCTCATATATGTCCCACTGTTGGGCTCGACCCTCCTCCATAATGGGAGGGGAATTGACCTAATATACCACGCTGGTCAGACGCGTTGGTATAGAGTTTTGTTTCTACATAGGTTTCCTTCTCTCGCATAGATTTTAAATGTATTTTATATCCCTTAGTCGTCTCGTACGATCACCCACGGGTAAGATAGGGGGTGGTGAATTGTATATAAAAAGTGTTAATAATACATATTACATATTTTATGTGTGGTGATGGAGTAAAAACATAATTTACCACCTCTATTCACGGATAAAAAAAAAAGCAAAAGTCGCAAAAGACTAACGGATATAATATAAAATCTTGCATGATAATGCAAGAGAGGAAAAGCTCCAAATAAAATCCTATACTTACCAACTCGTCTGAGCAGCGTGATATAATAGGTAAATTTCTTTTCTATTATAGAGAGAGAGGCTCGAGCCCAGCAATGGGATGCATATGAGCTGAGACGATAGTAATGCTGATGATATAAAGAATATTCAGTTTAATTTGATGAATGTACGAACGCTTGAGGAAAGATCACACATTTAGTTATTTATCGTATTACGTATACAGTTAGAAAACGTTACAAATTCATTATAACATTTAATTTAATGTTGAAAGAATCGATTTGATGTTATAAAATATGAAAATATACATATTTAAATTGTGACGCTAAACCGACGGCTTCCACTGAAGTCATGTAATCGGTTTCAACGGTCACCTCAACAGATGAGAAGAGAAAATACGGCATCTTATGGCGTCCACACAGACATTCCGTTACCTAGAAAGGTTAGTTAGGATGAGTTCGGATTATAGTCGGCTTAAAACAGAAAGTCGGCTCAAAGAATAAAGACGGCCTGGTATAGAGTTTGGTTTGAAGTTTTCCTGCTGTTACATTGTCAGAGTAACAACTTTGTCATTATTATGATACCTGCCATCCAAGAATTGGTGATGCGTATTTTTTATTTGTCATCGCGACAAGATATCTTTATGATAAAAATAAAATCAAATATTTAATAGTGGTAAGACCACGCTGTTGACAGATCCCTGTCTACAACCGCGGGTCGGTCCATCCGGGGTAGTACCACACTCTCGCAGAAGATGTCTGAGTAATAGAAATGTGCTATTGCGCTTCGGTCGGTGAGCGGGAGAGCTGGAAGCCCAACTGGGTGGGTTTGGGGGTTGTAATGGTAGGCAGCGGCCTAGTTATACCCTGGTATAGTAAAGATCCATTGGCGGCAGTGACACTTATCTACAGGTGTGCTGCTTGCTCGTTTACCACCATAAGCATAAAAAAAACTACTAATACCAAATACCAACGTATATAATTAATATTTGTCATTGGTATAGATAAGCATGGCGTTCACATAAACAACTAAGTAAAATGGACAGTCAAAATGTTAGCTATGTGCGTGTAAGTATTTATCACATATAACATCAAATTAACAAACATTGTATTGTCAAACTAGAAAGCCAGTTCGCACAGTAATTAAGCTTTTAAATGTTTTTGATGATATAACATACGAAATTTCTAGTAGTAAGTGTTATTATATCATTTAACATTTTTAAAACCTAATTTGTTATATCATCATATACATCTGCGTTTCTATAGATTAAAGTGTTTTATTTGAAAAACAAATAACTGTACCTAATTATTTATTGATGTTTGCTTCAATATAAAATAGTAAATTGGATAAGATGTAGATGTAACATTTGTTACAATAGTTGTAATAATAAAACAAATTGAGACATTTGTCCAAAGCTTTTTGCATTAATATTAACAAACCGATACGGTCAAGATATTTTTCGTAACAGTTGCCTAGTTGAAATATAGGTTCTAAGTTTTAAATTAGGCTTAAAATCGCTCTGTATGTGAATAATAGATACTATAAGGTATATAGGTAGAATAATATATGTATAAATATGTTAATGTAGATGATAATAACGGTAGCATGGTTTTATATTTATAAATATTATTTAGATATTTATCTTAACGATTTTATAACTATAGTAGTACGTATTGCATAATATATATATATATGTATGTGCGTGTGTGTGTGTGTGTTTATATTATAAAGAGTTAAATGCCTATTAAAATTGAGAAGTATAATTTCTAAATCTTATAACGTGTTAAAATCGCCCGCAGTGAATGTCGTATATTTTAAATACGTTAAAATTACGATTCCTGCTAAAACACTATTTTATTAATCTAATACATATTCATTCACAACTTGTTTTGCAATTGTTGTAATAGCATTGATACATTGAAATTTATTACAAATTAACATTAAGCGTAAACTATAGACAATAAGCAGATAGAAACATAACATTGTTATTACTTTCTATATTTAAATGAAAGAATTGTTTTGTTCTATTCGTCGTAGTCCAATGAAAACGTTTGAAATCTTTTCTGATGGTATTATTGCCGTATTTATTTACTCGTATTATTTTTTACATGTTTTTAAAATCTAGGACACCATTTTTTATTAAACGCTCTTAATGAAATTCTGCTTGCTAAATTATACCAAAATGTCTGAACTCATTTGTAAAAAAATTTAATGAGTTAGAAAATAAATTTTATTTACATATATATTTAAATTTGGTTTAGAAATATGTTTAATCTGAAACTTATCATTTATAAACAAATAAAGGTATATGTGGGACATTGCCGATTCCTACTATTTCCTACCATTCTTCAGATCGTGTCACGTGTGATAACTAATACTACATTTCATATTCTAGAACCAGATTCTTCTCTAATAGGTGGAACAATGGTGTAATACAGCATATATCTCATAAGAAAATCGGAATGATTTTCAATTCTATATCATAAGAATAATTATTTTCTCTGGGTAGTATAATAATATGATAGGAAGATTTTTTTTTCTAATTCTATAAGGCATCACACTGTATGAAAGCAATAAACAAACACTCCCACAAATTTATAAATATTTAATAAAGATTAATATTATTTATGCCATATAATTGGCTATAAAAATTAATTACTGTTAATTGATTAGCAGGTAAGGTTGGAAGAAATGGCTGGCTAAATATGCCTAATTTAAAACGATACGATGACAGAGTACGAATATATCATGCCCTATCTTTTTTTTTTTTATTGGTGGGCTATGGGTGCGTCTCGCCCCGCTGAATCGGTCCGGGGTGACGGAAAGGCGGCGCGTGACCCCATAGACCCACCGTAAAACCTTCTCTCTTCGCCGTGCGAGCGGACCACCGGTACTCGATTTTAACTTCGGTGGCCCGCCCGGCGGTTTACCCTCGCGGGTTCCTCTCGTTGACGCCCCGACAGATTTCGCCGTCGGGGCGTCGCCCTCACGCGGTGGCCTCACGTCGGGTGACCGGACAATTCCCCGGTCCGATCACCCGAGGCCTCGGTTAAGGCGGCATCAGGCGCAGGTATTTGGGCCTCCATGTGCTGTGCCGGACCCTCGGCGGACGCCTCGAGTCCCGAGGACGAGGCGTCGTTTTGGTCAGTTTTGCGTTGGCATGACCGGGCCTTGAGGTGGGAATCATCATGATCCCCATCGTAAATATTGTTGTTTTTAAAAAGTTCCATGATAAAACCCACGAGTGTGGGAGAAACTATGACGTCGACCCGGGCAGAGATCCCTGTACCCGGGCAAGCCTACATTTACCAACCAGGGGGGCAGCCGGTACCCTGGCTGGAGCGTGCTAAGAACAGAACAACCCATCTGCCATGCATCTTCTCGCCGCACGCCAAAACTTAAGATTGTGGGTGATTTCCGAATTCGATTGTACATTCGAAATTCTTTATAGAGGTTGTCTTCCTCGCGGTCCGGGCGGTTAAGCCAAGACCCTCGCTCCTGAAACTAAGACAAGCAAAGAATCAGGTTTACGATTTGACGACGGTGGCGGTGGCACATGCCTGCCCAGCCCTCAAATGAATGAGTGACTGAGCCCGTCGCGGATTCGCGTCCGGTCACCTTCTACGGATAGAAGGCTAGGAGCGAAGCGCCAGATATTCGCTACGGACGACAGTACAACAGAAGAACTGGGGACCGCCGTCCGCACCCAGGGTACACCGCGTGGAGGTTTCTGACATCGTACCCCTGCCCTATCTTACCCGTATCGTAAAAGAGAATTTAGAGATATAATATGAATGTAACAATCTATGCAAGACGTGGAAAATACGAAATTAAACTCGGTATCAACCTTTCTGACCATTATAGTAGGTTCATTCTCCTCCCATTATGGAGGAAGCTCGAGTTCAGGTGTGGAACATATATAAGTCGTGATAATCATCATCATCTCAACCCATACATATCCCACTGTTGGGCTCGGTCTCCTCCATAATGGGAGAGAAATTAACCTACTATAGTGCGCTGGTCAGACGTGTTGGTATAGGGTTTGTTTCGAAATTTCCTTCTCTCACACGGATGTTATATGCGTTTCATATCCCTTAGTTGTCTCGTACGATCACCCACGGGTAAGATAGGGAGTGGTAAATTGTATTCTTACTCCGTCACCACACGGAAAGTGATATCGTGATAATGAATAGATTTAGTGTAAGAATTGTGATGGATACTATATGTGCTATATATTTTTAATAAAATATACAATATTTTCTGTGTATAACATAAGTAAGTTGATATAACGAAACCTATTTATAATCTATGGCTGCAATAAGTAGGTACTTGTATTAATTATAAGCTTTTAACTATGTCCATATATTACTTGCTGTATTTAAGGATAACTATCTACTATTTATGCGCGTCGAGAATGATCGATTGGTATCGAGCAACAGCTCTGTAGCAACCGTAAATGACATCTCGTCTAGACCTATATTATTATGGTAATTGCAAAATAAAGAATGTGGTGAACGGAATAGGTAAAATTACAATATTAGGTATTTGCACTAGCTTTGCGTAGGTCTACAACCGAATAGTGACCTGACCGTGGGGGCTATATGTAGGCATGAATATTGCTATTTTATTTCATTAAATCAAATAAAGTTCCAATAAATATAAACTTACTAGCTTCTGGCCGCGGCTTCGTCCGCGTTAAAGGTTACTTTCCTAAAGTTTTTCATACCCTATTTTTATTTTAACCCTTAAGGATATTTTTTTTATACGAAATTTGAATGTCATATTTATTTATATCTAATCAATAGCCTATTAGATACTATTTTAGATTATTAAAATGGCAGTGGGCTGGTCATATATGCAGGTTGTGTAGCAATAGATGGACAAAGCGTTTGACAGAATGGACACCAAGGGACGAAGGGAAGAAGGAAACAAGGAAGACCCAAAAAGAGATGGAGGGATATTTTAATTCAGAAATGTGGCATAAATTGTATGCAAAAGGCGCGCGAAAGAGAAGCATGGAAAAGGTTAGGGGAGGCCTACGCCCTAGAGGCGATTACTGCTAGACTATGTGTGTATCAAATTTAATTTAGATCGGTTCAGTAGTTTTGGCGTAAAAGAGCGACAGACAGACAGAGTTACTTACGCATTTATAATATTAGTAAGGATTGAGATCAGAAAATAGAGAAACAGAGTAAGTACTATTTAATTACAAAATGTTATTTTATCGCTGTTAAAGTAGATTTTTGTATTCTTATTTTTTTACATATGCATATTTCTTGAGTTATATCTTTATTCAGAATGTGAGTGCAATTGACCACCTATACGCTGGCCAGACGACTTTACATAGTTTAATGTCAAGGGCTTCTTGTATTACAGATATATTATCTACTTACATTTGGCCCTTAGTCATTTATACGATAACCTAGGTATGATAGTTAGACAGATTCTAATATAACTACACCATAAAGCTTTATCGCATATTCAACTTTCATCTAATTAATGAATTATTATAATTTATATAAATTAATTATACATTATATAGATAAAATGGCGACTAGTTTTAATATATTATGTGTCGTGATACTAAAAGGCTAATTTATATTTGCCTATAACCGCATAATTTTCATCATGAAATTATCTAATATGATAAAAGTACGAACTGCCTATATTGATTTTTTTTATTTATAAAGTAATCTATAGATATAACATATTGGAAATAATAGTTATAGCGTTGAATAATACATTGAATATGTTATTGGATAATATATTGGATATATAGTAAATACTGATAATTATTAAGCAAGTAACATTTAGAATCAATTACGTGAACTTGGGTGTCAAGTAATTCTTAAGCGTTTTATTAAAGTGATACTTCTTTATCGGCGTTGGAAAAAAAAATACCGTCACATTTTTCGGTTACGCGTCACATTTTTCCGTTACGCGCCATTTTTTTTTGAAGGGAAACTTTTTGCGCGCATGAGGGTAAAATTTTTACGCGACATGAGAGAGAGAGAGAGAGAGAGATAGAGAGAGAGAGAGAGAGAGAGAGAGAGAGAGAGAGTACACGCTATTGGTTGATGTATGTAAAATAGATTTAAAAAAATAGTATGCTAAAGTTTCACTTCTGATATGTACTTTGTACACACGCATATTTTTTTTTGTATAGCTTATACATACATACATTTGGACCTTATATGGAATCTTATAACACCTTACAGTTTTGAGTACAAGCTTGCCTGATAATAGTAGGGAAATTCGCCTGCTATGCCAAACCTGGCAGATTGAGGTAGATTTCATTTTAAACTTTTCTCCCTAATGAGGTTAATTGCTTATATCACATATACATAAACTTGCGGAGTAGAAAACGCAGGCAACACGCTGCCACTCTTCATCATCATCACAGCTCTTTAATGTCCCATTGTTGGGCTCGGGCCTCCTCCGTAATGGGAGGGAAATTAACCTACTATACCGCGCTGGTCAGACGTATTGTTATAGGGTTTTGTTTCGAGTTTTCCTTCTCTTGCATAGATGTTATATGCGTTTTATATGCCTTAGTCGTCTCATACGATCACCCACGGGTAAGATATGGAGTGGTGAATTGTGTTCTTACTCCGTCACTAAACGGATAGCCACTCTTCATCTGTGTCTGAACGCATAGTAGAAATACTTTAAAGAAGACAAAACTAGCGACGTCAAAGTTTGTTATAAAATAGAGTTTTGTAATAAAATATATATTTGAGTTTGTACAAAACGAATATGATTCATTGTGTAGTTAAAGAATTGAGCCAGTGAACGTCAATTAAACACATATTACATTTTCCTAAGTAATAAGTCAGTATAATTATTCAAGGTTTATATTACATGCAATGGTGTCTGATGTTAAGGTTTATTGCCGCCCCTGGGCAATTGACCAACTGGCATTCTGAATCTGTTGCAAATCTATCACACTGTGATCTCGTGGGATATTTTCACATAATATATTTAAAATATTTAGGGGTTTTCAGCTAGCGTTGTGGTATATATTTAACTAGTGACCCGCCCTCGTTTCGCTTCGGTTACGTCAGTTCAGTTGTGTAGTTTACTTTCGCTAAATAGAATTCCTTTCGCATTAAGAATTTCTTAAAATCCTACTTCATTTGAACTTTACAGGACAGAAAGAAAGTCCACACCAAATTCCAAGACTGTAGGAGCTGTATTTAAAAAATGTAATTTTACACCCCTTGCGGGTGGAATTTCGTAAAATCCGTTCTTATTATAGTACATTCTGATTGAAATGTCAGAACATAGATCAATCACAGTAACAATATTAGCAAACACTGATATTTGCAGCGTGTTTGTCATTGCAGATATACCTACCGTTAGAAGCGTTTAATGATTCCGCATACTAAATGAAGGGACAATGATTCTGTAATTTAAGAATCGGATGCCATCTGTAGAAAGTACATGTTATACAATCGTAAACAATCAATTGCTGACAATTTAGTGTAATTTGACGCTGTCTTAAAAGAACTTTCACGACGCCTTCTAAAATTTTAATAATGTGGGTAATCTGTGCACATTTGCACAATCATCGTTATGTACTTTGGTATACAAGATATTGTACGTACTAGACGCCGTTGTTTATGTTAAATTTAAAGGTATCTATTTCTCTTCTTTCCTTTTTTACAGAAGAATAACTAATGAGACGAATTGAATAAGAAATATACATACACATACATACATACATATCATCACGCCATGTACCTTGCAGGGTAGGCAGAGAGAACAGAGTGCCAGAGAACTCTATCTCTGCATACTTCACTCGCTTCCTCAACATTCATAATTCTCTTCATACACGCTCGCCGGTTTCGGAGACTCTTGACTCCACCTTCCTTTTCAGTACATGACCGATCTGGTCTAGGTAGGTTAGTCTCGGTCTCCCTCGGTACCTACATCCTTCGCATTGTATATCTTCTTAACCAGACGTTCGTTCGGCATTCTTTCCACATGTCCGAACCATCGGAGCATTCCCTTTCGCATCTTTACACCAATACTCTCTTTCATACCTACTCGCTCTCTTACGTCGTCGTTGCGAATGCGGTCGGTCAGCCTAACTCCACAGATTTTCCGAAGAGATCGCATTTCGATCGCATTAATTTTACTTTCATACTCTTTTCTGCATACCCAACTCTCGCTTCCATACAGTAATGTTGGGACAAGCACTGCGTTATGTATTGCTACACGTGCCTTCTGGCTGAGGTGGTGGCTGCCGAGAAGTTGCCCCAACGCTCCGTTCACTCTATTTCCCGCATTCACTCTTCGCTCTATATCAGTGGTGTACCGTCCATCTCGGCTAAATCCACATCCAAGATATACAAATTGAAATATAATAAATAAATAAAATAGTAAAATATGATATTTTAAATGCTTTGGAAACTTGAATAAGTAAGCAACATTACACTAGCGAAGTTTATAGGTATTTCTTCTTGCCTCATAATTAATTAATCTATATGCGTGGTATTTTGAATGTGTTGAACGTATCGTGTTCCAGGGTGACAAACTTGCTGGGCGGGCCACCGAAGTCAAAGATCGGGTACCTACCGGTAGCCCGTTTGCACGGCGAAGAGAGGTGTTCTTGCAGAGTGGGTCTATGGGGTTGCGCGCCGCCTCTTCCATCGCCCCGGACCGATTTGGCGGGGCGCGACCACATCCATAGTCCACCGCAAGAAAAAAAAAGAGTGACAAACTTGAGTCGCATCATAGGTGGGAAAAGGTGTTTAAAAGCTCTCCCTAATTGACAGTTAAAAGAATTGTGCAGTACTACATTATTAGACCGATAAGCATTAGTTACACGTCACCAAGTTCGCCCGTTCTTGCAGTAGAGTGAAAGAAAAGTGTGAAAACATATTCTATTATTTCTCTGTTATAGCGAGAAATTCTTCAATTCTATTTAGCACGCTTAAAAATATAAAGAGAAAGACTAATAATATTATTGATTGATACTCGCTTGTAAATACTACTACTACCTCTACTCAATTATAGCCGTTTCTCGTACTGCACTGTAATTCTATATTGTAACGACCAGATAATTATATCTGATTCTGTTAAAGAATTCGGACCGTAAGTTGACTAATAAGGCTACGCGGCCCAGATGTGTGTACTCTAGATAAATATAATATGCTTAATATTAATGTCCCATGTCAAGTGGTTCGTAAGCTTGTTCTGATTTTATCATCTAACATATTAGTAAATGACGTGACTGCAATATTGATTTATAATAACACCTAACTATGATTTGTAAGCCACTTAACCACATTTCATTGTTAATAATTTCAGACTTACGCTTATTATTTAAACATGTTTAGTCAAAGTATTAAGACAAACTTTCCGTGTGGTGACGGAGTAAGAATACAATTCACCACTCCCTATCTTATCCGTGGGTGATGCTACAAGACGACTAAAGGATATAAAATGCATATAACATCTATGCGAGAGAATGAAACCTCGAAACAAAACCCTATACCAACACGTCTGATCAGTGCGGTATAGTAGGTCAATTACCCTCCCATTATGGAGAAGGCTCGAGTCCAACAGTGGGACATATATGAGCTGAGACGATGATAATGATCATTAATACAAACTACAATACTGTAAACAATACAAGGTAGTGTTTGAATCAAGCGTCTACTTGCGCTGAGGTTTAACTTCGTATTGTACGTGATGAAGAAGAATCAACTTCTCCCACAGATATCATATGGGAGAGGGACCTTTGAATGATTTAAGCCAAAGACATTGCTATCGCTGTATACTTGGAATAGTGGATAGTCATGTTCGGACACTAACCATCTTTCATGTTTATTATTACGCGAAATATCTTTTGAAGTTTACGCGAAGTAGAGTTCCAATGTTTACGCGAATATAACACATTTGAATTAATAAACTATTTGTACAGATTTTACAGACAGGATAGAGCGCAGAAAATCCTCCTTTGAAAATGAACGTTGTAAAGTATAAGAAACGTCAGGAAATTAAAAAAATAATAGTAACGCGATAGATTTTTTTGAATAATATAAATTGCAACACTTTCACCTTTTATTTCTATGGTTCTGTAAATTTCATGTTAATCAAATACAGGTTGATGTGTCCCTAAAGAGCTTCACTCATTTCTTTTCAATTTTATATCATAAAAGCATAAAATACTAGTTACCCACCAGTTATGTCGTCAGCTACCCAGAGAAAAGAAGATTACGTGGAGGCTCTGAAACATTGCAGAGACCTTGATGTGAGGGTAGATATGGGAAATTTCCGACGACACGCTCGTCACAGCCCGCGGTGGGACGCTGGAGGAGGCGGCAAGCCTGGCAACTCTCGGCACCGAAGAGATCGTCAGGCGGATCGAGGTGCTGGTTGAGGGTGGCCCTGGACAAGACGGAGGGCCTCTTGTTCCATGGGCCCCGCATGAGTCCTCCCATCGGCGTTTCGATCACCGTCAATTCGGTTGACATCAGCATCCGGGCCCATATGAGGTATTTGGGCCTGGTGCTCGATGGGCATTGGTGGTTTCGGGAGCATTTCCGCAGGCTCGCTCCGTGGCTCGTCGGCGCGGCGTCCGCCCTTTCGTGGCTTATGCCGAACGTGGGCGGACCGAGCGCTACGTGCCGAAAGCTGTACTCGGGGGTCGTCCGGTCGATGGCCCTGTACGGCGCACCGGTGTGGGCGGGATCCCTGACCGTCCGACTCAGGGCTCTTCTGTGGCGACCACAGAGGGCCATGGCGGTCAGGGCCGTACGCGGGTACCGCACGGTGGCGACGGAGGCAGCGTGCCTGTTGGCCGCGACTCCCCCGTGGGACCTGGAGGCGGAAATGCTCGCCGATTTGTATCAGTGGTTGGAACGGCGGCACGGGGTGCTCTCTTTCCGACTGGTGCAGGTTTTGACGGGGCATGGATGCTTCGCCAAATACCTCTACACGGTCGTCAGGAGGGAGAGTACACCGTCCTGCCACCACTGCGATTGCGACGAGGATACGGCGCAGCATACGCTCGAGGCGTGTGCCGCTTGGGCAGAGCAGCGCCGTGAACTCGTCGCAATCATCGGTGCCGACCTGACGCTGCCGACCATCGCCAGGGCGATGCTCGACAGCGTCAGGAACTGGGATGCGGTCGCAGCCTTCTGCGAGCCAGTAGTCTCGCGGAAGGAGGCGGCGGAGCGCGTGCGCGAGGAGCGTCTCCTCGACGACGCGAACCGCCGCCGGCGACTGGGGCGGCGTAGGCGCGATTACCTGCGCCTGATGCCGCCCTAGCCGAGACCGCGGGTGACTGGACCGGGGAATTAGTCCGTCACCCGCCGAGAGGCTGACCGCGCGAGGATGGAGCGACGTCCGCCCCCTTAGACGTCGCTCAAGGGGAGGGTACCTCTCAGGTGGTATTCCGTCGGGCCGGCCACTGACGACAAGTTCACGCTGCTCCAGTGGCCGGTCCAACGACGTAGGCGAGGTTCGTGGGTGGGTTACGGGTATGCGTGCGTACGCCTCTCTGTCGCCCCGGACGGAGTGGTGCGAGAAGAGCGCCGACCATAACCCACCCCTAAAAAAAAAAAAGATATGGGAAATTTTGTAGTACCATAGGCCTGGTAAATGGTTGAGATGCACGGAGAATTTAAGTATCCCAGATTGTCCGTTACGGCTGGACTGGGTGCGGTCGAACTACAGCCAATAAGAGAAAAGTACAGCATATTTTCACTCCAATACTTCATTATAAATAATTGCTTCGCTATAAATATAATATGGTATTGGTTTCCATTGTTAAAATTTTAAGTCGTGCTTGAAATTTACTAGACAATGGAGATAATTGTAATAAAGAGATATTATTGACTGATTTACGAAACAGAGTAATTCGATTATAGTCAATGATTATACTGTGATTATTACCGAGATAGAGCATAAAACAGCTAATATCATAATAAATAGTTTTATTGCTCATTATGCCAGCTGGTGGTTGTGATGTTGGTTAATGCGTGGTAACTTATTATAAGGCACAGTTATAAATGAGAACTTACGGGCTATAACAATAGTTATCAGAAAATAGTTTTAATTTTGAAATATTGCCGTCAGATACCTGAAATATAGCGTGTAGCCCCATAACGCACCGTATTCCCTGCCCATCGCCATTGGGCCCTTCGCCTGGCGGGTTACACTTTCGGATACCATCCTCCGTCGATACCCTGACCCACACCCTCACGCGGTCAGCCTCTCTGCGGGTAACGCACTATTCCCCAGTCACCCGCGGCCTCTGCTAGGCACAGGTACTCGCGCCTGCGCCGCCCCAAGCGCCGGCGGCAGAGCGTGTCACCGAATGGTGATTTCCTCTCGAACTGCCTCGCAAAGGCGGCGACCGCGTCCCAGTTCCTGCCGCCGACCCAAACACTCCATCAGCATCAGCTAGAGGGCCTTCACGGTCCGAACACCGATCCGAGACCTCTCTAGCTGGACTGACCAACGGGCAATGACGACCCAGCGGGCGTCGCCCCAGCAGGCGGTCAACTTTCGGGCGAGACATTGCCGCCTCCTGCCAGAGTCAACGACACCCGCCGGTAAATGCTGACGAGCATCTCCGCCTCCATGTCCCACGGGGAAAGTGTAAACATATACGAAATACGTTTGCATTTTTTTCGCAATGCATTTCAATATAACTTCTGAAACATAATTCCTAACTATAAAAAGAATGATGATAACGAGTGTGCCAGGACTACATTCAACGCCAGATGCTATCAGTAAACAATTGATTGACGTATCGCCCACAGGAAAAGGCACTTACATAACACGGTATTAATATACAAGAGACTAAAATTTGTGAATTGCTGATGTGTGTTCACGATATGGCTGGTAATACATTCATTCATTTAACAATTTGTATTCCACATTCATTTTTAATATCAGTAATATATTATAAATCTATCACATAGATCAGTTTAAGAATGAAAGGATCTTTGACCATAATATACTACATACGTATATATTATGTACACGGAGAGCTGGTAGGATTTAGGCGCTGTCGAAATCTTATAAGTGAATAATCCTTGCGATGTTTTACTTTTCAGTGTGTAATATTCGATGTTTAAAATAAATGGTCTAGTAAATAATTATTTAATCATGTTAACTAATTATTAACTATAAACAATATAATCCTATACATAACAATTATTAACAACATAATCCTATTATGTCTTAGGGGGTCGCCTATTTGACCACCGAAGACAAAGATCGGGTACCGGTGGCCCGCTCGCACGGCGAAGTGAGGAGTTTGTATGGTGGGTCTATGGGGTCACGCGCCATCTCTTCCGTCACCCTGGACCGATTTGGCGGGACAAGACGCATATGGATGCTTTTTTATGCGGTGGACTATGGAGTCCACCGCATAAAAAAGGGGTCGCCTATTAATCACGTGATATTTTATTGACATTTTTTTAAACCCTCCTCCCTCTTGTTATACATAGTGAGGCTTAAGACTAACTCTCCCTCCCCTAAGCAAAATCATGTGTATTTTTTTTATACAAAATATCTTGAAAGTTTCAGAATACAGCACGAGTTCAGGGATATGAGCGGTGTTCCAAATACGGACGAACTTGTGCTTTGTATAGTACAAGAAACTGTCACATGGCCTGGCTTTGTTTAGGACTCCCAGCTTTCTGCTTCCCAATTTGGTTTTATCCTCCAAATAGCTCCTAAACTGGATTTTACTCGATAGTTCGACGTCCAGGATCCCAATACTCTTTAAAGTTTGGAGAATTACTCCTGGCCACTGAGGTGCCATGACAAATGGGTCCTTCTTCCTAGTAAACACACAAACTTATGTACAAAGCCCGCTCCAGACACTGCTCGACTTTAAACACGAATTAGTCCTCTTTTCCTGTAATATACTTCTTCTTCTTCTTAATGAATGGCCTCTGTGAGTGATTAACCACAACTTCGCCAATGTCAAGTAAAATAAGTTTAAAAAATTACAATAGATTTATATTATAGTCGTCAGTCATGTCGGTTCATTGTCTAAGTCAAAAGTCCCTTCTTCTTCTTATATATTGGCAATCAGCTACATATACGAGCTATTGGTGCCAGTGTCAAGTTATAAATATTTTCACATTTTTAGTCTTTCAAGTTTGTCATTGTCTAAGTCAAATTGTCGCCATTAACAGTGCAATGGCCACACTGTTAATGGTATCTTGTGGGAATTTTGATGAAAAACGAAAACGTTGTAAAGCACTTTTATATGATATTCACTACATCCCAGTAGTTCCGCCGCTTTATAATACATAAAATGCCATTAAAATTATCTAATATAACACATTAAAACACTAAGATATCGAATATAATAAAAGAGCACCACATGACTTTTTCAAATTCTCGTCAAAAGTCTGCAAAAGTCCCTGTAATATACTGCGCGGGGTATTTTGATGGTCGGTATATCACCTGTCACCCTTGCTGTCATTCGCATAGCAAAGCATATTCTCTATGGAGAGATGTCGTTGACTTTGACTGGCATAATAAAGAAAAATTATAATCACGTGAACAACATATAATTTTGTGCTGGTACATGAAAATATCTAACGCACATTGTCTTTGGACCACTGATTAGCAAAATTTCCTTCAATACTAACAAGTGACGACTGGCAAGCCGTGCCAGGCGGCTATTGAGGGTGGTATGTCAATCATTGCCTAGCAACGGTGAGTTAAAGTCACATGCCGCTTTTCGATTATTTAAAAATCGTAAGTTTAACGACAAAATAAATACACTTGATATTTCACTACTTTCTTTACTCCACCACCTTTACTCGTTATGATATTTTGTGATTTTACCCTTCCTTTCAAGCCTCACGTCGTTAATGGACGAGTCCTTATCTAGTTCGTTTTTTAATATCAAGTATAATTTTTGGTTTACTGCTAAAGTTGTCAGATTTTTATTAGAGAAGGTAACTTAATGGTGAATATATGTATATAATGGTGAACATATTTTGTAATAAAGATTGTTAACAATGCCTTAACTATAAAAACGCATAGGCATTGGTAAAGGATTGCCCACATTTGCATAATGTCATAATCTAGCAGTTAATTAGCGCGTAACAATGCATTTGGCGACATGGCCCTCCCGCGCATTATTCGACCAGATCGTACGGCAAAGCAGCTACGGTTTGTTAGATTTTTACCATTATATAAGACGTTCTGTGTCCTTTAGTCATCGACTAATATTTTAGTCTGTAAATCTAGTTCGTAAGTAACTTAGTTATCAGCACTGCTCTATGGCTAGGGCCCCTCTAAAGATGCTCCTCAAAGAAAATAATGATTATTTTTTTATCTATCTACAGTGAAGCTAAAAGAAAGTTTTGATTGATCGGTATGTTTGTAGGTATGCATATATGTATGCTCATCTGATCTCTCATTACTTTCAAACTTATATGTATCATAATTTGATAAAAATAAGTATTGTCCAGAAACATCTTGATTGTCCGCTAATAATATTTCAATACAACTTTACGTCACACTAATTTCGATATGACATTCTCTAGACGATATTAAGTCCATAATAGATATAATGCAAATAAAATGCCTCAATGAGTACAATTTAAATATCTATATTTTTTTAGTTCCTGTTCACTTCATTGCTTGCATTCATTCAATAATTATTTATAATAATGTAGGTACCCCAAACACTAACCTATTATATGAATATTGTTGATTTGATAGTTCACGTTTTATTAAATTATCATTATTCTTAAAAGAAGAAATATATTAAATTTATATTTCAAAGTACATTAATTAACTAAAACCCGACTAAAAACCAAAAGCGTTAAGCATGTGTTGTGTGTTTCATCCTTTTAATATAGAATTTAAAGATTTTTGGATTGTTTTTAACGTTTATTTTATTTTCTTAATAATAGGTATGTTTAGAAATAAATATACAACGCCATTTACCTCTATAATATAGTAGATATTTTGAGTCTACAATAAAATAGATATCTTAAATGATTCAATGTATTCATACATATAAAAGCTGTGTCTTAATAAAAATAAACCTTTTATTTTGCTTTGTCAATTCAATATAATATGTAATTTATTCTTAAATATCTACCTTCATTAATATTTTGACAATTGATTGTTAATGTATACGGTAAATTAAATTAGTAGTTTTCATCACCTTGTAATGTTTTGTAAAGGTATTTAACAGATATTTTGTAATAACAATTGGCACGTTTGTCGATTATTTCGGTCAAAAAGTACGTGCTCCATTATTTTTACATCCAAACTGACAATTTTGTAATGATAGAGTCCTTGGACAAACAGTAAAAAATCTGCTAAATCGTCCGGTGAACGGAGATAATTTATGAACGCTTGCACTATAAAGGAAGTAATATGTTGCTTACTAAATTATAATCGTTACAAAAGTTAATATGTTGATATATTTTTGCATTAAATCCGCAACCATATGTTCAAATAATTACTTACTGTATTATATTATACAATATGAATAATACTGTTTTACTGCCTCTATTTACTTTGAAAAGAGAATTAATACGACTACTCAATTTATTTACCCTAAGAAAATTCTTAATCATTTTTAACCGACTTCAAAAAAGGAGGAGGTTCTCAATTAGTCTGTATTTTTTTTTTATACCAAATAGTTTAAGGTTTATCATGTGGTACCTGATTAATATTAAATCCGGTTAGTGTGTACTTAATTATAAAATTTTTCGAAATCATCACATCACATTTCCAACATTTGTAACAAATAGATATATCTACTATATAGATAATGTGACCAGACGTCTCGTTTTGAACGGGACTGTCCCTTTTTATAATAACGTGTCCCGGTGTCCCCGAATCACCCCTCTGGGGTGCAAAATTGTCCCATTTTCAGCTGGTCGAACACGAAGATAGGTGAAAGTGCTAAGTTTAGTGGTAGTTGTTTGACAAAATTGCCGTTGCCATAGGTGATCTGTATAAAGAACTTTTTACAAAGTACAAAAAAGCAAAAAACCGGCTTTAAAAATGCTTAAAAAAGGTCACGTGATTAATGGACTTACCCTAAACAACTAAAATTTTTTTTTGAGGCAAAGAATAAATGGTCACGTTATATATACATCCATCCTATAAATTATTGATTTTCACTCGGCTAATTCCAAACTTTTAATTTACGCGAAAAATAAATCTACAATTAGACTGTTGAATCTATACCTATAAAAGAGGCTGTTTGTATATATGGCATAGCTGAATTCGGAAACTATTTGACCGATGATTATGAAAATTGGTAATATATGTATTTTTTCACGGAGGTTTCTATGCGGATAGCTTGCCATTGGTGTAACTCGCTACCAGGTGGTGTCATGATAGACTTCTACAAACAAACCAACGGGCTGTTCCATAAAATTGCTTTTTGAAAAAAAAATTAGATACCTTAAATTGCACTGAGAACAATTAGTCACGAGAGACTATCATAAAATCTACTTTAATCACGATATTTAATTGCATGGCAAGACAGAAATAACATAGTTATAAGAAATATTGGCAGTACTCAATACCTACTATGACTCCTAAAATTTTGTGACAAAAGAAGCCAAAGCCATAATATCACTATGCATTAGGTATGCTCTGTCTCGTTCTCTCAAGAATGAACGATTTAGAATGACGTTTCCAAAACAGCGTAGCCATTTCGACGTTAAGGTATAGGTTCGTTAGTTAAATTATAATACGAAATTGTCTTATAAGACTAAAATAAAACTAGCAGTCCTCTGCCGGAGCAGGAGGTCAGATATTCTGGGGACAGAGTAAAAGTTGCAGGTAGCTGTTGTAGGTATATTATAAAGTATGTAACCACCTCTTTATTGTTCTCTGGGGGAGGCTTAAGTCCAATAGGGGATGATATAGAATTAATGGATGGATGTAGATGAAATTTAGGTCCGAGTTATGTGCAATATAAGTGAACTTAAATAACTTATACGTTAAATATAATACTAAAAAGGTTTTTTTTAGAGAGAAAGAGTTTATATGAAGACATTAATCTAAAAATCCACTAATGCAATTAAAAAAATGTGCTAGGTAGTCTGTTGTCTTGATGCTATTAAATATAGCTCCGCGATTAATAGAAGTATAGTTCATAAATGTTAATGAATGCGGCAAAACGATAGTCGGTATATTTCATAGATACGCCAATGCGAAGGCCATACGATGAGAAGTGAAGAGTAGCTCGGACTAAACGGTTTATTGAGAAGTATTGCTTTTGATCAAATATCTATTATATATTGAATGCTCAAAATTGGTCGATGTAATTCAAATGGTAACACGTGTCCAATTCCAATTTCTGTTTAAATTGCAGACTACTACTCACTTACAATTTAGTTTTTTTTTATTATGAACTAGCTTCTGCCCGCGGCTTCGCCTGCGTAAAAGGTTACTTTCCTAAAATTTTTCATCCCCTATTTTTATTTTACCCCTTAAGGGTAAATTTTTACAACAGGTTAATGTCATATTTATTTATATCTAAACAATAGCCTAAAAATAAGTTTCAAGCCAGAAGGCTTTAAAAATATACTTCCTTACAACTTCTCATCCCCCTTTACAATCCTTGTTTGCATTAAAAAGTAGCCTATGTCCTTTATCAGGCTCTAGACTATCTGTGTTCCAAATTTCATTTAGATCGGTTAAGTAGTGTTGGCTTGAAAGAGTGACAGACAGACAGAGTTACTTTCGCATTTATAACAGATATTAGTAAGGATTTAATGTCACACTTATGTTAGACAGCTACCGCTGTCATACGCGCGCACACACGAATAGAGAATAGCGGCGTAGTATCACGGCATGACCACATTTGCCTTAGTACCTACCTAACCCAATCTATCATTTCCAGTACTCGACATAATTTTACTGCCAAGGCGCGCAAAAAGATGTTTCACATCACAAACTTTCAATACCTATCTATATATACAGGTATAGTATGTTATTTACAAATCGATAGTGCTGTCAAAAATACAACAATCATCAACGATGACTGCTCTCATGCCTTTACTTGTGTTCGGTTCGCACAATCGGCGATCATAGATTTCTTGCCATATTTCTGTAGATCTGCAGTGCGCCCGGTTGCTGCCTGACCACAGCACTGCGCACTCTTATCGTTCTAACTTTTGAAACATTGTACCAAACGACACGCGGTAAAAAGCAAAAAATATGTACTTTAAATATCGAAAGCAATAAAAGCATTTGTTTGCATAAGAGTCAATTTGTTACTATAAAATGTGCATCGGCAATAAATACCAAATTATTTTGAATTTTTAATTTACTATTTTAACGATAAATGCTTAAATATTAAAAATAGATATATGCTGTCGCGGGCTTTTTTGTAAAACTATTTAAGAGGTACATTTCCACAATACATAACATTTGTCTAACTTTCAAGATCTTTGCAGTGTATGCAAAAATAGCTCGCAGATGGGCGATTTTTTCTGTCTTAAGCGATTTTTTTCGTTATATTTTAGCCAATTTACAAAATATCTTTATAAATTATAGCCTATGTGTTATTCTGATGTGTAAACTATATTACTGTAAAGTTTCATCAAAATCAATTCGGTAGTTTTTGCGTGAAAGAGCAACAAAGATGTTCACATCCATACATTATTACAAACTTTCACGTTTATAATATTAGTAGGATTCTAATTCTGATGTCTTTTCTGTCTGAAGAAATAAATGTTCATACATTTATATAAATAAATAATATTTATTGAACTAATAAATATATATTATCAAAGAGATGGAACCGATTTATGTGATTATACCGTTAAACTAAGAATTATTTTTTAATATTTTCACTTTTACTTAGTTTTGCGGTAAGTAGGTATATCATGAGCA
This sequence comes from Lymantria monacha, assembly GCA_905163515.2. Lineage (NCBI taxonomy): Eukaryota > Metazoa > Arthropoda > Insecta > Lepidoptera > Erebidae > Lymantria > Lymantria monacha. The sequence goes on from LR991081.1 coordinate 35,189,589, forward strand.
GTTTTACAGTAATTATATATATTTTATAATCGCATTTCAGTATTCGTCGGAATAATAAAAAGATTAACATAAAATACTCAATAACATTAAAATCATTATCTCGATTAATTAAAAAAAAAAACAAAATTGTATAGCTTTACTATACCTATGACGTCTGAGATGGTTCACGTGAAATAAAACTACTTGTTTTAAAGTGGAAAAATGTGTTAATAATATTTTAATATTAATAACAATAATGTACATGCAACATATCAAGTTTTAATGTAACGTAAACTAAAGGCATAAAACAAGTAATATGATTTTAAAACTAAAGAGATTAAAATCAAAAACGTGAGGCGTAGCAGATAAATTTATGAATTGGTAGTGTAATTATCAATAGTATTGCTAAATAATTTGAGTCGAATGAGTTGTTTCCTATGATCAAACATTAAGTAGACATTTTAACGTTGTATATCTACTTTGCTATGTGCAGTTTAAAATATATCACAAAAATTTTCGCTTTGGCAGTAAAGTTGTCAATAGACAGTATAAAAATACTACCATCGTATACTTGTATTATATGTTCTTGTTTTACAATATAACAGTATTTAATCAACAAAAAATTAAAATAAAAAAATTCAAAATCCACGAATGTACGGCCATATATCATGGCAGCCTAATAAAATATACATGAATTATTCTGTACATACTCATTACACTGACAGATTTTACTGTTGTAATCTATGTTATTACAAGTTCATTAATTTGTGAGTGAGAACTAAGTAAATTAGAAGCTAGTGCCACATTGTCAAGATTTTGCAAGACAACTTACAAAATTTAATTATAGGCATAATAATAACTTTAATAATCTCTATCTAATAAATACTTTAAAAACTTTTGATGGAACACTTACAAAAATGCAACGTTATCGGACGGCGTTATTCAAGTGAACAATAATTTTGATTAGATAAGCTTGTTAGTTATTTCTTATCAGATTAAGTAGTAATAGAACAAAAGAGAAAGTAATAAGTAATCGTTCATTTAACTGATATTGTTTTGAACATTTAGTGGATTATTTAATATAGCTTTAGATTTGAATATGTTGAGAAAACGGGCAACTTGATTTGATCGATTAGGAGTATTGAGATATCTTCGAAACTTATATTTGACTGGCAGATGGAATCCAAGTCAAAGAAGTAAAAAATATTTTGTTCTTATAATATTAATAACAGGTCGACTTTTAAATTTGTGCGATTGTATCCCTTCTTTCTTTTTTTTTTTTCTTTTTTTTTTTTGCGGCGGTCTACGGTTCTGTCACGCCCCCGATTGTACCCCTGACTTGAATCTGTTTTGAATCGAATGTTTTCGGATTGTAGATGACATGACAATGACATGGACCGTATTACAAATACGGTAAGAAGATCATTTAGTTTTGTTCATTCTTCACCGTAGAAGAGAGTAACATTCTGAAATATCCTATTACATTTGTCATTCATGAAACAGTGATAAGCTGCAAGATTGTGTCCCTAATTGTGTTCCTAGTATCGCTGGTGGTGCGCTAGATATATTACTTTCTTCACAATTCTTGAGAACGTGTAAAATTGGCAGAGATATATAAGTACATTTATTTAAAAGAAATAAATTTATCTGGCGATATAGATTTTGTTGCTGGCTTGTATTATATCTAATATTAACTACGAGAATTATGAAGTTAATATTAAGTGCTTCATTGTGTCCTCGACATGCTCTTGCGCATATATTTTAATTACACGTACATATATTCTCATTTATACGTGTGTGTTTGTGTGTGTATTTGTGTTTGATCGCAGAAATATTTTGTAACTATGCTTCTCATAATAACATTAATATTATTATAGTTGTTTTTATTCAATTTTGAAATATAACAAGATTATTTTAAAATTTAAGTGGTTTTGTAAGTTTGTTTCATAAAAACTGCACAATGATTGTCGGCTGAGGTGACAACACCAAAATCTTAAATAGAACTAAGATATTTTATAATTAATCTTGGACTTATATTTCATCATTCATATTCAGATTGTTATTAAAGACTTTTAAAATAAAAATAAAAAATACTAAATGAAATGGTATAACAACGTTTTCCATTTTATTTTATGGGCAATTAAATACAAAGGTAACTGAATATAATAAGTAAGTACTTAAAAATAATATCAACAAAGGTTTAATTAACTTAAAAGGACAAAAACGTTAAAACTTACAACAGTTTTTTTCAACCATTTATTTACACAGAAAAACTACATCTGCTATTGGATATAGGCACCAACATAGAGTTTATGACAAAATGCTACACTTGGTAGGTGGTTTGGCGATGTTATTTAATGTTTTAAGTTTCCCTAGATACTGCTGTTACTAATTCGCTTAGTGATTCCACAGTTACTATTTACGATTGCCATGTAAAAGTGAATGAATGGAGAAATTGTATTCTTAAAAGATCGTCACACATGTACCGAAATGAAAAAATAAATGTTCATAATGTACATTATTATTATGTAGAAGTTGTATAGCGAAACTGTTATACATAAAAATAAAAATTGTTCGAACAATGACATAAACAACGCCTATGCTCAACAAGAGAAGAAAGATATAGACTGAGAAGAGAAATAGTATAGCGTAATGGGATGCTGGCAAGAATCTATAGTCACGAGAGTATTAAACTAAAGTTCTTAGGGATTACGAAATAATAACACTAAAACAAATCGTAAAATTTATGACATTGCCTATCCTATAATTTTACCTAGTAGAAGTAAATAGGAGCTCTTACTTTACCAAACAGAAAAGTCATGAAAATATATATTGAGTAAAATGAAACAGATAATAATAGTAACAGTTTTCTACATTAAGTTTTGTATCACAAAAATTGGAAAAGAAAATTCGAATGTTTTTAGAATTGTAAATCATCTCTTTGTTGTTATATTACATATAAGATTACTACTTTAAACTTACTTTATATTTAGATCAACATGTTTGTATTTTAAATTAGTAGTGTGAGCTACATTATTAAGAGTTTTTTATCTACAGCCGCGGGCGATCCGTCTGAGGTGTTAGTACACTCTCGCAGAAAATCGACACGTGAATGCAATGTACTACTACGCTTCGTTAGGTGCGACAGAGCACAAGTCCAACTTTCTGGATAGGTATTGGTTGGTAGGCAGCAGTGTAGCTGTACCTCTGGTGTTGCGAAGGTCTGTAAATGGTAGTAGCGCTTACCATCCCGTGTACTGCTTGCTCGTTTGCTAAAATAAGTAATAAAAAAATTTACTCTCTAAGCACCTGGACACATTTGATTATTGTTTTGTTGTTGGAGTTGAGGCCTGGTTTAAATTCACAATGAGATTTGATATATGGCATTGGAATATAGTTCTAGGAAAGTTAGTTTCATATAGAACAACGTCTTGTGGGTCAGCTAGTTAAGATAAAAATAAATTTATCTACGATTAAGAAAATATTACTAGTCACGTTTATATCGACTTATCCATGACCTGAAATCAATTTATGAAATGCGATATTAAATACTTAAACAGATCGACAAACTAAAAATTTATTTAATGATTTTAATGAATTTTGTTGCAATCATAAGATTTTCTCGCCGGTATAATATAAAAAGTAATACATTTTCAATGTTGTTAGTTGTTATTAGAAAGTTGCTAATTTATGCCTCAAATTTTTATTTAATTTTGGTAATCAGTTGCTTCTTACGATCCTTGTAAACAATGTTGAGTCAATTTGTTTTTGAGATTGCTTGTTTGTGGGAATGAGTCGTATGTTTTTAGTCATGCTCACTGAAAGGTATCTGCCGACGGTAGCTATGTAAAGCAGATCTCTCTTTTCATTTTATAAAAATAGTTATTAAAATGGAAATAAAACAAGACCACTGAGTTCCTTGTTCAGAAGACTCAGTAGCGTATGTGTGTTTGTTCCGATGGGCGGGCAATTTAAGGTGAAATATAAAATCGACAATATTAAGTAATTTTCATGATTTACATATTACCTATACTTTTATTCAGTTTCACATCTTAGTCACCGATATCAAGGTATTGTCATCAATGGTCAGCATTGGCATTGGGATGGGGGTAATACGTAAGGTCGTCCCAGATTTCCGTCGCCTTGGAACGTTCGGACACCCTTCCTATACAGATTAATCTCTTAGCTATTTCAATTTGATTCTCACCCAATATTATCTTAAATTCTATGCTATATGGTATATATATATATATATATATATATATATATATATATATATATATATATATACCAATATTATCTTAAATTCTATGCTATATGGTATATATATATATATATATATATATATATATATATATATATATATATACTAGCAGACTCGGCCACGCGTCGCTGTGGCTAAGATAGCCTCAGTAACACGTGGTGGTGATGCTAATAAATTGTAGCTTATATGAAACGTTTGTACGTTTAACATAGCGTCATCTATTAAATACTTACTCAATCCAGTCAACAGATACTGCCATCTGTTAGAATAATTTAGAGATAACAGATAATTGTGACTGTCAAATATTAGACAAATAATTTGCAATAAAATAATATTGCGACTATAAATTGAGATGGAAGCTATCCTATCTTTTAAGTTGGGTCAAACCACATATGCTGTGAAAATTTGATTAAAATCGGTTGAGTACTTTAGGAGTCCATCGCGGACAAACAACGTGACGCGTAATTTATATATATTAAGATATATCTGTGCTTATATTTCAAAGATTTCAAACTTCACGCTTTCCATCTTAATTTATATTATATTTATAGCTGATAATAGATAATAAATAATTGCGTACTGTCATGGGTAAGGAATACAATGCGTCAGCACTCCTCACTTTCCTTTCATTCATCATGATTCATCCATCCCAGCTCATATATGTCCCACTGTTGGGCTCGAGCCTCCTCCGCAATAGGATGGAAATTGACCTACTATACCACGCTGGTCAGACGTGTTGGTATAGGGTTTTGCTTCGAGTTTTCCTTCTCTTGCATAGATGTTATATGCGTTTTATATCCCTTAATCGTCTCTTACGATCACCCACGGCTGAGATAGGGGGTGGTGAATTGTATTCTTACTCCGTCACCACACGGATAACACTTTTTTTTGGCAGTTATAAAAACTAGAAACCGAATCACCAGATAAACATGCAGTAGCTTTCACCTGGGGAACTTTTATAACAGTAACCGTGATCACTAAATTGCTTATCAAACATGACGACTATGACGAATTTAAATGGAGGAGGTATATGCCCAATAGTAGACATCAATAGCCATTCTCTTATCCCAATTACTTAGGGTCGATACAATATGTACTCTTCTTTCAAAGTACACATTGTAAAAGTTATTGGCAATAGGTCTATGACCGACCGCCTGCCAGACGCCAACCCTCTTTAGGAATGTAATTGTTGATCAAACGGAATCAGACGGAGCTGGTCCAGGTCTTTATAAAACTCTTAGTTATCTTTTACGACATCCACGAGCAAGGTAAGGGTTGATAGTATTCGTAGCCGCTACCACACAGCCTAGTAGATATCGCGAGCATCATACTGATATTCTTAACACATAACTATTCAACCAAGACTCATTTCAATCATGTACTTAGATAACATTACAAATTTCTATCATTAATAATAATTCCAACATCATCTCTACAGCTATATATATCAAATTACCAACTATGTCAACTAGTGTACCTATTAAAGTAGGAGCAAGTATGTCCGACAATGCTGTTAGTAACGTTTCGATTCGTGTGATATGATAATGATCAAGTGACGCATTAGTGCATGCCAGTTGTATAATAAACAAGTATTTATCTTTTGACTTACGTGCTTGTTAGACTAGTTACCAACAAGCGTACCACCGCCCTGTTTACAAATATGTGACTGCTTTAATTTATAGTCATTTACAATTAAAATAAAACAATATTAGATACAAATAAATTTTACTGATGCTTAGGGTTATATTTATTGCTTATTTTATCTATATTACTATTATAAAACGAAAGCAGTGCAAGTTTTTAACTATCTACATAATGCATTTAATATACAATGACCATGGAAAATAATATTTTTATGGTTATAACTTTTATATAAGCTATAATGGAGAAATGATATCATTCAATCAATCAAAGATTTATAGAAATAATTTTCACAGGTAGACATTGACTCGCCGGGCTGGCCACGGATGGTAAGGAAGCGATAGCAGTGGCCGGCCCAACGGTGATGGGGAAGGAATACGGTGGGTTATTTTACGGGTGGGTCACACGCTACCATTTCGTCGGCCCTGACGGAACGGGCGGCGTTTGTGCGAACCATAGCCTACCCAAAAAAAGGTAGACATTGAAAATAATTTACAAACATGTGAAGTTTCTGAAAATATTTTGAACCTCATTTTGAATTATATAAATATATTTACGAAATTTTCTTAAATGTAATTTAAGAAATCACTTACTTTACATTTTTTGTTTCGTGCACACAATCATATGTTTTAAGTATGATAATTTACAAGGTATGAGTAACAACATCAAATTATCCGTGTGAATTAGGTTTAAGTATAAAAAGGTCGTAGTTTTATTAGCATCACGTAATACTTAGCTTATTGCGACTTGTTCGTAAACTGAAAACAAAAAAATAATGCCGCTTGTTCTGACTACGATATGGTTACAGATGTTGAAAACGCTTAGTTTAGCTAGAAGTGAATAGCATGAATATGTAAAATATCATCTCCATACATCCATACAGCCTATTCATATCCAATTGGCAACATTTTTGTGACATAGCTCAATGTTGGTAATACGTAATGGTATTAGAACTTTCTTTTCAGAGTCCCCAGGACCTATCTAAATACTACCCAGGCGGTATGAAATGTGTTATCAACCCCTCCCAACTCCCCTACCAGCGCCCAGGGAACTACCTACATGCTAGATACGTATTGTACAGTCCCTTGAAGCGTAGTCCCAGGTGCTCAATTGCTTTCAAGTTTCTACACGAAATATTATAGCGTACAAGAACCCAAATAGGCCTATTGGACTCTCTATTCCCTTGCTTTGATTATAATTAGGGATAAATATCACTAATAAAATATAGATAAGTATGTTATATGCATTACATACGTATTAAGCATTATTAACATGTAAATGTTTACACATTTTATGACTGGTTTTAGGACAAGTACTATTAGAATTTCCTGTGTACTTCAAATCGTCTTTGACCCTGACGGTTAAAGCAAATGCTGTTAACTATTAATATTTTATAGTTGTGAATTGTAAAATTACACAAATAAGTCACGAGTCGGGAGGTAACAGATTATTGATAGGATATCCTTAAAAATTTACACTATTTTGTGATAATATATTTAGCACCTTAAAATGTTTATTCTGCATTTATAGACGCTGCATTAAGCTACCAGCTGCATTAAGAAATAAACTTTTTAATCAAACATTGATTTTTATATCAATTAACTTAAAATAGCAGGAGTTTAGGCATATACCATAGTAAGTGGTAATGTGGTATCTAAGAGCTCCACATGCCTGAGTATCATGCCGGTGCACGTCTTGAGTAATTTAGCGACACAGATTACGAGACGAATATGGCTTAAATAGCTGGACGCACTGATTTTTGATTTTCGAAATTAGATCTCATCATCATCATCATCACCATCACCGCCCATAAATGTCCCGCTGTTGGGCACGGGTCTCTACCGTAATGGGAGGGAAATTAACCTACTAAACCGCGCTAGTCATACGTGTTGGTATAGGGTTTTGTTTCGAGTTTTCCTTCTCTCGCATAGATGTTATATGTGTTTTATATCCCTTAGTCGTCTTATACGATCACCCACGGGTAAGATAGGGGATGGAGAATTATTCTTACTTCGTCACCACACGGAAAATAGATCCACCTGGATCTAATTGGACTGTATACCGATATTGGAATTATATGAGCATTAAATATGACTATTGTTTTGTCTATTTTATTTGTAGAACCATTATTTGAGCAATACCTCTATGGATCATATTAGATATTACATCCTGGGATTCTGCCATAAGGACAATTTTGCTGCAAATTATTACAAAACATATTATTCGCTTTTATTATTAAACAATGAAAAAAAAACCATGAAATTAAGGGACTCTATGCGGCGGGCTGCCCTTACGGAACGTCTTTGTTTAGGTAAATAAAACATGTTCTATTGTATTCTAAAATTATCCCATAATCAAAATGATATAATTTAGATGTAATAATAGTATACATAATGATATATAGTAGTAACAAGGTGTTAGCCCTACAAGATTACGTCCTCCCCGAGGGGTGGACGTCGGTCGAGGAGAGGGTACTCCTCATGGGGTATTCCGTCGGTCCGACCACTGGCGTCAAGTCACTCTGCTCCGGTGATCGGTCCAACGATGAAGGCGACGTGCCACGGGTGGGTTACGGGTGTGCGTGGTTACGCCCTTCTGTCGCCCCGGACGGAGAGGTGCGAGGAGTGCGCAACCGTAACCCACCCCCCAAAAAAAGGGGCCTACAAGATACATTTTACTTTTGTCACTAATAGACATATACTAATAGCAACAGTACAAAGTTTAAATTTTATTGGAGTAATCATTCTCAAGCAATTAGCTAATGAATGCAGTTTTTTTCGTTTAAATTATACATTAATTAGAAACTATATTTAAATACTAGCTTTTGCCCGCGACTTCGTCCACGCAGAAGTCATCTCTAACAGAGTTAAATAGAAAAAGCAATACAAGGTGTTGAAAGTTTGTCGCTAGGATGATAATCAACAGCGTCAGAAACTGGGATGCGTTGAGGTGTTGATTCTGTGAGTTAGTTGTCTAACGGAATTAGGCAATAGGGTGGGTCCGAGAGAAAATACTCTACGTTGACACGCTCTACCGTCGGTGCTTTGGGCGGCGCAGGCGTGAGTACCTGTATTGAGGTTCACTGCATGAGGGCTTCGACTCGAGACTATAACCGGTGGCGGTGGCCCGCCCCCACAACTTAGATGTACGTATACGGCGCGCGTGTGTCTATATACCATAGCCGGTCACTAAAGAAAAAGGTGGTTCAAAGTTCTATTCATTCAATAAATAATATTGCCATTAATATACTATACTATATTACTACATACTATATATAATTTACGGTATGACCATGGGATAAAAATATAATTATCGCCACCCTTTATTTGACTGTTTTGTTTCACCAGCAGAGTTGCGACCTCGTTAGATATGATTTATTATTTCAGTTATAGAGTGAGCATTTTTGAAGCTAAACTTAACCTGTATCTTGAACTATTAGGCAAGAACCTATTGTCGTCTACTATGTGTATCGTGTGAGCTCTCACGCCGGAACTGGTCGCCACAACGGCACTGGTGCGGGGTTGATGGAGAGGGAGAGAGAAACACGTGTTTATTTATTTTTACCGAAGAATATTTGTACGTAATTTGAAAAGAATCGATACAGAAATTTTCTCCCCATACACACTTTGCTGCTTTGTTACACAGTTAGGGGCGGAATTCATAAAATCCTTTCATATTAAATCTCTATGTCATAAATAAAAACGTGCTCCAAAATTTAATGTTTCTAGCTTTAATAGTTTCGGCTTGGCGGTAATGAGTCGTTCAACCCGCTTCACAGGCCTAATTTACACAACCAGGTGAAAATTGATATATGCCGGATATTACCCTAGAATATTTGATTCGACTCGTAATTTGAAAAGAATCAGTAAAGATTTTTTCTCTTCACACAAACTTTGCCACTCTGCTCCACCCCTTTAGGGGTATAATTTCGTAAAATCCTCTCTTAGTGAATCTCTACGTCATATAAAGAAACTACTGTTAATATTTCAAGTTGCCAGCTTCAATAATATCGGCTTGGCGCTAATGATTTAATGAGTCGTCCAACCCGCTCTGCAGGCCTAATTTACACCCCCAGAGGGTGAAAATCAACAAATGCTGAAATACGTGTTTATTTATTTTTACTGAAGAATATTTGTACGTAATTTGAAAAAAATCGATAAAGATATTTTTCTCCGAACATTTTTTAAATTGACATAACTTTTTTTTTATAAACCAATTGACATAAAATAAAGCCTAAATGTTAAGTGAAGCTTACCACAATATATTAGTGAAAACCGCATCTAAATCGGATAAGCCGTTTCTGAGATTAGCGTGCACAAACACACAGATAAACAGACAAACAGATAAACAGACAAAAATTTTAAAGATTATTGTTTTGGGTTCTATTAGTGTTGATAAAGGTCCCAGTAATATTTTTTTTCATATATCTTCCATGTACAGACAGCGACCCGTTACGTTTTTATTATATGTATAGATTTAGGACATAAATATCCACAGGATTAGTCACTGTAATATCACCAATGGTCACTATAACTGGGTGATAATTGCGTCCACTACAATCGGCCGCTTCATACGAATATGTCCTCAGTGTTAGCTGGTACAAGTTGGACACACTGGGCGGAGTTGAACGGAACTACAGAGAGGTCGGTGAGTGGTGCTTACCGACTACTTATCTAATGCACTAAGCAAGGTCATATTCTCTGTAACTTAGTCTGACGCTTGTTATCATTATATCTCTATATTGGTATTATAATTGTGAAAACTTTGTTTAAGACACTTAAGAACTTTAAGTTATTTACATCTCATTTTTGGCCACATAAACAATAAGATTTCTTATTACAAGAGCAAGATAAGAACAAATAACTTCTTGCACCGCGAGGAGCAACCACACAATTTATAAGGTTGAAAAATTAACTAGTAGCCATTGAAAAATTAACTAGTATCCATAGTAAATAGTAGTATGATATTAGTATATATAATATAATAATAATAATGTCTGCCACCGTTCATCTCTTAACATGGGTTTGAAGGCAGACGACAGTTATAAATTCATAGATTTAAGATGAACCAGTCCACTAAACACCCACTCCCATATTCAGATATTAGCTACCATCATCACACAATAGTTTTACACTTACCGCTGGCAGTCCACGTATGCTATGTGCAGACGTGGAATGTCATCGGTAGGTGTCCCATCCCAATATTTAGATTAAATTTCTCCAAAGGTCTCTGCGTGTTGGATCCATATCCCCATGTAAGCCTCCCAAAGGACCGGGCATCTTCCCTACGGAAGATCCCGTGAATTAAAAGGAGATACAAATAATAATAAATAATGAAACTGTCTAAATTTGAATTTAATTAATTGAAATTTATATTTAGAAAATAAATGGCTTTATCCATTTATCTGTATGTATACGTGTGAGTGTATATGCAATAGCTTTCCTTTGCGTAATTAAAATTTTAAAAAGAAACTAAAAAGGACTAGCTGAAAGTACCCGATTATTCTCCTAATTTGATTGAAATTGATGCACACTAAGGAAGCGCGTTTGTTACATAATATTATTTTGTTAATAAATCATTACCACATTTATGAAACAAAGTTAAATGGTAAAATTATATTTAAAAACCTTACCGTTAAAGGCTCAGCGAAATCGTTACAGAATAGGTATAATACTTACACAAATTTAATCTTTTATATTTATATTTCACTTTTCAGCTGACGACACGAAGCTTAAATTACGTCAGATGGACCATACCAACGATGGCAAACTTTTTTAGTCGCTATGTAATAAACTCGTAGGTTGAAAGTGAAATAGCGTGTATACTCGGATAGACCAAATTTGTAAGGGTATCCAATCTTTAAGGATATTTGTAAAGTATGCTACAGTTAAAAAGTTATAAACAGCTTCTATTTTCTTTATTTAAACCATTTAATAAAATTAATAAATAATTTGTCATTATTAACAACAACTACCATTCTCGTATACAGCGTCCTTCGAAAACCAGATCTAGTAAAAAGTTTAGTAGTTTATTACATTCGAAATATAATTACGTTTCAACCGCGTCCAATCATATTAATGTAATACTACTTCCTGGTATAATAAGATAGTTCTAAATAATAATTATATGTATGTGTGCATTGTGTTGCTATATATGTGTTAATAGATACCAACTGCACGCACTATATTTCAAGTAATCATCTAGTCAGAAGCCATGTGAACTGTATAATGAGTTCGAATTCCTCTCAAATCCTTTCGGTCATCAACAAATAATTGTAAAAAAAAACTAACTACGTATCATTTCTGTTAATTCTAAGCGGGTTGGCGATCTTAGTAGATATCATAGTGTGGTAGGACCACGCTGTTGACAGTGTTCTGTCTACAGCCGCGGGCCGGTCCGTCCGGGGTAGTACCACACTCTCGCAGAAAATCGACGTTTGAGCAATGGCAATATGCTGCTGCGCTTCGTTCGGTGAGCGAGAGAGCCGGAAGCCCAACTTTCTGGGTGTGTTTACGTGTGGTGGGTTCAGGTGATGCCTGAAACTTGCGGTGGTGAAGTCTTGGTTGGGGCATTGAGCGTGAGAGGCTGACATGGGGTACAGGGAGACCCGGTGGGAATGGTCACCGCCGGCCACCTGCCGGTCAGCAGGGGACCCGAACCCAGGATTATCCTCCCTGGGAGGCTGTCCCGCCAACCGGCGAAAATCCCGCTGTGTAGTCGTTGTGCCGGAGCAGGAAACCGGAGTGGATTACGGCGACTGTGCGCGGGGGGGCACCGGGGGCCCTTCCGTGCTTCGTGTCACCTTCTCACAAAACTCACCCTCCAGCCATGCACTATGCCCCGCACCTATTTTTTTTTGGTACCACCGAATCTCATTATACGCATCCACACTCCCTTCCTCCTCTTCTTAAAAAAAAAACCCGTATGAAAAGTACTAGAAAAAAGAGAAGGTTTTCTACGGCGGTCCCCTTATCCACATTTGATGTGGATTTTTGCAATATCAGGGGTTTACATAGCAATCTCGATGCCGTTCACCACCATCTCGAGACGGCGCGGCCTGCCTTGCTCTTTTTAACGGAGACACAGATAGGCGCTCCGAATGATATTTCGTACCTTAACTACCCTGGCTACGAGTTAGAGCACTCCTTCCGTCGTAAGGCCGGGGTGTGCGTGTTCATTCGGGGTGATATCTGTTGTCGCCGGCTTCGGGCCCTCGAACACGGTGACCTGTCTATCTTGTGGTTGCGCGTAGACTATGGAGGGTTTACCCGCATCTACGCGTGCCTCTACAGGTCGCATGGCAGTGATTCGGGGTCAACTCAGTTATTTGAGAACGTCCAATGGGGGATTGACGAAATATTGGAGCAGTGTCCATCAGTGGAGGTGGTGGTTCTTGGAGACTTCAACGCTCATCATAAAGAGTGGTTGGGGTCCCGAGCCACTGACCTCCAGGGTCGACATCTCTTCAATATGGTCTCGGCCTATGGACTCTCACAACTGGTGACACAGCCCACCCGTGTCCCAGACATTGAGAGCCATGAGTCTTCTTTACTGGATCTTCTGCTGACTACACACCAGCAAGGATACCGGGTAGTGGTCGAAGCCCCTCTTGGGTCATCTGACCACTGCCTAGTCTGTAGCAGAGCCCCTGTTGCGAGGCCTAATCGCTCTACGGCGACTGGGACTCGCAGAGTCTGGCAATATAAGTCGGCAGATTGGGATGGACTTCGCGAGTTTTATGCATCCTACCCATGGAAGCGGCTTTGCTTCGCCTCTGAGGACCCTGGCGTTTGTGCAGACTGCGTAACCGAAACGATTATTATGGGGATGGATTTATTTATCCCCAATACTCAAATACCCGTCGGCGGCCGCAGCCGCCCTTGGTTTAACAAAACCTGCAGGACGGCTGCACGGCAGAAGCAGTCCACATATCGAGCCTGGAACCGGGCTAAAAACTGTCAAGACCCGAACGTCAAAGAGGTGAAGCGAAAATTTAACGCCGCTTCCAGATCTAGTAAGAAGGCTATCGCCAGAGCCAAGGCAGAACATGTTGCCAGAATTGGCGAGCGATTAGAGAGCTAACCTGCTGGGAGCCGTGCATTCTGGTCGCTCGCCAAGGCTGCTCAAGGCAACTTCTGCCGGTCCAATCTCCCACCACTACAGAAAAGCGATAGCAGTCTGGCCTACAGCGCAAAGGAGAAGGCCGATCTTTTAGGTCAATTCTTTGCCTGTAACTCGACTTTGGATGCGGGAGCTGCCACACCACCTACCATACCGCGGTGTGATAGCTCTCTACCTGAAATCCGTATCTCACAGCGTGCGGTCAGGCGAGAGCTGCGGCTTTTAGACGTCCATAAGTCGAGTGGGCCGGATGGCATCCCTGCAGTGGTCTTAAAGACGTGCGCCCCTGAGTTAACCCCCGTCCTCACGCGCCTATACCGTCTTTCGTACGATACTAATAGGGTTCCATCTTCGTGGAAGGTAGCTCAAGTCCACCCGATCCCTAAAAAGGGAGAACGGTCGGACCCATCGAATTACAGGCCGATTGCGATAACATCCTTGCTCTCCAAAGTAATGGAGAAAATCATAAACCGCCAGCTTCTGCAGTACCTTGAGGATCACCAGCTGATCAGTGATCGCCAATACGGCTTTCGACAAGGTCGATCGGCTGGTAATCTTCTTGTGTACCTTACACACCGTTGGGCAGAGGCTTTGGAGGGCAAGGGTGAGGCGCTAGCATTCGGCCTAGATATTGCAAAGGCGTTCGATAGGGTCTGGCACGGAGCCCTTCTATCGAAGCTACCGTCTTATGGAATCCCCGAGGGACTCTGTAAATGGATCGCCAGCTTTCTGGATGGTCGGAGTATAAGAGTCGTCGTCGATGGCTCTTGCTCCGATACCATGACCATTAACGCTGGTGTACCACAGGGCTCGGTGCTCTCCCCGACGTTGTTTATCCTGCATATCAATGACATGCTCTCTATAAGGAGTATGCATTGCTATGCGGATGACAGCACGGGTGACGAGCGGTATACCGAGCATCAGAATATCCCTCGGAGTATATTACAGGAAAGAAGGACTCAACTTGTGTCTGAAGTCGAGCGCTCTCTGGGGCGGGCCTCCGAATGGGGTGAACGGAACTTAGTCCAGTTCAATCCCACTAAGACACAAGTTTGCGCGTTCACTGCAAAAAAGGACCCCTTCGTCATGGCGCTTCAGTTCCAAGGAGTAACTCTCCAAATTGCCGAGAGTATTAGGATCCTCGGCGTCGAACTATCAAGCAAAGTCCAGTTTGGGAGTCATTTGGAGGACAAAGCCAAATTGGCAAGTAGAAAGCTGGGCGTCCTGAACAGAGCCAGGCGATACTTCACACCGAGACAACGTCTTGTGCTATATAAAGCACAAGTCCGCCCTCATGTGGAGTACTGCTCACATCTCTGGGCAGGCGCGCCCAAATATCAGCTAGACCCATTTGACTCCCTGCAAAGACGTGCTGTTCGAATCGTCGGTGATCCCAACCTCACGGAAGGACTGGAGTCATTGGAGAGCCGGAGAGACTTTGGGTCTCTCTGTGTACTCTACAGGCTCTTTCACGGGGAGTGCTCTGAGGAACTGTTTGACTTGGTACCACCGTCACCATTTTATCACTGTACCACTCGACACCGCAGCAGGGTTCATCCATTCCACCTGGAAACGATACAGACGTCAACTGTACGTTTTCAACGTTCATTTCTCCCACGTACATGCAAGATCTGGAATGAACTACCTGCTGCTGTGTTTCCCGAGCGCTATGACATGTCCTTTTTTAAACGAGGTTTAAGAAGAGCACTTTCTTCACGGTAGGCAGCGGCCTAGCTATGCCCTGGTATTGCAAGAGTCCATGAGCGGCAGTGTCACTTACCATCAGGTATGCTGCTGGCTCGTTTGCCACCACCGGCAATAAAAAAAAAAAAAAATATTAGATTACTGAAGAAAATAAGGTGGCGACACGTATTTTTAGGCCACTACTAGTGCCATGTCTCCATGTAAGTGTCTAAATATTAACAAATTTTGAGTTGGCTAATCTTACTCTAGACTAGGATTTCAATTCATTATACCTATAGCGATTCCACGCTATTAATGTGTGATATTATAACAAGGTTGAATAAAGTATTCGTTAAAAATAACCGAAATATTGTCAAAAAAAAAATACTGCGAAATAATACTGATCCCACGCAGATATCAATAAAAGTATGTCATATCTTGTGTTAATATTTTTTTCCATATTTGAAATTGAACTTGAAGAAAACCACCAATGGCGTAACGTACTTTTTTATTCACTTTGATAACATACGAGGAAGTAGCCAAATTGATAACCTGTGACGTAGGTTTTGGACCCTTGGTTCTCGTACCGAACGAATTGTACTAGCACATTACTAATAATCAAATGTCTATTTTCTGCGAGAGGATGATACTAGCCCGGACGAGTCGATCCATTTATGGTAGTACATATCTCATTCATCACCCATAAAAATTCCCTCTACTAAAGCTTAAGATATTCAGATTAATGACGTCGCTACATCAGTATAGTATTGCAACTCACAATAAAATAAGGTGGGCAAATGTAAATCGTCTCATAATTATAAGTACTAGTTTCTCTACTGTGAAATAATGTGTCATTGAAAAAATTATAATTATTTCACAAGTGAGATAAATTTACGCTCTGTCCCAGATAATATACATAGAGCGTTTTTACGACTTGACGCATTACTTATTTTACCCATTTTCAAATACGCTATTTTTACATTCATAAACATTTCTAACTTTTATGTCAGTTGTATTTTATATTTTTTAATTTTGTATTTTAACTTATAATTTTGTGTATTATTATAATTGACAGTAGACAAAGAAAATTATTTTAAATAAATTGATATTGTTTTTTAATCTTGTAACAATAAGTACTTGTAATTAACTTAGGATTGTTATTATAGTATGGCAATTTATAAAATTAAAAGTTACTCTGTAATATATGAGCATTAAATTTGAACGCCTCCACATGGTGATAAATTAGATAATAAAATTTGTAGCTGATTAATAAAGGAAAAACCAAACTTTATTTTAAATTATAAGGATGATCGCCAATCAAATAGAATTTCAGACATTGTTGTAATTTCATAATA
The DNA here is from genome assembly GCA_905163515.2 of Lymantria monacha. Lineage (NCBI taxonomy): Eukaryota > Metazoa > Arthropoda > Insecta > Lepidoptera > Erebidae > Lymantria > Lymantria monacha. The sequence goes on from LR991081.1 coordinate 35,206,632, forward strand.
ATATCTTAGTAAATAGTCTAGTTACTACTAGTTGTGTGGTAGCGGCTATGAATACTACCAACCCTTATTTAGCTCGTGGATGTCGTAAAAGACGACTAAGAGCCTTATAATGACTTGGGCCAATCTGTTGCCGTTTGGTCAACGATTACATTTCCAAGGAGGATTGACGTCTTGCAGGCGGCCGGTCATAAAACTATTGCTAATAATTTTTACAATATGTACTATGAAAGAAGAGTATATATTGTATCGACCTCAAGTAATTGGGATAAGAGTAGGAGAATGATAATAATGATCTTAGTATATAGTGAAATAATTTATAAAATATAAAATTAAATAACTTTTGTCCTAATCCATATTCAGTAATAGACAAAAGCGGTAATAGTAATTATTGCATTGCAAATTCAGATTTAATAAGACTGAACTATTGGATGTAGCCAAGTACCATTACTACAAGAATGAGCAAGTTTTCTACAAAATTGCAAGCCGTTAATCGCGGTATAATAAACAAGTTACTCTCACAAATAGAAGAAATAAGAAGGAGTATTTACTGTTTAGATAACTCATTTGAACAGCTTAATTAATACATATTCTGAATTATTTTGATAATTACGATGCTTGCGGTAAATATGCGAAATTGATATCGATACATTTTGGTTACTTGATCTTTAAAGGAAATATATCATTTGTACATTTTTTGTCGATAAATTAGTTTTTCAACAACTGGTATATCATTTATAATTTATTATATGACTTGCATACATATTTTTAGAGAAGTCGTTATATATTTAAAATATACACGACGTTTAACTTTCTTGCATCCTATGTAGCATGTTCTTGGTTTGTATTCTGATAAATTAAGAGTACAATGCTCACCACCCTTCCATTTTCTGTGTGTGAGCGTAAGAGTTGACTAAAAATGTAATTCAGATTGGTATTAACCTCTACAAAAGAAAACTTGCAAAAAAATCCTGTATCAATCCGTCTTATCAGCGTATATAGTAATTAATAGTCTAATTTCTCTTGAGTCTTGTCTTGGTTTGAGCCCAGAAGTAGGTCGCAAATACGGAGATATGAGTTGAGACAATGATTATCTTACATAGATCGAAAAGAATAATTCAACTTAATTAAAGACTTCACCTTGATTCATTAAAAAGATTAAAAGATGTTATTGATTTATAAAAATACAAATGAATTAAGATATACATATATAACTATACAACGATAAATGTATAATATCAAAAGCAATATATGTCTTTAATATTACCACAACAGAATCATCGGATCATCTGACCTTTATTTCGTTCTTGCGCTTACGGTTAAAATATGCAATATAAGCTTGTTATGATGTTCTAGTAAAGTATAAATCAATTAATATTTGAACCTCAATCTAAGTAACTACTCTGCGTTTCAATATAAAAATCGAATCGTAATTTTAATTTAATATATGTATATATATATATATATATATATATATATATATATATATATATATATATATATATATAGCTGCGTGGTAGCGGCTACGAATACTACCAACCCTTACTTTGCTCGTGGATGTCGTAAAAGCCGACTAAGAGCCATATAACGACCTGGGTCAACTCCATCTGATGCCATTTGGTCAATAATTACATTCCCAAGGAGGGTTGACGTCTGGCAGGCGGCCGGTCATAAAATTATTGCCAATAACTTTTACAATATGTGCTATGAAAGAAGAGTACATATTGTATCGACCCCAAACAATTGGGATAAGAGTAGGAGAATGATGATGATGATATATATAGCTGCGTGCCAGCGGCTTCGAATACTACTAACCCTTACTTTGCTCGTGGATGTCCTAAAAGACGACTAAGACCCTTTATAACGACCTGGCCAACTCCATCTGATGCCAATTACATTCCCAAGGAGAGTTGACGTCTGGCAGGCGGCTGGTCATAAAAATATTGCCAATGACTTCTACAATAAATGTACTATGAAATAATAGTACATATTGCATCGACCCCAAGTAATTGGGATAAGAGTAGGAGAATGATGATGATGATAAAATTTTTTTTTTAATATAATCTATATTAAAATGTTAGTAGTATAACAGGTAGGTATTATAATTTTTGATACTGATAATATATTGATCGATATACTCTCATATATATAATGCTATATGCCAACAGATTCCATATTAATTTTACTTCTTACGATGAGAATTTGTATAAGTATCAATAAATAGTAAATTGAATAATACCGTTAAGGAAATTATGTCCACAAAAAACACATTTCAATTAATATTATGTCTTTACAAGTATTACCAGTTAATGTTTCGATATTCGAAGTAGTTTCTTTTAAAATTAATTTCTTCATATGAAGTACAAATTATCTGTACACGCCAGCTAAATGAGCTTTCCAAAAAGTGTTAAACTCAATAAGCAAATTTTCAATACAATTTCGACTTTATTAAATCTTTATAAAATTTAAATGGCACCATTTCGGAATAAACATCTTTGAAACCAAAAACAAGGTCTACACATATTCTCTATACATGACAGAGCTAAGCGCAAACACGCTACATAAAAATTTGTACACATCTCAATTGAGAATCTCCTTTTTGAAATCGGTTAAAATAAATACAATTTATAAAAGAAATAATGTATTTGAAGGTGGTTACGATGTTTGAGATTCTATTCACAATAGTACATATGTATATCAACAATAATCAAATGTGATCGCTAATTTAGCAGCAGTGCAGTAAAAAGGGACCAATCAATCAGGCTTAGAGATAATACATCCATTATGAGAAGTGAGAGATTCACTTTGTAAGGTTCTAATGATTCTATAATATATTTGAACAATTATATATCATTAAATGTCCTTAAACATGCTAATAGAGACGGGGAGACCGAGACTAACTTACCTAGACCAGATTGGTCACGTACTGAAGGAAGGTGGAGTCAAGAGTCTCCGAAACCGGCGAGCGTGTATAAAGAGAATTATGAATGTTGAGGAAGCGAGTGAAGTATGCAAGAATAGAGTTCTCTGGCACTCTGTTCTCTCTGCCTACCCTGCAAGATATGGCGTGATGATATGTAAGTAAATATGCTAATAACATTGCAAATTATTTGAAGAATATACAAATTTTAAAGATTACTTTAATTGCATTTGAAGGCACCACTAAAATAATGGCTTTTAAATTTTTGATTTCTTACCGTTTTGAGATATAAATTGGAGTAATAATTTACTTAAAATTTTCTTTTTCTTTTTTTCGTGCTTGTTCAAAGAAGTTTATTTAGGGTTTATATATTATTTATAGATGATCAATATCACCCTGCTCTTAACAGAATTACTTTGGATCATTATTTAGAAACTGATATGTAGATTAATAGTATCCAAAGTGTTGATGTTATATTTTAATAATAATTCTACTATATCTAAAATCTCACTATATATAAATGCCGAAAATTATGTTTATGCGCTTATGTGTATGTAACCTAAGTATGGGTGCTAATAAACTATTCCGAAAAGAATAAGATAAGTATCCCTATCTAAAAGATTAAAAGCTACATATTTGGTATAGATTGCTTTTATGTGGGCATGTTTAAAGAACAATATGTCTTAGTTCAAGACTGCAAAAAATCTCAAAGATGCTAGTTAATTACTAATCTAACAACTTTATTACTAATAAGAGGAAAGGAAAAAAAGGAGAATAAATATTTTGATTACAAATCGTGACTTTCACAGCATAGTATTCAAGTATAGATATGTGGGTATATATTTGTGTATGCACGAACGAGTATGCGTGTACGAGTATATGGTCCTTCCAATGTTTGTTTGGCTCTTGTTTGATCATTAAAATGTATTATTGGTATAGCCTGTAAATTTGCAATTTCGGCATCTTGGTAAATACTCAGCAGTCAGCTCGAAGCTCGGAGCCATACCTGTCAATCAGCGCTTCCCCTATTACATAAGAATTATGTGATGAAAGAGTAAGAATATCATTCATTCAATTTCCCGTAGGTCTCGTAAAAGATTAAGGAATATTATATGCAGACAAAATAGCTTGTAAGAGAAGAAAAACTCAACATAAAAACCTTTCTTAACACGTCGTATCTTGGTGATCTATTGCGAGACACATATGGTTTTTTTTAAATTTATTTTAAGTTATTCCACAGACTTTTTGTCCGTGCTCTTTTTATGTTTAGTTTAATTTTCATGTAGGTTTGTTTACAAAATTAATTTTCTTAAAGTGGCTTTATACGGTTGGTTAAAGCTTTAAGAGCGCAATTCATGTGTCATAGATGTTAAGTGACTACATGTATTTTTGGGGTTTCTTCTTGGCGCTAGTGGTCTTGTTATTAATGAAACTCTTTTACTTGTAGATGTTGTTGTCCTCTGTGATGTAGTTATGACATATATGGTTTGAGATATTGTGAATTATGAATGATTGAATGAGAATTTGGTTGTGTTTAGATTTTTGTTTACCCTTACTTCATCTGTACCAGGTCAATGTAATGAAAGAAATATTTCATAGACAAAATGGCTAGGTACATAGTGATTAATTTATCACGAGTTGACAATGAGAGTAGTCGGTGGTAGGTATTGCCTTAGGGCATTAATACTAATCAGCATTATGAAGAGAGTAGTTGATACACAACATACATATTATGTCGTAATACCCACGCGCATACATTCATATGAAATGGAAGTAGTTATTAAAGAAGTAAACAACCACGCCCACATAATAAATAATATAATATTTCTTCATTTTGAGAAACCTCTCGAATGATGATGAGGCCCTATCGGTTTCATTAGTAGTTCATATTAATCACATTTTTTCAATAACGTAAGCTATTGCTTACCTCTACCAAATAATAATACGCGAAATACAGGGTTACCCGTTGATGAATATCGCATAGATCTTAGCATGGGCGGCTTTACCTATAGTGCAGAGGGTGCGGTGCACCCGGGCGCCGGGTGTTAGGGGGCGCCGAAAGCCATTCGGGAAACATAGATTCTTCACTGTAACGCTCCGTACGGAGCTGGGCACACCGAACGCAGTGAGTGCCTAACCATCTATAAACGTAGTGGGTGCGTTATTTGACAGGTTTCGGTAGGTTGCTTTGTCGCCATGCTCACTGTAACTTCATAATCCGATCGCGTTTACCTGGTTTCGTGTCAAAATAATGAGACTAAGCATGCGACAACGTATTCCAGCGAGGTTCAGAGTTTTGATACAAGAGGGCGCCAGGTTATTGATTGCACTCGGGCGCTACATGTGCTGAGCCGCCCCTGGATCCAAGAGAAATAGAATGTTTGAGAACGACTGTATGGAATGCTTCAAATATATTATAAAATTTTTGGCTTTTAATTATATCATAGTATATTATCAAATGCGTTACAAAGAAATACGTAATTTTGTGTGACACAAACCTATCTTAAAATACAATAATTTAACCTCAGTATTAATAAAAATAAAATAATAATAACGTATCAAATTTTGACAAAAGAGAAAATGGTGGACAAATGATATAGCTGTGTGGTAGCGGCTACGAATACTACCAACCCTTACTTTGCTCGTGGATGTCATAAAAGACGACTAAGAGCCTTATAACGACCTGGGCTAATACCATCTGATGCCGTTTTGTCAACAATTATATTCCCAAAGAGGGTTGAGCACTGTCAGGCGGCCGGTCATAAAACAATTGGCAATAACTTTTACAATATATACTATGGAATAAGAGTACAAATTGTATCGACCTCAAGTATTTAGGATAAGAGTAGGAGAATGATGATGATGGTGGACAAATGATAACCAAAAGGACACATAATTGTTAACTTCATTCCAGATTACCATATGAAGTGTTATTAACTAATGACATTATTAACGGTTACTACGACATTATTACTACTATCCGTATGGTGACGGAGTAAGAATACAATTCATCACCCCCTATCTTACTCGTGGGTGATCGTAAGAGACGACTAAGGGATATAAAATGCATATAACATCTATGTAAGAGAAGAAAAAAGTCTAAACAAAACCCTACACCAACACGTCTGACCAGCGTGGTATAATAGGTCAATTCCTCTCCTATTATGGAGGAGGCCTGAGCCCAATAGTGGAACACATATGAGCTGAGATGATGATGATGATGATGATGATGTACGGTTAAAAACTGCTAATCCGATATCGCTGATCTGTCTCACATGAGGCCACCAGTTCCAATTCTATATCAGTCAAAGAATGTTAACATCACTATATATTGATTCGATGACACAAGTTTGAAACTACATAAATGAAAATACGAAACAATTGCATACATACATACATATCATCACGCCATATCCCTTGCAGGGTAGGCAGAGAGAACAGAGTGCCAGAGAACTCTATCTTTGCATACTTCACTCGCTTCCTCAACATTCATAATTCTCTTCATACACGCTCGCCGGTTTCGGAGACTCGTAGGTTAGTCTCGGTCTCCCCCGGTACCTATATCCTTCCACTTTCGCATTGTATATCTTCTTAACCAGACGTTCGTTCGGCATTCCCAAAGAGGAAAAAGTTCGTTTCACATCTCCGATGGTTCGGACATGTGAAACAATTGCAACTTTTCAAAAATACATTTGCTAACAATTAATAGAATTTCTACTAGTTACGCTTGCTTGAGATGGATAATGAACTGAATTCGAACTTTTTAGTCATGATCCTTTTGAATGGACTCCGACCTTGTTGTAGATATATTCATCATTTATCGGGTACCGGTGGCCCGCTCGTACGGCGTAGAGAGACGCTTTGCAAGGGTGGGTCTATGATGTCGCGCGCCGCCTCTTCCGTTGTCCCGGCCCGATTTGGCATAGCGTGACCACCTCCATAGACCACCACAAAAATAAAATAAAAAAAGGTACATTCATTATTTCGATTTTAAGTTGTTGTTTTTAAGGTGACTCTATGTGGAACCTTGCCACTGTATCGTTGTTAAATTGTTACATAGAAATTTATCATATAGAAATTAGATTACAAGTTCATTACAATATTGCATTTATTTGTTAATGATTTATTGTTCATTTTATTTATTAAAAAGAAGCAACTATGTTTTTGAAAAACAGACGTAGATATTGCTATTAGGGTAGGCAAACAGAGTCTACATCGTAGCATTGTATTGTAATATATAAACTGAAGATAAAAAATTAACAAAAGATAGTTCAAATATAATTCCAAAATACCCTCTGAGATACAGATGATGAATTTCTTTGACAACAAAGAAGTTAAATATTTATAATGCTGGTATTAATGATGAAGAGCTGAGTAATGATGGTTGGTAACGTTATTTAATATGGATAATAATAGTTGAAACCAGGATAATTATTCAAGCACTTGCTTAGTGTAAATAAAACCTTATTCACAAGTTATATATACATATTTAGTTTTAAATTTATGTGTAAAACCTTATGCATTAATTTATCTATAATATTTAACTATATTTGTTTGGCAACAGACAAGTCCTTATATTACTTCGTCACGCCTTTTTAAGAAAATTTATTAAATTTCATGTATTAGTTCGGTAGCTTTTTATGTAGGTTATGTTCAATTAAGGACGTCAAAAATCTGACAGTTTTAAATTAAACTAAATCAATTTGATATAAAATATTATATGTTATAAAATTAGTTGCATTTTAGGCGTTAATTTATTTAATTAATGCTATAAATCGGCTTAATTTATGTTTAATCTAGTTTAAGATTTTTTTTTTCAAAATATAGTTAAATAGGTATGTGAATGTTATGCATGAGAGCTTATATAATATTACCCGATTACGGCTAAGGCAAAAGGAGGTTTCAGAATTTGATAAGTATTTATGTGTGTTAGAATTATGTGACAACTTCTCTACCCATCATACTTTGTCAAAGGAAGTGTCATTAAAATCATGTTGGTACTATAATAGCTATGTATCGCTTTCTAGACTAAAATAGTATTGAAATTAAAATATTTTTTAAACACTGTCATGTTGGGAATCAAATAAGTATTTTTTATTTTTATTGCTAATGGTGGCAAACGAGCAAGCATCACACCTAATGGTAAGTGTCACTACCGTCCATGGATCTTTGCAATACCAAGGGTATAGCGTAGGTCACTGCCTACCAATAAAATCTTCAAACCGACCCAGTTGGGTTTCCGGCTCTTCGGTTATCCGAAATGAAAATATAGCCGAAACCGAAATTGATATAAATGTGTGATTAATTTCGGATAGAGTCGATGTCTGTATGAGGCACGTTACCACAGGCTTTATTTCAAATAACCGAACCGATAACCTATGGTCTTTTATTTATTGTATTACTCTTAAAATACTACTACTTAAAATGATACGATAATCCACCTTATTAGCATTAAACCATACTTAGAATTTATTTATACAATCCCTAAAAATCTATTATCCTTTACCGAAACGGTTGTAATGATATTCCAATATCAGTCTCCGTATCCAGATTCGAAACTTCACATCAGCAACGTCCCTAACTATAACCACAACAATATTTATAACATTATATTACTATAATTAGTTTAGTTATTTATCTAAAAGTGAGACGCTCATGTTATTTAAAATCTATATCAGAATACAAAACAAATTCATAGAAATAAAATTCAAAACCAACCTGTTTTGCGTGCGTAGTATTACGGCAGAAGCTTATAGACCATAGTGGGTCCTTTATGGATGTATGAGATGAAAAATTTACGGAAATATTTAGCCAGTAATGTATTCATCATCACCACAGCCCACAATGTCCCACTGTTGGGCTCGGGCCTCTTCCGTTATACGAGGGAAATTAACCTACTATACCGCGCTGGCCAGACGTATGGGTATAGGGTTTAATTTCGAATTTTCCTTCTCTCGCATAGATGTTATATGCGTTTTATATCCCTTAATCGTCTCGTACGATCACCCACGGGTAAGATATAGGGTGGTGAATTGTATTCTTACTCCGTCACCACACGGAAAATATATAATGTATTAGAACCCCTTAATAGCTACAAAATATACACATCTAGTTATAGAATGCTATTAGTCATTTAATTACTAGGTCTGATTTTAATCAGTATATTTACTCGTACGTATAGTACTACAATGCTACTATAAATTATTACGTTTTACTTTGTAGAACTATATAATTGATCAGGTGTTACAGAGAAAACAAATTAATGTCTTCTTGTTGATTACATAATGTGATTGAAACAAAAAGTTCAACGGCCTATTTTATACAAAAACCACTTCTTGAAACCAGTTCGTTAACTTGAACATTTGGACAGACAAAATACAGTATTAACGATATAAGCTGTGTTTACTCACACGTACAGCCTACGCATATGGTGAATGAGATACATTGATAATTACTATCGATAGTTTATGTAACGCTTCCTAATACATGTATAATATATGTTGTAATAGTTATAAATGACTTTAAGTTAGTACTATTGCGATACAAGTAGAGCTAAAATAAGGATAACGATTACCAAATACATTTTAGATTGTGATTAATGATGGATGCAATCAGAAAAATTTATGTGCAACACCGTCATTTCAAGGTACTTCCATTTTCTAAATGACAGATTACGTCGAGACAAATCATTCCTGTGAGTTGCTTGATTTTGTGTCTATAATTAGAACCAGTGGCTAAGATTTTATATAGAGGATTATATAAAATGATAGCTGTTGCAACCAAAAGTTATCAATTATAATTATTATTGCCCGTTAAATAAAAGTAAAGCTTGAAAAATCGTACTACAATATTTTGTTACATATTAAATAGTTACTTATATAAATAAAATATATTTGTCTATGGTACGATAATAGACATAATGTAAAGTTTAAAATGGCAGTCTACATTCATTACGACTACGCCCGTAACATACCCATGAATTTAAATTAAAAATGTTTATTTAGTGACAAAAATAAATCACACCCTATAAAAATTATTTTACAAAAACAGTGATAATTAAATCACTACTAACCTGAGTTTATATAACAAATATAAGTATTATTTTTACATACAAACGATCTAAATTCGCTAATGTTTAACTGATCTTAAATTCTATAATTGAGATAAAGTATAAAAGGTATTTTATTGTGTATATTTATCCTCGTATATATATTTACCAAGGCTAATTTAATAATAATAAAAGTATTGTACTAAATATATTTGCTGCCAGCCCAGTAATTTTAACCGATTCCGCATACTAAAAAGGATTAGACGCCCAAGACCTGACCGTTTCAATACTCGAAAATGTAATTACCAACAAGGTTAACTAAATATTATTTAATATTTTAATCTTCTATATTTCTAAAGTTCTTCGTAACAAGGAATAATTGAAATGTTATTAATTATTCCTTAATGAGCTAGTAAATTAAAAAATATATTTTGTGGAGTGTTTTAAGTACTAATCTTTCGTGCCGAGCTATCCCTACTAATATATAAATGTGAATGTAAGTTTGTTTGTTACGCTTTCACGCTAAAACTACTCAACCGATCATCATGAAACATTGTACACATATTCTTGGAGGTATTAAAAGTAACATAGGATACCTTTTATTAAAAAAAAATCAAAATATTTATATGAAAAATAAAAAAATTGTTTGTCAACAATCTCAAAATCTAGCTTCTTCAACGCCATCTAGCAGTCCAGTAATGAAGTTCCAACCCTGAGTATTGTAATACCGTTGCACTGTATTACCAACGGTCAAAAATAAATATAGGGGATCAAAAACTTTAGGAAAATAACCTTTTACGCGGGCGAAGCCGCGGGCAGAAGCTAGTATAATATATACAATAGCTAGAAAATTGTGCTATCCATAAATAATTCTTAAGATCTGGGTGTGATTTGTGTTTATCTATAGCATGTTTGTAAAATCCTCTGCGACAAAAGGATTTACTTTTTGGAGCAGGTAGTTTATTTAAAAAAAAATACGATATAAGCCCTTTCCTTTTACTGGTGAAAGTATGTAATTGACATTTATCAGATCACTCGGTTTCACAATATGCTTTCCAACAGTTTCGTAATATTAATACCAGGAAAGATATTTTATCAAGTGCTGCATAACAAGGCTAACTGTGGTGTCTCAGTGAGCGGTTAAAATTTAAGCGATTTTCTTTGATATCCATAACTTTGCTATACAATATATTTTTTGCTTGTTTCTTCGCCCGGTCAGGTTTTTTATCGACCGTCCTCCTTGACCCGGTAAATTGTTTTGACCCTGCACTATCTTGTTAATTCATTATAATCTTATTTCTATTGTCGAATGTCTGTTTTGCAAGGACGGGAGGTAGTAAAGCTTATTTAAGTAATGCATTACTTGCATAGACTAAATAGTTGCAGTGTTTTATATTTTTTTAAATAAACTCTTGTCTTGGAGTTGTTTGATATTTAAACAGTTCAAAGATTTGAGATCGTGTTTATAGAAATCTCAGAACGAAACGTTAAAATAAAAAATTATCTTATACAATGTAAAATACGTTTCTCGGTTTTCATGAGCTCTTGACTCCGTGCGTATTTAACTTCATTGAACGCCAGAACATTTATTTTTGTTGCGTATGGAAACCCTTTATGGGTTGATAAAAGGGATATATCAAAGTGCAAGTCATTTTCTGCTCTACGGTATGACCTTTAGGCCTCACTCATCGCATTCAATCTCACGTCGCCGACAGGTCTGGGTTGCCATATTTTTGAAGCTTTGTTTGATTTAACGTGCATGTGCGATCAATTAGTAGGCTTTTTTTTATTTTATGTGACTATAATTGTTAGTCGTACAACTCTTGGAGCGCTACGTTGTTCTCAACACGAGGATGTACGTTGTGTTTCAGCTTGATATTTAAGTGGAACCCTAAGCTACCAGCAATATGGTTTATGCAGGATGTATTCAGACCGTAGTCCGCTAACTATAACAAAAATTAAAAAGGTTTCCTTAAGTCTAAGATGTTTATACGATTATGTAAAACGTAAAGAAGAGCTCTACTAGTAAATATAACCATTTTAATGACAAGATTACCACAAAGAATAAAAATAAGTGAATTTCACATTATCTGAACACACGGTACGTGTGTATTAAGAATGATTGACACCAAAGTAAGGCTTAACCGAACATGCTACATATTCATGATTATTTATTCAATCGTCTCGGTTAAATGGTCCGTATATTATGGCAGGCCGATCCAAAAATAGAAAGATTAGAATGAGTACCGAACCACCTGGTTACATATATAATAATCGCCTTGGGCTTTACACATATGATAAGTGCTTATATAGCGATATAGTGGCATAAGAATGTGAATGGTGACCGTGAGGACTTAGTTTCGATTTCCAAGTCGGTTAAAAAAGGATTTTTCAACTATCGATCAGTCTATCGGTGTCTACTGTTGGCCATTCATCATCTCATTTCAGCATTTATCTCATATATGTCCCACTGCTGCACTCGCGCCTCCTCCACACTAGGAGGGAAAATGACCTACTGCACCACGTTGGTCAGACGTGTTGGTATTGGGGTTTGTTTCAAGTTTTCCTTCTCTGTATTCTGCATAGATGTAATAAACACATTTTATCCCTTAGTCATCTTTTACGATCACCAACGGGTAAGATAGAGGTTGGTGAATTGTATTCTTACTTCGTCACCACACGGATAGTTGGTGATTGAATGTAGGATAATATTGTAATCGCTACGTTTTAGTAGATATTATGATTTGCCAGGAGTACGCTACTGTCTTCTCTCATGTAGGTCCCTTTAACTATCTATTTACTACGACGCCTACTTAATAGAGATAACGCCACATTATATTTTTTACTATTTACCACAGAATTAAACAAGAAAATAAACACATTTTTATCTTCATGAAATTCTCAGTAACTATAAAATCTAGAATTTTAATATGCAGTAGTACACACCATCTATTATGTGCCATTTAGAAGGACTCATTTCAGTTTATATAATTATGCACCACTTGTCGGCTCTTTAATAATGTGCGGGAAATTAAATAGTTACAGTCTAATATAATAATTAAAAAATAATATTAATATATATTAATTATAAGACTTTAAAAAAATAAGATTGAAAAGGTTGTATTGAAATTAATTCTAATATGGAATAATTCTGTTGTCTATTCTATATAAAAAATCCTATGCCAAGTGTTAGCCTATTTTCCTCCCAATTTAGAGCAGGCTCGTCTGCATCAAGGGCATATACAGGATTTACAGTATATATGCAACCTATGAGCATGTCTTTTGCTTTCTAGTTTAATCAGTTTGACAGAATATTACTTGTCTATGTAACTACGGTCATCTGATATTTGCAAATCAAAAAGAAAAAGCTTTCAATGAAGATTAGATTAAAATCAAGGGATAGTCTCTCAAAATACGATTTAATAGATATACTACAGCTGGGCAAGATAGTTAAAAGTGGCCTAGAAGTATTAAATTTTCAACAACCTATGGAAATGAGACGAATTTTCACAAAATGCTTTTATTCTCTGTTAGTGCTGTGGACACCGAATATTACTAACACTTATTTTGCTTATGAATGTTGTAAAAGACAATTAAAAGCTTTATGTCGACCTGGACCACCTTATGCCGTTTGATCCACAATTACATTCTCAAGAAGGATTGACATTGCCTGCCAAAATAAATATGCACTATGGAATAAATTCTCGTGTCGCGTTGTACTTTGTAAACATACAATTAAGAGATACAAATTAAGGTAAAAGACTGTTTTGTGTAGAGATCGAACTCTGTTGATCTACCACAGGGTTGGTACTTAGAAAACACGGACATCTGAAGGGTCGTACTTTTTCGTAGCAATTATTGGTATCTCTACTTATGGGTGGTTACACAGTTCAGGTACAAATTGAGGCTATCGTCACCCTCAAATGCGTTTTGCGTAGAGATCGAACTCTGTTGACGTACCACAGGTTTGGTACTCAGAAACACGGTCGTCTTAAGGGGTCGTACTTTTTCGTAGTATTTATTGGTATTTCTACAAATGGGTGCTCACACAGTTCAGGTACAAATTGAGGCTACCGTCATCGTCAAATGCTTTTTAATTAAAATAAGTCTTCATTAATTGATTTACAACTAGTGAATATACAAGCTCTACGATTAAGAAATGAAAATATTGCGAAGTATGTTGTAAACATAAAATTGTTAATTAGAATACCAATAACATTTTATGAGAATAAGTCATGTGTATAATAGCAATAATGAATTTTAAGGTTGCGTGAAATGTAGTATTACAATGAGTGTAAATAAATCAGTATTAAACCTTTTCTAACAATGGCGTCAATAACTGAAAAAATATGACTTTTATATATACATACATACATATCATCACGCCATATCCCTTGCAGGGTAGGCAGAGAGAACAGAGTGCCATAGAACTCTCCAGAGAACTCAAGGATAGATCCTTGCATACTTTACTCGCTTCCTCAACATTAATATTTCTCTTCATATACGTTGCCGGTTTCGGAGACTCTTGACTCCACCTTCCTTTAGTACGTGACCAATCTGGTCTAGGTAGGTTAGTCTCGGTCTCCCCCGGTACCTACATCCTTCCACTTTCGCATTGTATATCTTCTTAACCAGACGTCCGTTCGGCATTCTTTCCACATGTCCGAATCATCGGAGCATTCCCATTCGCATATTTACACCAATACTCTCTTTCATACCTACTCGCTCTCTTACGTCGTCGTTACGAATGCGATCGGTTAGCCTAACTCCACAGATTTTATTTTTATAATATATATTATTTGATATAAAAAAATAAATAAAACTTGATTTTAAATATTGAACGTAGATGGACGGATACATGGTCATTAATGGAGTTGAGTGACCGATAGCCAGAAGTCACCTTAGAATATCGTTTATTATATTGTTTTTTTTATCCTATATTTAGCTATAGCAAAACGTTGTCGCAGAGATACAGTATTGCACACATTGGTTTGTTGAAAAACAAGAAATTAAAATACTACCCAAATACAAAAATAAAACTTGACTTCATATTGTATATACATGTTTCGTGTGGTAATGGAGTAGGAATACAATTTGCTACCCTTTATCTTGCCCGTAGATGTCGTAAAAGACGACTACGAAATATAATAGGTACCTATATATTTAAAATAAAAAAAAACGAACGAACGTCTGGTTAAGAAGATATACAATGCGAAAGTGGAATGATGTAGGTACCGGGGGAGACCGAGACTAACATACCTAGACCAGATCGGTCATGTACTGAAGGAAGGTGGAGTCAAGAGTCTCCGAAACCGGCGAGCGTGTATGAAGAGAATTATGAATGTTGAGGAAGCGAGTGAAGTATGCAAAGATAGAGTTCTCTGTCACTCTGTTCTCTCTGCCCTGCAAGGGATATGGCGTGATGATATGTATGTATGTATGTATTTAAAATATGTGCTAGAGAAGAAAACTTGAAATAAAAGCCTATACTTTAAATAAAATCTTTTAGCAATCGGTAAAGGATTTTATTTGAGTTTTCTTCTGATAGATGTGTTCAACCGTCTAAGCAGGTCAATTTCTTTCCTATTGAAGAGGAGGCTCGAGGCCAAAAGTGGGACGTACGATGGTATTACAGAACGAGACTATCATTTGAAATAATCCTTTGCACGACTACTCAAATTCAAATTCAAATTCATTTATTATGCATAGACCCTGCGAGGGCACTTACCTATTGTCAGTTTTAACATATTAAATTAATACAATAAACTACCACCGGATGGGAAGTAGACCACTACTGTCTATTATTGTTATTTCTTTTCAATTTATTTTTATAAAAAAAATTGTGCAACTTGTTTTATAAGAAATAGCTCCAGTGTGATGTCCTTCGCACCCAATAGTTCAAATAGAATGTAAAATAACCACGGCTGGACCAGATCCCACAGGCGGCATTCAATCACGATATAACTACTAGGGCAGCCATCACTCCCCTCAACCATCTTGGAGGGAAGGGAGAGACCCGCCCCACGCAGCTACCGCAAGAAGACCTTTCAGTGAGCATGACCAAAATAATGACCAAAACTTTACGTTACGTTAAATTATCTACCAATATTTTTATATCAACATTGAATTCAAATTCCAGTTTTAAGCAACATAAAACTATAAATATCAATCACATGCATAATAATTTTCAACACATATTTTATTACACACTTTTAGAAGGGTACAAACATAAAAATAAATGTATGTAGAGTAAATAGCATTTAAATTGATGAATAAGTACGAACAAAATTAGATCATAAACGTTAACCTCAAAATATATTGTCTGTATTTATCTGCACTTACAGTTTACAAGATATATATGTATGCAGGGTTGTCAAATGTATAACGCAATAAAAAAAAATATATTATATATATTTTTACGTAAACATATTTTAGCGATAGCCAAATGAGTAGGTACTAATGGACTGCTATGAAGAGGTTTCGGGTTCAAGTAAACAATCTACGCTATGACTTGCTGTATGTTTTCAATTAGATTAACAATCGTACATTATTTATTTATTGTTCATTTTAAAGGGCAAAAATGATCGTACTCCAAAAATGTTTTCGTAAATGTGTGACTTAGTTATCGGTAGTGACAGAATAAAAATTTCAATTCTCACCATTTTCCCGTGGTTATCGTAAAATAGATTTAGCGATTACATCACTACAAAAGAAAGCGAAATAAAATCTGGCCAGCCTAACGTAGTAGACTAATTTCCTTCATATGAAGGAGGCCCGTTCCCAACAGTATATATATATATATATATATATATATATATATATATATATATATATATATATATATATATATATATATATATATATATATATATATATATATAAGAAGTTTGTGAAAATATAATTTGGGGAACACGCCATCAATCTTGGCTATGATGACAGTGAATATAGTAACTACACTCATATCTGGTCTAATCCTGTAACATCTTTATTGATTTAGGAAGAATTCTATCAGATTGCAATTGCTGCGTAGAAAAATGATAATCTGGTGAAACGACTTGGGCTGGAATCGGCCCTAATCCAATTAAGTCTAGTAAAAGACCAAGAGGATAATATAAGTTTAGAATATTAATTTATCTCGATACCAAATTTCAGGTTTTAAAACTGTCCAGCTCTCCATTGGCGCAGGCATCTTGATTTAGATATATGCTTTTTAGTGACCAAGATTCTTGTATAATTTATATCTTTGATTTTAAAATTTTGCTTCTGGAAGCTAAACATGCATGCAGCATCACTGGGTACGAGCAGCGTTGAAAGAGAAATATTCCAATATACTACGTTGGAAAAACAGCTAGCTAATGTAGTACTTGTCCATAAATATTGCACACCGATTTTTGGAAAGAGGCAATTGGTTAATAATTGGCTTCATATAGCGTTGTCTTTGTCGCGCGCTATCTGTGTCATGTTTGACAATTATTGTACAAGTACGAAAGAAACGAAAACCGCAGAGTTGTTAAAAATCGCAATAATTTAGAAATAAAAGCTTGTAGAGTTATTATATTTTATTTAATATTAATAAAGTCATAACTGTTTTAAAAGCTCCTAATAGATACCACGTCCGACTGTTAGTGTTACTTGCGACGTCACATGTCTCTTTCCAAAGGTCTATGTGCAATATTTATCACTATACTGTAAGTACAGTGTTTCGTGTCGAATTTTCCTTTTCCTTAATTTGCGTAATTTTTTTCTTACGACATCATAGCGAAGTAAAGAGAGAGAGAGAGTATCACACATTCTTAACTCTTCAACATATTAATATTGCCTATTTGTAAAACAGTACTATAAAGCCCACAAATTGAAGTTTAGTTGCCCAATTTAGAACACAATACTGCATTATGTTTTAAAAATATGTTAGTAACCTTGTAATATAGATGTCTACTATTATATCGATGATGGCAGCTCAGTAGATTGTCAGTATTGTCTCGTTAGAAGTAGTCAAATACCGTATTGATTCATATGTGGGGGCCACTGTGAATCTCAAGGCAACTTCTGTTATTAATGAACGACGTTATTGCGCCCACACTAGCACGGTCAATACTAGGTATATACGTATATATATATATATTGCAGAACCAAGACATTGTCGACGATGTCTTTATGAAATAAAGAACTCATTTAGACCCATGTTGCAAAAGTATTAACATTCATTGAAACTATAATGAATACAAATATATATTTTTATTAAATGACAAAAATAATAAATATACATATAACATTTTAGGTTATATACGGCATTGATTGCTCCAAGCCTTCTCCTCAATATCTGGTGGTCTTTGATCTTCCACTACTGGATATAGGCACCCCACAGAAGGATTCTGTAGGGTATATAATATATAGCGCAGTCAGTTATGGGAGAGGTTATTGTCATAATTGCTAAGCTTGGCAATTAAGTTGACAACCGCAGTAAGAGTGAGTAACGCTGTCCATTCACCTGGTGATCACTTATCCTATTTTTACGACTGCCACAAGCAAGTGAAGAGTGAAAACAACTGTATTCTTATACGGTTGCCACATTACGATTATTAAATATTTAATTTTATTTTCTAACTAATACAAAGTTATAAGTGATTTTTTGGCAATATATATATATATATATAAGCCGTTAATTTTATTTCAATCTTTTACCTGTCCGAGAGAGAAGCGTAATTATCTGTCCAAAAAGTTATTCATTATACTGCGCTTATCCTAATTACTTGACGTCGACGCAATATGTACTGTACTTCCATTGTACGTACTGCCAAAGTTACTAACACCAGTTTCATGACCAGCTGCCTGCCTGACGTCATTTCTCTTTGGGAATATAAATGTTGATCCAACGGCATCAGGTGGAGATAGCCCAGGTCGATATAAAGATCTTAGTAGTCCTTTAAACATTCACGAAAGTTATGGTTGACAGTACTTACTGTATTTTATAATTTTTAGGCCCAAAAAAATTATCATAACTGTTGTAATGTGAAGAAACGTGCATATTTACAGCTCGATTGCTGCAAAACTTCATCAATCAATCTCAGTGATCTATAGCCATTCAATTTGTACGCATTAACTAATTTTCTTGTAACGAAGAGTAGCCAAGAGAGTAAAGTTATAGCTGGAAGAGTTACAATTGTTGCCTAAAACTTGAAGTTCATAGGTATACTAAAATATCTGGTGTATAAGCTCAAATTACTCTTTAAGTCATGCAGTGCGAGTTTGATTAATATTTGAAGAAATTAGTAGTTTGTATTACTAAAAATAAATCTGTGCACATCGGTTAATCTGCGCACAGGAACTTCGCTTTTAGGGTATAAACTATTTCCAGCAGACTCTTTTGACTTATAAGTGAGTAGTGTAAGTGTTATCAAACCAATGGACCATCAAACTAGGAAACCAGATCCATCGATGAGATTCTCTAGCATTATTGTGTGCACTTAGTAGGCAGCTCTAAACCATGTGGAGATAATAAATATAGAGTGGTTAGCAAGATCAACGATTTAAAGTCCAGAAGAGCACGTTCGAAATTATTTAACTGAAGTATAAAATCCCGAATGTTACCTCAAAATAATTTGAATTTAATTGTAAAACTCGTTATTTACCCGACTAGAAAAAAAGTATGGTTCAACCAGATCATGTATCTGGACCCGATCAGGATAGAATGAGGCATGCCGGATCCGGCAAACCCGATCAGGACCAGGTCTGGACCTGATCAGAATAGCCTGATGTGAAATAACATCAAGTATGGTAAGGCATACCGGATCAGGACCAGATCAGGACCAAATAAGGATAGCCCGATGTGAAATATCATTAAGTATGGTAAGGCATACCGGATCAGGACCAGATTAGGACCAAATAAGGATAGCCTGATGTGAAATATCATTAAGTATGGTAAGGCATACCGGATCAGGACCAGATCAGGACCAAACAAGGATAGCCTGATGTGAAATATCATTAAGTATGGTAAGGCAAACCGGATCAGGACCAGATCAGGACCAAATAAGGATAGCCTGATGTGAAATATCATTAACTATGGTAAGGCATACCGGATCAGGACCAGGTCAGGACCAAATAAGGATAGCCTGATGTGTAATATCATCAAGTATGGTAAGGCATACTGGATCAGGTCCCGATCAGGACAGAATGAGGCATGCCGGATCCGGCAAACCCTATCAGGACCAGGTCTGGTCCTGATCAGGATAGCCTGATGTGAAATAACATCAAGTATGGTAAGGCATACCGGATCAGGACCAGATCAGGACCAAATAAGGATAGCCTGATGTGAAATATCATCAAGTATATAGTAAGGCTTGTAGTATATCAGAACCAGAAACAGTTTTCGTAACACAAAAAAAATATCAATCAAAATTCAAAAAAGTGACATGATTGTCATATTTATGCCACGGCGAAATTGTATTTGCATCAGAGGAGATTAATCTGAAATCTTTAATTAATCATATGTATTTAATAATAATAATAATAATGTTTAATTAATAAAATAAGAAAATAATTTATATTTAAAGTAAAAAACAAAAATAAATAATATATATATATATATATATATATATATATATATATATATATATATATATATATATATATATATATATATATATATATATATATAAATGTACCTAACATTTGAAAACATAGATCGATAGAAATATTATATTGTAACAACCATTCTAACATTTAATGTTTTGGGTCATAATAAATAGATGGCGTTAGTAAAATGACGTCATTATTTGAATCGCGGTGTTAAGATTCTCCGAAGCGTAATGACATGGCCTAATATTAAATTAGTTGTTATCGAATCAGATTAAAACAGATCGATCAGGTCATGGATGAGAAATTCAGTCGACAGTTGCAGTCGTTAGCATCTGGTGGTTGCGCCATAATCGGAACGGCTCACTGGGACTCTCTATGATAAGAATATAGCACTGCATTCGGTGCCTACGTCATATATTAATTTATATTTTTACTTATTAAACATGTTCTTTAAGATATTCATGTTTTTTAAAAACGCCTGATCTGGACCCGATCAGGAATGCCTGATCTGGACCCGATCAGGAATGCCTGATCTGGACCCGATAAGGTTTTCCTGATCGGGTCCAGATATATCTTCTGCGTTACATACCTTATCTGGTCCAGATCGGGCATGCCCGGTCCGGTCCTGCTAAGGAAGACGAAAAAATTTCTAGTCGGGTAGGGCAAGTTACGAGAATAGTGGATGGCAACTATCGTTTCAGTGTTGAGAAAAAGATCGGTCACTAAAATATAATTATTTTTTATTAATAGCACAATTCTTTTATTTTATGTTATTTCATAAGCAACGTCAAAATACGTTTTATTTAATCTTGATTTTTTTTTAAAGAAAATTTTAAATTATTAAATTACGAAGAGTTATGAAATTACAAAGTCATTGTTAAACTATGTTAATTGATTTATTAGTTTATGTCGAATTATTATTTCTTGTCATATAAACGTTATTATCTTATACTCTTACTTTTTCTGTTCCACTAATTGTGCCGATGTGTCATGCCAGTGTGGTTGTAGGTATTGCGTAACTACTTTTACCGCTTTTCTTATTAATTGAGTGAATGTAAATGTTGACCGTGGGGGGTTTATTTTGATTAGTAATATGGGCTTTCCAATCAGAAAATTTTCTAGAATAATCAAAGCAACGAATTATTAATTATTCCCCATAGAAAAAGTACTTAAGTTTAGTTAATATGATTTAACAGTGCTTTATGTATGTTTTCAGGATCTGATAAAATTCCCAACGGAACGTTTAAATGGAACGTTTAAGTTTTATTCTGCAATTAGATATTATTGGTTAGAAGAAAGGAAATTAAAGTTATATATAATAAATACAGATAATATAATCAATTAACAAATAAATTAATTATAAATTTTATTGCACATAAAACACTGGTTTTATACATATATACCTACATTCTAACTGATTTATGTTTTAGTAATCGTATTCCTATTACCGGCTATTGTACAATCAATAAGCCATGTTGATAAATAATTTTATGTTCAAAATACTGAACAGCAGGTTTATATAAAAGCATTCTTGAGCGCTGTGGCATTTACTTGCACTAGTTACTGGGATTGGCCTATATTACCTAATGTGCAGAGATATCGCTTCCGTGTCTGTCCGCTGACCTGTCTTGGCCACAACTCAATGCGAGAGGCAGTTCGGTTTGTGTAATCTCAAAGCATGACTGCTGTTGGCAAATACCGTCACTGCCCGTCCTGTGTATGTCAGGCAAGGAAACCATTAGACTTATATTTTATAAATTAAATTCTACATCATATTTTATAACGACATTGTTTTTGCTTAATAACTCACACAAAGTCGGTTAAATGAATATACAAACGTACACACAGCCATCATAACGGATATGTTTGTATACAAACGCATACACGCAAACCATCAAATTAAACTACTATAGATTTACTTTTAATTTATTAATAGATTAAACTAGCTATAGATATTGCCTAAAATTTACACATAATATTCCTACATTTTTAACTAATCGTGTATTATTAATTCGACTCAATTGTCACGTGAAGTGAGTCCATAAACAATTATATATTTAGTTTGAAGAGATTATATTGTCAACACATATAAGTAATTTATTACATAACGAACACTTTCATTCATTTCTCATTATATTTAAACTGCGGTTTGGCTTTTATTTATTCTCTTGTACTAACACAAATTATACAATAAACTTTACAGTTTTGAGTAAATAAGATTTAGCATTGTCATCGCAACACAAATGTTTACAAGTGTATATTATACTTGTATAATAAAGTTTTCAGAATATCACGTGATACCACATGTTAAAACTACTAAAATGATTATCATAATCTGCTCTTACCACAATTACAAGGAGTCGGGGCAATGTGTAATCTTCTTCTTTCAATATTGCGAATAGTTTTGACTATAGTTTTATCACCGGCTGCCTGACGTTAACCCTTCTTGGGAATGAAATTGTTGACTAGATGGCATTAGATATAGTTGGGGGGGGGGACGTCGGTCAAGGAGAGGGTACCCCTCAGGGGGTGTTCCGTCGGGCCGGCCACTGACGTCGAGTTCACGCTGCTCCAGTGGTCGGTCCAACGACGAAGGCGAGGTGTCACGGGTGGGTTACGGGTGTGCGTGCTTACGCCCCTCTGTTGCCCCAGACGGAGTGATGCGAGGAGTGAGCCGACCGTAGCCCACCCCAAAAAAAAAATAATCGGATATAGTTGGTCCAGGTCGATGTGGAGCTCTTAGTCGTCTTTTACGATACCGACACAGTACAAAAAAAAAACAAAGAAAAGATGACCAGGAAAGAAAGTGACTGCACTCTTCTGCGAAATTTATAATAACAACTGCGATCACCAAGCGTAACTATCATGGCATTATGATCCCTCGAAGTTACACTTATCCGGATATGGTGGCAAGGTATCAATATATCGTAAAAAATATTGATTAGATATTTATTATATTTTGACAGAGGTTTATTTAACACTATGTTAGAGTAGGCTTATAGTTATAGTTTAAACATTACGTTTATGTTTTCACAAATTTTAAATAGTGATAAGGATCTTATAATAGATCTAGCACCTAAATATAGTAACGTCACATTTAAATAAGGTAGTCGCACACTTATGAAATGATATAAAAAGAAGGAAAACTTGAAACAAAACCCTACACCAATACGCCTGACCAGCGTAGTACAGTAGGTCAATTTTCCTCCCATTATGGAGGAGGCTCGAGCCTAACTGTGGGACATATATGAGCTGAGATGATATGTTTAAAATTTTATTCTTTCTGTTAATAAACGTCTTACTATCACGCAAAGGCCTCCTCACTTATAGTAGAGACATTGACCATACCATACATACTACGCTAGTTTAGTAGGTTAATATATGTTTTCATTTAGAGTTTGCTTATTATTGCAATGATGTTATCTACTTACAGCTCTTAGACGCTTGTATAGATAGCGTAGCGGTTAAGATGCTGCTGCTGCCCTACTGTGCTTGTTTGATTCCCAGGACAATAAATAGTGGTAGAACCACACTGTTAACAGTTTTTCTTATCTAAAGCCGCGGGCCGGTCAGGGGTAGTACACTTTTTTTTTTTTTTTTTTTTTTTTTTTTTTTTTTTAGGTGGGTTATGGTCGGCGCTCTTCTCGCACGACTCCGGCCTGGGCAACAGAGGGGCGTAAGCACGCATACCCGTAACCCACCCACGAACCTCACCTACGTCGTTGGACCGGCCACTGGAGCAGCGTGAACTTGTCGTCAGTGGCCGGCCCGACGGAATACCCCCTGAGAGGTACCCTCCCCTAAGTAATACACTCTTGCAGAAAATCGACGCCTGAGCAGTGGCAATGTACTGTTGTGCTTCGTTCGCTTCTAACTTTCTGGTTGGCTTTGGGACTTTCATTAGTAAGCCGCGGCCTAGCTCTATTCTGGTATTGCAAAGGCCCATAGGCGGCAGTAGCACTTACCATCAGTTGTGCTGCTTGCTCGTTTGCCAACTAGAGCAGTAAATAAAAAAAGACAATTTATGTTATTGTCCTGTCCATAAATTATTGTCCTGTCCTTTTTGTCCTTCAATAAATGATTAAAAAGTCTTCCGCAATTCTATCACCACACGGAAAATAATAGTTTATAAATAATAATTATTTATTAATTAATAATTATTATTATAATATTAGGTAATAAGCATAATATAAGAAGATATACAATGCGAAAGTGGAAGGATGTAGGTACCGAGGGAGACCGAGACTAACCTACCTAGACCAGATCGGTCATGTACTGAAGGAAGGTGGAGTCAAGAGTCTCCGAAACCGGCGAGCGTGTATGAAGAGAATTATGAATGTTGAGGAAGCGAGTGAAGTATGCAGAGATAGAGTTCTCTGGCACTCTGTTCTCTCTGCCTACCCTGCAAGGGATATGGCGTGATGATATGTATGTATGTAGGTAAACTCGTGGAAATCATGTTGTTAACGTTATGTAATATGAAATTAATAAATATTATAATGACAATGATTATGCAAAGGGTGGCTCAATGCGGACGCATGGCCCACACTACAAGTTGGATGCCGATGATATCAACATTAAAAAGTTCTCAAAGCATCAAGATTGTTTGGAAGCGCTTTGTTTTCAACATCAAGATTAAAATTTCAATAGCATAATGTATACTTTTGCTTTGTATTTACCATTTAGATTTTAATGTTATTTTTAGCAAATTGTATTCAGATTAGATAAATTTATTTACAATTACTCTTAGTGTAGTTGCCGCTTTAATCTATTGTATGTTGTTTATCTTTAACTCCATCTCACTATAAAGGAAACATTGTCCTTAACATAAATATATTATACTAGAATGTTAAAAGTTTTTGAGTGTCCCCCTATAATTTAACAAATAAAAAGTTATATATATGTTTAATATTCAATAAAATTGATTACTTGATTTATATTTAAATATGTTTGCATATTGCGTATTTATGTATATAATTCACGGAATCAGGTGAGTCCACTAGGTGGTCTGATGTTTGTGCGGCACATATTAATCTTTGATTTATATTTTGTCAATATTGAGATGAATATTTATACTTATTTGGTATGCGTGTTATCGTTGATAAAAACTTACTCCATTAGCATTCGAATAATCTTCGTGAATCGATATCAATTGAGAAATATGTGCTCAATTAACGATCGTAAAGTTATGATATGATAATAATTATAAAGGTTTTGTAAACTATAATTTATAATTTCTGCAATCGTAGGGATAATTACATGCAAGAGTATAATGCCAAACCTCGCACTTTAGCATTACTTGACAAGATATTTAAAAAAATCTTACTGATGCTATTTTATATATATACTAGCGACCCGCCCTCGCTTCGCTTCGGTTACGTCAGTTCAGTTGTGTAGTTTACTTTCTCTACCTAGAATTCCGTTCGGAGAAGGAATTTCTTAAAATTCTACTTCATCTGACCTTTACAGGGCAGAAAAAAGTCCACACCAAATGCCAAGTCTGTATTGGAAAATGTGGATTTTTTGGGTTAACACCTACGCAATCCCCTTTAAGGGTGGTATTTTAGGGCAGAGAAAGAAAGCTTCAAGGAAAAAGGGATACGGCACCGGTGAGGGCTCCGAACTGCGAACCATCCACGAGGCACAGGGACTCGGCGCACCTAACGTCATCATAATTCAGACTAGAGACTCGGTGCAAATGTTACATAACAGCATACAACACGCCGTGGTCGCCATCTCCAGGCATACCAGATCCTGCACTTACTACACAGACACCCGTGAAGATGCCATCTGGAAACTCATGAGGAAGTCCATAGATCAGGATTCTGGTACTATACTGGAATACGTCAAGAAGATGGCGGTAAAACATAGAGACGAAAGGGTAATGAAAGAGCTTGGTCTACTACCCCATTAAACTAAAGTCAACACAAGCGTGGAGTCAATTACCATCAACCTAGACATAGACTTCCAAAGTCACACAAAATAAAACGTCACAGACATTATTATCATCATCACAACATCACAGAGGACAGAAACATCTACAAATAGAAGGGTTTCACCAACAACAAGACCACCAGCGCCAAGAAGAAACCCTAAAAGACATGTTGTCGCTCAACATCTATGACACATTAATTGCGCTCTTCAAGCTTTATCCAATTGTAATAAAGCCACTTCAAGAACATTAATTTTATAAACAAACCACCATAACAATTAAATTAAATATAAAAAGAGCACGGACAAAAAGTCTGTGGTATAACATACTCATAATAAAAAAAAAAAAAAAAAAGGGTGGTATTTTTAAAAAACTGTTCTTCGTTTACTTCTGTATCGTAACACATGTAAGCCTACCGAAAATCAAGTCCGTAGGAGCTATATTTAAAAAAAGTGATTTTTACACTCCAGCAACTCCTCTTACATACATACATATCATCACACCATATCCCTTGCAGGGTAGGCAGAGAGAACAGAGTGCCAGAGAACTCTATCTTTGCATACTTCACTCGCTTCCTCAACATTCATAAATCTCTTCATACACGCTCGGCGGTTTCGGAGACTCTTGACTCCAACTCCTCTTGGGGGTGGAATTTCGTAAAATCCGTTCTTAGCTAACATTTACTCGGCGAAAGGAGTATTCCTACCAAATTTAAAGTCTGTAGGTATTATGATTTCAGAGATATCGTGATGAGTCAATACATAGGTGGAAATCTCTTATATAAGATAAGAGGAAGTTTGAAAGTGACGCCATTGACGGCAAAGTTGAAAAGTGAACTCCTGACTTGGTATGGACATGTGATGAGATATGAATGTTGAAAGCTTTAGGAATAAGGGAAAACCGAAGAAAAGATGGATGGATTGCGTGAAACATGATATGAATAGAAAGGGAGTGAACGCAGAGATGATATCGGATAGGATTGAGTGGAAGAAAAGGACATATTGCGTCGACACCAAGTAATTAGGATAAGAGCAGGGTAATGATGACTGACGCTATTTCAGGATTAAAATATGAATTTACATTACTATTTTACCAATGTTTATAATTATATCGCTATATAATTATTTGATACAATATTTTAATAAGTATAAAATACTACTTAGTGAAGCAGGTGTTACATGTGTTTTATATTTAGCAAGTTTAGAAGTCCATATTAGTATTAATGCCGCACTAGTAAAGATTACTTATCTTGTAAAGTTACGTACTTATTTATTTATAATTGAAATTAATATCTTATTTTGAAATGGAATATAACCAAATGTATGTATGAATTGAGTTTATATATCCAAAACACTTCAAATAAAACTCTCACGCGTGTTATTTGATATCCTTCGTCGCTAATGCAACAAATAATTAATTCCATTAACATAAATTATTAATCACTTCAATTAATTATAATGTTAAATTCGAAAGTTTGAAATATTGATATCAGTTACTTAATAATTATCCTTTATCCATTGAGTACATTTTAACGATGTAATTATAAAAGCGTTATTAGTACCCTTTACTATTTTAATTATAATAAACCACATATACGAGTATGTCTTGTAATTCTTATATACACCAAACAAAATTTTCTTTAATATCAGCTGAATGGCTGGTAACGATTTAATTAACTTGACTTAACCCTTCTCCATCCTCATTGGCACATCCTTCGCTACTCAATTGAAAATATCATAGTACCATTAAAGCGTCGAGCAGAATTAAGTATGCAAACTTTAGTAATGTCACGGTAACTATGACTGTTTTAAAAGAAGGTGGCAATGCTTACGGTAGGTTCTTTACATTTATCCGTTGTCTTGTCATCTTTTAATACTGAAGAACGCGAAGTGATATGTTAAAAAAACAGTGAGAATAAGCAGAAGCTTCATAAAGATAAGTTTTAAGTCATTTTCTAGGTAATATAATAGTGTTTAGTTGACAGTTGTAAGAATGACTATGATAATGCATTATCGAAGCAAGATATTATATGTAGTTATGACAAAATTATTTCGTTTCTTCCTCATGATTGGACACTTTAGTATAAATATGATTGTTTATATTTAATATTGTCATTAATTTGAAGTTTTTGAATATATTGATTTTAGATGATGCCGAAAGGTAAAATTTAAAGAATATGATAATGATTTCTAATGTTTACGCGAGTATTACACATTTGAAATAAAACTATTTTTATGGATTCTATCATGTTTGTATTATTTCATTTTTAATTGTCCGATGTTTCGAACACTTTACGGCGTTCCAAGCAATGAGAGTACTGTCCACCCGTATAAAAGAATATGATCATCATTTACCTACTCTTATCCCAATTGCTTGGGGTTGATACAATATCTTCTCTTCTTTCATAGTAGATAGTGTAAAAGTTATTGGCAATAGTTTTATGACCTGCCGCCTGCCAGACGTCAACCCTCCTTGGGAATGTAATCGTTGACCAAACGGCATCAGATGAAGTTGGCCTAGGTCGTTATAAGGCTCTTAGTTGTCTTTTACGACATCCATGAGCAAAGTAAGGGTTGGTAGTATTCGTAGCCGCTACCACACAGCATGTATGAAACAATATGATATAATAAATAAAATAAATATGATAAAATTGTTATAAAATGTTATGTACATACTTAAAATAAATCCAGTATCAGCATATAAATGATAATGTAAGTAACATAGAGATATTCAAACAGCCGATATCAAGCGAAGCAGTCCCTTTCAAAATCCTCACAAAAAAAAATGTACAAAATATACCAAAATTGTAAACTGATATTTTAATAGCCAATCAATCCAAATAAAAAGCACAGCCTGATTTTTTTTTTCATTATGTACAAATATTATTAATACTGGCCAAAATTATAGAGTTTATAGTATTAGTAACGTGTTCTCTTTTAGTAAGATTTGATTTGAAAACTCACTATTACCTAACCACCTGTTACACGAATTTGGTCTTGTCCTTAATAATCTTTAGTAGGTAATTAAATACACCGGTGACGCATATGGCCATAGGCTATTGAAGCAAGTCACTTAGACATATAGTATATGTTAATTTATATTTTTAAATCACTAAGTACCTATGCGGACTACAGGTGCAAAGACTTATTAGTTTTTAATTAATAATTACTAGTTCAATCAGGTAAACTTAAATGTAATTTATTTAAAATCTAATATGTATATGCACATAAAAATAGGTAGGAAGTTGTTGATAAATTAATTTATTGGTGCCAATAAAAAAAATATTATATCTATGAGTCATATATAATAATATTTTTAAGATGTATATTTTAATAATTTAAGATATAATAGAATAATAATGAAAATAATTGAAGTCAATAGTGGTAAACCCATTCAGTTGATTGTTATCTGTTTACAGCCGCGGGCCGTTTCGTCCGGAGTAATACCACGAGACGTCTGAAGTGTGGCAATGAGCTGTTGCGCTTAGAGCGAGATAGCCGGTAGCCAACTTTCTGGGTGGGTTTGGAGTTATCATTGATAGGCAGCAGCTTGTCTATACTCTTGATATTGCAAAGTTCCATGGGCTTTTTTTTTTATATTTTTAGCTGTTAGCTGCAGATGGCTTTGACAGCTTTACGCGGACTATGGGTGAGCGCTAAGGGTTATCAACCCGATTGAGGTAAGCTAAGCGACATCACCCAAGGGCTCTCCTTGTGGGGAAAGGACCTCGGCTTGGGGCGTCGCTGGTGGCAAAGTGGGCGTGCCCACGTGTGGATTTATGATTTTTGCGCGTCGCGATTTCGCACCTCGATGGCGAGGACGAAACCGCGGATATTTATGTGTAATGGTCTCGCGGGCCGTGTAAGCTCTTAATTGAGCGAGTGTGAGCTGTGTGCCTTAACATGCGCGAACACTACGCTAGCATAGGTCATGATTGGCCGTATTCAAGCGGTGTATAAATGGACCTTGTAGTTACATGGTCGTCAGCAACACTTACATAAATCAGTGTGCTTGCTCGTTTGCCATCATAAGCAATAAAAAGTTTATACCTTAAAAAAAATAATTAATAAAAATATACACACCAAAAATAGATAATAATAAATATAAAACAGTGAAAACGAAAAATGATCGACATCGAATTCAAAAACAACGAAAGCATGGCGAGGGCTATCTCTACAGCCCACAGACATAAGCATTTTTAATCATTTAACACAGGTCTAACCTAGTTCAGATCAGTTTACCCACTACCTACTATTCTTGGTAGTTAACCAGAACACATTCAGGCGAGGTGATGATGCTTTTGTTTTCGTCTGCAATAAGGTATTTCTTTATTATCCTTGAATTGCAGGGGGACTTCAGAAATATGCAATTACCGCAGACAAACTACACCCAGACATAGAACAACACTTCATGGCTCGCACAAAGTATTGTCCTGCGTGGGAATCCAGCCCACGGCACTGACACAGAATGTCGATATCTTAAACACTACGCCATCTATGCAGTCGATATTATATTTAATTACACCAATACTTATTAATTATAATTATTAGCTAGCATATAAGCTAGTTAGATAATAAATAGGTCCATAATTTTAATAATTTGTCGTCGCTATTTTTTTTTGATATACATATAACTATAGTTCATCTAATCTAAGAAGTACACTTTGACGTTTTGCATTTTTTAATACACAATAACCTCGGTCGGTAGACACATGATTGTAAACAATAAATCTGAAATTTTAAACAACTATTAAGTTATTTGCATAATTAACATTGCGGGTGACTTTCTTGTACAATAATCTAATGTTGAAACTCGTAAAACTAATCTATATATGAAAGTTGTGTTAGTTACAACACTTATAACTCGAGAACGGCTGGACCAATTTTTATGATTTTTATGTTTTTGAGTTTGTTGTCGTCGGGAATAGGACATAGGATATAAAAATATGATATTAATAAACAAAAACAATATTATTTTTAGTTTAATTAGTTCTAAACGATCATTTGTTGATGATGTAACCATGGCAACTGACAGCTCACGTCATTACGTGGTCTAATGGTTTGTTTGGAAAATACCGCGAAAACTTGAAATTAAATTTGACCGATCAGAGTTCGTTTTGTGCGAGTATTACGAATTTTTACAAATATTGTTATAATAAAACATATTATGTCTATATTGTCATCAACAATGCCGCGACCAATAAAATCAAATCTTTCCCAACAAAACCGTAACGCAGTTAGAATTCGAAACAAAACGAACGTAATCACGGCAGAAGAACAATTTATTGCACGAGAAGACCGTCGCGTTACTATGGCCCAACTTCGTGCTTCTTAATCACAAGAGTAAAGCGAGGCAGGCCGTGCTGTTGACAATGCGAAAACGTCGAACAAATCTCAGAGATCAACAATTAGTTTATTTTCAATGCATATGAAGGAAAATGTCGTATAACACAAGGTAATTCTTCGTCTTGCTGGCACGTTATTAATATACTTGATTATTTGAATTTATATATTATTCATATTTATTCTTGATTCTCCTATTCTTATCCCAATTACTTGGGGTCGATACAATATCTACTCTTCTTTCATAGTACATATTGTAAAAGTTATTGGCAATAGTTTCATGACCGGCCGCCTACCAGACGTCAACCCTCCTTGGAAATGTAATTGTTGACCAAAGGGCATCAGATGGAGTTGGCCGTGGTCGTTATAAGGCTCTTAGTCGTCTTATACGACATTCACGACCAAAGTAAGGGTTGGTAGTATTTGTTGTGATTTTAAATTAATTGAAATCTGCTTATCTCATTCATTAACTGTTAGGCGGAACGAAGTGTGCCGGTTCCGCTAGTTTAAAATAAAAATAACATGGTAAATAGTAATTGTTATTGACGACCTAACAATGTCATGTCATCACGTTCTATACAGTAGTGCTTGACAACTTCCAATTTACGAATATCCAAATAATCCGTAAAAATATTAGAATAATACAATTAATCGAATAGAGATTTTGACAGAGATGTACATTTCGACACTTTGATTGATGAGGAAATAATTATTAATGTTCGCGACGCTGTTAATTCAATTAATAGTAGTAATTCTTAATAAATAGCTATTTTCAAATCCAGTTTTCGTTTTTAAATAACCTAATCCTACTAAATATGATGAATAGATTCTATGCTGAAATAATTCAATTTGTTTAGTACTAATTTAGCACTTAATTTATTCATCACCTTTTTGAAAAATAAAAAATAAACCGATAATTCATTATAAAGAACCAATATCGATTTCACAGTAAAATCGGATATTTTCGATAGCAATTATTTGGTTCACATACCTAGACAAGATACTCAGACAGCTGTCAAAGTGCACTTCTTAGATTAGATAGACTATAAAGCATATAATTGAACAAATAAAATAAAGTAATAGAAAGATTATGTTATTCCTATCTAACTTTTAAGATCATTTGTATTAATCACTAATACTATTACGCCATTATACATGCTACTCATAGCCATATATAGTCAACCGCTATTTATATATTGCAAAATGGAATTCTAGATTTAACTAATATTAGTAGCAGGTGTAACAAAATTGCTGTAATTATAATTTCTTAAGTTACTAACATCTATATCCGTTTACAAAACTATAACTAACGTTAATTTACTGCATTTAATATATCTGAACATTTTATCTTACGAATCTATTTGATCACTATAATCGTAATATTACGTTGGCAACACTATAATTAAATGTTAAACACTGATGTCTAAATTTGCCACTTTATTCTTATTAAATATAAGAATAAATGGGTAACCACTCTTTACTGAACCGTAAGGGAGTCGTAAAACTCGGCTAAGGGTTTCGTCAAGAGAGTAGACAACAGTTCTGTCCTGGAAAATTTATAATATCTAACTGCGATCGCCAATCCGCCAGCCAAGCGAGAAGGAAATGACACTATCCTCTTATTTATGGGGAGACCTACGTCAAACAGTGTAGGGTGAAAGACTGAATGATGAAACATTAATCACTTGTTTATTCACCCCAGCTTCAAACGAACAAACAGCGCTTATATTTACAAGAAAATATATACAAGAAAATTTCTTTCTCAATGTTTTGTGTTTCTTCTCAAACGTTTGCTAATAGACAATTTTCAATAATCTATCCTTATGGGATAAAAAGGAATATTTGTATAGAAACCTAATATTGGTTGAAATTCGAAATGTATGCACGTTATCTCACATTTCACTTTTGACAATCTCATAACACACTGCATTATTTAACAGTTTGGTTACATCTTTACTATGACGCGAGCTATACGTACGCAAGTTAACATTCCAACTTCCGCACTGCAATCTGCATTTTTATTGCTTCAGGTGGCAGATAGAGCAAGCAACACACCTAATGATAATTGGTAACTACCGCTCATCTACTTTACCAATATTAAGAGCACAGCTAAGCGTTCGTCTTAACATAAAAATTATATCTAATTTTTATAAAGTAGTTGCATTTTTTTACACATATTATCATATAGTATTTTATAATGTTATAAATGTTTTTTCACAAGTTATCGTCAAACGGATAAGCAATGAATTCCATCGCAAAACATACAATCCTATGTAATAGCAGCTTATTAGGGTGGGTATATTAGCATTTATTGTATTAATCGAGTTAAAATCATGCATTTTAACTTTGCTGACTAATAGTAATATAACATAGAATTTATACTACACGAGCATCGAACCCAATATCTAACAATCAGGCTTCGTATGCTTAGGTCCCGTTATTAAGAAGATATTAATATAATATTATCTTTTCATGGTATAAAACAAAGTCGCTGCCCGCCGTCTTTGGGTCTCTTTTAAAACACAGAACGGATTTTAGTGCGGATTATGTCAATAGACAAAGTGATTTATAAGGAAGGCTTATATTTATAATAGATGCATATATTATAATAGATGTATAGCTGTGTGGTAGCGGCTAAGAATATTAAAAACCCTTACTTTTCTCGTGGATGTCGTAAAAGACGACTAAGAGCCTTATAACGACCTGGGCCAACTCCACCTGATGCCGTTTGGTCAACAATTACATTTCCAAGGAGGTTTGACGTCTGGCAGGCGGCGGGTCATAAAACTATTGCCAATAACTTTTAAAATATGCACTATGAAAGAAGAGTACATGTTGTATCGATCCCAAGTAATTAGGATAAGAGTAGGAGAATGATGATGATGCATATTATAGTATAGGAAAGACCAGAAATTAAAAGATTTGTAATGTGATGTCGTAAAAGTGTGATGTCGTTTACATTGCAAACGCTGGCTGAACCTTTAGGTTCATTTCCCTGCATCGCGGCCGATTGCAGCCGCGCGCGATTAATCGCCTACGAATGAGGCAAGCGGCCGATACGACAATAATCAAAGTATGGAAATGTATGACGGCATTTTCGAGGTCTGTGATTGTCGTACGCGACGATTAACTTAAGGGGAAATGAATCTTTACGAGATAAATTTAAATAATGTATGCGTGTGGTGACGGAGTAAGAATATAATTCACCACCCCTATCTTACCCATGAGTGATCGTAAGAGACGACTAAGGGACATAAAACGCATATAACATCTATGCAAGAGAAAAAGAGAAGGAAAACTCGAAACAAAACCCTATACCAACACATCTGACCAGCAGCGTGTTATAGTAGGTTAATTTCCATCCCATTATAGAGAAGGCCCGAGCCCAACAGTGGGGCATATATGGGTCTGTGATGATGATGATAAATATAATAAGAAATTAAAATACATATCTACAAAAAAGTCTATGATAGTCTATCTACTAAGAATAGCCTGCAGTAACCATGTTTAATATTTATAAAAAAAAATAGGGGATATTTACCTTCTTATTTTAAACAATACAGTATTATTTCTTATCCAATTAAATACACTAGATACGTGATGTATAAAAACAAAATTATTCTGTACAGCATATTCTTAAAAATAATATCTTAGAAGTTATTAGAGATTTAAAATACGGGCTAAGAGCAGCTGACGACGAAGCTGAGGATAGGTCGCCAGTTATATCATCATCGTCATCATCTCAGCTCATATATGTCCCACTGTCGGGCTCGAGCCTCCTACGTAATCGGAGGGGAATTAACTTACTATACCACGGCGGTTTGTATTCTTACGCTGTCACCGTGTGGTGATGATCCGTGTGGATAGTATGTCAGTTATGTAATTATTTACAACTATGTAAGATAAGTAAAATAAAGGAATTAGTGATATCAAAAATTTGATGAGTACAAATGCCGTTAACCAATCTTTGCATAACACTAGAAAGAACAAATATAGTAATTTGTAACACACTATTAACTAAAGAAAAGTGCGGCTTATGGCAAAAAGAGAACAATTATTCCGCAGTTATGTTGCATAGACTGTTATTACGTTAGTTCTCAATCAGATTATGCACATCTTTTTTTTCTACTGCATTTATTAACTTACCCATTCACTGGCTTTTACAGTAATTAAGATTTCTAAAGCTTTAGAATATGTAAATACTTCAATTAAAAAATATCAATATACCTTAATTTTTATTTAATGTATAAATTAATAGTTATACTTTAAAAATATATTGTATTTCAATGAAGTTTTAAAATGTTTCCGTGATCATTAATAATAAAATTATCCGTACATCCATTACTATCAATCTATACATATTATAAAACAAAGTTGTTTTTCCTGTCTGTACGCTTAGTTTTTTTAAACTACGCAACGGATTTTAATGCGGTTTTCATTAATAGCAGAGTGATTCAAGGGAGGATGCATATTATGGTAGAGAAAAGATGCTAATTTTAAACATTTGTAATGTGATATCATGAAAAACATTTTTTTGTTCACTTAAATTGTAAATGTTGGCTAAATCTTACAAGAAATTATATCCCTATCCCTACCTTTTTATATCCCTTAGTTGTCTTTTACAACATCCACGGTCAAGAAAGGGTAACATTGTATACTTAGTTCGTCACCATCCTACTAATATTATAAATTTTACAGTTTGTGAAGATGATTGTTACTCAATCACGTGTAAACTATTCAACAATTTCGATGAAAATAGGTGCAAGGATAAACCATTTCCTGGATTGACACATAACGTAGTTTTATATGGCGATATTTTTCCTTTGGGATAATTAAGTGCTAAAATTTTATATTGTGAGTTTTCATGAGAGCGAAGACGAGGGTAGATACTCGTATATAATATAATTATAACCCAAATTAATACTAATAACCCTAACATAATAAGTACGTTACTAATTGATTAATGAACTGTGAATTGTAATGGTGATTTATTATTATTTTAAATTTAAACCATGTGTTCTCTTTTTAGGAGCTTTTTTTAAGCTCTTTTTAGGAATTTTCAAGACATTACTATGATTTTCTATAAAAAAAATATTAATAATATTAAAATATATGGTACGAGAAAGTTTTAAGTATTTTTTTTTATCATACCTACTTTAGTTTTGTATGAATAAATATTATTAATAACATTTAACTCTATTATTTATTACTTATGATGTAGGTACCGGGGGAGACCGAGACTCACCTACCTAGACCAGATTGGTCACGTATTGAAGGAAGGTGGAGTCAAGAGTCTCCGAAACCGGCGAGCGTGTATGAAGAGAATTATGAATGTTGAGGCAGCGAGTGAAGTATGCAAGGATAGAGTTCTCTGGCACTCTGTTCTCGCTGCCTACCTGCAAGGGATATGGCATGATGATATATAGTATGTATGTAAGTATTTGTTACTTAAGATAATTAAAGGTAAAGTTTATTCCTGAAAATATCTTATTAAACCATTAATTAAATTCTCCTAACAGATTAATTGGGGGGTTATAAAAAAAAGTGGGATCAATATTATATGTCTCAGACTTGGGCGTTAGTTTCAATTTATTTTATATAAGCTATATCGTTAATAAATAAATATTATTTACTCATTTTTCTTCTCCATAGCCTACAGAAGAGGATTGGAAAACGCTCGCTCTTATGACTGAGATACCTTTTATTCATCATCATCTCATCATCATCATCATTATCTCAGCTCATATATGTCCCACTGTTGTGCTCGAACCTCCACCATATTGAGAGGGAAATTGACCTACTATACCACGCTGGTCAGACGTGTTGGTATAGGGTTTTGTTTCGAGCTTTCATTCTCTTGCATAGATATTATATGCATTTTATTTTTACTTAGTCGTCTCTTATGATCACCCACGGGTAACATAGGGGGTGATGAATTGTATTCTTACTTCGTCACCACACGGAAACCACATTAGTATCTATATTGTACCCGGCCGAAGCCAGTTGGGTTGCTAGTAAAGGTATAATAGCGTTAGAAGGAAGCCCGAACAATATCGCGACATTAACCCATCTGAATAAGCTGCGATATAGTAGATATTTCTGCCTATCCTCGGGAGGAGAATTGTATCTAACAATGGGATGTATAGACATTGAATAAAATGAAACATAGAACCTCCTCCTTTTTGAAGTCGGTTACAAAGAACATGCTGCAATCATAAATGAATGTAAACGACAAAAATACTCTTACTAGCCTTGTATTACAATCCTTATATATGTCTCTACTATATAAGGATGTAACACTATAATATAATATGAATATTTCTTCTGTAAAGGTGGTGGTGGTGGCTCAAGTGGTCGTTACATAGTTGTAAGTATGTAATCGGTTGATATATAATTTGTAGCGTTCAAGGCATGTAAAATTATATACCTATGTATGTATATTTGGCACAGAAAAGTGATTATTGAATATTAATTATACTTTGAAAACCCAAGCGTGCCATTTTAAATGCTTTTGTTTTTTAAAAAATATTGTAGATAAAACCATAATCGGTACCTCACGATATAGTTTTAAATTTGCAATTGACAATTTTATTGACAAGTATACTTAATATTTATAACAACTATCTACACGTACAACTATTTCATAGGATATAATCAATATAATGTAATGCTCGCCAATTTTATTCAGTTAATTATAGTGGCAATTGATGTAATTGAATGATTTTTAAATACAAACTTTTTTAGGCGAAGTTGTTCTAAACGAAGGCGAAAGTGAAACATCATGTTGCCATAGAATACTCTTGCCCCAATACCTTTTTATATATTTTTCATATAATATGATACACTAAGCAACTTTGAACTTCATTATGAGGCCGACATTTATAGATCAAGTTTCAATGACCCAAATCATCTCTAATAACAGACACAGTATAAACTTTGTTTTCAAACACTGCAGAATATTATAACAATAAAACTATTCAGTTGTTCTCTCTTATTCCTTAATAGTGTGAAAATAGTTCAACTTGTTGAAGTACACTGTTAGAGATTATAACATGAGTTATGCGCTGATATTGGCTAGATTTAACTATGCATATCTTCGGCGGTGACGGTATAAGAATACAATTCACGCCTAACTTGCCTGTGGGTATTGTTAAAGACGATTAAATGATATAATATGGATATAACTATAACAAAGAGAAGAAAACTGGACATAATATCCTATATCACAACACATGAGACAGTGACATAGACGACATAGTACA
The DNA here is from genome assembly GCA_905163515.2 of Lymantria monacha. Classification (NCBI taxonomy): domain Eukaryota; kingdom Metazoa; phylum Arthropoda; class Insecta; order Lepidoptera; family Erebidae; genus Lymantria; species Lymantria monacha. Next base: position 35,245,708 of record LR991081.1, read on the forward strand.
GTAGGTCACTTTCCCTCCTATTGTAAAGTACGCTCGAGCCCAATTGTTGGACAAATATAAACCAAGATAATAGTAATGGACATGTTGACTTTATTATATACTTATGCTCGCTTACAAAAACAAATAAAAAAGTAATAGAAAATTACGACATTCATGCGCGATTCTATTTTAAAATACCTAGTAGATGTCACAACAATCATGTGACATATCTAAATGAAAATAATGTTTTAATTAAAGAGAATATCGTGGGAAACTTCAATATGCTTTTAGATGTTATAAATTGGTAAAAATATAATTTTTATGTAAGAAATTATTAGGATTATGGGTTTTTTTTATAAATAAGCCATGAGATCATCTAGCAACGTGTTAATTAATATCCTAAAACATGCAGCTCTTAGGGGTAGTTTTTATTATTATAAAAATATTTAATGAGGATCGTCCCAATTTAAAATCACACAATACATTTAAAAATTATAACAAAGTGTATCTATTAGATGAATAAAAAATACAGAATTAATTAATATTTCTAAAGAAATTTAACTATTATTTATTTGATTCAATTTCTCATTTATCTCATAATAATCTTCGTTTATATAAAATACTTTATTTTAATACGTTTTAATATAAATTAATAAACGTAATTTTAATTAGGTACGTTTGGTATTCGATTAGATATTGCACAAAAACTTCTACTTCTACTTCCGTACTAAATTTTATTTGAGGACTGAGATAAGAATTAAAGAAAAGTGTATAAAAACTAAGGTGCCGTGGAGCAACGTCTCTTTTTAGAAGTGGAATTTGCATTATATTCATTAAGGATATAGTATTTATTTATTTTAATTTAAATGTTAGTTATGTTAGTAACTTCTCAAATTTCTTTTTTTTATTTACGAAATAAATGCCTGTTTAAAACATCTTTTTTTACACTAGGCAAAAAAGGGTAATGTATAATTACAAGAAAACTTACTTATTCATGGTTTACGAGCTCATATAATAGGTTATGATAATATAAGTAGGTAATTGAAGCAACCAAGTAACTTTTACCCTACTACCTACGTCACGAACTAAAACAAGTGACATTATAACCCACCTAGCCACCTTGACTTCCTTGTTGATTGTACTCCACATTATTTTGATATGTCAACTGACTATGTATGTATTACATGAAGGTAATTAGAAAAAAAAATGTCATTGAACCAGATATCTAAGCATTAACTGTATTGTAACTATAGAGTTGTTCCAATCACGTCTTATTTGACATAAAGGCCGACCTCGCGTATCGTAATATAATGATAAGAATTTAAAAAAAATACTAAAAATACAGTTTTCTGTTTTATAACAATGATTCATAAAATAAATAATTATTTGTTCTCTTATTCACTTGAAAACCATGTCATAATAATTTACTAAAATAGTATCGTATTTTCTATGTATTATAAGGATTATAGTTATAACATACAAACAAGAATATGCGAATGGAAAAGGATAGTAATATACTTGTATATGTCTGCAATTTTTTTTTTTTGCGTTGGGCTATGGTGTGTATGCGTACCATGTAGATCAAATTATAGGAGTAGCTTGTGTAATATTAATTTGAAATAAATATATTGATGTTATTATTTATCGTGTGGTGATAAGGTAATATTACAATTTACTAGCTTTCTCTGTTGCGTGTGTGTCGAGTGGAAAATTTTAATATGTAAAATCAATTAATGAGAAGGAAATCTCGAATAAAAAATCGTCATCTGTCACTGTCAACTTGTCTGGCATAATGTCGAAACATATTTACCTAGTAGAAATTCCTCCATCGGTTCGTGTCCTAGAAATAATTCATATTTCATCAAAAAATATATATGGTGACGTACAAAGAATGTATTTTAACAACCCATTCTTTTTACATTATTTTAAAAATCATTGATATGTAATTTAAGAATACCATTAATACTAAAACGTTTTGTAATTATTGCATTATATTCAGATTGTAGTGTGTTTAATAAATAATTATTATAGTAAGTTATAAATCAAGTCGGCTAACAGCTTTGATTAATACATTTCAAAGGTAGCATAGCAAATACATATGCATATCTTCTGCATCTATCTATATAAACAAAAATTAATCGCTGATATGTATGTAAGCGCATAACTGCCGAACGACTGCGCTAATTTGGATAATTGTTTATTTTTTGGGTTTGTTATCGCCAGGGCAAAAGAAAGTTGGTAATTTCAAAATACTCACAGTTTGCATATATTACCATTAATTGGATTATGAAATTGAATTTAATTATAAAATAAAATTAAAATTATGGAAAAAATTGCAGACGAAATTGTGTGGATCAGCTAGTCCGCTAGCTAGTATGTAAATAAATGGTTAAAATTTATGAGAAATCAATAATGACAAATAAACAGTTATTTAAAAACAGTATAAACGAATTAGATGAAATAATTACTTCAATAATAAATTATTTATTATATGAAGTTGGCTGGTAATTTCTATTGGAGAATCGTGATGGACGGAGGGGAGGTTGTGCCGTTTTGCGCTCGTGAGCTTAAGGTATTATGGGAATGGAACTAAACGTGACTAATATAGTTTCCACAATGATCCTTTGGTAATATGACTAAAGATAATATTAGATGTTTGATACGAAGTCTATTTTTTAACATAAATAATAATTTATTATTTTATATTAGCTAAAATTGTAAAACGCATAATATATAAGTGTAAAACGTAATTATTATATCTATATAAAATGAATACCAAATTCAAAATATACAATGTTAACTCCGTTGAATATACATAAATAGTAGGTACTACAACTATCGTTTTTTTTTATTATTACCTAATCAACATTAGTTCGATCGTACGATCTAGCCCAAGACCTAATTACAATAAGATCTTAACAAATTACTTCTAAATAAAATTAGCCCTTGTCATACTTAATATTCAACATTCTCACAATGTATTAATACGGATCAGTGGGCTTAACACGTAGTCAAGGTAAATGTCTTAGCGCGCATTATGCCTATCTTTATTTTCTTTGGCATTCAAAGCAATTGATTATTTATGCTATAAAAAATGTCATATTTATAATATTTTAATCAAAACACTTACTCATTTGATGAACCAGTTTTTTGTAGGCTTACCTATAAATAAAAAAATATATCATTATTAATAAGGATACAATTAATTACAACACGACTTATGCAGATTCGAGAAAATCTCTTCCTCCTTAAAAAATATTCATTAGAATATCCAATAAATTAGTTAATATAAGATGGTTCGAAATATATGTATATTGCAAATAAGTCAATAGCATCTCGCAACGTTGCGGTTCAAAAGGCTAAATTACGCAAAATAGTAAAATTTGTAAAGAAATTCTCATCACTAACTTGTTTTTCCCGCTCTATATAATGTTCTTCTTAATGGATTTCTGTCAGTGTTTAGGTACGCTACGACTAACCAAGATTTAGATATACATGCAGATACTTATATGTAGCCAACTATTATATCAATACTCTAGTGTAATTAGATATAATTTGCCGTAACAAAAAGAAATTTTTATGATGTGAACCAAAAAGCCACTTGTTAAAATTAGTACTCTTATATGTATATCAAGTAGCTTTCATAGTTATTTAACACTCATGAGACGATAAGAAACCATTTCAATCTCATCTATTGTGATACTATTATCATCATTTCAGCTCATATATGTCTCACTGTTCGTTTTGAGCTTCCTCCGTAATGGGAGCGAAATTGACCTACTACACCACGCTGGTCAGACGTGTTGGTATTTTTTTTTTTTTTTTTTTGGGGTGGGTTACGGTCGGCACACTCCTCGCACCACTCCGTCCGGGGTGACAGAGGGGCGTAAGCACGCGCACCCGTAACCCACCCGTGACGTCGCCTTCGTCGTTGGGCCAACCACCGGAGCAGAGTGACTTGACGTCAGTGGCTGGCCCGACGGAATACCCTGAGGAGTACCCTCTCCTCGACCGACGTCCCCCCCTCGGGTAGGATGTCGGTCTTTCCTCACGCGGTCGGCCTCTCGGCGGGTGACGGACTAATTCCCCGATCCAGTCACCCGCGGCCTCGGCTAGGGCGGCATCAGGCGCAGGTAATCGCGCCTGCGCCGCCCCAGAGACGTGTTGGTATAGGGTTTTGTTTAGAGTTTTTCTTCTCTTGCATAAATATTATATGCGTTTTATATCCTTTAGTAGTCTCTTACGATCACCCAAGGGTTATAAAGGGGGTAGTGAATTGTATTCTTACTCCGTCACCACACCGATACTGTTATGATCTATGTGAACTTATATTTCTTAAAGAAATAAATGTCTCATTTTTGTCATTGTACTACAAACTCTCCATACGGTAAGTTAGAATACAATTTACAACTATCACTTTACTGGTTAAGAAAATATACAATGCGAAAGTGGAAGGATGTAGGTACCGGGGGAGATCGAGACTAACCTACCTAGACCAGATCGGTCATGTACTGAAGGAAGGTGAAGTCAAGAGTCTCCGAAACCGGCGAGCGTGTATGAAGAGAATTATGAATGTTGAGGAAGCGAGTGAAGTATGCAAAGATAGAGTTCTCTGGCACTCTGTTCTCTCTGCCTACCCTGCAAGGGATATGGCGTGATGATATGTATGTATGTACTTTACTGCAAATATCACAGAAGATGTGCAAGGTACCTAAGTAGGAGGCACCGATCGCAAGAACCGGGCATCAGTGGCTTGACCACATGGTGATAGAAAAATACGTGTACGGTAGATTCTCATTGCACGTTGTCCGTTCCATTGCCCCGAATAGATTGGAGGAGCTGTGTTAAAGAAACAGATATATAACCAGAGAACATCACAGCAAGAGCAGTAAAATTCATAATGTAAACCTATCTAACCGGCATGGACTGATTGACCAGCGTCGGCGGGTAATCGCATTCTAGTTAGACAATTCTATTTTCTTTAGGCTGTTTCAATACCCATTATGAATGTAACGTCTGCCTAATAATTGATCGCATGCCCAATAATGTAACTCATATAGGTTGAAGAAGAAAATATATGATTCATAGAAACATAATGGTAAAATCGACACTACACCTTTTTTATTTTTTGTAAGTTGGAACATGGATGTGGTCGCGCCCCGACAAATCGGTCCGGGGCGACAGAAGAGGCGGCGCGCAACCCCATGGACCCACCCTGCAAACACCTCTCTTCGCCGTTCGAGCGGGCCACCGGTACCCGATCTTTGTCTTCGGTGGCAAATCGACTACACCTTCAACACTGCCATCAACGGACAGAACATTAACGTTTTCTATACAAGACTAATATTTCATATATAGGCAGAGCTAATTAAATTAAATTAACCCATTCAAATTTAAACCAATGGAAATAAATTTGAGTTTAGATAGATATTTAGTTTTAATTAATATAACCTATGTATTAAATTAAAATATCAATTTAAATCTATGATATAATTTATTTTTAAAATATGAATCAAACTTAGAAATAACAGGATTTTACGAAGAACAAATTAATGCAGTTTATAAGCGTCAATGATGATTAATTTACAGTCTGCTGGAGCAGATTTTTTATTTTTGAAGATTCAACTCGACTCCAATAAATTATAAACTATTCATATACGAGTTATGATGCAACATTAAAGTTAATACAATCACAAGGTTTTAATCCAACACCAGGTGAAATCTGAATTAAATCTTACATATTTCGACTCTCTCTTTTCTTGTTTTGTATTCGTAATAGATACATTATGTTGAATACTGTCAACACAATGTAAAGTTGCAAATACAATTTAATTTTGTAATATTTAATGATACTTATTAATATTACTTTAGATATTATATAATTCAGAACGACTCTATGGTAGATTACGGATACAATAAGTTATTGTTTAATTATATACAATTATTTACGAAATTTGACAGTGATTATGGCAAACATTATCATTTATACATACATACATAGCCTCACGCCTGTTTCCCAGAGGGGTAGGCAGAGACTACGGATTGCCACAAACCACGATCCTGACATACCTCCATCGCTTCATTCACACTCATCACAGTCTTCATGCATGCTCTACGGTTACGCGTACTCTTAACCTGACCTTTCGCCAATACATCTTCAATTTGATCCAGAAAGGTACGACGTGGTCTTCCCCTTGTAAACGTCCCACTCACACTCGCTTTGTATACTTGCTTAGTCAACCTTTCTTCTCTCATTCCTTCCACGTGGCCAAACCACCTCAGCATTCCCTTTTTTATCTTTGCCGCTACTTCTTCATTCACACCACAGCGCTATCTTATAACACTATTCGTAATTCTATCTTTCATTTATTACATACACACATATATACATTATTATTATTTATCACGTAATTATATTGAATAGGAAGTATTGAATGTTGTTTAATATAATTTGCATTATTTGTGAAAATCTTCTATTCTTTTTTAATTAATAAACTTTAAAAAACCTTTGTATTTATGTTCTCAAATTCATACTACTGCTTATCTATATTTTTATTTGATATAAGATTTCTATTCCAGACTCTCTTGGCTATTTGCAAAAATTAGTAGCGAATAAAAAAAATATTGCCACACGTGGAACTTGGACGCACATCTTTTAGAATTTAATTCTATTCCATTCGAGTTTTCATTCTCTTACATATATTACACTAAGTGACATCACTTAGTGGTCTTATATGACACCCACGCGTAAGATAAGGGATGGTGAATTGTATTCTTACTTCATTACCACACGGAACTTCATTGAGGACAATGAAACAAAGCTAGAGTATTAAATCAGAATATTGTGTCAACCTTTACGAATTCCCTAAATAAAAAAACTAGCTATACCTATGCATTTGCAGGCGTTAAATTTTCAGTTTTCAGTTGATGCAGATATTGAACAATACGTATACAGAGACTGATTCGGTTGAAAGATCTGTTTATAAAAAAAAGACAAAGCAGTGACGAGGACTGCCGACAGAAGTAAAAACTTAAACCTATGAAAAAAAAAAACAATGACAAGAAATAAAAAGCATGCTCCAGTGAGTATGTATGGGTGTGACCATACAATAAATACACATATTAAATCTTAATATATATAAATTACGCGTCACGTTGTTAATGACGGATTTAATAACGGATTTTAATCAAATTTGTACAGCATGTGTAGTTTAATCCAACTTAAAAGATAGGATAGCTTCCATCTCAATTTACAATCGCAATATTATTTTATTGCAAATTATTTGTCTATATTTGACAGTCATTATCTGTTATCTCCAAACGATTCTAACAGATGGCAGTATCTGTTGACTGGATTGAGTAAATATTTAATAGATGGCACTATGTTAAACGTACTCGTACAAACGTTTCATAGAAACTACAATTTATTAGCATAACCACCACGTGTTACTGAGGCTCCCTTAGCCACAGCAACACGTGGTCGGCCACGCGTTGCTGTGGCTAAGGTAACCTGCTAGATGTGTAGTGTGGCTAAGGTAGTCTGCTAGTATATTATATTATACACATATTATGATATTACTTCTTTTCATAGGTACGGTCTCTCAATCCGTCTTACGAATTTTTGTTCCTGTTTCCCTTCCGTTTGTCCCTTACGACACTAACAAACAAGGATGGCCAGATTATTTATTCTGCTGCATACTATTTTAAAATAATAAATAAAGTAAGGATTTTATTTAACAAATATTTATGTCGATTGATTCATTAAAAACTTGTAGCCAAACATTATTATACCCACTATTGTGTCAAGTACACAACGTACGTTATTATGTACATAAAAATTGACATATGTCAACGAATCTGAAGGATAGTAAACACCTCAGTACCTAAGTTTTACCACGAAGCATGTTATTTAGAAAACCGGTCATAAATGATTCACTGAACAATATCGAAATGTTATTCAACGACGCAATAGAGCACCTGATTGAGAGATGAGAGATTCAAAATAAAATTTATTTATTATCATCTTATTCTGAGACATCATTCAGATCGTAGTTAATGGAATATTACGTCACGAAAGTATATGTTCACACACACAAACACCCACACATATATATACCAACTTGGGTAGTACGTAGTAGTAGTAGTTGCGTAGTAAATAGGTAAGGTACAGGATTTATATTTTACCTATAAACAGCTGTTTTTTATCTTTTTTTAGGGTCGAAAGGAAAAAACGAAACCCTTATAGGATCACTTTGTTGTCCGTCTGTCCATCTGCTCGTGTGTGTGAAATTTATATCAAATACTCAGGTCTACTGTCCCTTAGAGCTGTGAAAAAATCAAACTTCTAAGCTAACACAATCAAAAGATACAGCTGTTTATGTCGCAAATTTCTGCAAATTTTCGACACTTGCAAGGGAATCAAAATATGCAGGGTACTTCCCGTGAACCCAGAATCTTGAAATTTGGTACGAAGCAACGTCGGGCATAGATAAAGGAAAGTTGTGAAAACCGTAAATGTTTAATTACTTTATGAATAAAAAATATTCTTAATAATTTTAAACTCACTCCTTTTCCTCCTGAGCGTGTAGAGGTATTACATTGAAATTCATATCAAAAACTTAGTTCTATAACACCATTAAACTGTAATAAAATCAAACTTCTATGTCAACGCAAGTAAAAGAAACAGCAATTTAAGCCGCATATTTCGGAACTCGCAACTATTTGCAAGGGAATCAAAACCTAAAGGGAAAAATTTCAAGATTCTAGGTCGACTAGATACTTCTAGATTATTTAGATTTGGCATAGATACTAGATACTTCTAGATTATCTAGATTTGGCATAAAGCAATGTTTTATAGCACATATAAGAAAATTCCGAAAACCTTAAATTTTTAGTTACATCACATTTTTTTTTTAGTTTTACGGAACCCATCGTGCGTGGGTACTACTCGCACTCGGCCGATTTATTTTAATCCTAGATATTATGTTACATCATCATATGGACAAGTAATGAGCTCAGACGGTTATCATCTCAAAACATTTAGTCAACTGGTTCCAAGGCCACCCTCTATGTGGCAGATACATAGACCTGTGGCACTGGTAGCACTCCCACTTCGCTACTAGTACCACAAATCTATCAAATAGTTTTTTTTTATCATTTATTATCAATACAAAATACAGATACAACCGATATAACAACCGATATAGATTGATAGAAATTAAATTGTATTCACAATAAAAGCTTAAATAAAATCGTTTAATATTCTTTTAGCTGGATGATCAGTGACTAATTTCGGCTTAGACCCTCTCTAGGGGTGCAAATTTTTTAGGGGTGCCAAATTTGTGGAAGTGACGAATTTCAAACATTTTTCTTATTAACTGTAAAAGTCATTTTTTTGCCTCTATTTTCCTTTTACAATCTTGAAATATGAAAAAAGTAAAACTCTTTTGTTAAAATGATTAATCATGTTAGTACTAAAATTTAAAATATCGAACAAATTGGTTCTAAAAAAATATTCGTTAAGGTAACGTAACGTAACGTAACACGTAAGGTAACGTAACGTCGGTGTTCGGTTAGGCAAAAACGGTAAAATTGGGATGGGTTAGGATTTTACACATTTTAGTGAGACAATCATCATCATCAATTGGGGTCGATACAATATGTACACTTCTTTCATAGTACATTTATTGTAAAAGTTATTGGCAATAGTTTTATGACCAGCCGCCTGACAGATGTCAACCCTCCTTGGGAATGTAATTGTTGACCAAACTGCATCAGATGGAGTTGGCCCAGGTTATTATAAGGCTCTTAGTCGTCTTTTACAACATCTACGATCAAAGTAGGGGTTGGTACTGGTAGTATTCGTAGCCGCTACCACACAGCATTTAGTAAGACAGTCATTGTATGAAATTATTTTTATGTACTTATTCTCAGGTTTAACTTTAACTATGCCAAATCTCATACTCATCTGTGTGCCCATTTTAACGTATTATAAAATTAATGCAATTTATAAGACGATAATAACTAAGACACGTGTTATAATCATAATCAAAATATAATTAAAATCATAATTAATCCAGGCGAAGTAAAACATAAACGATTTTATTAATACTAATGTAGAGGGCACCCTCTACGTTAGTATAAATAAAATATTTTATGATTACTTGACACGTTGTTCGGACTTACATACATATCTACGTACATATACATACATGTAAGTCCGCAATATGCGTCAGTAATGATTACTTGACACATTATTCGGACTTACATACATATGTTCATACATATATTTGTACTCGTAAGTCCGAAATATGCGTCAAGTAATGGCAAAATTCAGCTGGAATTTGGATTTAATAAATATGCGGTTATCCACCCTAAAACAAGTGTTAAATACTGCTTATATAGCGTTACAGACTAATGAGGGCAACCGTATAATACCGACGCAGTGGAAAATTATATAATATCTACGAGTTACTTGTAGTCTCCTAACCGTTCGCCGTTTGATTACACACATGTTACGTATTCACGGTTTATTATATTGCAGTAAAGTAAATAAAATGAACTGTTTGCTTTGGAAATTGGATTCACATACATGTTACGTATGTATACAATAGTTTTGACTGCACTGTTGTTTAAGTTATTGATGACCAAGTAACAGTCTTTAAAAGTGCTTTACTTTATCGCGAAGACTCCAAAGCTTTTACATTATAAAAAAAAATATCAATTACGTCTTTTTAGTATCAATAAAATAATATTAATAAAATGCATTGTATTTATTGCTAATGGTAGCAAACGAGCAAGCAGCATATCTGATGGTAAGTGGCACTGCCGCCCATGGACCTATGCAATACCAAAGGTATAGCTAGGCCGCTGCCTACCAATACAATACCCAAACCCACCCAATTGGTCTGCCGGTTCTCTCGCTCACAGAACGAAGCGCAATAGCACATTGCCATTACTCAGACGTCGATCTTCTGCGAGAGTGTGGTACTACCCCGGACGGACAGGCCTGCGGCTGCAGACAGAAACTATCAACAGCGTGGTCCTACCACATATAACATGCATATGTCAATAATAGAAACTATTGTACAGTTCAGTACACAATACTAATTATACTCGTACTTACTAAAAGTTAGGACCCTATAAAGAAAAGTTATTTATTATTGTAATGATAAGTTTAATTTAAAAGAGCAATTAATGGCCTAATTAATTTTCTGCTAATCATGCCTTTTTTAAGTCTGAACCTTCTGCAGGTGTATTGTCATTTAAAAACATCCATCAAAGTTTGTCTGACGTTTTCAGAAGCACAGTTAGAGTTACTAAGAGTTACATCATATTATCATTTTGTACAAATTTACATTACAAAGAACGTATTTGTAAATAAAATAAAACTAAAAATATATGTCTGTCAAAATAAATGTATTATTATAGTCGTAGATTAGCAATGTAAGATATTTATCGGCGTATCAAATCAGGCACGTCGCAAGCGCTACGAAAACGCATGTACATGAGTGTTCGTGATCTCATGTTACTTGCCCTTCTGTGTACAAATACTACACGCTAACCTCACAACACGAAGCCTATTTCAATCTTTACTACGAGTATAGTAGGTGTATCTGTTTGCTGCACTTATACAATGAAAATTATTCATACATTTTTTTAGGTATCTGCTTTAATTTATTGGAAAATATAAACTAATTTAAATGGTTTAAATAATTCCATGTTATTTATTATGATTTATCATCATCATCTTGTTCTTATCGTAATAATTTGTACTTCGTTTTCATCGCACATATTACAAAAATTATTAGCTTTAGTTTCATGAAAGGCCGCCTGACTTCGCGTCTTCATGTGTCAATTATTGACCAGACGGCACCATCAGACGGACTAGTCCTAGGTCAATGTAAAACCCTTGGTCGTCTTTTATGACCTACACCAGCAAAGGATTGATTGTATTTTAGCTGCTACCATATAGCATTTTTATTTACTATAATTATTAAATGTAATAAATAATTCCTTCCGTCTTTAGCTGATCGTGTTGCTATTATATTTTCACAAATCCTGACAAGTTTACTGTTCAACAATAGAAAGTAATCCTACATGTTTGATAAAGACCTATGAATTTATTTTATCTACGTATCAGTTTGTCCCCTACTCTATATGAAGTTGAGCTATATGAAGTTGAACCTATGCAGGTTCTTATTGTGAGTTTGCCTGCTTTACCTGATTTTCCTGCTTACATTAGTTGATATTCTTTTTCATGACAATAACAAGAAAGGAAGTGTTAGTTTAATTATAAAATTACTCTATCAGAATACGAAACAGTTTAGAATAGGAGCAATTTTATTTTTTTATCTAACTATATACTTCATCATCATCATCACAGCCCATACATGTCCCACTGTTGGGCTCGGGCTGCCTCCGTTATGGGAGGGAAATTAACCGACTATACCGCGCTGGTCAGACGTGTTGGTATAGGGTTTTGTTTCGAGTTTTCCTTCTCTTGGATAAATGTTATATGCGTTTTATATCCCTTAGTCGTCTCTTACGATCACCCACGGGTAAGATTTGTATTCTTACTTCGTTACCACACGGAAAGCTTACATTAGATAACCTTTTTTTATTACTGCTGCTTATATTAGATGATCTTTTTTTTTATAACACCAGCAAGAAAGGAAGTGTTAGTTTAATTATAAAATTACTCTATCAGAATACGAAACGGTTTAGAATAGGAACAATTGTATTTTTATACTAACTATATACTTATAGTTACCAATACAATAAGTATTGTAAATATAAGCAAATACATTGAACATTAGTTAGTTAAGCTTTAATTATGTGTACCAATTCAAACGTATAACATATATACATATAAGTCATTATCTTTCATTGAACATACACGAAAGTAATTTATCACGAACTCTATTATTGTTGACCATGTATATTGAGATAACAATACTTGTTGTATTATAATTACGTATTCAAATCCATGATTTAGCTTGTACTTCATACCTTTAGCGATAGGCTGTAAGATTTTTTTATGCTAATATAGACGTCTTAATACATATGACTTGCAAAGATTACATAGCATTTGCTCCGTTGGAAAATTATGTTCAAGCGAAATTGGCTAGACTGGAAGTACGAATCCAATACATTTAAGACAAAAAAAAATATTATTTAATTATGATGATGGATTATTTTATTAGTTCAGTTAGATTATGACCAATAAACTTTAAGGTTATGTCTAAAATACATATGTTACAGTTCACATCTCTGATTATGCAAAATTAAATGTGTATTAAATCGTAAATTATAAACCATCACTTCTTTTAAGGTTAAAAGAAATGCTCATGACGAAACTCACACATCAAGTCACAACTTCAAGCATCTAATCCTTCAAATTGTTATTCATCAACATAGGGACGCATTACGCAGAAATATTGAGTGCGCTTGAAGTCTAAGACCATTAATTTGTTTATTGTAAAACGCCACACAATTTTCATCAAGTTACTTGAAATATTTTACCATATATTTTCAATGAGCACATTAAGTGAGTCTCTTAAAAGAGAAGCGCTCATTTAACTGCAGGTAATCTCTCTTCTTTTGCCAACGATGTTCTTTTATAAATTTTTAGTTATACGCATTTTAATTAGGTGTGGATTGCAGTTCATAAATATTTTCATAACTTTTTATATTTTATTTAGTATTTTATATAAAAAGGTAATATTTTAACTTCAATAAATTACCGTCATTCAAATCAAAATTATCTCCCAGTGGTCGCATATTGAAGTGGATAGAAATAACTATTAAATGTTCACCCTCTCTCAAATATTATATTATCCTTAATAAGGGCATTTTAAGCAAAATATTCTTTTTTTTTAAATAATACTTATGGACCGTCCGTTAATACAATATTCTGATTAATTAAGCAATACAATTTTAAAAATAATTCTCATATATAAATAATATTATAGCTGTTATAACTCTACACAAAGAAATAGTCATATTATAGCTGTTATAACTCTACACAAAGAAATAGTCATATTATAGCTGTTATAACTCCACACAAAGTTAAATTATAAATGTTAAGATATACTTAAATTCAGTATCTTCGTGAGCATTTATTGCAGACACTGTGCTTCCTATTTTAACTATTACACACGTTCAACTGTCAGAGTGGTGAACGACAGTAAATTTGTTCTTAACAGCACGTGTATTACACATCTTCGTCAAGATTTTAAACAACTTTTAAACAGAAGTATTTCCTCACGATGTTTTCCTTCACCGTTGAAACAGATAATTATTTAAAAGAATTTAACCTGTTAAAGTAATATAACATGGTAATTACTCGTACTTCTACAAGTACTTTTCTTCACTTCACCATATGTTCTAAAATAAATATTGTAATTTGTTATATATCTATCTTCCTACTTTCACACATTTATTAGGTATCGTTTGCATTGGAAAGAAAATGTATACGGCGCAAGACGGGAGACCAGAGTATTACTTTTGTGATTAGCAAGTGCCGCAGAATACTCTCAATGTTTGCGTTGCCTGGGCAGAACAGTACAGTGAACTCACTGTACCTATTCATCTATGCTAATCTAGCCGAGATCGCAGATGGCATGATTAGAGGTAGGTAATATTCTACTAAAGTAAGGAAGTCGATCGGTTTCCAATTTGGAATATAATACTAACAACCCCTTTCTATTCCCATTACTACTGTACGTTGTAGCTATAAATGGAAAGCTCTCTCGTCCCATGTACCTATACGTACGAGTACATCGTCACTGATTTATTTATACATACTCAGTAGCCTATGTTGAATAATGTACATCGTCTTGATATAATACTTTAATGAAATACAGAGTTTAAAGTTAGTATGTTTTCCACTCATAGATTCCATTATCTCTTATTGATCTTATGATATCAAGCATTAGTTTTTATAGACCTTAAAAATCTATATTAATAGTACCTAATACAGATTATCTAATATTATTTTAAATAGATGAAACAAGTTGGTAGCATCTAGTTATAAACAATTATTATTAAATTTGATATGTACTCATATTAGAATATTTCGGTGATTAACGATTCTCAATTACCTATCAAGAAAATTACAAAATAAAAATTCAAGTAGGTAAGCCATTACGCCATATAATACATTATATTGATTTTTATATACTTCCTAGTATGTCTGTGGGAAGGGGAATGGACAAGACCTTGTAAATTCATTATATTCAAACGAATATAATTTATCGTTCAAAATTTTGTTGTTTAATAGTTTGTACGTATAATATGTATTTCAAATCTATGGATTTAGTATTTAAATTACATGATACTGTCTGCCGAACGTAAGGTAACAAGTTCAAAAAGTTTCAATTACGGGACGTTTTAGAATTTTTCTACTGAAAGTTCTTAATTGCATTCATAGTTCATCTAGAATTCTAGATCGTATTATGTGAGACTTAACAAAATTACATTGGTAAAACGTAGGATGCCCCACCTCTTTTGCGGTGGTATGTTCTCTATCTGCTCGGCCGAATAGAATTAATGATAAATACAAGGCAATATGGCCTTCTAAAATGCCGCCGTGCTGCGATTGCTCTTCAAATTTGGCCAAATAAAGAGTCAAATTAAGCACGATGTTGATGGGTATTAGACATAAGTGGCCCTTACAGCAACTTACTCTTTCGGGTCACTAGTACCTTCAATGTTACATTCAGCTACAAATGCTAATACACAAGTCAGAAAGGTAGAGAAATCTTGCCTCCGAATTTAGGATCAGCCAAAAAATATTATTGGTTGCCGTAGATTTTCTTAAACATTTATACACTTAAAAAACTTGTTAGTCCTTTTAATGGTCTAAAAATATACAACATCAGCTACAAAGGCTAAGGTACAAGTCAGAAATTTAGAGTAGTCCTCGCCTTTGAGTTTTCTTAAGCTGTATTGACATGTTATAGAATTACATGGCGAAAATATTTACAACTCTATATAATAGAACGAATAATCTAAGAATAGCAAACGCGCATTTGAAACTGAACCGGTCTGAGTCTATCACGTGCGTGTTGAATCAATATTCGAAGAAAAGTCGCAAGTTGTATTTTTGGAGGATCCTCATCAGACAGGTGTAAGAAGGTTTGCTTATATATAGTATCTATTCTATCTAATATCGTATCTTTCTCTCTGAAAGTATGCGATATATTAATTAAGCGTATGAAAATAATTGGTCACACTACCGTTCCTTCATTTAAAAAAACAAAATATAATCAAAACTTTAATCAAGAATTCCAAACTGTATAAGTATAAATACTTGTAAATGAAACACGATTTAATTGTGTAAATATTTTAAAAATAATTACATTATACTTTAGTATATTATACATATATTTAAATTTTACTAACTCTACACATGACACCAGGGTCAAAGATTTTTCCGCGTGTTGTATACGGAAAAGTATTAAGATTTACGTCTCATATAATTGAAACAATCAGGAATATTTAATGAGGGATACATCAACAAATGATATTGGATGTCACTACCAACGTAAAAACGTAGAACGACCATGAGACCTTATACATTGTTTATTTAAATATACAAGTTTTTTTAAAATAATATTCTTTATAAAGGCAGAAGATAATAAGTATCAGGGGAGACCGAGACTAACCTACCTAGACCAGATTGGTCATGTAATGAAGGAAGGTGGAGTCAAGAGCCTCCGAAACCGACGAGCGTGTATGAAGAGAATTATGAATGTTGAGGAAGCGAGTGAAGTATGCAAGGATAGAGTTCTCTGGCATTCTGTTCTCTCTGCCATCCTGCAAGAGATATGGCGCAACAGTTAATTATTTAAATAAAGGATATTTGCAATTGTATTGGTCTTATACTAAAAAAAAGTACCACTGCGATTTGCCAATGAGAGTGTTAGATGAAAGTTTTGTTTTTGCCTTTTATAATAAGTGCTGCCACATAGTCTACCTTTTGTAAATCCCATTAACCTGAATCGTATAAACTGATAATCGTATATCTGTATTTGCTCCATATGTTTTACTCTTACTGCCACATAAGAGTTATAAACATCAGCTGAAGTAAGACTAAGAGAATGTTCTACAGTTCCTCCTGGGACTTTCCCATATGTAATATGTGAAAGTTGGTTGGTGTACCAACTACGATCATCAACTACCTGCCAAATGCAAAAGAAAGAACAATAATTGAACTGAGAAAAGAGATTTAAATCACGAACTACCCTCTTAACTAATCAGCTTTAAACACTTGTAGTGCTTATAAAAACACATATCACAAAACCTAAGCAATCTATATTGATATCCATACATCCGTCACCCTGAATGTCATTCAGAAACGTCCTGTTCCACTAACAGGCAACGGCTTTCTTAGGTTCTTAAATATGAGCCCTTGGAATAGCGTTATTCGCTATGCCCTTGGAATAGCGAATAACTGTTGTGACTTGAGACCTTGGCTATTTTAGCATCCATATTTAGGGGAATAATGTCATAATTGCCATTGGCGATAGTAGTAAGTTTTATAAAGTTTCCCAGGCGACCAGCTGCTGGCCACCCTCATGGTGAGCATCAGCCGATTTTTATGACTGCCACGGGCAAGCAGGAATTGACGACAATTGTATTTTTATCCCATCGCCACACAGGGAGCAATCTTTATTTGCCTCTATGTAATGATAAAAATATCAATGAGAACAAGATAGATATTTAAATGGGTTAAGATTTTCCATTCACTGTATGTTCGACATCAACCTTGGAGAAGAATAATTCTACAAAACATACATAAAATAATACTACAACAGATATATTTATTTCACTATAGTCGAACGTGTAATACGGATAGTGTTGTGGTCTAAACATCAAACTGAAATGCTAAACTACATTCGCACATAATGACATTTGTTTGTTCCATCGACAAATCATTGCTTTGAATATGGATGGAATTTCTACGTTTGTAGTTTTATGTGATACAAGTATTTATTTATTTATTCTTGTCCTTAAAATAAATGTCATTCCACGAAAAATTAAGCCAAAGATATAATAATAGCATCTCATACAACGTAATTTTATGATCGTCAATGTTTTGTCGAAACATAACCTGCACACAATTTCATTTAAATAGTTAGAAATACTATTGAAATAATTGTTACTTTATATCAGTTTACTCTTATATTGTGTGTATTGCGTTTTGATTATATTTCATAACACCTACTCCGATTGTAATGTGCTTCCATCTAAAGTCGACTGCAGTATCAATCAGCGCTGACTGATTTAAGACTACTTGATTAAAATAATGAATTAATTAAAGTTTAAACTGGCTTTTTGCTCGTAACTTGTTCCATAAGGATTTCGATTAAATGTTAAGCGGTTTTTAACTGTCAGAGATTTACAATATTATTAATCCGAAAAAAGTATGACCTGCATTATTTTTAAAAACAGTCTAGGTATTATAGAGAATAGGAAAATAGATTAATGGAAAAATATACCTTTGGGATCTGGTTCATAACAGTATCTGTAGTTATATTATAAAGTATAACTACATAAAATTGAAAGACACCTTATTATATAGTTTGCTTATAACTATTATGATATTATGTTCGAAATGATTGATGTAATTTTATTCAATTATACAAAATATTGCCGATTACCTCATAATTTTTAGGTAACAATAAAATTATATGCTTTCTTTTTTTTTTACAAAGTAACTGCATTAGATAATAACAAATCCTTATGCCGATGGCGACTTTAAAAATACTCGATTAAAACAATGCCAAAACACAACGAGACTCAAACAGAAAAAAAAAACTATTAATAATCTTTGACACCACGTAAACTATTACATAACATTTAAACTTAGGCAATGTTTTTAAAAATGAATTCTGGCGTCTGGTAATAAATAAAATTGATGATTTGGTAACCCTAATCTAAAGTAGACTGCAGTACAAACTGAGTAGTATGAAACTATCTCGGATACAGTCTCGTTGATACCTGGCAGTAATTAGCTAATCGTTAAATTGCACAATGCAAGCCACAGTGGCTATGTAAGTATTTATCTCAACTAATAGCTATATAGTAAAGTGAAACAAGTCCGATATTTATTTATTGTACAAGTTTTTTTATAGTATTACTGAATATTAAAATGGTATCGGGCAACCTACTTATGATTCAGTTTAGTCTGCATCGTGAGAAATTAGTTGCGTCAACTGATTTATAGGGTTAATTTTAGTTAATTTATATTAGAAGCAAGGAGAGTATTTGCTATGTGGTGGCAGCTAAGAATACTATCAACCCTTATATCAATGAGTGTCATCAAATAAATCAGTGGGTATCTAAGAGTGGATGAAGTGTTTATATCAACCTGGGCCAACTGCATCTGATGCTGTTCGATCAACAATTATATTCTCAAGGAGGATTGTTGTCAGGCAGTCTAAACTTTTGCGATATATACGATGAAAAGTGCATGTTGTGTCGATCCCAATTAATTGAAATAAAAGTAGGACGATTATGATGATAATTAAGATTAGTACCATATTATTTACGCTACATACAACATTTATTTTCGATTTTGTTTTTTTTTTTTCAATTATATCTTGTTTGATGCCAAAATTAATGTATATTTTATGCTATATCAGAAAGGAAAATTTATACGCTAGGTAAAACTATTCAATTCTAGACTAAAATTGTAAACTATTTCTACTTTAAGTAATAAATAATATATATTCATTTCAAGATCATTATTTTTTTTATGATTTATATTTTCATAAACTCGCATCTTAACTTTCAAAGAGATCGATATATTTCTCCGCAAGAAAAAGAATGTGACCCTCGTCCTTAACCGGGTGTAATCCCAAACTTTGAATTTCTTATCACGAATATCCTTTTTTTTTCAGAAGAAGCGGCGCGCGCACTCTTTGATCCGCCCTTCAAAGTACCTATCGACGCCGTGCGAGTGGGCTACCGCCACCTGGTCTTTGTCTTCGTGGCCCATCCCGCAGTTTAACCTCACGGGTATCCTCTCGAGTTTATATATAGGTTATATATAGAACCTATGCCACAGAATGATTAAGGTTGTTTTCTTTGTAATTCTAACTTGGATGAAATGACAGTTATTATAAAAACGTAACGTGGAATGCTTTCCTCTCAACTTTTTTCTAGAAATGATGATAACAAATATTGTCTGTGTAAAACGGAGCAATATAATCAAAATTTAGTTAAAGTTCTCGATAGTGAAAGCACAAAAATATATTATTACTATGTACACACTTCTCATTATTTGAACTACTGTATCTAAACAGACCACATAATCACTGCCTGTAATCTGCTGCTTGAAAAACAATCTTCATACAGGATATATCATGCAAAAAGCTATATTCCAGTAATCATTATTAAATAATACATCGATGAAGTAGAACAATACAAATCAATGAGGTTGTTATAGATTATTGACACACTTAGAAGAAATAAAAATAAATATTTTGTAGCTATCAACTAAAGTATTTTCGTCTCAGTTACGCAGCTTGAATGCCTACTTTTAGTGCACAAAAAGTCATCGACGGACTGCGCTTGCGCCGCATGGTGTGCGCCGCGCGCCTCGGTCGCGCGACCATGCGGTTTAGGTAATGCCCTGTGATCTCGCAACAATTAAATTGACACTTGCCGCTATCGTTTTATATTCTTTTTTGTACAACATTGCCAACGTTAGCTACACTATGATGCAGTAAACGCAGAGGGGACAAGTCTACCGCTACCTAGTTTTTATTGTCTATCTACGGTAACAAACCTTTAAGATGCTGTACTGATAGCGTAATCATCTAAGTAAGTTAAGTGTCGTTGTTGTGGTGTTGATTTTCACTCAGGATAATGCTTCATGTGATATATATATATATATATATATATATATATATATATATATATATATATATATATAAAAGTTATAAAAAAATAGTTTAGCATATTATTCTGAGCTGGTCATTAAACCAGAATGAATCATTCTTTACAGGTTAAATAAATTTTCCAAACTAATAGCTATAAAATAAATTATAGTAAAAATAAAATTAAAGATGAAAAAAGGTTTATGCCATATATTTTTATAATGACCTCTATCTGTTTAATAAGCGAACAATGACCTATTGATCATGCAATATTAATGTCAAGCACCCCACGATTTATAATTTTATTTTTTTTAACTGTAAATTATCTGTTATTTTTTAGTTTGAATTACTATTAAAGCGTGTCTTTTTAGTTTCTTTAAACTGTAATTTATCTCAAAAATAATACCGATCAGTTTTGAACAGCTCTGCAATCAGCAGTTTCCTAATTACTCTAAATGTATAGTTTTTATGGCGTTTATTCTCAACATGGCCTGAACATACGATTCTTTTTTAATTAGTAGTAGTATAATTTAAACATTATGCTACTACTAAGTTGAATAAGTAATACTTTAGTGTTCTAAGTCTAATCTGATCTGATTTCAGATTTCTATAGTCTAATAATGATTTCAGATTTCTATTATTTCTAATTTTTAAGCTGTTGTTTGTTTTTGTTGTTTTTTTTTTACTTACCGATAGCTCTCTGCTCGTGATACCTACGATAAGTGTCTGTTCTTTCGTTTCAATGTAGTAAAGGCTGCTAATATCTAGATTACGGCAAGTGGCCGCTGCTTATGGGGTCTGTTCTTTTGGACTAAAATCTGAAATAGGAGCTACAGTTTATCTAATTATTGTGTATATTTAAAAATTTCAATAAAATAATAATTATCTAATGAACTTGCCAAATGTCAGAGTTTCGATCTTGACGCAGAACAGTTCTTTGTTCTTTGATTTGATTCACAAATCGTTGCTGTAAGTCTGATTGTTATTTTTGTCCGGATGTTTATAAAAACCACTACTACACAATTACTTACTCCTTGTATATTAATTTTAAGCCAAATAAATTAATAAGAAGTTAAATCCATATTCTTAATGCTAAATAACATATTAAAAAACGAGATAAGCTTAATAATCTGTAAATGGTTATAATATATATTGTATTCGTTTCAGAGATTACATATACTGCAGTTAAATTATTTGCTTAAATACCTTATTCGGCTATTATGTATACCACGGTAGAGGAAGGATAAATATCTATTCTTCGTATCACAACAAGTAAAATTACATATACACGAAGGCGCGAAGTCAGGCGGCCTTTCATGAAACTAAAGCTAATAATTTTTGTAATATGTGCGATGAAAACGGAGTACAAATTATTACGATAAGAACAAGATGATGATGATAAATCATAATAAATAACATGGAATTATTTAACCCATTTAAATTAGCTTATATTTTCCAATAAATTAAAGCAGATTCCTAAAAAAATTTATGAATAATTTTCATTGTATAAGTGAAGCAAACAGATACACCTACTGTACTCATAGTAAAGATTGAACAAAAGAAAATAAAATAAAGTGCTTAAGTAAAATAAACTCGAAAATATTCTAGAACGTATTACGAATGTTTCTTGTCCCATCAGAACGACATCTTCGCAGCAGACAAGGTCACATATCTATAGATAAATAGCAAGCCCATAAATACTCATCGCTTCTCGCCGTATGTGGAAGCTTGTACATCTTTAAATTCAAACATTTTGAGGCCGTTACCGTTTTGATTAGATTCCATTCAGGCCTAGTTTGTTATACGCTTTTTGTTCACACAACTTATACCACTTATTCCAATATTCCAAGGAAAAATATTTGATATTACACAAAAGAAAATATTTATTAATGGGGCTTTTAGTTAGATAATAATCTGGGAACTTGAAAAACTGTTCATTATTATTAAAAGTTCTAAGCAGACTGATAAGCAGTACGAATACGAAGCCAACAATTTTCTTAAGTGATACGATCAAAATAACCTTCCTTGACGTAGCTTAGAGAATACAATTTAAGTTTTCAACAAACGTATTGTTATCGGATCTATCTCAGGCTAAGCGAGGTCACTTAGCGAGTCCGGTAATATAACATACCATAAAACAATGGCCATTGAAAATTATCACTAATATATTACAGCCGAACACGAATCAATAACAACTCGTTAACGACTAATGCTATTCTGAGTAAATTTTAATAAACTATTGTATAATCTATAAAAAGCAATCAATAACGTGACACTGGCAGTGAGTTCCGTGTGATGATAGAATAGGAATAAATTAACATTTTTGCTTCTCCTGATTTAATAACGTAAGCACGTAATATCGCTACAAGAGAATAGTGGTAGGATCATGCTGTTGACAGTTCTCTGTCTATAGCTGCGTGCCAGTCCGTCCCGGATAGTACCACACTCTCGCAGAAGATCAACATCTGCGTAATGGCAGTGTACTATTGCGCTTCGTTCGGTGAGCGAGGGAGCGGACAGCCCAACTGGGTGGGTTTAGGCATTGTTATGGTAGGCAGCCGCCTAGCTATACCCTTGGTATAGCAGGGGTCCATGGGCAGCAGTGACACTTACCATCAAGTGTGCTGTTTGCTCGTTTGCCACCATATAAGCAATAAAGAAAAAACAAGAGAAGGGATACTGAAAATAAATTATTAGCTGTCTGTACTCGTGACGCAGGAGTGACCCTAAATGAGTTAAGATGGATAAGAAACTAAAATTCAGTGAGCCTAGTACAATATATTAGACAATGTTCCAGATTTAGTGTTACCCTTTTTTTAGGTAGGTTATGGTCCGAACACACGCCGCCCTTCCTTGCCATCCGTAGCTCGCCCAGCTTTCGGGTACCATCCCCCGTCGACGCCCCAGGTAACTGCCGGTCCGTCGCCCTCACGCGGTCAGCGTCTCTGTGGGTGATGGACTAATACCCGGTCCAGTCACCCGCGGCCTCGGTTCTTAATGTTACCTTTAATGATCGCTTAGCCACAAGTCTCTAGTTGTCCATCTCAAATTGCTATAAGAATCCAGGTAAAATTTAAACAAAAGAATACCATTTACAAAAAAGAACCTAACGTAATGGTTATCATTTTCAATATATTACTAAATCAAAGTAATGAGAGTAATACAGCTGCATCAAAACGATTATGATGAGTTAATATTATTGGCTATATTAATAGCTTGATCAAAACCGATTATATTGTTAATTTTTAATTGACTTCTATATTCAATTAAATAACAATTTATTTGACGAATATTTTAAATATATAGATTGTTAAATGGCATCTATATCGTGATGAGAATCTAACACTATAATTACACGAGCACATCACGTAATAAAATCACATCATCCATAATATTATTTTGGTGATTGCCAGTATCAACTGTATGGTAGCGGCTACGAATAATACCAACCCTTACTTAGCTCGTGGATGTCGTAAAAGACGACTAAGAGCTTTATAACCAGGACATGTCCGAATCATCGGAGCATTCCCTTTCGCATCTTTACACCAATACTCTCTTTCATACCTACTCGCTCTCTTACGTCGTCGTTACGAATGCGATCGGTCAGCCTAACTCCACAGATTTTCCGCAGAGATCGCATTTCGACCGCATTAATTTTACTTTCATACTCTTTTCTGCATACCCAACTCTCGCTTCCATACAGTAATGTTGGGACAAGCACTGCGTTATATATATATATATATATATATATATATATATATATATATAATATATATATATATGTATATAATATATATATATATATATATATATATATATATAATATATATAAACCTCCCGTAATGTTTGAAAGTAGCGCCAGTGACGGTAAGTTAAGGAGTGAACGTTTGAGCTGGTATGGACATGTGATGAGACGAGATGAAAGTAATGTTGCGAGGAAGGTTTTGAGTATAAATGTTGAAGGCTCTAGGGGTAAAGGGAGACCAAAGAAAAGAAGGATGGACTGCGTGAAGCGTGATATGTATAAACAGGGAGTGACTACAGAGATGACGTCTGATAGGGCTGTATGGAAAAAGAGGAAATATTGCGTCGACCCCAAGTAGTTGGTATAAGAGCAAGAGAATGATGATGATGAAACCTCCCCCAAATAATCCTATAACACTATATTTACAAAAAAATATTTCAAGGACTAAGACATATATAACGATGTTTTATTAAAAGCGGATATAAGTAAGACTTGAACGCTATTCATTCAAATGTTACCAGCACTTAAATGTTATGCCGAGCAACCTTATCAAGGACGTTGTCTAAACAGTTCACTTCATTTTAATAGGTGCTAATATAGCAACGGGTTCTGTTTGTTAGCAACACTTGCCTTACTACTTTAGCATAGATGACTAGCATCAATCAACCAACAACATTTTTCATAAATAATCAAGGATTTCAAAAAAGAAGAAAACGTTAGTCCGTTATACAAATAGTAAAGAAACCATATACCTATTCTTAAAAGTAATCATCATTCTTCTACTCTTATCCCTATTATTTGGGATCGATACAATTTGTACTCTTCTTCCATAGTACATATTGTAGAAGTTATTGGCAATAGTTTTATGACCAGCCGCCTGCCAGACGTCAACCCTCCTTGGGAATATAATTGTTGACCAAACGGCATCAGATGGAGTTGGCTCAGTCGTTATAAGTTCTTAGTCGTCTTTTGCGACATCCACGAGCAAAGTAAGGGTTGATAGTATTCGTAGCCGCTACCACACAGCTATTAATGTTAATTAATTATTATTAAAAGTAATAAAACATATAAATATCCTATAAAGCTGTTTAAAATTGTTAGTTTAAACAAATTCAGATGTAAACTTCGAAGCTTAATCTTTTCATACGAGTGATGTTTACCCGTTTAGAAGAAATTACCATAGACATTCACCATTGCTACCTAGCTCACTAATATCATAAGAGATTAAGAGATTAATCAGATAAATATCTACATAAAGAAAACTCCTATTACAATTTAAATATTATGTCTCTCTC
The DNA here is from genome assembly GCA_905163515.2 of Lymantria monacha. Lineage (NCBI taxonomy): Eukaryota > Metazoa > Arthropoda > Insecta > Lepidoptera > Erebidae > Lymantria > Lymantria monacha. The sequence goes on from LR991081.1 coordinate 35,271,618, forward strand.
TCGTATTAGAATTAAATAGAAGTATTAGAATTAATATTTTTCTTATCTATGTATTTCCTTTGATAGTACCAAATTTCCATCCAATGAGTAATAAGTTCGAGGTAAATAATAAAAAGTGACGTGTAAATACTGTGAATAAAAATCAAAATGTTTTAAAATGAGTGACATTAGATGAACCTTCTAAACCCAGACAAGAATTCTCTTCATTAAGCCACTATTAACCCAAATACTGGTTAAACTTTAGACGCATATTATGTAAAATCTCTTAGAATATATTTTGAATATAACGTCACAAGTTGACCACTAGCTAAAGGTCACTGTTGATACAGTACGTTGACTTTCCAGCTCTAACAAGGATTGTAAACACTAGAAATCACTATTCATGTTAACAAATTGTAACTCATATTTGTGATTGTAATACATTACAGAATTTCACGGTCCAATGATTTTATATTTCGATTTCGATGTAAAAAACATTTTATATTAACGAGGTTGCAATATTTTTCAATAACAACAACATATTATTGACGGTGGCTCATGAATCAAAGTTCGTTATAGCCAATTTAAAAAAATAAATTGAAGTAGTCTCCACATTTGGATATTCACAACTGACCAGGTAATAAATCACATAGATTAGCACGTCCGCTACAAACATTTTTTAACTATTATATATTATCAAAGAATTGAACTATTGTAGCAAATTATATATGAGTATTGAAGCAAAAATGCATAACACTCGTGAGTTACTCAAGCGGGTCAGTCACACAATGTCAACTTAATTTGCTGTAGCAGCGTCCATTCAGTTAGATGTCGGTCTTTCAAATGTAAAAGTTTAGATAATATGATGTTTGAAGGTCGTCAGTTTTGTAATTTAATCCCCTCGAGCTTTATAAAACTTGACTAGCGTGTAGGGAGAACACACCGCTAGTATAATAATTATGATTAATGTGATAACCGCTGCGATATTGGTCGAATAACTATATATTTAGTGTTTTATTAATATTTACAATAATAAGTTTGATGTAGAATAATTCTGTAGTTGGGCAATTCTGCTATATCTTCCTCTACGGTCTACTGTAAACGAATGAAGAATATTTGAGAACGTTTAAACAATTGTCTGCACGAGTTGCTGAATCGAGCTCGAAGCACTAATACTTGTGTTGAAATAGCCTTTCGTCGAACGCAATTTAAGAAATTATGGTCGACATCATTTCGACAGTCAGATCGTAACTTGCTTCTTGTTGGTTTGTCGAAGATATATATATATTATGCATTAGATGTTAATGGCTTTGACGATGACGAAAATTAATTGTGGCTACCTTTGTAGTTCGAATTAGTATTTAAAATTTGACAACCTAGTTTTATTCGCTTTTATTTTTTTTAACTAAGCATATAATTAGGTTTCATAATTATGAAACCCTATGCTTGTATTCTAAGTTAAAAAATATATATATTGATTTTAAAATATATTGATTATAATCAATTAGCATTACTTATGGTATCGCGTTTTTCTTTTTCGAAGAAACGAACATCGTCACCAAGACAATTACATTGTGACCTATAATTTTAAATTTCACCCGAATTGGGTTGTATATTTAATGTCTAATAATCTCATAGTTTCTTGAACTTTAGTGACGTTGTATGTAGATGAGTCAAATAACCAGTTACAACTTAGAGTAGCAAGTCGATTAAAATGGCTGCGCCGATTATAATCATTAAAAATATTGTTGCTAATATACAATGAGAAATAATAGCGATTGTCAAGGAACACCGATAAGTTTATAAAGACATAAATTTTTACTAAGTTACAATTGACCTTGCGTGGCATGTAGATAAGATGGTAAATTCAGATTACCACTTGAGTAATTAAATATAAGTTACAAAAAATAACGATACGAATGTTTCCGTTCACTGTGACTTTTAATTTTTAAGGTTAAAAAAGCTATTGAAATATGGGATATTAGTTTTTTTTATGCCTTATTAAACATATAAGGAAAATATTTGTTTATCATTGTCCTTCGCCGTTTTAATTTAACACCTTATAGTTTTTTTTTTTAAAGCGAATAAAGTTTTACGACACTAAATTTGAAATGATCTCTAAACACGTGATAGATGACCCTTTACGTACAATTCATACATTTTCAGGTTAATAACTTCCAGCCGGGCGGGCCACCGAAAACAAAGATCGGGTACCGGTTGGCTCGCTCGCACGGCGAAGACAGGTGCTTGCAGGGTGGGTCTGTGGGGTTGCGCGCCGCCTCTTCCGTCGCCCCGGACCGATTTGGCGGGACGTGACCACATCAATAGTCCACGCAAGAAAAAAAAAGTTAATAACTTCCAATCACTATGGTTACTTTAGTTTTATATGATTTGATTTGATTTTTATGGAACCTAGAAATTGTCATTATAAAATACGCATTCATTTATTATTCAATATATCCAAAGTATGATTTCATATAGTTTAATATTAATTAAATAATTTACATACAAAAAATATTCAAGAAACTATGCCTTGTCTAATTTCACGACAATTAATTAGTGAAATTCTTGACGAATAATAATTTTAAAATAAGCATTTTATTTCTCAGCAAAACATATGTACCTATGTATGATAATATATATATATATATATATATATATATATATATATATATATATAAAGTGTTTGAAGGATATTAAAATAAAATACTTTATATCTTTGATCGAGGATAGAATTAAATATAGAAGCAATGTTACGAGTAAAAAAATAAGCACGAAACTCTCACATAAATACAAAATGCAATCAACAATGGGAACTTGTTTGGTTTGGTCATTAATTATATTCCCAAGGAGGGTTGACGTCTGGCAGGCGGCTGGTCATAAAACTATTGCCAATAACTTTTACAATATGTACTATGAAAGAAGAGAAAAAAAAGAGTCATCATGAGTCTTCTTTTACGCTAACAACGGGTATGTGGTGCATTGTATTCTAACTCCGTCACCACACGAAAAATTAATATATTTAGTAATAATACTACCTCATGTGGATTACCACATTAGATAATTAAGATGATAATTATGTCACCACCCCTTACTTACTCGATATTGACGGCACATGACACTGATTGGGTGGCAGCGCTCACTTAGAAAAATCATAACACCAGTTAACATTCTCCACCCACTTGCCAAGTGTAATATTATTCCTCTTTCGTGATGACGCCTATGTTCCACAATGAACTTCAATAGGCTGATGGATGAGATATTTATTAATAAGCGACCAGTAATATTAATTTTTGTATATGGAATCATGTTCTTTTCGTACTGGCAATTAATTTAGGTGAGTCAAAGTTAATAAAAAAGAAATTATCTCAGTAGCAATGAATATTTATTAGAACATCAAATATTATCTGTCACCATTAATATACAAAATTATAAGAATAATCGATATAATGATTTCTTAGGTTTTACGCGAGTATCACCTCATTTGAAATAAAACTATTTTTACGGATTCTATCGCGGTTGTATTTGATTTTAATATGCCCGACGTTTCGAACGTTTCGGGAAGACTCCAGTGACTAAGAACGCTATAAAGTGTTCGAAACATCGGGAAATTAAAAATCAAATACAAACGCGATAAAATCATCGATATAATAAAAACAAAATTATAAGGCAATAAAATGACTAAAAATAATGTTCACTTATTTATATATAATTTTCCCAAAGATTAAAGGCAAATATTAAGTTTATTAAATATAAAACCAGGTAGCACCAATTAAAATCTGGGGTGCATTAATTATTTTTATACAAAATAAAAAAGATTTAATAAATAGTGTAATGAGGCCAAAAATATTGCAACACATGTCAATAACCAGGACATATAATTTGTATACAAATAAAAAAGAAAGAGATATTAAATAAATTATTAAACAACAATTTCCTTATTTTATTCATTGTTAATCATTTTTGTAACAGTTCTTTTATTTATACTACCACTGTTGGGTATCAACTTATTTAAATGAGAACAATCAACGTTTATATACACGAGATGTACGGGCATGGCTTTTTATTTAGAGATTTTTTATTAACTACGACTTTGCATCGATTCCCACCATACACACGGGAAGGAAAGGGGCGGTGACCATTGTTTTCTTACACCACACAATTACTTGAAGGACGCATCGTAATAATGTAATTTATAATACCTATATTTCGCAAGGTAAGAAATAATTTATATTAGATAATTAAACTGCAATACTTCCATATATATATCATCTCCACTCTGAATGTTTTAGACTAACTAAGGTCTAAGAACAGTGTTGTAAACGACCATAATTCAGAAGGAAATAACAATGAACATAAATCAATTTTATTTAATTGGAATGATATGAAGAAATCTCCGTGTGGTGACGGAGTAAGAATACAATTCACCACCCCCTATCTTACCCGTAGGTGACTGTAAGCGATGACTAAGTGAATTTGCCTTTCATTATGGAGGTGATTCGAGTCCAACAGTGGGACATATATGAGCTAAGATAATGATGATGATGATATGAAGAAAATATAAGCTAAGCTTCTAATATAGCAAGTTGGAAGTACGTAGTAAAATCTCTAAGATTTTATTTGACACAGGCTTATTAACCAACTACAGCAAAGCTATGACTTTTAAACTGTATGAAGACATACATATGTATAGGTATGTCCACATATTCCATCATGCCATCTTAAACTAATTAATTTAACAAATGAGGTATTCTTAGAAACATCTTCCCTAAACAATTGTGATAAGAGCAGCCCCTTGCTTTAATCCTTCTCAAGCGAAACCGCTTTGCACTTGATCTACATTTTACACATATTTAATGTTATTTTACATAGATTTTATGTTATTATTACTCCACTCGATAAGTTTGGTTAATATTTAATTCTGAGCATAAAATTTCTTAAACCCGTAAATAAATAGCCACAATTGATTCGTCGAGCTTCAAAACTCATGTTACAAATTTAACGATGGACTAATACTTTCATGCTTCATTTATGCAACAAACGATCCCATATCAGTGCTCAAATATTATTAGTGTTCACTTATTACTTTAGATATAAATTCACGTTTAGTTATAACAATAGAAATGCACATGTCTACGATGACTGTTAGCAATATAGTTTTTTTTTTGCGGTGACTATGGATGCGTCTCGCCTCGCCAAATCACTTCGAGGTGACAGAAGAAGGAGCGCGTGACCCCATAAACCCACTATGCAAAGTCCTCTTTACGCCGTACGAGCGGGCCACCGGTACCCGATCTTTGTCTTCGGTGGCTTTACCAATATAGCCTGCCGTACTAAAGTTGCTTCATCAACTTAAAACATAGACATAGATCAACAAGTACTGATAATCAAACGCATTAAATTAAATTTATTACCAATAACATAATAATACTTCATTCATCATTTCTGCTCATATATGTCCCACTGTTGGGCTCGAGCCTCCTCCATAATGGGAGGGTAATTGTTTCGAGGTTTCCTTCTCTCGCATAGATGTTATATGCGTTTTATATCCCTTAGTCGTCTCGTACGATCACCCACAGGTAAGATAGGAGATGGTGAATTGTATTCTTACTCCGTCACCACACGGAAGAATAATACTTAATAATAATAAAAAAGAAAAGAATAATACTTTATAATAAAACAATATCATTCATATGTTCCTCAGCGGAATGGGCAGCGGAAGATTTTTGGGATACTTGTGTTACAAGTCCAAGTACGAATGATGTACGCGCACTCGTCTGCTAATGTCGATTATTTTATTATCTACATTTAGGAAATCCTATGTCCAACAGCAGACGTCGACATACGCATCATTCTCCTACTCTTATCCCAGATACTTGGAGTCGATACAATATGTATTCTTCTTTCATAGTACATATTGTAGAAGTTATTGGCAATAGTTTTATGACCGGCCGCCTACCATATAAGGCTCATAGTCGTCTTTTACGACATCCACGAGCAAAGTAAGGGTTGGTAGCATGCGAAACCGCTACCACACAACACTCGTGACGTCGACATACTGACGAATATAAAAATGAAAGATATTTTTTTATTATTCGTATTATTTTAAATGTTGTATTATTAATTATGTATAATAATTGACCTCCCGTCACAATAGAGGAAATAAACTATTGCAACGGATCGATAATATATGATAGACTACCGTTTCATAGATGTTTTTAATTTCAATTTTTTATGTAAGTTCTTAAGTGCAAGCTGATAGTATATTTTTAGTAAAAATTTTGCAGAACCTTGAGTTCTGTAAAATTTATACTAGACATTTTCCCCGACCCTTTTCTAAAAATATGTATTTTTAACATAATTTTTAATTGTGTGCTTTTAATAAATTACAGTTATTTTCGATAAATAATAATAATATAATAACTGCTGTAACACATATTTTTAATACGTCTAGTAATTCCTGAAATTGAAGTACTAAAACAAGAAAACTCATCAAATTTATCAAAAAAACATATTTTCGTTATATATTTGTTCTTTATACAATCCTAAAATATATCAATCATAATAAAACTTCGTATAGTTATTGTTCGTATGCTGGTAGAGATTTCTGTGTACAAAATTTGTCCCTTTCAGTATAAAAATGACTAAAAACGCTCATCAACACTTTTTCTTTTTAAAATGTAAAACTGTACCGGTCTGATGTAGTTAGTAATTAGTGTGCTAGTGCCTGTTAATAATTAACTACATATACAAAACTACATTAGTATAAACATATATAATATAAACTTAGCTTAATGGTTGAACATTTATGAATATAACACAACACACTTAATTATAATAATTAAAATAACTATGTGACGTTTTTTTATTTCATATAACACTTTTACTCTGTTACGTAACTCATATTGTTTACTCTGTATTTCCGCTTAAGGAATAGACAATTGTGTATAAATATTTATTCTTGGTCAATTAAGTTAACGAAATAATTTTTAAATAATAATTTATAAAATACATAGGAGCAATTAAATTCTTACTATCAATTCTATTCGGGAATCATTATGCATATAACGTATCAACAAATAAAATATTTTTTGATACCTGAAAAAAAGGTTAATAGGAAATATAAAACAATTTTCACTATGACCAATACATGCCTATCATATAGTAGTAATATTAGACATACAATCAGTAGATGCAAAATAAATATTTTTTCATTCATCTCAATGTATATGAATATGTTCAACTATTAGGTTCAAGCCTCCTACACAGTTGGCGGGCAATCGACCTCCACGCTGGTGGCAAAATATAGGGTTTGAGTTTTAAGTTTTCTTCTCTGGCATATAGATGTTATTTGCATAATATATTATATCCCTTAGACGTCTTTTACGATACCTACGGTTAAGATAGGTGGTGAAATGTATTCTTACTTCATTATCACACGAATAAGGTAAATATTATTTAGAAGAAAATATAAAAGTTTTCAACGTTCGCCATTGTTTAGAAGGTGTAAGGAAGAAAAGAGAGGCTCTAAATAAAAACTTATACCAATAAGTTTGACCAACACAGCGTGGTCTAGTGGGCTATTTGCTTCCTCTGGAATAAGCTCATTAGAGAGAACATAATGAGAGTTGTAAAAAGGAAAAAAATATATTCTCATAAGGAAATTCCTAACCGAGACTATACAGATACTGTATGTAACAAATTAACGATACTTTATCCCTCAGATTATTATCGATATCACAACAGATTATTATCTGTTCAACATTAAAAAATATGACCGAAATACTAAACTGAACCTAACCTTCTCTTGTTATATAATTATTTTTGAATATTAAGTTATTCTTTACATAATTACAAAAAAAAACCTTTGTTTATTATATTATTACAGTATAAATAACTTATGAAAAGAAAATCTAGTTATTTCGGTGTTGCAACTTTGTAATATGTTATATTTAAGTATTGCAACTTTTGTAATATGTACGTAATACTTTAAACAACTTATAGGTATATAAGTATTTTGATGACTGTCATTTATATTTTCGATGATGTCTAGATAAACCCCAAGTTCCATTTTCATAAAGTTAATTTCTTAGGAAGACCTAATAATTATACCAAAACACAATAAATTGGTCTACAAAATGTGTAGACCAGAGCAATCTATGTACATAAATGTAAGTCAACGCACTGAATCCGAATCTAAGATAATTTTGGGTTGCACCTTAGAAATTTCGAGTAAATTGTAATCGCTCGGTCGTAACTGCAGTTATACGCACTTTTCAGCCATTTTTAATGGTTTTGCGAAATTTCATACATGTATACAAACAATCTTAGACACATACATACGTCATTATTACTTGTATATCATCATCATCATCTCAGCCCATATAGTATGTCCCACTGTTGGGCTGGGGCTTCCTGTATAATGGAAGGGTAATTGACCTACTGTACCTCGCTGGTCAGACGTGTTGGTATATAGGTTTTATTTCGAGTTGTCCTTCTATCGGATAGATGTTATATGCGTTTTATATCTCTTAGTTGTCTCGTACGATCACCCACGGGTAAGACAGAGTTACTTGTATATACAATATAAAAAATCTTTTATAGTAAACAAATAGTTTGTTAGGAATTCGTATTTCACTATTCAACATATAATCCCAAAAATAATGTGTTTACTGAACTCTGTTAGGTATAGTTTCAAATTTTGCACTTGTTCAGAATTTTTTAAGCAACAATCCATTTTGATTAAAGACTATAAAACTCTGCAATCTAAGGATGTTGCGGATATAAAGTTTCGAATCTGGACGGATACTGATATTAGACAGTATACCGGTTTCGAATAGTTTTGGTTACAGTTATTCGATATTTAGAGTAGGTATTGTGAAAGAGAAATACTAAATATGGTGATTATTATATTATTCTCCTTTACAGAGGCTTAAAGTTTAGGGTGTCAGTTTAGTTAAATCCCTACAGCAAACTATAGGAGAGGACCAATGGCCTTAAATTAGCATAAATGCCTCAAAATAGACTAACGACTGGATGAGAGATATCCAATTGGATCCGAAGAATGTGAATACGGTATAAATAAGAGTAAAAGAAAAATATAACTGGTTTTCATTTGAAGTCGCCCACTACTTTACCTTAATACCTATGTATCTGTTGAGATATAGGTACGCCCACGCATAGTATTATGTTTTTAAAGTTTAATATTTGCTATCGTATTTCTCACGACTCATTTAGAGTTACAATATTATTGAAGGCATTACTTAAATACAAAACTTAATAAGTACATAGTGTCGTTTATATTGACCGGAATTTCAATAGATAACTAGTTTTTCCTACTCCAGTCTACTATGGTTATTAAACAAGGCGACAAGGAGTGGATTTAAGGAGAAGGTCTTCCTGTATGTTTAAGCCCGTTTTGTTTTCTACCCACCTCATTATTGAGTAAGCAAATAAACTTAGCAGGGATCTACTAACTTCTGAATCTATCATATATTACTATTACTAGAATGAATAATAAAAATATACACTGGCAAGAGCCAAAAGCTTATGAACGTGGATAAGGTAGGTACTTAGATATTGATTCTTATTTTTCTGATCACCTAATGAATGTACAGATAACGTGGCAGTCTAACTTGCCACCTCTCACGGGGGGATTCAATCCGTGCATGACAGTTCTTTGTATGAGCTAAAATTGTTCCCAGTGAATGACATTTATGCCTGTTAAATGTAAGAACCTTATAAGTTTCTTGCGATACAAGGGCTTTTCCCTAGCCATTGATTTTAAGCAAAATAACTTATTGTCTTCTTCTTATCTTATTTGATGTTCTCCATAATAACAAGTCAATGACAATTTAAAACGAATTTGTTATTTCAACAGATGTTATGACAACCATCGTCTAGCAACGCATTGACAATATTTCTCAATTTAATCGTCCCGAATACGTTTATATATTCACGAAGGATCCTATGTCTCAACTTATGTAAATCCTGTCCTTACATTTTCATCGTTTTTCTCACTTTTAACTCACAATATCGAGCAATTTGATGGTCATAGCCCGGTACTGATCACATAAGGACTCCGGACACCTTGTGACTCTTCATATATTCACAAATGAATATTGTTTTTTTTAAAGATAATATCTGGGTTTGGCAAAAACTTCTTAATACATAATTTACTTTATCAATGTATGTAAATTGAAATTGAAAACAAGGTCGTTAAAGAAAAGAATTTAGAATTAATTAATAGTAGCTGGTAAGCAAAGACTAACATAATGATTAATGAGCAGCGGCCCCTATAATTCATCTCGATTGATTTATCTCATGTCTTTCCGAATATGCAAATAGCATTAACATTCAAAGATGTAAGTGCCGTCCCTCTTGGGCCACCGAAGACAAAGAACGGGTTCCGGTGGCCTACTCGCACGGCGAAGAGAGGTGTTTGCAGGGTGGGGTCCATAGGGTTGCGCGCCGCCTCTTCTGTCGCCCCGGACCGATTTGTCGGGGCGCGACCACATGCATGGTCCACCTTGCAAAAAAAAAACCGTGCCTCTTGAAAAAACCCATGCCAGCCGTAGAACGATAGCAAGCCACAGAAAATCCTAATATTTTATTCTGTGTAATTCCCTTTAACAGATTAAAAAAATATATCTTCTACAATTTCAGCTGTTTGTTCTTGTAATTAGCACGTTCAAACAAGAAATAAACACAGATTACTAAAATTTAGCATTTAACATACGTGATTACTTATAAAAACTTGATTATGAGCGAAAAATGATTGTCATGGGATTCAAACCTACGCCTATTGGAAATCCGTTCAAATCGTGCTACCACTTACTGCGTGAGCTGTTGTATGACATTCAATTCTCAGCTCGTACTATATTTTCGTCTTTAAATGAGACGTGTGCCATCTACCCATCAATGTTTGTTTATTCGCTTGTAATCAATTTTTTATAGAGAAATAAACTATTCAATTTATATTAACATACATAGCACTATACAGTTGCCTAGTTTGCTATTTGAAAATATGCGAAATGTTATATATTCATAGTTTAGTTATAAATATCACGCAAAAAAAACACATTTCGTAGGTAGGGCCCACCTACTCATATGTATATGTAGTATTTTTTTCTATTTATTAGAAACTATTAACATAATACGTATATCGTTTATCTCGGTTTAGTATTAAACAAGTCCACGCAAGTTAGTATAGTAGCCTATTGATCTTTCAAGGTGTTTTTAGACGTAAATATTAAAATAACAATTTAGACATTTTGTTTAAAGAGATATAGAATCGCTGATTTTATTCTGCGCAACAACATTGTTTTCCTTATTTTTTTATTTTAAATTAACTAAACGTTTCTTTGTACATATATTTGTTAATTATTTATTTATTTCAAAAGCATTGCAAAACAAATGTGATATAATAGTAATAGGTATGTATAAAATCCGATTCAGAATGTCAATGTGTTTGTACATTTAATATGCATCTAGGTTACAGTGTGTGGATCTTCTAATTACTATATAAATAAACGAATATAAATGACGACCTATAGATATTGTGTTTGGTGTCTACTCAAGAAACGAATCATCATTCTAATTTTATCCCAACCACTTGGGGTCGATGCAATATGTACTGCGCTTTCTTTGTATCTGCAAAAGTTATTTGCTTTAAATTAATGACTGACCGCCTGCCTAATTACAACATTTTTGACCAGATGGCATCAGATAAAGTTAGTTCAGGTCAATATAAAGCTAGTAGTTTTTTACGACAGCCACAATTAATGCAAAAGATTGGTAGTATTCGTAGCCATTAACCACACAACACAAGATACAAATATATACTATAAATGTTTTATACTTGTATATTTAACTTTGTATGTACTTGTGCTTCGATCTCGCGGAGTTGATAGGTACAATCAATATATATCCTTCTCAACGTCCTTGATACAGATATTTGTGATTACATTCGGCGGCATCGTTACACGCCCAGACAATTCTTCCTGTATTATAAGCCGACATTGACATTTAAATGAAACAGTGGACTGTAGATACAGCCACGCCACATTCGCAAAGACAAGCTGCGAAAGGCCGCTTGTATTAAAAAAATAACTATGTATATATTTTTAGATCACTTACATAGCTCACAATATAACTACATGCTATACATTCGCTCTATTAGCGCCCATGGCCAGCCGGTTATCCCTTCGCAAAGCGATGAAACGTTAAACGCGCTTTATAATATCAAAACAAAATTAAACGTATCAGTTAACTATTTATTTTATTAGCGGTAACATAACGTTGAATAAATCAAACTATTGGAATTGAATGGATGTTTGTTGATATTAGTAGGTAGGTATGTTGTGTACTATACATAATTAGCACTGGAATAGTAACAATACCGGCGTATAAACATTGATCTCGTTTTGAGTTTCAAGCTCCGCCTCTATTGTCCACCTGTTTTCAAGTTTAGAAGAAATCACTCAATAACGTGCCTATTCAAAAAAAAATATCAATTTTCCAATTAATCGTTATAGCAATTATTGTAATCGTCCCATTATACATTTTAAACTTAAAATGTGTAATGTAAATGTATAATTAGTGTCACAGAAGCTTATGATCGCTATTTATTTTATATATATATTATAGAGCTAAAATTTTGTGTTTATTACGCAACAGTAATAAAAATTGTATCAACTTGGTTGAGTACTTTCGATCACAATGGAAGTTTCATCATTGACTTTTGAGGCGGCCATGTCCGCCCGCCAATCGGCGATCGAGTTCTCTCAGTAACTAAACTTGGCGACATACTTCTAATATGAGCTAGCCAGTTTTAAATTTATGTATATCTTATGCTTTTAAATAACAGTGATTTTAATTGAAAATATGACATATAATTAATTGTTCCTAATTTATGTAATTAAGATATAAGTATAATACATAACTAAACTTCTAATCCCGGGTACGGTCGACATCAGGTAAAAAATCCTTGTGAGCCTTAGCCAAAGCTCTTGAAATAACTTTGGTTATTTTCCACCTGCATATGAACGTTGACATGCTCGTACTCAGCATTTGAGATTTTCTCAAAATCCTTGTACCAATGTATGTGGCAATATCCATATAAAGCTATAATTAATTAAATCAAAGTCATATTACTTGATACCTAAACAAATCAGTAACAATAATCTTCCCTCAAATTAGATTTTATTAATCAAATATATTTTTTTGTAATAACATAATATGTATTTGTTGAAATTATAATAATTTTTAAAATCTATTATTTGCCAGCATTTTTATCCTGTTTAAATTTTGAAGTGAAAACTTCTTTTGGCGCACTGCACACAGATTTTTTCGTAGGCTGTAAGTGAGGCTGATCCGTCACGCTCTGAGGTGAAAGACTCGAACGGGTGAACTCGGGACCGCCGAGTGTACACCAGCGGGAAAGATACAATCACCTAATCTTCACTGCTGTGTCACGGTGTTTACTATATTTAATTTATATGTAATAATAGTTATTATTAGTTATTATCAATTATTCAATAGTTTTTTTTTTTCATAGGTAAGTTTTCACTTTTGTCAGCAGTCCTCATGACTGCTTTGTGTTTTTTTATAGAGCCTATATATTGTTGATGTACCTAACCTATTATATAATTTACTTGATGGTGATAACACAAATTAACCAAAATTAAAACTTTCGCAAAGTGTTAATAACACGTTCATAAAATATAATTTATTTGTTGACTACAAAATGAATATATGGTCACAGAGCAAGAGCCTATTAATTTTAAAAATATTTCGCCTACATTAACACTTGATCATAATTTAAATATCAAAGATATAATAATATATTTGGCTGCACTTCAAGTACAGTACAAGTTAAAAAAAAATTGACCGGGTTTTTTTTTATTGCTGATGTTGGCAATGGAGTGAGTAGCACACCTTATGGTAAATGATGCTGCCGCTCATGGACCTTTACCATACCAAGAGTACAACAAAGCCGCTGCCTATCAACGAAAACTATTCCAAACCCACCCAGAAAGTTGAGTTTCCGGCTCCCTCGCTCACTAAACGAAGCGCAGCAACACATTGCCTCCTTAAATGTCGATTTCCGCAAGTGTGTGGTACTACCCCGGACGGACCGGCCCACGAATGTAGACAAAAAACTATTAATAGTCTGGCCCTACCACTAACGTCTAAAATTATCTACAAATACAAAAAAAAAAGCGATATGAACCAAAGAAAAACTGTGTTCAATAGTTTTTGTCGTCACCAACAACGTATAGTCGAAGGCGTCGGGTTTTGAAACGGTTAGAAACCTTTATAGGCTCGATAACTGACACCGAATTTCACGTATTTTTGCATCTTCTCATTCGTGTGTTGACGGAGTATAAATATAGTTCTTACCCGTGGGTGATCGTAAGAGACGATAAAATCACTGCAAGAGTTGGAAAACTCGATATAAAACCAAAGCGTCTGAGCAGTGTATTACAATTAAGATTAACCAGGCTGTCTGTGTTTCTGTCTACAGTCGCGGGTCGGTCCGTTTGGGTACCAGACTCTCGCAGAAGATTGATGTCTGAGTAATGGCAACATACTATTACGCTTCGTTCGGTGAGCGAGAGAGCCAAAGCCCAACTGGGTGGGTTTAGGGTTTGTATTGATAGGCAGTGCCCTAGCTATACCCTTAGTATTGCAGAGGTCCATGGGCGGCTGTAACACTTACCATCAAGTATGCTGCTTGCTCGTTTGCCACCATAAGCAATAAGAGAAATAGTAATATATAAATAGATCAATGTACCTCCTATTGGGGAGGAAGGAGGCTTGAGCCCAGCAGTGGGACGTTTATGAGCTGAGACGAGGCAAATAGAAACTTCTAACAGCTTGAGAGTTGGATGGCAATCACGTATACTTAAAGTTGAAAGGTGCTAGCAAAATAAAATCTGAAGCGTCATCATATAGTTTTTGAGCTAGATAACATAATAATGATTAATTTTTCTTTAAAGGATGTTCATGCAAATCTAAGATTTATTAGAATAAATATGTATATATTTTCTTTGTTGTTTTTTAGCTTCCTTATTATAAAATAGTTATATCAGATTAAGTAATACAACTATTATAATCGCCTACATATGCCTAAGTCTTAAATAAAACGTATTCTAAACTATTTAAATCAATGAATTCTATCTCATACTGAGATGGCCATTATACCTATCGCATGAATAATATATGCCTGTGTATATATTAATAACTTTAAATAAATTGATGCGCCCAAAACAAAATATTATTAATATTATATTATTAATAATATTTATTGACTTCCTCTATGGTGTAGTGACATAAGTATGCGAACGCTGTGGGTGCCTGATTTTGATACCTTCATTTATTCCACGTAGCAATTCTATATGGCTGACAGGCAGTCTCCCAGACTGGCACATAATATAGAGTGACTTAAGTTTTCTCTATGTTTTTGTCTTTGCGTATTGTGTATTACATACACTCGCAAATATATATATATATATATATATATATATATATATGTATATATATATATATATATATCTGCCTCAGCGGGAGCTAAGCAGTGAATCTATGAAAGAAATAATAACCGGAAGATTAATGGTAGATGAACTTGAGATAATAATGTTTAGAAATTATATTTTCTGCTGCCGTGATATGCACACGTGTACTTTTTTTGACACAGGCACTATAAGAAACTACAAAAGTACAACAATAAAATATAAATACGGAAACATAAATAATATTCCTCCTCCTTTTGTAAATTAATACGGAATAAACTAATACATTGTAGCAAAAAGTAGTTCCAGTGTGATATATAAAAATGTTAATGTAATATTTTATTAGTATTTTATTAATATAGTTAATAACTAGTAGCATATTATTAGTAGTTTAAAATCAATTACACTTTAATCAGTGATGCTATCAGTGTAAAGACGGACTAAAATGCAATATGTTACCAAACCTTTCTAGAATAATTAGGGGATATAAGCGGATAACATTAAGCTGTGTGGTAGCGGCTACGAATACTACCAGCCCTTACTTTGCTCGTGGATGTTGTAAAAAACGACTAAGAGTCTTATAACGACCAGGGTCCAATCCATCTGATGCCGTTTGGCCAACAATTACATTCCCAAGGAGGCTTGACGTCTGGCAGGCGGCCGGTCATAAAACAATTGGCGATAACTTTTACAATATGTACTATGAAAGAAGAGTACATACTGTATCGACCCCAAGTAATTGGGATAAGAGTAAGAGAATGATGATGATGGTAAGCGGATAACATTGCCGTTAGAGCAGTCATAGGCAGTAAGCTTGAAATGAAACCTATATAGCAACCCTTCTGTCCCGCTGATCATATGGCCTTTTTCACATGTAACATAGGTCAATTAACTTCCCTTTATGTAGAAGGCTTGTGCCATGAAGCATTGTAACATGCATAAGAACTGTAAAAATATCAATAATTTTAAGATAAAGATTAGGACCAGCCTGCAATAACTATACTTAGTGATTTTAATTAAATTTCTGCACAAAACAATAATTTCTTATCCTATAAATTATATTAAGTTTTTAATCATTTCATCCGTGTGGTGACGGAGTAAGAATACGATTAATTCACCACCCTCTTTCTTACGCCTGGGTGATCGTAAGATTAGTAAGAGATAACTATGGGAGGTCAATCAAGTAATATTATTGAAAGAGAAAGAAAACTCAATATAAAATCCTATATCACCAGTGCAGTATAGTATGTCAATTCACCTCTCATTGTAGAGGAGGCTCGAGCTCAGTGGGATCTTTATGAGCTGAGATGACGACGATGGTTTAATATTTTAAATACGTAATAAGCACATAACGAGTAATACAACTGTATGGTGATGGGATATTAATACAATTTATCATCACCTGTCACATTACTGTACACGATACAAAAATCGACTGAAGGACCAATATGAGAATGGGCATCAGCTATCCTTGGAAACTTATAACATTAATTGCGATCGCCAATTCACTCGCCGCGCATCGCGTTTATAGCTTTATCACCCATTGGAAAAACCTATATTCAACAATAGACGCCAATGGCTGATAGGATATATTTACTATTAACAATTCAAATATAGAGCATTGCGAAGTCTAACACTTGACCATCCTGCCACACTTGATGGCAGTATGGAGTGCCGTCGCACCACAGCACTAAAAAAACAGAAGTTATCATTACTCTGTTATATTTAAGACCAATTTTACACACTATTATTAGGCTCGATCACACTTAGACATTGTATTGAAGAAGATATGACAAATAATATATTAACCATACAAAAATAAGGAAACATGGGTATACGCTTGTGTAAACGTGTTTCCTTAATGATAACATAACTTCTGGTTTAACAGGTATTTTTTTTATTAATTTTTTTTGTTCCAAAAGTAGCGGTTTAGTGAATATATTAAAATGTATTAATGATGAATATTTAAAACAATTCTATATTTATATACCTACGTAATTATTGTTAGAATAATTCATGCGCTAATGTTTAACATTTTAGTAAATACGGAAAAACAGTAATAAATGGTAATATAAGTTTCCGTATTACAGTTTATTTATAAAAAATGTACTTAAGGTCCTGGTTTGACTGATTTCCATAGATTCGTTTAATATAAAAAATGTAGATTTAAAAGAATATAGGTATACCTAATTATATAAAATGTATATATTTGTTGTAAAGAGATATACATCTTTCGCAATTACATTAATTAATTACAACAATTAAAAAGCACTCTGTTACTTTTGTAAGGTACTTTTGTGCATTCATAAACCTAAGAAAAGGTAAGTATAACTTTTGAAATAACGCCCAAATCATTTAAAAAGACAATTTAACACAACCCATAGACATAATTTATCTGTAAGTAGTATATTTATCTGTATTTAACTTCTGGGTATAATTAAAAAATCTTAAATTCTTCTCTTTATCTTAAAATCTTTAAATACCTGTACAAAAGTTTCCACTTGATCACGTGAGACTTGACAAACAGACGTAGTTGTATTGTATTATTTTTAAAACGATAAACGATGGCATTTTTAGCTAAGTTCTTAAAATTTTTAATAAAACACTAATCATTTAATAAAATAAATAAAAGACTTGTTATAACATTTTTGTAAATTAAGCTTCCAGGGTTAAAAAGGCTGGGAAAAGTTTAGAAAATATATAAAAATGATATAAAAATATAACATAAAAATCTAAGTATATAAAAACGAGATTTGAAATGAAAGCATACATTTTATATTTCAATATACGAGTATAGCTCAAGCGGTGGAAACTAATGAGCTGACTCAATTCATAAAGTAACTTAATTTTAGAATTTACTCAATATATAGCTTTTATCTTATTTGAAATTTACGTAAGTAAAGAAAAATCTCAAATCATTTTTGTAAAACATTATCAATTAAGGTTATAATGAAAAATTTTGATAAAAAATACATAAAAAACATTAATTTGTAATTATTAACAAATAAAATATTTTCAAGTTCATTTTGTGGTAATAAACTGAGCATGAACGCTGCCGCTGGGATATAGGTACATTTTTAAAACTATCGGATCTCCGCTCTAGATTCATCTCTAATTTAATCATATACAATTTTATCATAATTTTAGTACTTATAAAATGCTTGATCATGAATATATTCCGTATCTATCTACATATATATAGATAGAACAACATCGATGAAATTATATCATCAAGGAAGCCTGATGGTTGAGTCAGGACTCAAGACATTAGAACAGAATATGGTGTTTATTATTCTTTTCTTTTTCGACCAAAGTACGTCCCACTATTGGGCATGGACGTATTTCACAACGGCAACTAAACTGAAATACACCATGCTGACGAGACAAACCGATGTACAATTTTATATTGAGTTTTCCTACTTTTGTAATGAACATAATGTATTACATAGACGTATTTCCATGAAAAAGAAGAGAATAGTGAACATACAAAAAATAATTGGCTAAAGAAATAACCGAAAGAGACATGAAATATAACGAGAAATTATTTTGGAATGACTTTCTATAAAATGCCACGGTTAAAAGTATTACAAATTGAGTACATCACAGTGTATTCAATATCATTGTTTTAAGACCTATCACGCTCCGATCGCTTCCACTCAGCTGTTCGGGATGACAAAAGGATAGCTTGGAATCGTATAACACGCCGCGAGTCCTTTCTTTTGAAAGCGAAAGAGGAAGTCGTCTCAGTCGTCCTATGGAGGAGTTTCCGTCTACGTGTACACCGCTTCTTCCTTTTAAATTACCTTCATTTGCCACGTATATGACTCCACTAAATAATATTCATCCGAGAACAATTAAATTTTAGTACTTTTATATCGTTTAATGATTGACTATAGCCCAGAGCTTTCGTTAAATTAATGAAACTATTTACAAATGTATACAATTAGAGGACTACAGTCGGTTAGGTGTATTAAAGGCTATTTACATAGATAGTTTATTTAAAATTCACCATCTATACTAATGACCTGTTAGGTACTTAGCGGCAATGAGTAAATCAGCAAATTTGCTAGTAATAAATAAAAAGAAACACATAATATAGGTATAACCTACTTCATTATAATGAATGAAATGATTTACTTTACAATTGTGTGTAATACATAGATGTGATATGGTTATCCATATTATATCCATCTTTACTATTACACATGTGGCGATGGGTTAAATAAATATCTCACCACCTCTACATTTTCGTGAGAGCCGTAAAAACCGGGATATTGGGCAGCAACACTTACCTGGATAACTTATATCACATACTGTGATTGCAAACCTGTCTGCCAGCCGTAGCGATTGCCATTATTCCTTTTCGTGTGGAAAATTATGACCACCTCTGAACGTTTGATAGGCAGACAACGGTGATTTCAAGAATTATTTATAAGTTATTTTGATTAGTTTCGGCAAAGATGCATTAGAGCAATATGTGGACTAAACTCAAGAGAAAGCTGTAAAACTTATTTTAAGCAATTAAATATATTAACATTTCCATGCTTGTATATATATGAGACTGCCCTCTTTGTAAGACAGAATCAGCATCTATTTAAAAAAGTTTCAGAAAGTAGGATGCGTCCTGTTAGAGAAATATATAAACATAACTTTTGTATACCTAATTCTAAAACTGCTTTAATGCAAAAAAGTATATTGTTTATGGCTCCTAAAATCTACAACACCATACCAAATCATATAAAACTGTTAAATACAATACAATTTAAACATAAATTACGTTTATTATTAATTAATAAGAGTTATTATACAATTAATGAGTTTTTTACTGACAATTTATAATCCTAGTATTAAGTATGTATATAGCATAGTATTGTATATTAATAATTATAATGATACTTGACATATATGAATAATATTAATAATTACTATGAAACTTGACATGTTCCACAATTTATTATCAAGATGACATTTCACTTATTGCCTTTGCCTCTTATATATGACATGCATGTTCAAATACACAATAAATTGATAAACTTGTACATTTTGTTAACAGTGTAAGACAACTGGCAGATTTTGGAGGACTTCATATGTAATTTAATAATAAGACCAATTGTACCCATTATCACACTAATAAAAAAATCTAATTCTAATTCAAGCTTTTGATTTTCGGAGAAAGTTTCACGAGCATGCGTTTAGTAAGTTAAATGTTTTATCGCAATTAGATACAAATAAGTACGTTACAAATAAAAATTCCAGTTTTTGTATATATATATATATATATATATATATATATATATATATATATATATATATATATATATATATATATATATATA
This sequence comes from Lymantria monacha, assembly GCA_905163515.2. Classification (NCBI taxonomy): domain Eukaryota; kingdom Metazoa; phylum Arthropoda; class Insecta; order Lepidoptera; family Erebidae; genus Lymantria; species Lymantria monacha. The sequence continues at coordinate 35,292,448 of LR991081.1, forward strand.
TATATATATATATATATATATATATATATATATATATATATATATATATATATATATATATATATATATATATATATATATAGTACCTAAATGATAAGGTCAAACGACTTAGTGATTTACATCGCAACCTCTAGAAGATATTGTTATAGACTCGATTAATACACAGGACAAGTAATTTATCATTCATCTATTAATATCATCACATATGTGATAGAGATAGATAACCTCAGCTATCTATGCTTGTCTGTAATGTACATCCATTTCATTAGATTAATGCCCAGGAAATATTTAATTTGTTAAAAAATAATGTATTGAAATTTAAATTATCATAAAAATACAATATGAAACGGAGACAGTTCAAAACCGAAAAATAGGCCGCCACGTAGAGGTTTTAGGTTCAAAGCTACTAAACGCTCTTCTTAAAGGCCAGTTAAGCTAGCGGTATATGCTGTCTCAAACAATTACGACATTTGATATGAAAAATTACCCTGAAAAAGTTCACTTACTGGTGGCATCAAATAAATGATATCGATATTATATAATATTTAATATCGATATTCTATAAGCTCTATATCACAATACAACTATAAAGTTGCGGCAATCTATTGGTTACATTCGTGAACAAAAAATACCCTGTCGAATTTAGTTGAGACTAAAAATATAATTGATAATAATAAACTCAAAATAACGATGAAATTTATTATAGTTTATTTATATTGGTTACTTTGATATATTTTATATAGGTATTTAGATAAAATTAAACTCATACCATAATTCTGTTAATAGCTCTGCTTTATATAAAGTAATACATAGAGAAATTATTTAGAGATATCACAAAGCCCACGTGCCAATACAGAGTTACACTAATTTTATTCGGTTATTATATCACAAATAATTTCAAAACTAGGGCGTAGTATTTCATTCATTTCACATTGACATCGTGCGGATAACTAAAGTGGTCGTACTTGACAAGTTTATGCATAAAATCTTTTGTGCGCTTATTGTTGCTTAACGAGGGACTGACTACAGTCGACCCAACTTACACCTAATGCGATAATACAGAATACTTGCTCAATGTTAACTGTGGCCAAGTAAATCAAGTGAACTTCAAGAATGCTCACTCAACAAACGATCATCTCGAGATCAAAATATTTTTTATACCATAATGCGATACTTTCGCGCTTTAATGTTAACGTATTATGTAACTAAATTCTCAATGCACAATATTTAAATAAAATATGACGCCATAATTTTGATTATCATCTATTTAATCATGCCAATTTTATTGTGACATGTTTTAATTAAACATGTTTGAAGACAGACAAAAATATGAATTCTAATATCTGCTAGAATTTATACTTATATGAATATTACCTGTTTCTGACTGAAGATCTGGAGGCGAGGGTGAGATTCCTGTGCGGTAAGCGCGGGAGAGCTGTAGGCGCCGGCGCGGGCTGCGAAGCGGGCTGAGAGGTGCGGGGCAGGCGGCTGCCCGCAGCCGCCGCTCCCGCAGCCAGCATCAATACCATCCACCACCTGGACATCACGAGACACGATACGCACGAGATACGCGAGACACGCTCACAAACGTACTGTCACACGGCCGCGAGCCGACTCACTGGGATCTACTCGAACGCAACGACGTTCACTTTTGTTGTGCTACAGAACGCCCCACTCTCATGAAAGTAGGCTTTCACTGTTGCTGCTGATTGCTGCAGAGGGACACTGACAGACTCGACGGATTAACTCGCCAGCCGGCCGGCAGCACCGAACGCTCTCGAGTGTAATAAAATAACCTTCTTCACAATTGTTGTGTTCTTGTTCTCTCTTAAGAAGTCGATAATGATGATTGAGCTTTTATTATATTATAAAGGGATAGAGATTATTGCGCCTACAGCTTGTTATTTTAATGTTGACTACAACTTTCGTTAATTTAGCTCACTGTACATATTTTGAAATGAATAAATAAATCAATAGCAATAAATTTTCCTGTGGTGACGGATTAAGAATACAATTCACTACCCCGTCTTCCCTGTGGGTGATCATAAAAGACGACTCATCATCATCATCATCATCTTGCTCTTATCCTAATTACTTGGGGTCGACGCAATATGTCATCTTCCTCATCATAAAATACCACTAAGGGATATAAAACGCATATAACATCTATGCAAGAGAAGGTAAACTTAAAACATAACCCTATACCAACACGTCTGACCAACGTGGTATAGTACGACAATTTCCTTTCTACTATGGAGGAGGCTCGAACCCAACAGTGGGACATATATGAGCTGAGATGAGAAATCAAGAGCAACGACAACTGACACTATTAAGATATTGTTGAGAATGTGTGATTTGTAATAACGGTTTAATTGATTACCCACCACATATCCAACACTGCTCTTGTACTTATTTCTAATCCATCGATCTAACAATACGGATGAAGTGCCTGATATAACATATTTAAACATAATATACCCAATAGTCTAAGGATAATAAGGCTACTAATATAAGAAGTGTGTTGTGTGCTACTTTGTAACAATTAACCAGAACATGAAAAACCGGCCAGTACGAGTCAGACTACCGCACGAAAGTTTCTGTACCATTATATATAATAACGATAAAAAAAAGAAATGTTGTATGGGTGCCCCCCTTAACACTAGATTTACCCGCTATTTCAATATACCTATTTCTACCAAAACCAGTCAAAATGAGTTTGGTTTATAAGAAAAAAAAAATACTAATATTTTTATTACTTCCAGTCTTTATTTACTCTTAAAAAATGATTAATAAAGTTGAACAATATTAATTGTAATAGATAAATGGATTTATAGACACTGTCAAATAGTTATTTACACTTAATTATTTACAGTGGGTCACAATTTTTACATTTGTAGATTTAGCTGTGTGTACACTTTCCGCATACACTTTTTTTGCATATATTGCAAATCTTTGTAGTAGTATTGTTATTCCAATATCCTATTTGTCACCACCTTCGTATAGAAGCCAGGCTACTTGTAGTTGGTATAACAACTTCGTGTGGATTTTGGCCTTGAAGTCTAATATTCTGAAGCAAATTCTTCTGCTAATCGAAACAGAAAGACTTTCCGTGAGATATTTTCTACTGTTGTGTTTTTTTTGGGTCCCTGACCGTCCGACTCAGGGCTCTTCTGTGGCGACCACAGAGTGCCATGGCGGTCAGGGCTGTACGCGGGTACCGCACGGTGGCGACAGAGGCAGCGTGCCTGTTGGCCGGGAGTCCCCCGTGGGACCTGGAGGCGGAAATGCTCGCCGATTTGTATCGGCGGGTGTCGGGGGTGCGCGCGGAGGGCGGTGTGGTCTCTTTGAGGGAACTCACCGCCTGGCGCGTTGACGCCCGCCTAGATGTCATTGCCCGTTGGGCAGTCCGGCTGGAGAGGCCTCGGTTCGGTGTGCGGACCGTAGAGGCCTTCCGGCCGGTGCTGATGCAGTGGTTGGAACGGCGGCACGGGGTGCTCTCCTTCCGACTGGTGCAGGTTTTGACGGGGCATGGATGCTTCGCCAAATACCTGCACAAGGTCGTCAGGAGGGAGTAGTAGAGTAGTACACCGTCCTGCCACCACTGCGATTGCGACGAAGACACGGCGCAGCATACGCTCGAGGTTTGTGCCGCTTGGGCAGAGCAGCGTCGTGAACTCGTCGCAATCATCGGTGCCGACCTGACGCTGCCGACCATCGCCAGGGCGATGCTCGACAGCGTCAGGAACTGGGACGCGGTCGCAACCTTCAAAATCAATTTCCCTCCCATAGTGGAGGAGGCTCGAGCCCAACACTGGGACATATATGACCTGAGGTGATGATGATCTTGTGATTCACTTTCTACATCTGAATATGATGAAACTTTTCTTCGTTTTGACATTTTTAGGGGTTGACGATCGCTATAAATATAAGTTGAAACTGGGACACTTTCTTCGTATTTAGGCTTCTTACTGAAAAATATATTTTTGAATATTTCCATATCCACATAAATGTTTCTTACCTGTGTTACTATGCGGGTAAAAATGAATGATTATCCTTGGAGATCGACTAAGATTTTATTTCATGTGTTGAACGAAGCTCGAAACAATACTGTTCGTAAAAATTCCGTAATCCCCGTAATCGGCTCAATGCCGATCACGGTACGAGCAAAAGACGCATGGACGCTATATGTACTGGTGATCGTTCTCATGATTCTCTGGAAATCATACATTTCTTCATATAAATTTGCACCAGTCATTTTGACTGGTACTGGTATAAATGTCAATAACAAATAATATATTTGTTACTAATATATTTAAAGTAACATTAAGTTCATAAAATGTATTCTCTACTTATAGCTACAAAAATCATAACGTCATTTCGGAAATCAAATGTTATATGTAGTAGGAATTTTGAATTGAAATTGCACGACCAGTCAAAATGACTGGTCTAGTAAATCTAGTGTTAAATATTTATTATATTTTTAGTATTTGTTCTTATAGCGGCAATAGAAATACATCATCTGTGAAAATTTCAACTGCCTAACTATCACCGTTCTTGAGATACAGCCTGGTGACAGACGAACGGACGGACAGCGAAGTCACAGTAATAGGGTCCCGTTTTTACCCTTTGGGAACGGCAACCTAAAAACGAACATAGAGAAGACTCGACTACTATCAAAATATTAAACGTACATACTACATACATATCATCACGCCATATCCCTTGCAGGGTAGGCAGAGAGAACAGTGCCAGAGAACTCTATCTTTGCATACTTCACTCGCTTCCTCAACATTCATAATTCTCTTCATACACGCTCGCCGGTTTCGGAGACTCTTGACTCCACCTTCCTTCAGTACATGACCGATCTGGTCTAGGTAGGTTAGTCTCAGTCTCCCCCGGTACCTACATCCTACCACTTTCGCATTGTATATATTCTTAACCAGACGTTCGTTCGGCATCCTTTCCACATGTCCGAACCATCGGAGCATTCCCTTTCGCATCTTTACACCAATACTCTCTTTCATACCTACTCGCTCTCTTACGTCGTCGTTACGAATGCGGTCGTTCAGCCTTACTCCACAGATTTTCCGCAGAGATCGCATTTCGACCACATTAATTTTACTTTCATTCTCTTTTCTGCATACCCAACTCTCGCTTCCATACAGTAATGTTGGGACACGCACTGCGTTATGTATTGCTACACGTGCCTTCTGGCTGAGGTGGTGGCTACCGAGAAGTTGCCCCAACGCTCCGTTCACTCTATTTCCCGCATTCACTATCGCTCAATATCAGTGTTGTACCTTCCATCTCGGCTAAATCCACATCCAAGATATACAAATTCACTTCATTCCCTTTTCTTACAATCTTCTGTCATTGTGTCGACTAGGGTCTGCAGGTCAGTCGCTGACTGTGCCAGCAGCACTGCATCATCTGCATAAAGCAGAGCAGTAACCACTGAGTCGCCCATCTGTACTCCCACATTCATATCGTTCAACCTTTGGAGACATTTATCCAGATATATGATAAACAGCCTGGCTGACAGAACGCACCCCTGCTTAACGCCGATATTGACGTCAAACCAAGGCGATATTCCATCATCCAGCCGCACACAGGCTCTACAGCCCATGTAACTGGACTGCACAGCCTGTAGCAGTTTACCGTTAATACCATACTCCGGTAAAATGTCCCAAAGTTCCTTTCGTACAACCGTGTCAAATGCTCTCTCCAGATCCACAAAACTGCAGAAAACTCTCTGACCTAGAGCCAGATGCTTCTCCACAATGTTGCGCAGAGAGAACACTTGATCCCCCCACGTGGATCTCCTTCCACTCCTGAAACCTCCTTGTGTCTCACACAGTAAACCATCGGACACCATCCTCATTCTCCTTTCAATAATTTTACCGTACGCTTTTGCTGCCAAACTGGTCAAGCTTATGGCTCCGTAATTTACGCAGTCATAACGTGAACACTTGTTTTTAAACAAAGGCACGATGACTGCGCTATTCCAGTCCCCGGGAACCATTCCCAAACTCCAACATAAATGGAGGAGCAACAGGAACGCCTCCCAGACACAGGAGCCACCAAGCTTGATCATCTCGGCAGACACCATATCAATGCCCGCTGCCTTACCATTTTTCAAACTTCTTATCGCCCATTCAACTTCATCCATACTGTCATCGGAGGACGCCGCTGTCGAATGTTGTTCTACTAAACCACATGCGACACCGGCGTCAACCGTACCGCTGACTAACCACACCGAGCCGAGACTTATTTACCTCCCTCCAAAAGAGTTTGGTGCTACCCTCGAAGTCTTTAGTCAGCCTATCTTCTGCTATATATATATATATATATATAAATATATGTGTGTATGTGTATGTATATATATGACCAAACTTATTTTTATAATACATTATACATATGTACATCATTTTCTACATATTTCTACATCTCTAATTGATTGTAAATTCTATTACCATATTTTTAGGGGTATAATGATTTATATATCTTAATCTACTATTTAACTTAATTAATATAAAAATTTTTATATTAATGTAATCAATTAAGTCAGGTTCTATAGTATTTTTATTATATAACTATTTAACAGATGGCACTACTAACAACGAAGTAATTACCGAATCTATATTTTGTCTCCCATTTCAACATAATAACAATTGTAACTAATAATCAATATTAGCAGACTAAACGATGTATTCACTCACAATCACTTCTATATTTTATTCTATTACTTTTACTATCTTCTGCTACTGACTTCTTCTTCTTTTTTTTTGTTTTTATTACCATAAGCTCTACTTCTTATAAACTTAAAAAAGGAAAAAAAATGTAAGCTATGTATATTTTGTTTATTATATTATTTTAAATTGAGCAAAATATATGTTGTCTTTATAATATTAAGTTAGTATTCCCTTTTATGTCACTTTAACTCTTTATTTTTCCTTAACTTTAGCTTTCCTCAATTCTATTTTCTAATTACTATTTCCTTAATCTGTTACTTTCTCTTCTTAATTTGTTATCTCTATTGTTATTTACTCTCTTGTAGTATAATTTGTAAAACTTGTCTTCACCTAAATTTTTGCTTCTTGTAGTAACATTAAGTTAGTATTATTATTTATTATTTTTATCTAATTTTAAGTTTGTACATAATAATATTTTTATATAATAATGTCAAGCACTCCTTTACGCCACCGTAACTTTATATAAGTTAATATTATTATAACTGTTAATATTACTATTTTCTATGCAGATCATACATGCTGACCTATATGCCTGTATCTATGCGCATAGACATACAGACTTGTGTCTCATATGCGTATCATGTGCATGCACTTATATGCACATCGGACACGTGCACCCATGTGCATATCATATATGCAGAGTTGCAAACATATACTTATGTTTGTGTATCTCACTATATCTTTAAACGAGCAACTTTTGTACATATATATATATATGTTATATATATATATATATATAATCTGAATCTCGGAAATTTAGCATACAAGGGGTTACGGGGGCGATTAATCGATCTAGCTAGGTTTCATTTATAGAAAATATTGTTTTGTCAGTTTTTTAGCAACAATCTCACTATATCTTTAAACGAGCAATTCTTGTATATGTACATATATAATCTGAATCTCGGAAACGGCTCCAACGATTTTCTTGAAATTTAGCATACAAGGGGTTACGGGGGCGATTAATCGATCTAGCTAAGTTTCATTTATAGAAAATATTGTTTTGTCAGTTTTTTAGCAACAATCTCACTATATCTTTAAACGAGCAATTCTTGTATACCTATATATATACATATATATATATGTAATCTAAATCTCGGAAACGGCTCCAACGATTTTCTTGAAATTTAGCATACAAAGGGTTACGGGGGCGATTAATCGATCTAGCTAGGTTTCATTTATAGAAAATATTGTTTTGTCAGTTTTTTAGCAACAAAAAATATAATTTTTCGTTGTATAACTATTAGAATGTGAATGTTTGCAAATTTTGACGCTGTCATTAAGAATAGACATTTAGCTCAATTGGAAAATCAAGTAGTCTAATCCAAACAAACCGGAGCTCGGTTCGGATCCTTACTTTTCTTATTTACTTTTTGGCCTTTTTTATTATTTTATTAATTATTATCATTTGCCCGCATCTTTGTCTGCGTAAAAGTCAAAAATGGTTCTAATAGGATTTTTGTTTGTTTTTTACGTTATTAATTTTATTGTTTGTCTGACCCGCGTGGTATAGTAGGCCAATTTCTCTCCCATAACGGAGGAGGCTCGAGCCCAACAGTGGGACATATTATGGGCTCGATTGGCTATGATGATGAATAGTATAAAGAAATCGAAACAACTGTGGGCGCGCACATAGGTAGGTCATGGCGTCTTGCGACTAATCTGAGCAGCATTAACATCCTGTCTCCTTATCGTATCTTATCGTTCCTAATATAACTCAGCCCTTCCATCTCGTTTTTTACACATATGTTGATTAAACGCTGCCTAAACAATAAACAAAAATATAGCAAATGACTATCTCTGTTTCCTAATCATTATGTGGTAAAATAAAAATGGGTAATTCATCTTATGAGCGATGGATTTCAGTTATTCGGTGCAATGTGTTATTATGGATCTCAATTACAATATTCGACATAGAAAATTGCTGTGCAACAATTTAAAATTTCAAACTCTACGTTCAAATGACGCCGTGTACTAAAAGTGTCCTTTTTATAGCTTAGAAACTTTCAAATGCCATATTAATACAGTATTGTGAGTTTCGAGACATTCCAATTTTAAAGAGTATTTCCATTGTATCAAGCTTTTATGTGAGTTCAACCTTTTCAGGGTTCCGTACCCTAAGTGTAAAACGGGGCCCTATAAATAAGACTTCGCTGTCTGTCCGGCCGTCCATCTGTCTATAACCAGGCTGTATCTCATCAACCATAATAGTTAGACACCAGTCAGACAAAAATTTTTACAGATGATGTATTCCTGTTGCCGCTATAACGACAAATACTAAAATACAAAATAAAATAAATATTTAAGGGGTGCTCCCATACAACAAACGTGATTTTGGCTCCTTTTTGCTCGATATAGTTTTTGGTGTCTATTTTTACTTTTTGATTTTTTAAATTATTTTTCATTATTTTTATTATATTTAAATATATCTTCCAAAACGCACTCACAAGAAAATACCGAGCAAGGCTCGGTCATCCAGATATTGTATATGTATATATATATATAGGTAGGTGTGGGTGTGTGTATGTGCGTATGTATATATACTAGTCACAAAAATTAAAGGATATAAAAAAAAATCCAAATTTTTGGGTGATTTTCAACGAGCTGTAACTCCGAGGAAAATAGTTGTACAGAAAAAATAAAAAAAGCAAATTGTAGCTCTAAGTGTCTAGTTTTCAGATATGACTATAAATTTTTTTTATCATGTCCAGGTCTGGAGAAATTCTAAGAAAACAACCAAAAAAAAATTTTTCAAATTTTTTTTTCGTCTAAAAAAAGGTCCACGGGCTTCAAAAAAATTCTTTTGAGTGTTTCGTTCAAAAGTTCTTTTAGAGAATTTAATACTCTTTAATATGACGTATTCAAAAAGCCTGTACAATGATTTGCCGCGGAGTTATCGTCCATCAAAGCAAAAAAGATCTTTTTAACTTTGATAATCAATAACTCCGGAAATAACGATTATATAGAAAATTGAAGGAAGGTTTTGAAAACTGCACAATATTCTCTATAAGAAAATGTAAACATCTTTTAGAAAAAAAAATTTTTGAATTGAAAACTCGGACTGAAAAAAAGACAAAAATTCGCATAATTAAGGATATTTGGATAACTTGGTATAACTTTGGATAAAATGGATGAACGAAAGATATCGTCGGTAATTTTTTAACCTCAAAGTGTCCCCTAAAATCCGTCAAAAATTCAAAGCGCTGCGATTTTTTTTTCATTGTGCCCCGAAGCTTCAAATTCTTTGTTTTTGCAAAAATCACCATTATGAGCAATTTTGTGATTTTTATTAATTTTTTCAATGGAAAAATTTTTTTCTCTCTAAAATCTTTATGTTTTTGATCAAAAAGATTAACTGTTTAAGAAGTTTGAAAAAAAAAAGAACAGTCATTATTTCAAGAGATATTGATTATCAAAGTTAAAAAGATCTTTTTTGCTTTGATTGACGATAACTCCGCGACAAATTGTTGTACAGGCTTTTTGAATACGTCAAATTAAAGAATATTAAATTCTCTAAAAGAGTTTTTGAATGAAACAATCAAAAAAATTTTTTTGAAGCCCGTGGACCTTTTTTTAGACGAGAATAAATTTGAAAAATTTTTTTTTGATAGTTTTCTTAGCATTTCTCCAGACTTGGACATGACAAAATTTTTTTATAGTCATATCTGAAAACTAGACACTTGGGGCTACAATTTACTTTTTTTATTTTTTCTGTACGACCATTTTCTTCGGAGTTACAGCTCGTTAAAAATAACCCAAAAATTTGGAATTTTTTTTATATCCCTTAATTTTTGTGACTAGTGTATAACATACTTATGTATCATTCATCGTATACTTTAAGCTAACTAATTAACCTCACCACACTATTTAACACTGCTAATTTAAGGTCCCTGATCATGTCAGGAGAACCGTATGCCCAAACAATTAGAGTTTGGAAAAAAAAAAACAATTGTCAATGTTAATTTTTTTAATGGTTACAAAATTTATTTTTTGGAGAAAGCTTCTTAAGAACGCCGCGTTGTGCAGTTTTTTGGGATGGAAAAACTTAAACTCACGTCAGGACACTTGACCTGATCGAAAATTCGTAAGACGGAGGGAGATTAGACCGTAGGAGAATATTGTATTTAACCACATACATGATAGTACTTTTATACTGATATATAAAGCAATTCATGCGAAATTATTCTCTAACCATTCAAAATTATTTTGACGGCTGGCTATGGTATGGTCACACTTATTATACTCACTGGGGCACGCATTTTATTTTATTTTATTTGGTTTTTTTCATAGGTTTAAGTTTTCACTTCTGTCAGCAGTCCTCGTGTGGTTGATATGATGACGCTTGGCACACCAAGCGTCATCACCACAACGTTCTCTTATAACACTATTCCTAATTTTATCTTTCAGACTTGCACCACACATACTACGAATAGCTCACATCTCTACAGCATTTATTCTACTTTCATGTCCTCCCTGCCAAATCCAACTTTTACTGCCATACACGAGTGGGCACTAATACTCCGGTAAAGTCGGGGCAGCGATCTCGATACGGAAGGGACCCAGTTAAATAAAGTCCATAAAGATGAACCTGCCATCATACTGCACTGTTTACCAAGCAGAATTGCTGGCGATATGTGAAGCCGCTAGGGTGGCAACACAAGAAATTCACGAGCCCTGCGCAGTGCTCAGTGACTCTAGAGCAGACGCCTACAAACGGTGGTCAACGACTCTACACACCGCCTTGCTGTCAAAACAAGGATGTATATGAGAGAAGCCCAAGAACACCACAGGGCAAGCGAGCTGCTCTGAATGAAGGACCATATCGGAATAGCTGGAAACGAGCGCGCCGACCAACTGGCAAATGATGCCGCACTTCGGACAAAAAGGAGGCCCATCTACGACAAATGTCCCCGTTTCCTACGCCAAGCGAGAAATCCGGAACAATGCGCAACAAGAATGGAATGATAGGTACCAGACAGCCACGACAGAGGGAGTAACTAAACTGTTCCTACCTACCTTCCTTTGCACAAATCTGGTAGTATGTCAGATATTAACAATTTTCGCCCCATTTCCATACTACCAACACTTAGTAAAGTTTGAGAATATTTTACTCAATCAGATGTTGAGTCATTTTAATAAACATAATATTTTTCATAAAAATCAATTTGGTTTCACTAAGAATTGCTCTACCACTGATGCGGGTGTAGAATTGTTAAAGAATATATTTGCAGCCTGGGAGGAATCGCATGAAGCCTTGGGTATATTTTGCGATTTGTCTAAGGCATTTGATTGTGTGCACCACGAAACCCTCATCAGAAAATTATACCACTATGGGATCAGGAATAACGCTCTTGAGCTTTTAACTTCCTACCTAAACAACAGAATACAGAGGGTCGATGTTAATGGTGCACGATCATCTGTTTCTGTTATCAAGATGGGCGTTCCACAAGGGTCCATTCTGGGGCCATTTCTGTTTCTTGTATACATGAATGACTTACCCTACTATATAGGAGACAGTCAAAACATTGTGTTGTTCGCAGATGACACATCTTTGCTATTTAAAATCAAAAGACAAAAGCTTAATTATGACGATGTGAACAACGCACTGTCAAATGTTGTTCATTGGTTCAGTACAAACAATCTAGTTCTTAATGAGAAGAAAACAAAATGTATTAAGTTTACCACACCTAATGTGAGACAAGTGGGAACCAATGTTCAAATGAATGGTGTGGCTCTAGACCTTGTGGAATCAACTGTTTTTTTAGGTATCACTATAGATGCTAAACTCCAATGGGGCCTTCATATTGATAAATTGTCAAACAGACTTAGCTCAGCGGCTTATGCGGTCAAAAAAATTCGAGTATTGACTGATATTGAAACAGCTAGAATAGTTTATTTCGCTTATTTTCATAGTTTTATGTCATACGGCATATTACTGTGGGGATGCTCCGCGGATCTGAGTAGTATCTTTGTTCTCCAAAAAAGGGCTGTCCGCGCAATTTATAATCTAGGCCCAAGAGTTTCACTTCGAGAAAAATTCAAAGAAGTAAATATTCTGACTGTTGTATCACTATATATATACGAGAATGTATTGTATGTAAAAAGAAATATCAGTAATTTTGAAAGATATTGTGACATTCATTGTGTTAATACTCGGAATAAGGACAAATTAGTTGTACACAGTACTCGTCTTGAAAGAATTAATAGGTCATTCATGGGGCAATGTATACGCTTTTATAATAAATTACCAAGAGATATCCGAGACATGCCCGTTAATAAATTTAAAAGGACTGTCAAAAACAAACTCTGTAAAAGAGGTTATTATAAAATCGCGCATTATCTAAGCGATACTACAGACTGGCTATGAGCAGCTCCTCATTCAGCAATTACTATAACTTTGTAAACTGTTCCTTTTTATTTTATAATATTTTACATACTTGTAAAGCGTAGCGTGTTTTGCCCAACGAATTTTGACTTTGGTTAGCGTTTGTAGCTCATGGTATTGGTCATGCTCACTGAAAGGTCTTCTTGCGGTAGCTGCGTGGGGCGGGTCTCTCCCTTACCTCCAACGTGGTTGAAGGGAGTAATGGCTGCCCTAGTAGTTAACTCGTGATCGGGTGCCGCCTGCGGGATCTGGTCCAGCCGTGGTTATTTTACATTCTATTTGAACTGTTGGGTTCGAAGGGCATCACACTGGAGCTATTTCTTATTAAACATGTTGTACCATTATTTATAAAAAAAAAATTGATAAGACATAACAATAATAGACTAACCCGCTGAGTTTCTTGCCGGATCTTCTCAGTAGTGGTCTACTTCCGATCCGGTGGTAGTTTATTGTATTAATTTAAAATGTTAAAACTGACAATATGTAAGTGCCCTCGTAGGGTCTATGCATAATAAATGAATTTGAATTTGACGCTGTCGATGCCTATAAAACCGCTAAAAACCTGGATATAAACCCGATCACTACACAAGCGCTCATTGGACCCGGCGGCAACGCCGCGTACCTACATAGATTCAAACGAAAAGACAGTCCATCTTGCGCCTGCGAACCGGATGTGGAGGAAACGCTGTTGTACCTTCTATTTGACTGCCCTATACACAGCAATGGAAGGCGCAACACCGAAAATCTACTGAATGCACAAATCTCGCCACTCACCATAAACAAAATAATGAAAGATAGAACAGATAGAACAATACTTAGACTTTTGCTCAAATAATAATTAACACAAAAAGCACTACACAGAAACAGGACATAATACTCCACACAAATAAAGCCCAATGTAAACTATATGAATCTACTGAATATGAATGTACAGTAGCTTAAGAAATAGATATAGAAATAGAAATATGAATGTACAGTACTTTAAGAATATTATATATAGTGGAATTGAATAATATAAATATTGTATTTAACAAAATAAAGATAAGCAGCCCCGAACGGGGCTCTGAATAAACTCATTGTCCTGCTAGACATAAGAACGATTAGGCAATCTCTAACTACGTTAGAGGCTAAGCGGTGCCGGGCAAACACTCGGTAATAAAAAAAGAAATAAAAATTCCCTTATATAGCTAAGCGAGCCTTTTTAGACACATTCCTGCTCTTCATAAAAGCGTACAGTGCCCATTCACTTTATTATCAGCATTAACTCATCTTTCAGCATCGTTATCATTTTTACCATCACTATTTAACAGTACATCCAGGTATACAAACTCTTTCAAGTGTTCCAGTTCCTCACCATTTCTAAAAATATTACATTCCGTCATACATTTATCCTTTTCAAAGACCATTACTTTCGTCTTACTTACATTTACTTTCATACTTTTTCTATGAATATGGTTAAAGTTTCTAGGCATATCCCTCTAGGTGAATAAAATATTGTTTAAAGAAATTAATATATTTATATAAAATTACAATTAATATTCATAACAAGATACACACATAATTTACATAATTTGACTAACATTTGTGTGCGTTTGTGTCAAGAACACAAAGCTTTATCACAGCATATACAATGAGTTTGAAATAAAGTGATACAATGAGTTTGAAATTGTATTAAGTTATTCAATAACTTAAATTTTGGGGCACGCAGTCATTCGTAGATACCTTTTGCCCGATGGCATAGCAAGCTCTTGCACTCCCTGAGGAAATACTTTGGCGATCTGGTCTTGGGCAATCGAAGGCAGGACCATACAGTCGTCACCCATCTAGAAGAAAATCGATATTTAGTTTCCACAGAATATTTAAAAAATTACAGCCAACCCTTCAGGTCACTGGACGTGGTGGTCCCCCAAGTCGCGCGATGCACGTCGCGATTTAGAAATATTTAAAATCCAAACCGTCTGTAAATACCTGCCCAATATAAACAAAATATATTCGAATGTGTCGAATATTATATAATCGGGCGTACTCTGTAGTCTGCCCAAAGGTTCTTTGTTATATGGTAATGATTACTGAGATGATCTCCTATGACAATATCAAAACCATGTCGTCGTTATCATGTCATTCACAGCCTCTGTTCTCCTACATTTTATACGTATGGCTGGACAATGCGGGGAGAGCCCTATTTAGTATTGCCGTCCAGATACTCCAAACAGACCACCACTGGTTCATCATCACCCCCTTTGAATAAGTGTATTCGGCAAATGGCAAAAAACAGCTTGTGTTACTAGTTAGGATTAAGACAACTTATAACTGTTTAGGCTTTAGCCATATTCATTAAAACCTATGTTGTATTCCGAACTCGCGCGCATGTTTATATGTGAACAACATGCGCACATATAACTATATAGTAAATAAATATAAATCAAGAGATCCTTACAGACCTCGAGCCAGCAACAAATTTGCGTGATCACTTTCCTCTCAGGTGAACTCGTAAATGCTTCAGAGTCATCAGATCATTAAGTTTCGTGATCGTTGGCTCCGATTCCGTAGGTGGGTTAAGCAGCAGTAGCTAATAAGTGCGTGGGACGCACGTAATAAAAAATATTTCAATTGAAAATTTCTCGGGGGATTATTTACATAATATTAATCATGTCAGCTGGTTATATTTCTGTGAAAAAATCGTCAGCTGATGGCTTACGGACCAGAGGAGACCATTGCTAATCACCTATTTAAAAGGATCAGTTAACGAGTTTCCCTCGACGTTAAATGGTCCCGTTTGGCTCCTGCGTTACATCCTTAAGGGCTGACGATAGAAGATCACAGGGCTTCATGATATAATGCTTTCAAGCTAATTACAAATTATCGTCTAAGAGGAAATGACTGTCCATAATTGTGGGTCGTAGGCTATTAGACACAGACCTTATAGTAGATACATAAATAGTGGTTTCTTAAGCGACTGACCTTCCAATCTACAGGAGTAGCCACTTTTGCTGACTCTGTTAATTGCAAAGAGTCCAGTACACGTAAGATTTCACTGAAAGTTGAATGAATACAATTAAAAAAAAATAAACTTAATTAATGAAATCGATCTTCTCTCTCTCTCTCTCTCCACACTTGGGGATGACACTCCTATAAATGAGGAAAATTATTCACTACTACACCACGCTGGCCAGATTAAGCTTTTATTTCTTTCATGCAATGAGGCTACCTGTTTACGATGCTTAATCGATTTTTACGAAAACCACGGCAGAAAGAGAATGATGAATATACGAGTAGTATTCGAATATCATCACCAAATGGGTAAAGGGCAAGTGAGTATGTATTCGAAAGTGAATTTCTGCAACCACTGCATCAGTTTTTAACAACACTTTCACTACCTGAAAGGTGCAGTATTCCAATTATCTGCATATTGACAATAGAAAGCATAAACGTAACGCACAAAATAATAAATATGAAAAAAATATTGAAAAAAAATGTCAATGTAAAGTTTTAGGATAATATCTAAAAGTGACAATTCTAAATTCGCAAATGCGAAAGTAATACGTTTTTAATTAAAAAAATAAAAGGGTTTTTAGTCTGATGTATAATTTTAATTTAATAGGTTTATGCTTTCTAGCGTCGATATATAATATTATGTACAAAAATTAACTTAAGTTTATATGTTCGTAAATTAAATCTGTGAAAGTAGTGCCTCTTGAGTTTTCACGGGGCGCATTGCAATAAGTGTTGATTAAACAACTAAGTAGTACTCTGACTTAAAAATTCTAGTTATGTTAATTTGGTTTTATTGAATTATAAGTCAATTGCGATAACATCTTTTGCGCTCTAAGGTAACATTGCAAAGATGTTATAAATGGAATAACATACTACTGAATACTGGAAAACGTTAACTCAGCATGTCAGTAATTTCCATTGTAGTAGTCCATCTTCTCATTTAAAGTATAATATCCTAAAGAATACGTAGATCCTTAGAAGGCAAATGTCATCATAGACAACCATCACTACCAGAACATAGCCGTTAATAGTACCACAAGAGTTGCTACTCTTCCCAACTCTTGTTATCTTAAGTTACCTAATATTCGTTTTTCAGTTTCAAAGTCCATAAATCAGCATAAATATTACATACATACCATCACGCCATGTAGGCAGAGAGAACAGAGTGCCAGAGAACTCTATCCTTGCATATTTCACTCGCTTCCTCAACATTCATAATTCTCTTCATACACGCTCGCCGGTTTCGGAGACTCTTGACTCCACCTTCCTTCAGTACATGACCGATCTGGTCTAGGTAGGTCAGTCTCGGTCTTCCCCGGTACCTACATCCTTTCACTTTCGAGTTGTATATCTTCTTAACCAGACGTTCGTTCGGAATTCTTACCACATGTCCGAACCATCGGAGCATTTCCTTTAGCATCTTTACACCAATACTCTCTTTCATACCTACTCGCTCTCTTACGTCGTCGTTACGAATGCGATCGATCAGCCTAACTCCACAGATTTTCCTTAGAGATCGCATTTCGACATTATATATTCATACTCTTTTCTGCATACCCAACTCTCGCTTCCATACAGTAATGTTGGGACAAGCACTGCATTATGTATTGCTACACGTGCCTTCTGACTGAGGTGGTGGCTACCGAGAAGTTGCCCCAACGCTCCGTTCACTCTATTTCCCGCATTCACTCTTCGCTCTATATCAGTGGTGTACCTTCCATCTCGGCTAAATCCACATCCAAGATATACAAATTCATCCACTTGCTCCAGTACATCATTAACTATTGTTACTCTTACATCTGTTCTGGCTTCATGTCTTTCAAAGACCATTATTTAGGTTTTGCTCACATTCACGCATAGACCCTTTTTCTTACAATCTTCTGTCATTGTGTCGACTAGGGTCTGCAGGTCAGTCGTTGACTCTGCCAGCAGGACTGCTCTATGCAGCAGAGCAGTGACCACTGAGTAGCCCATCTGGACTCCCACATTCATATCGTTCAACCTTTGGAGACATTTATCCAGATATATGATAAACAGCCTGGCTGACAGAACGCACCCCTGCTTAACGCCGATATTGACGTCAAACCAAGGCGACATTCCATTATCCAGCCGCACACAGGCTCTACAGCCCATGTAGCTGGACTGCACAGCCTGTAGCAGTTTACCGTTAATACCATACTCCGGTAAAATGTCCCAAAGTTCATGTCGTACAATCGTGTCAAATGCTCTCTCCAGATCCACAAAACTGCAGAAAACCCTCTGACCTAGATCTGCTGCGGAGGCGACTGTCTACCTGCTTCTCCACAATGTTGCGCAGAGAGAACACTTGATCCATGCATCCCCTTCCACTCCTGAATCCTCCTTGTGTCTCACATAGTAAACCATTGGACACCAACCTCATTCACCTTTCAATAATTTTACCGTACACTTTTGCTGCCAAACTGGTCAAGCTTATGGCTCTGTAATTTGCGCAGTCATAACGTGAACCCTTGTTTTTAAACAAAGGCACGATGACTGCGCTATTCCAGTCCCTGGGAACCATTCTCGAGCTCCAACATAAATTGAGGAGCAACAGGAACGCCTACCAGACACAGGAGCCACCAAGCTTGATCATCCCGGCAAACACCATATCAATGCCCGCTGCCTTACCATTTTTCAAACTTCTTATCGCCCATTCAACTTCATCCATACTGATGCCATCGGAGGACGCCGATGCTGAATGTTGATCTACTAAACCACATGCGACACCAGCGCCAACTCGAGCATCAGCATACATATCGCCAAAATATTCACTCCATCGGCTTAACACATCTCGTGTTTGTGTAAGAATGTCTCCACCTTTAGACCTTATTTTATTCGTTCTGAAGGCTGACTAACCACCCCGAGACTTCTTCACCTCCCTCCAAAAGAGTTTGGTGTTACCCTCGAAGTTTTTAGTCAGCCTATCTTCTGCACTCATATTTGCTCTATCACGTTTCTCTTTCACTAAGGCCTTGGTGTCATTCTTACATTGCCGATATATTTCTTTCTTCTGTTCAGTCATACTGTCATTCAGATTCAAAGAAGAGACATAGTCCAGCCACGCTTTCTTCTTTTGCTCTACGGAAGCTGCCACTTCCGCATCCCACCATGCATCACTATTTGTTTTTCTATGCTTCTTTGAACTTCCACACACTTCTTTCGCTGTATCTACCATACTCTCTTTCAATATTCTCCAGCATTCTTCAATGTCCGATTGCGGCTGGCTTGCCATCGTCAGCCGTTCTCGGACACCTTCTGCATACTTTTCTCTTACACACTCTTTTTGTTGCAACCTTTCAACCTTTATTCTTTCTAGCCCTCCGAAATGGACACGCTCTCGCCAGTGTTTCCACTTTCTGAACAAAACATTAAATCTCGCGATAACGAGATAGTGGTCCGTATGGACTGTGGGGTCCCTGTAGGCTCTTGCGTCCAATATTTTGCTTCGGAGGCGACTGTCTACCAAAATTAAATCTATTATACTTTTCTGTTCATTCCTTCTCCATGTATACATATGTCCTTATGTTGGAAAAATGTGTTTGCATAAATGTGTTGTGCATAAATATTAATGTACTTAATACCTCCTCAAACTATTAAGTTTAAAATTTTAGAGGACCATTAATCTGGTTATTAGATCAGGTTTAGGCCTATATATCAATTTAAAAAAATATGTTGTACACCTTGAACAATCCAATTCATCTATCTTCTATATCTATAAAAGAGGATGTTTATTATATAGGACATCGCTAAACGCCGAAACTATTTGACCGATCATGTTATTAAAATTGTTATGTACATATATTTTTTCACAGTAAATGTTTATATGCTATCCCCATTGATGTAACTCGCCACCAGGTAACGCTGTGATTATTAAACAAACGAGCGGGCTGGTTTTTCCAGTACTATAAGAAACCAATGCAGATCTACTTCATGTTAAGTAAAATGCTAGTGAATATTATTTGCCACCATGAATAAGGTGGCAAATAAAGGAAACCACTAAATTGTTAATTTACTCAATATGCATAAAGAATAGGTTTTATTTGTAAACTGATTTAAATATTTTTTATTAACTTACGTAAAATTTCTACCAGTTGTTGCTGGATATAGAAGCTGCAATCGGAATTTCTTGCTGGGATCAATAATGAACACTGCACGTGCAGACATTGGCATACCTTTGAAGTCAAGTTCATCCTTGTCTACCATACCTAACTTCTTTGCCAACTCTCTACCTTTATCCTCGATGATGGGATATGGAAACTTCTCATCTTCATTGGAACCTGTGCATAATAACTATAATAAGATACTATTAAAGTAATATCAAACCGGCGAATTCAATGCATATCTTAAAATTCACATAATGAAATGTTAGTTCTAAGAGAAACGTATTGGCAGATTTAACCATATGAAACAATTTTAATGAAGCTAACAAAGCTTTGATATTCCTTTGAATATCATCATCATCTATCATCATCAAAATCATCACCTACATCAATTTATTTTTATATATTAAAATTTTGTTTATTCATACTAATCTGTAAAATTACTCCATCAATTCCACTGAAAATTTTTAATGGTCTTACTTAGCCCGATTAATGAAATAGGTTATTTTTAAGCAATTGAAAAAGCAACAAGCTCAGGCAGATTGTAGTAAATATTTGTTTTTTGTTTAAATTAATATTGAATACATTGTAATTTATTATTATTGTAACCATAATATTCTTTTTACATAATTCAATCTACATTATTGTTATAAATTTGAATAGATGGTGGTTGGGTTTCAAAATGTAAATTTTTTTGCACTCTATCAAACAATGAAAAGACTACCCTACACTTTAATGTAAAGATTTTTCTTTTAATGCTCTTCTATAGATATACAAGATACTATTACTCTATATAGAAAACATATACAGGATTATAGGGACTTTTTAATACAGAGGCTTGCTCTGTCTGCATCTAAAAGCCTATCAGCTCATTTGGAATAATACGAGGGTGTGGCCTCATAGAAAATTCTGGCCTAACCATCAGGGAGCTGCTTGCTTGTCTGACATAAAAAATTAAAAAAAAACTAATTACCATTAAAGTGAATTAAAAAAATAAAAATCATTTATATTTACATATTTCCGTGTTGTGACCAAGTAAGAATACAATTCACCACACCCTATCTGCCTGTGGGTGATCATAAAAGACGACTAAGTGATAAAATATGCATATAACATTATGCAAGAGATAGAAAGCTCGAAATAAAACCCTATACCAACACATCTGACCAGCATAGGTATATCATATATATCATAGGTAGGTCAATTCCTCTCCTAGTGTGGAGGCTCAAACCCAGCAGTGGAACATATATGAGCCGAGATGATGATGATGACGGATGATATATCTACACAGTGCTCAAAGCCTTCTTGTAAGTTTTTTGAAACACAAGTAGTCTATATAACTGATTAATATAAGTGATTTAAGCAATTTCTAGAAAAACTTATATATTTACCTGCATAATACTGGATATCTTTACACCATTCCAAGTGAGATGCTATAGTATCACAAGAAAGGCCAATTACTTTTGTATTGCGCTTAGTAAATTCTGGCAATAGTACTAAAACTTTGGCTAGCTCTGTGGTACATACTGGAGTGAAATCTGAGGGATGAGAGAACAGAATACCCCAACTGAAAAAACAAATAATTTACCATCATACATCTATTGCTAAACAGGTTAATCATGCATAAATGTAACTATATTAGTTCTATATTTCACTTGATTACTCATACATAATATTATACAGATAGTGAAATAAATTCTATATTGATAAATCAACTTTCTTTTAAACATTGGCAAACAAGCAAAAACAACACTATTTAACTTACGAGTTCCCAAGCCAGGCATGGAAATCAATTTCTCCTTCTGTAGTGTTTGCAGTAAAATTGGGAAATGGTTCACCTAAATACATTTTCAGAATTTGTCAAATCTTATGAACAAAATTTTTAAAAGGCCAGCTGCACTGCTTGAATAACAGAATCTGAAAATTTTATAACAAAAATTTTGTTAAAACAGCGACAAACGCAATTGACAGTAAAAACAGGATTTTGAATTCAAATTCCTCGTTTTCCCGCCATCTCAAAGAAAATTGTTTTAAACTTCATATATCAATTATCATATATCATTTATCTGATTCTGACACTACATTTTCAACCAGACTTTATTTTTACAACCGCATAGAGAATCGTTTTTTTAAAACACATAAAGCATGAAAAACGCCACCATACCTACAGTAGTACAAATGCAAGAAAGATGTTACGTACGGTATCACTTAGCTGCAATTGCAAGAGATTTTATTACAAAAAGATAGGTGTTCTAGTGGCGGTTTTCTCAGTATAATATCAATTTTATTAAATCAATATTTTTCAGTTAAACGTTAATATTATTCAGTCAAACATAAATATTATTCATTCAACCATCAATATTTTTTAGAAGCTGATAGGTGATAACAATAGCACTCACATGCATGCTAGTGATGCGACTAGAGCCATTTTATACTCGAGTCACTCGAGTGAATTTGTTAAACTCGTACTCGAGTGAAATTATATTTGACTCGAGTTCAGTTACACTAGGGATGTGAGGTTAATGGAAAGGAATCGATTAAATAAAAATCGATTTTTCTTTATTCAATATTAATCGATTTGCCAAAAATCGATTTTAATAAAAATAAATAATCTGTTTTTAAGTAAAAATCGGTTTTTCTATTATTTAAAAATCTATATGCTTTTTGTATTCCAGTAATAAACCTAAAAGATTCATATTAACAATTTATCAGATTAAAAATCAAATAAAATGATATACATAAAAAAATAACCAATTCATAAATAAAAATACTAAAACTGTAATAAAAATACTGAAACTGTTCACCATTGCCCTGGAAGATGTCTTCAAGCTCTTAGACTGGACTCGACTGAGCATCAACATCAATGGTGAATATATCACTCACCTTCGATTCGCAGATGATATTGTAGTCCGAGGTTCCTCCATTATGGGATTCTCCATTCGATTGAGCATGATGCCTACACCATGCTCAATGACCTCAGCAAGGTTTCCCAACTAATAGGGCTGCAAATTAACATGGACAAGACGAAAATCATGTCTAACGCCCATGTCATTTCTGTACCGGTCCTGGTTGGGAATGCGATTCTCGAAGTTGTCGATCACTATGTTTACCTAGGACAAACAGTCCAATTAGGTACATCCAATTTCGAAAGAGGTCAGCCGACGAATTCATCTTGGCTGAGCAGCGTTCGGGCAACTTAGGAGGATCTTCTCGTCTAATATTCTACAGTGTCTGAAAACAAAGGTTTATAACTAGTGTATGTTACCAGCGATGACATACGGCACTGAAACGTGGTCTCTAAATGTTGGCCTTATCAAAAGGCTCAAAGTCGTTCAGCGTGCTATGGAAAGGGCTATGCTCGGTATTTCTCTACGTGATAGAATCCGGAATACGGAAATCCGTAGAAGAACGGGTGTAACTGACATAGCCCGAAGAATTAGCCCGGCCACATCACTCGATGAACCGACAATCGTTGGGGAAGAAAGGTTCTCGAGTGGCGACCACGGATCGGACGGCGCAATGTAGGTGGACTGAAGACATTACCAAGGTTGCAAGAAACCGCTGGATGCAGGTGGCCTTGTTGAATGGCATTCTCGTGGAGAGGCCTATGTCCAATAGTGGACGTTTACGGGCTGATGGATGGATGTATAGATGGAAATTTACATTTAAAGTAAAGTTCATTTTGAACTATAAAAACTGATAAGTTCTCATTGCCAATTTAAAGTCATTTTTACATCGCAAGTTAGTTAATCGTGAGGTGTTTTATTTTCTTTGTATTTGAAAATTTTTAATCTAAATTAACTGAAACTTAGCTTGAGTAATAAATTCTTACTTGAGTTATAAGGAGTGTAAGTAGTTTACTTGAGTGACTCGAAAACTCGAGTACAACTCGAGTGAAACAGTAAAATTACTCGAGTGGCTCGAGTCACAAAATCCTACTCTAAACGCATCACTATGCATGCTGTAATTTTTTTTTTTTTTTAAATCTTCGTCCGTTTTATAGGACAGGCTAAAGCTTGGGAGCCATACTGCCTCGTCTGTAGTCGTATTGGCATCTTCATTCTTCATAATAGTTACATTAATGGAAATCTTATGTTCACTTGTTTGTCTTCAGTAGAGTAGGTATATAAATGTACATTTTTTGATCAGTGAACATTCTTAATAATTTTACCGTTTCCAGTTTTTGGCTTCTTTGTCATGATAAGGTTCCCTTTCCCCATATTAAAGACCTGCCTTATATTTCAATAGAAAGTAACAGCGTCTAGTAACATAAACGTAGTTTTATTTAGAGAAAATTGAATAAATATGTAGGTTGCATATTTTCCTGAAAGAGAATTGTTTATATATTTCTGAAAGAAAATTGTTTATAATTCGGTAATTGTATTAATAATAAATTTATATAAAGAAAGATATGTCACAGGATTCTTTAGCAAATTTAAAGTTGAACGCGTGATCAAATTTGATTGTCCATAAGTTTCAATGAGCTCATCCATTAGCACAAGGCGCTGGATGCCAAAAGATGGGCATTTAAATATTATATGATCCAATGTTTGTATCTCTTGATCGGAACAATAATTACACAAAGCTGTATCAACAATTTTCATACGGTTAAGATGAGAATTCAGTCTGACATGACCCAGACGTAGGCGATTGATTATAGAGTAAAATTTCCTAGAAACGAAATTAGTATTTTTCGAAAACCATGGTTGGCTATTGACTTTTACGTCTAATGTAGCAAACCAGCGACCTTTATTTTCAATTTGCGTGTAATTGTGCCAATGCTTTTTCCATTCATCGAAAAATCGTTGTTTTATTTTAGACATAACATCATCATCTATAAGGTAGAGAGACATCAAAACATTTACTCTCGGGTGTTACATTTAGATCCGAAAATTTAACTATAGTTTTGGCCAAAGTATCTGCCCTTTCATTTCCAACAACTCCTACATGGGACGGGACCCACAAAAAATCAACTCGAATTCCCGAATTAATAAGTTCAATCCATAGCTGTTTTATAGCATAGACAAGGTAATTAGTATCAGCTTTAGTCTGGTTGTTTTCTATGTTTTTCAAAACACTCATGCTGTCACTAGCTACAACCCAATTTAAGAATCCCTGATTACGTTCCTTTATGTGTTTTAGAGCACAGACAATTGCTACTGCCTCCGCTGAAAAGATACTAAAGTTATTATTCAATTTATAACCTAGACATGTATTTAGATTCGGTTCAAATATTGCGAATGAGACTGAACTGGAATTCTTAGATCCATCGGTAAAAATAAATTTATAGTCTTTCCATTGTGACATTTTTCTATAAACTTCTTCTTTGTTACGTAACTTGTGATCAATTATTATATTGATTGCAGGATATTTGCTAATATAAGGACCCTCAAAGCAGGGAAATGTATAACTAGTTTTATGAATGTTGAATGTCTGTAAATAATGTGAAAGTTGAGCAAAATTTTCAAGTGTGTAAAGTGATCTTGGGTTCACTGTACTATTGGATAGTTCTTTAAATAAATAGTTGTTACTACTGCTGTACAGTTTGAGAATAAATCTTTCTTTTAAATAGCCAAATCTGATGTTTAATGGAGGCAGATTACATTCAATTTGTAGTGCCCCGATGGGGCTTGTTAAAAGGGCACCAGTTATGAGGCGCAATGCATGCTGTAATTGGCATATCAAAGAGTAAAGTTATTAAATTGAAAAAGAGTGGCAACTCGATGATAAAATATGCATGTATGGAAAGTGCTGCCACCCAGAGTTTAGGCGGTGAACTAAAGTTGAAGTGATATATATACATATCTACATGTGTATGTGTAATTACATAGAATTTTCTTTTACTATGAAAGCTACCCTGAAATATTAAAAAAAACATATCAGCTGATAATTAAACAATAATAATATCAGCCTAACATTGAAACTTGAGATAATTTTCAGAAAAATATCAATAACCGAAAATAGATCGATGACAATAAGTACCTACGCTAGGAACAAAAAATAACAATTCTCAGTTGTCAAACGTTTGACAGGCAGGACAAAATGGCAGCAGTTAAGTTTGTACAACCAATCTGTAGGCGGCGCGACGGTCAGTAAAAATAAGTAATGTTTTAAGTGTGCCCTCCCAGTGGCATATATACTAGGAAGGTGCGATATTTATCGTTATCGTTGAAATATCGATATCAGCCTAAGAAATATCGATATTTAAATATCGATTATTATAACTTTAAAATATCCACAAATCGATATTTTTAACTTGAGATCGTGTTATTCTCAGTCAGTCATCCTTGGTCACTAATGCATTAATTCATTACAAGGTAGCTCAATTCTCAGTTCGAATAATCGTTGTGTTAAACTTAAACTTAGGTATAAATATCACGCCTTATGAAAGGTCTGGACTGATGCAAAAACAATTGTGCAAAAACAATTAATTATTATGACTATTTTATTATTTTTTAGGTTATGTGTGATGTGAATTCATGTTTTCACTTAATCAATGGCTTAATTTATCTGCATTAAACTTAAAGTTTGTTCAGTTTCTAAGTTTACATAAATAATTTTATGTCCATTATTTCTTACAATATTTTTCGCACAAACTTACAGTTGAGCATGGTTTCCGATTGGTATTATAAAATATCGATATTTTGAGGCCGATAATATCGAACTATCGAGATTGAGTTATCGCTATCAATTTCGATTTCGAATATCGATGTTGTATGAATATCGCTTATCCCTAGCATATACTGAAACAGGTCTACAAACCCAGTACGACAAGGACTTGGTACGTATTT
Organism: Lymantria monacha; assembly: GCA_905163515.2. Taxonomy (NCBI): domain Eukaryota; kingdom Metazoa; phylum Arthropoda; class Insecta; order Lepidoptera; family Erebidae; genus Lymantria; species Lymantria monacha. Next base: position 35,319,488 of record LR991081.1, read on the forward strand.
ACACAATAGGTATTTTCGATTACATCGATATGGAACTTGTTAAACGTCGAACGAAATCGTATTACGGTATAGCCCGTACGACCATGCCCATGCCTAATACTACACGTAGCCGATCCCTGGTTCGACAGTGATGGTAATTTATAGCGATCGCCTGCCTATTGAAGCGAATGGTTTTATCAATAATTATTAATATTTGAAACATGTAATTCGTTAAGACAATTTTATTTATTTCTGTAACTATAACGAAGTTAATTATGTAATAATATCAAAGATAAATATTCAATTTAAATGACTTTTCTCGAAATAGGATTCTTTACATTTATAAGTATTAAAATGATTTTAGAATGATTAAATATAGTATAAGACGTTACTAGATAATATACTTGTGTGGTATATACTTACTAGGTATTGTAAATATACTATATATATGAAACAAGTACCTACCTAGTTACTGCTGTGTGGTAGCAGCGACGAATACTACCAATCCTTACTTCGTTCATGGATGTCGTAAAAGATGGCTGAGAGTTTTAATCGACCTGGGCCAACTCCACTTGATGCCGTCAGGTCAACAGTTACATTCCCAAGGAGGATTGATGTCAGGTAGTCCGCCGGTCATAAAACTATTGACAGCAAGTTTTGCAGTATGTACGATGGAAGCAGAGTACATATTGCGTCGACCCTTTTTTTCTTTGCTGCTTTTGGGCTGTGGACGTGGTCGCGCCCCAATATTGCGTCGACCCTAAGTAATTGAGATAAGGGCAGTAGAATGATGATGACGATGTAGTGAGTAGTTAAACAATTGAATTTTCCTCCAATAGATGATTCCTCCTTATGAACATACCTTAATCCATCAGTCATACAAAATATTCTAATATTCAGTGACTGGTGCAGCAGTACAATAATGCCCGTTTTTAAGAATAAAGGAGAATATTCGGGACAGCGGTAGTTATCGAGGAATAAAGCTCTTGTCGCACATTATGAAAATGTGGCCAAAAGTGATTGAGAAACGATTGCGAGAAGAAACTGACATCACCCAAAACCAGTTCGGATTTATGTTGGGCCGAGGGGCAATGGATGCCATATTTGCACTGCACCAACTATGTGCTAAAATATTATGGTGCACATAGAATGGTACTTGCATATGGTAATCGTTGACCTCGAGAAGGCTTATGGCGGAATCACAGGAAGGTTTTATGGTGGGCACTGAAAAAAAAAATGTGCCTGTGAAGTATATTAGGTTAATCTGTGCTATGTGTTGGCAATCTAGGTCGTATGTAAGATCAGCTGCTGGAGACTCCGACCAAGTGAATGTAGAGGTGGGTCTGCACCAAAGGTTGGTGTTAAGTTTCTACCTCTTCCTGTTGACAATGGATGCTTTTTTTTAACATCGGAGATATAGGAAGAGGCACCTTGGTATATGCTATTCGCTAATGACACTGTTCTCGTTGGAGAAGATGGACTCGAAGTCCAGAGTAAGCTGGAAAAATGCCGCTGTAAATTTTAATTTTTTAAATGTTGGCTTGAGAATTAGCAGAACAAAAACAAAATACATATTCTGCGATTTCGAAGCTCTCTCCAATTTTTACACCCATATCGCTAGATGGAGTACCTATACTAGGATGCTCGAATTTACCATACCTTGGTTCACTTATCCAAAGCAATGGCGACCTGAATGTTGTGGTGAAATATAGAATTAAAGCGGGATGGATTAAATGATGGCAGGTCACGGGTACAACATGTGACTCTCGAAGTCTCGAGTACTCCTTAAAGGGAAAATTTACAAAACTTTAATAAGACCTGCTTTACTGTATGGATTAACATTTTGGGCTACAAAAGCGACGGAAGGGAGATGACTGCATGTAAAGAAGATGCGAATGTTGAGATGAATGTATGAGGGGATGAGAATGGATAAGATAAGGAACAATCGTAAAAGATAAAGTTTGAAAGTGGCGCCAGTGACACATAAGTCAAGGAGAGAACGCTTAACCCAGTATGAACAAGTAATGAGACGGAGTGAAAGTACCTACTGTTGTGAGGAAAGTTTTAAGTATGAATGTTGAAGGTTTTAGAAGTAAAGGAAGACTAAAGATAAGATGGATGTACTGCGAGAACCATGATATGAATACACAGCGAATGACTACAGAGATGACATCAGATGGCCTTTACGGAAAAAGGGGACAATTTGTCTAAGGTTACTTTCCTAAAGTTATACTATTATCGCAAGGGAACATTACCGAAATAAAAGTATCTTATATGTTAATCTGGGGACATAATCCGGAGCGTGCTCGTTCGCGTCCCCTGCCAGTCTAATTAGACTGCTAATCCGGCTCGATATGCGTACCGCAATGCGGGTTAGGGCGTCCCCCGGAGGCGACGCGTACCGACCCGCCCCCGCGTCGGTACGAACTTAGGCAGTTGCGGCGATGGGGGCCGCCACCCATAACGCCTTGCCCAGTCAGGCGAGTCGAGGAGAGCAGAGTGCTGGGTGGGTACGTGGAATGTAAGAGGTTGTGTGGAAGGTAAGTTGCACGAGCTGATATCCGTCATGGCGGACAAACAGCTAGACGTGCTCTGTGTAACAGAGACCAAGCGAAGGGGCAGCGACGCCTGCGATCTTCCTGGTGGCGGGATGGCTCTGTGGTCTGGTGTACCACAGAGCGATCGAGCCAGCATGGGGGTAGGAGTGCTGTTGTCCTCTCGCTTGTCCTCAGGTGTGAAGGATTACGGAATGTATGATCCCAGACTTCTTTGGGTCCGTATAAAACTAGGTGTCACCAAGGTATTCATGGTTGTAGCATATGCTCCCGTAGGATCCTCGGTGGCATCAGACCTAGAGAAGTTTTGGGACAATGTTAGTGAAGTTCTGGATATGGCAGAAACCAGTGAACGCGTGATTGTATGCGGAGATTTGAACGGATGGGTGGGGGACCAAGTGTCCCGACTATGAGGACGTACTTGGTCCATTTGGTGATAAGAGAGTGAACGACGCAGGTAGGCTCATAGCGGATGTATGCATGGAGAGAAACCTTATTGTGTCAAACACATTTTTCCAACATAAGGACATCCACATGTATACATGGAGAAGGAATGAACAGAAAAGTATAATAGATTTAATTTTGGTAGACAGTCGCCTCCGAAGCAAAATATTGGACGCAAGAGCCTACAGGGGCTCCACAGTCGATACGGACACTATTTCGTTATTGCGAGATTTAGTGGTCTGTTCAGACAGTGGAGGCACTGGCGAGAGCGTGTCCACTGCGGAGGGCTTGAAAGAATAAAGGTTGAAAGGTTGCAAGAAGAGTGTGTAAGAGAAAAGTATGCAGAGGGTGTCCGAGAACGGCTGACGATGGCAAGCCAGCCGCAATCGGACATTGAAGAATGCTGGAGAGTATTGAAGGAGAGTATGGTAGATACAGCGAAAGAAGTATGTGGAAGTTCAAAGAAGCATAGAAAAACAAATGGTGATGCATGGTGGGATGCGGAAGTTGCAGCTTCCGTAGAGCAAAAGACGAAAACGTGGCTGGACTATGTCTCTTCTTTGAATCTGAATGACAGTATGACTGAACAGAAGAAAGAAATATATCGGTAATGTAAGAATGACACTAAGGCCTTAGTGAAAGAGAAATGTGATAGAGCAAGTATGAGTGCAGAATATAGGCTGAGTAAAAACTTCGAGAATAACACCAAACTCTTTTGGAGGGAGGTGAAGAAGTCTCGGGGTGTTTGGTCAGCCTTCAGAATGAATAAAATAAGGTCTAAAGGTGGAGACATTCTTACACAAACACAAGACGTGTTAAGCCGATGGAGTGAATATTTTGGCGATATGTATGCGGATGCTACGGTTGACGCCGGTGTCGCATGGGGTTTATTAGAACAACATTCGACAGCGGCGTCCTCCGATGGCATCAGTATGGATGGGCGATAAGAAGTTTGAAAAATGGTAAGGCAGCGGGCATTGATATGGTGTCTGCCGAGATGATCAAGCTTGGTGGCTCCTGTGTCTGGGAAGTGTTCCTGTTGCTCCTCAATTTATGTTGGAGCTCGGGAATGGTTCCCGGGGACTGGAATAGCGCAGTCATCGTGCCTTTGTTTAAAAACAAGGGTTCACGTTACGACTGCGCAAATTAGAGAGCCATAAGCTTGACCAGTTTGGCAGTAAAAGTGTATGGTAAAATTATTGAAAGGAGAATGAGGATGGTGTCCGATGGTTTACTGTGTGAGACACAAGGAGGTTTCAGGGGCACACCTAGTGTGACAGCGTAAAAAAAAGGCATTTTTTGAAATAAAAAAAAAAAAAAAAAACTAGTCAATCAATCGTTTTAAAATTTTGAGGGTATATTTATACACGTTTTAAGAGTACACAAAAAAATTTTTGAAAGAAAATATTAAATATTTTTGAAATGACAAGCGATCTCCGGCGGCGCCAAAAAAAAGGTCCTCCACTGCTGCCATGATTGCAGCCTTCTCTGTTGATAAAACCTAAAAAAAAAAATTCTCGCTAAACTAAAATATATTGTCTGTACGATGACCCTCGGGTTAATAAGAAAATCAAAAATAGACAAAATGGCGGCATGTTGAAAAAAAAGTTAAATTTCACCCAAAATTATGGTCGTTTTTGGCCTGCCAAAATTCGATTTTTGATTAGATCAAAAAACTGGAGGGTCATCGTATGGAGAACTATATAGAGAAAATGCCAAAAAAATTTGATAGGCATCGGATCATTTGTCTCCGAGTAATCACTCCAGCAAATTCGAAAAATGCTGTTTCGAGAAAAACGCGTTTAAAGATAAAATGATTGTTTTCACCGTTATAAATAGATTAAAATCATTCTTACAGCTAATCTGCTATTCCAGGCCCATATAATTCACCTTCCTATTCCTCAAAAAGTGCTTGTTCAGCTGAACAAGCTCTTCTTCGAGATGATCGAGCCTCTTTTGAACTAGCCCGTTGGCGATGATCAGCGATTCGTAGTCTCGTCTCGTTCTTAAGAGCCGTATAATCTCTTGCTGCAGGTCCAACTTTTACTCCCATTACATTAAACATCTTCAAAATTGAGAAGTAACCGTCATTAAATATTGAAGTTGCAAAAAACGTGCTAACGTGCTAACTTACGAAGTACTCGATACAACGGTCACAATAAAACTAAATGTATCTGGCTCCGAAAATACGTGACGTGGCAGTAAACGAAAAATATACCGAAATAATTATACTTATATATTTCTGTATACCTGGAGGCTGACAATAGAAACCGAAATCGTATTACAAAGGTTGGAAGAGACGGCAGACTCCGAACAATAGCTCAGGTATGTCCCGTATCCAATGCAACTATCTAACTGCCGAGCGGCTACTCTTTTAAATGGCTGTAACTCAAAAACTGTTTCAGATATCGATTTGAAATTTTAGTATGTTGTTTATAAAGGTATAACCTATCGAAATATGCAGAAAAAACGATTTTTTGAAAATTTCACACTAGGTGTGCCCCTTCAGGAGTGGAAGGGGATGCATGGATCAAGTGTTCTCTCTGCACAACATTGTGGAGAAGCATCTGGCTCTAGGTCAGAGGGTTTTCTGCAGTTTTGTGGATCTGGAGAGAGCATTTGACACGGTTGTACGAAAGGAAATTTGGGACATTTTGACCGGAGTATGGTATTAACGGCAAACTGCTACAGGCTGTGCAGTCCAGTTACATGGGCTGTAGAGCCTGTGTGCGGCTGGATGATGGAATGTCGCCTTGGTTTGACGTCAATATCAGCGTTAAGCAGGGGTGCGTTCTGTCAGCCAGGCTGTGTATCATATATCTGGATAAATGTCTCCAAAGGTTGAACGATATGAATGTGGGAGTCCAGATGGGCGACTCAGTGGTCACTGCTCTGCTTTATGCAGATGATGCAGTCCTACTGGCACAGTCAGCGACTGACCTGCAGACCCTAGTCGACACAATGACAGAAGATTGTAAGAAAAGGGGTCTACGAGTGAATGTAAGCAAAACCAAAATAATGGTCTTTGAAAGAGACGAAGCCAGAACAGATGTAAGAGTAACAATAGGTAATGATATACTACAGCAAGTGGATGAATTTGTATATCTTGGATGTGGATTTAGCCGAGATGGAAGGTACACCACTGATATAGAGCGAAAAGTGAATACGGGAACTTCTCGGCAGCCACTACCTCAGCCAGAAGTCACGTGTAGCAATACATAACGCAGTGCTTGTCCCAACATTACTGTATGGAAGAGAGAGTTGGGTATTCAGAAAAGAGTATGAAAGTAAAATTAATGCGGTCGAAATGCGATCTCTGCGGAAAATCTGTGGAGTTAGGCTGACCGACCGCATTCGTAACGACGACGTAAGAGAGCGAGTAGGTATGAAAGAGAGTATTGGTGTAAAGATGCGAAAGGCCATGCTCCGATGGTTCGGACATGTGGAAAGAATGCCGAACGAACGTCTGGTTAAGAAGATATACAATGCGAAAGTGGAAGGATGTAGGTACCGAGGGAGACCGAGACTAAACTACCTAGACCAGATCGGTCATGTACTAAAGGAAGGTGGAGTCAAGAGTCTCCGAAACCGGCGAGCGTGTATGAAGAGAATTATGAATGTTGAGGAAGCGAGTGAAGTATGGAGAGATAGAGTTCTCTGGCACTCTGTTCTCTCTGCCTACCCTGCAAGGAATATGGCGTGATGATATATATGTGTTATATGTTAATCTAGGAAATGCTTGCAAAGGAAACATAAGTGATTTTACTGGGATAAGAAAAAAATTGGAAACTATAGAAAATAACAACACAAAATTTATAGCTACTTTTTTAACCTATTTTAATATAATTAAAATATAAGTTGAGATATCATAAAAAAATATAATAAAAAGCTGATCACAGGTGACAGCATTTTTGCATTTAGCCAACTATGCGTCTGAGCCGCGAGACATGGTACCTCGCAGAGTAACTGACAGCGGCCGTTCAACGTTATGCCATTTTTATTTATAGGTATCTAATCAAAACCAAAAAAAAAATATTTCGTCAGTTTAGCTTCTAAAATAACCAATTTTTACATATAAACTTTCATCCCCTATTTTTATTTTACCCCCTTAAGGGTAATTTTTTTACAAAACTTTAATGTCATTTTTATTTATATCTAATCGACAGCCTAAAAATAAGTTTTAAGATTCTGGCTTTAAAAATGACGAACCTCCATACAACTTTTCATCCCCATTTACAACCCTTTTTTGCATTAAAAATTAGCCTATGTCTTTTGTCAGGTTCTAGACTATCCGTGTACCAAATTTCATTTAGATCCGTTCAGTAGTTTTGGCGTGAAAGAGCGACAGACAGACAGACAGAGTTACTTTTGTATTTATAATATTAGTAAGGATTATGTCTAGTTGTGAAATCAATTGGCATACCTATTTGGAACAAGGCTACCAGTGGTACTGACTTATTTGAAATTATACAAGCGAATCCGATGTTTTACTGTGTGAGGCACAAGGAGGTTTCAGGAGTGGAAGGGGATACATGGATCAAGTCTTCTCTCTGCGCAACATTGTGGAAAAGCATCTGACTCTAGGTTAGAGGGTTTTCTGCAGTTTTGTGGATCTGGACAGAGCATTTGACACGGTTGTTGTGGTTGTACGAACGGAACTTTAGAACATTTTACCGGAGTATGGTATGCAGCTGTGCAGTCCAGGTACAGGCGCAGTAGAGCTAGTGTGAGGCTGGATGATGGAATGTCGCCCTGGTTTTCGTCAATATCGGCGTTAAGCAGGGCTGCGTTCTGAAGAGTGAATGCGGCAAATAGAGTGAACAGAGCGTTGGGGCAACTTCTCGGTAGCCACCACCTCAGCCAGAAGGCACGTGTAGCAATACATAACACAGTGTTTGTCCCAACATTACCATATGGAAGCGAGAGTTGGGTATGCAGAAAAGAGCATGCAAGTAAAATTAATGTGGTCGAAATGCGATCTCTACGGAAATTCTGTGGAGTTAGGCTGACCGATAGCATTCGTAACGACGACGTAAGAGAGCAAGTAAGTATAAAAGAGAGTATTGGCGTAAAGATGCGAAAGGCAATGCTCCGATGGTTCGGACATGTGGAAAGAATGCCGAACGAACGTCAAGAAAGATATACGTTAAGAAGATATACAATGCGAAAGTGAAAGGATGTAGATACTGGGGGAGACCAAGACTAGCCTACCCAGACCAGATTGGTCACGTACTGAAGGAAGGTGGAGTCAACTCCGAAACCGGCGAGCGTGTATGAAGAGAATTATGAATGTTGAGGAAGCGAGTGAAGTATGCAAGGATAGAGTTCTCTGGCACTCAGTTCTCTCTGCCTACCCTGCAAGGGATATGGCGTGATGGTATGTATGTAGTAGCGAATCTCATAATGCTAACACATATTCAGTAACAAATATAGTAATTATTATCAACCCTTAAAACAGTATTTAAATTGTATACTTTAGCATATTATCTATAGAATGCTATTTTTGATTGGAATAAATTTGACATAAATTTATAACAAAGCGCCCACCTACTACACAACTAAAAAATAAAATAATTTGGAAAATCCAAAAGTGCACGCCTCATAATTTTTATATTATTTATCATTTACTATTAGTCAATGTCAGAAATGAACATAAAGTTAAAGAAAAATCCTTTTTTAAAAGCAAGCTGTGTACCTATTATTTGCTAAAAAATGCAACACACTTATTATTTTATTTATAAAATTGGGACTGTGATAAAAACGGGAAGATTTAATAATTATGGTGTTAAAAATATATAATTATGTACGATATGGAATTATTTTGTTGTAGACGAAATTAAACGAATTATTTTGACGGAATTATTTTGTTGTAGACGACGAAGACGAAGCTTAATTATAGTTAAAGGTTACAATGAACTTATAACGTATAACGTTACAAGTGTTATATGTCTGATTAGAGTTAATTTATTTTTAACTTTTTAGTTTATTTTATTAGCAAATAATAAAAGCTTGTTTTTAAAAATATATTTTTCTTTAATTTTATTTTTAACCTTTTAGTATTTTTATTATTCGGGTTGTTCCCACAAATATAGAACAAAAACGGTTCATCACCCCAGAGGTCCATTGTGATGGGATAAGGACTTCAATATAACAGGGTTCGCCCTGGTTCTCTGAGGCGCAACGTTAGCGATATGAAATGTTTATACACCCTCATTCCATTCAGCCCTCGGTACGTGCTTACTTTGGCATTGAGTCATTCATCTAATCAATCGGACATAATCCACATTCATAATAAGCGGAACGAACTTTTTTCTTCTTTTTCTTTCTTCTTTGTTGGAGTTGCATATTCACGCCAAACAAGATACTCGTCAAGACGAATCAAACGAGCCCAAACTCGGTGAGGTTGCGACTTTTAATTACGGAGTTCCTATAGCCAGCTTCCAGGTCCATCATCAGAACCTAGTTACCATATAGTATCAAAGTACTCCTTAAGAAGAATCAAGCGAGCCCAAGCTCGATGGGGTTTCGTTGTTTAATTACGGAGTTCCTATGACCAGATTTCAGGTCCATCGTCAGACCCTGGTTACCATATAGTCTCAAATTACTCGTCAAGACGAATCAAACGAGCCCAAACTCGATGGTGTTGGGTCGCTTAACTACGGAGTTTCTATGGACAGCTTCCAAGTCCATGATCAGATCCTGGTTTCCATATAGTATCAAAGAACTCGTCAAAACGAATGAAACGAGCCCAAACTCGATGGGGTGGCGTCGCTTAATTACGGAGTTCCTATGGACAGCTTCCAGGTCCATTATCAGACCCTGGTTTCCATATAGTATCAAAGTACTCGTCAATAGGAATCAAACGAGCACAAACTCGATGGGGTTTCGTTGTTTAATTACGACGTTCCTATGACCAGATTCCAGGTCCCTCGTCAGACCCTGGTTACCATATAGTCTCAAAGTACTCGTCAAGACGAATCAAACGAGCCCAAACTCGATGGGGTGGCGTCGCTTAACTACGGAGTTCCTATGGACAGCTTCCAGGTCCATGATCAGACCCTGGTTTCCATATAGTATCAAAGAACTCGTCAAGACGAATGAAACGAGCCCAAACTCGATGGGGTTGCGTCGCTTAATTACGGAGTTCCTATGGACAGCTTCCAGGTCCATGATCAGACCCTGGTTTCCATATAGTATCAAAGTACTCGTCAAGACGAATCAAACGAGCACAAAGTCGATGGGGTTGCGTCACTTAATTATGGAGTTCCTATGGACAGCTTCCAGGTCCATAATCAGACCCTGGTTTCCATATAGTATCAAAGTACTCGTCAAGACGAATCAAACGAGCCCAAACTCGATGGGGTTGCGTCGCTTAATTACGGAGTTCCTATGGACAGCTTCCAGGTCCATGATCAGACCCTGGTTTCCATATAGTATCAAAGTGTTCGTCAAGACAAATCAAATAAGCCCAATTTCGATGGGGTTGCGTCCTTTAATTACGGAGTTCTTATGGCCAGCTTCCAGGTCTATCATCAGGTCAGCTCTATGTCACAATAATATTGCATTGTCATCTAATTTTTACATGCATGCAAAATTTCAGCTCAATCGGAAACTGGGAAGGGGATCAAATTTAACTTGCAAGATTTGATTACAGACAATGGGACGGGTGAAACTAAATAAAAGCTTGTACATACTCGTAATGAAAGAAAAAAAAAACTACTTTTGAAATTTCGTGCCATTCTCGACGTACAGCTAAACATAGCTGTATAGGCTGAACGGGATTTATTTTCTTTGCCTGTCCGAATGGATGAACAAAAAATGTAATGAGCCGAGTATGGCTCGGTCAACCAGATATTTGCAATTAAACGACAAAGAATTACCAAGCCATTTTCGAAAGGAAACAGCGCGTTGCGATTATGAAGCTTTTAATAAAAGAAAAACTTCGATACATTCATTTTTACTGTCGTGATAATGCCAGATACTTACGGTTACATCCGGACGTCCTCGAATATTTTTTTTAATTAACTTTTTTTCTTACTTTAAACAAAATAATTGCTTTTTAAAAATATGAAATACGTTTAGACGAATGTTTTTTCTTGACATATGTATAATAATATTATCCTATAAGTGTAATGTGAGAAAAATACAATCATTTTTTAGGTTTGAAAAGTGCTTGATTTTCATATATCGAGAGTAGAGCAAGTCCTCAACGCTTCGCTTATGAGGCGTGCAAAATAGAATATTTTATGAACAAAGTGGTTTACCACCCATGTCCTGGATGTGGCGGAGTAAGAATACAAAACACGTAATCGATTTCATATGCATATAATATCTATGTAAGAAAAAGAAAAGTCGGTGCAAAATCTTATATCAACCTGTCTGACTAAGTGTTAGAATTGGTAGTGGAGGAGACTTGACAATAACCAAGCAAAGCAGCAGAAAGGATAATACCATCATTTTATGTCTCTGTATACTCCCAATGTCACAAGTGGGATTCGAACCCACACCTATTGGACATCCGTCCCAATGGTGCTGCCACTTACACCACTGTGAACAATTGTAGGACATTCAAATCTCACTTCGTATTATATTTACGTTTTTTAAGGAGACGTGTGCCATCTACCTGACAATGTTTACACATTGTATGGGCTTAATAAACTTTGCAGTTAGAATTGTATTAACTTGTAACTTCATTTTTCGCTTCGTAATCGGGTTTTTATAAATAATTAAGCATATTAAATGCTAAAATTCAGTAATTTGAATAATGGGTAAGTACTGTTTAACATTTACAAATGTATGAAAATGAAGAAAATGAGGATTTATATTTAGGCTTTAATTTTGAGATGTTTTCCTCATTTGTAGATGTTACCCGCGTATAATATGCTTCCTTTAGACTTCTTTTAACGACACCCACCGTCAAAAAGGGAGTACTGCATTATGTGATTAGTTCGTCGACACATGGACTGTAAATGTAATGAGTGTAACTGAATCGAGAGAAATACATATACGAGGATTATTGAAATTGAAATGCCGTAGTATGAACATACACATCCCTCTGAGAAAGTGGTTTCACTTGATATCAATAGGGAGCTTTCTTAAGAAGTTAAATTTAAGTAAAATAATGAAAGGGGTCTATATCAATCAATCAATGGATGTGAGGTTTTCATAACACATGGGTGTTATAAAAACCTCACATCCATTGATTGCTCTAAGATCTTCAGTCTTCTCATTCTCACTTTAACACAATTAATTTAGAGTCCACGATAGAATAATAGTTACTGTCATTTGTTCTATATGACATTATTCTAAAATTTTCTTACAGTAAATATTATGGATTATAAGCGACAAGCTCTTTTATATACAGGGTGTCCCAAAATTCAACGATAAGCTGGCACCAGCAGGTGGACCTACATATGACTACTCGAGAACAGAAAAGAAAAAAATTCTACCTTGATTTTTTTTTTCATTACGACAAAAAAACCAAAATCTTTAAAAATGGACATCCTTTATTATATTATTAAGTGCTATTGCTACAGTTTTACAAGTAATTCTGTGATTTTTTTTTTGTATTGGCAAGGTAAGTAGCACTACTATCGATCACAACCATTAAAAATTCCAGAATATCTATAGTTTTTACACAAAAATCAATCAAAACTATGTTTTTTTCATAAATTATGTAAGATTTTGACTTTCAGCTCACTTTCACTCATCATAGTGAAAAAAAAAAGTATGGACACTACTGTGGCAAATAGTATTAAAAATTGGCGCAACTAACTACAATTCTAAAATGGTATAACATTCAAGGCAAACTAGCCACAAAAATATACTTAGGTGTACTATTTCAAAATAACAACCATATTTCGAAAATTGTTAGTGTTGATAGTAATCACTTTTACTAAGTAGCCAAAATGTTTTTGTAGCAAGTTCCCAGAAATTGAATGAGACATGTGCGTAGTCCGTAGATCCACAGTCTGAATTATTTTATGGCGAAGCTCGTCCAAGGTTGCAATCGGTTTTGTGCAGACTCTGTCCTTTAGACAACCCCAATAGAAAAAGTCCAGGGGATTTAGATCGGGTGAACGGGGTGGCCACAAGATAGGACCAAGTCGCCCGATCCAACGCCCTGGGTACTCTTGATCTAAGTACTCTCGCACAGGACGGGCATAGTGAGCTGGGCAACCATCGTTTAGAAACCACATGGTTTGCAAATCACTTAAGGGCACATCTTCTAATAATCCTGGCAACTCATTTTGTAAGAAGTTTAAATAACTATTGCCATCTATGTTTCCTTGCAACTCAAAGGGCCCTATCACTTTGCCATTTATTATGCCAGTCCATAGGTTAACCTTAAATTGGTATTGGGATTGTCTTCTCTCACCAGGTGCAGATTTTCATTGTTCCAGCTATGAAGATTGTGAAGATTTAAATATCCATCTTTCTTGCAGGTTGTTTCATCACGACGACGTGACGTTTTAAAATTCTATGTGCAGTACTTTTTGGGATTCCCGTTGCTGCTTGTACAGCACGTACAGAGGTAGTTGAATCGTTTTCTATTTCATTGAGAACTTCTTCATCGTGTTCCGATCTAGGTTTTCCAGCGTTTCGCCTGTCAGATGGTATACGACCCTCCGAAAAAGCTTGATACACGTTAATAAATACGCGATAATCCGGATACCTTTGAAGATTAGGGTACCTTGCTCGATACAATCTGCTAGCAGCGTTGGCATTGCATCGGCATTCTCCATAAATTAGGTGCATATTAGCGTATTCTAACGCTGTGTATGGTAGCGGCATGATGAATGCTAAACACTTGAAAATAAGGCAAAACTTCTTTAAAAAAAACACAAAATCACAGTCTAAAATAATGCCAAGTCAGGTCAATTTCTAGGTCACTTAATTCAATCCAAAAGTCGTCAGTACCAGAGCCACTTTAATTAAAACAGAACGGTGTGCAGTAAACAAAGAAGTAGAGCATACTGACTTGCTGTGCTGCTGAGGACATTAATTACTTCTCCACCTGCATTAATGTTACTAAACAATTAGCATCTATCTATCTCCCTCTAACGTATAATCTCTCTATCTCTGTCTAACTTATTTTATGGACTTATGGACTACGCACATGTCTCATTAAAATTCTGAGAACTTGCTACAAAAACATTTTGGCTACATAGTAAAAGTGATTACTATCAACACTAACAATTTTCGAAATATGGTTGTTATTTTGAAATAGTACACCTAAGTATATTTTTGTGGCTAGTTTGTCTAGAATGTTATACCATTTTAGAATTGTAGTTAGATGCGCCAATTTTTAATACTATTTGCCACAGTAGCGTCCATACTTTTTTTTTTCACTATGATGAGTGAAAGTGAGCTGAAAGTCAAAATCTTACATAATTTATGAAAAAAACATAGTTTTGATTGATTTTTGTGTAAAAACTATAGATATTCTGGCATTTTTAATGGTTGTGATCGATAGTAGTGCTACTTACCTTGCCAATACAAAAAAAATCACAGAATTACTTGTAAAACTGTAGCAATAGCACTTAATAATATAATAAAGGATGTCCATTTTTAAAGATTTTGGTTTTTTTGTCGTAATGAAAAAAATAATCAAGGTAGATTTTTTTTCTTTTCTGTTCTCGAGTAGTCATATGTAGGTCCACCTGCTGGTGCCAGCTTATCGTTGAATTTTGGGACATCCTGTATATATAGATTAATCTTTCTTTGCGTTATTATCGTATGATATTAGTTTTTGAACGGACTTTTGTCGAGAACGATAAATAAAGAAACTAGAGAGGGACTTTTGGCGGGAATCTAAAACGTCATGTTGTGCTCTTGTATTATATTCGATATCTTAGTGTTTTAACGTGTTATATTAGATAATTTTTATGGTGTTTTATGTAATATGATGTGACAGAACAGCTGGGATGTAGTGAATATCATATAAAAGTGCTTTACAACGTTTTCGTTTTCCATCAAAATTCCTACAACATACCATTAACAGTGTCACCATAGCAGTGTTGATGGCGACAATTCGACTGACTGACAGACAATGACTAACTTGAAGAGATTAAGAACGTGAAGATAATTATAACTCGACACTGGCAAAAATGGCTCGTATAAGTAGCTGATTGCCAATACATAAAAAGAAGAAGAAGAAGAAGCTGCAACTTAACTTTGACATTGGCTTAAGTATAAACAGAGCCACAAAAAAAAAAAAAAAAAAAAAAAAAAAAAGAAACTAGTGATATGAATATACTGATAATTTGTGATAAAAATTACAATCCGACACTGGCAACAATAAACTCAAATTAATAGCTGACTTGATATGAAAATGGAAGGTGTCATAGACATCGATTTATAAAGGTATAATACTGATATGAGGGTATTAATTTTTAAATGTCAGTACGAACTCTCGGTACCATTTGAGTAGCCATTTTGGAAAGCACATATTATATACATAGGTACTTGCTATTGTGATCGTGTTTTTTCTCTAAATATCTACCTAGTGATAAAATAGTATATTTTATATAGGGTGTAATTCACAGCGGTACATAAAGCAAATAAAGTACCTATAACATATAAGTATCACTGGTGAGTTTTGTTATTGTTGTTAAATGATATAAATTGTAATATCAATTCGTATGTTATAATATAATTATGAATAATAGCCACTATAATCTTGCTATCGCAGGCAAGTAGTTTTCGTGGATACTTCTCCACTAACTAGACTTCTAGTATAAATACTTATATAATAGTCTTCTAGTGTAAATACTTATACTACATTCACCGAGAAGCCTGGTTCCAAAATTTAAACAGTATATTCTGCGATGTTAGCATACATTATAAACCGATAAAATCAAGTGAGGGTTAATAAAAAGTCGTCATCTTGCTCTTATCCCAATTACTTGAGGTCAACGCAATATGTCCTCTTTTTCCACACCAGACATAATATTTGTGACCACTCCTTGTACATGCAAGACATGTTTCACGCAGCCTAGCCATCTTTTCTTTGATCTTTTCTTACCCCTAAAGCCTTTAAAATGCATACTTAAAACATTCCTAATAACGGTAGTTTCATCCCGTCTCATCACATGTCCATACCACGTTAGTCGTTCACTTTTTAATTTCTACATAACTAGTATTTTTTTTAAATTTACTTATGGAGGCCATACACGCATACACGCTAGGTTAATTATGCATGATGGTTTTAACTGTGCATGCATAACCGACAGGCATAACCGAGTTTCATATTACACATACACGTTAGGGTTTGCATGCACAGTTTTGCCATTAAATCTCAGTTGAGCTGCGTTACGGTACGTGTAGGATGTCTACTTCACAGTTGAACTACGTAGTACGACAATTAAAAACGGAGAACTGTGTCAGGCAAGCTCGTCGGACCGCCACACACGCTCGGTTATGCTCGCGCGCAAACATAACCGAGCGGCAAAAATATCAATTTTGATATTTACTCGGTTGCATGTACATGCAAAGATAACTGTACAGTTTTATAACACACACGCTAGGGCATGCCTGTCGGTTATGCATGCACAGTTAAAACCATCATGCATAACCTAGCGTGTATGGCCACCATTATACTCGTACATTAATTTCTTAGTTTAGGTAGGTACTCATTCTCGTTACGTTATACATCCATCCCTACATTTACATCTCTACTATTATGCTATGCAATCATCTCTCATGCGTCGCTTTTGTAGCCCAACATGCTGACCTATACAGTTCAGCAGGCCTTACAAAGGTTTTCTACATTTTCCCTTTAATTTAAGAGATATTCGAAGTCACAAGAAGGTTTACATATAACAAATGTAAAGCAGATAATAGGCATTACGCAGATTTATTGCTTTAAAAATGTTACTTTTAGCTATTATAATAATCTACATACATATCATCACGCCATATCCCTTGCAGGGTAGGCAGAGAACAGAGTGCCAGAGAACTCTATCCTTGCATACTTCACTCGCTTCCTCAACATTCATAATTCTCTTCATACACGCTCGCCGGTTTCGGAGACTCTTGACTCCACCTTCCTTCAGTATATGACCGATCTGGTCTAGGTAGATGAGTCTCGGTCTCCCCCGTACCTACATCCTTCCACTTGCGCATTGTATATCTTCTTAACCAGACGTTCGTTCTGCATTCTTTCCACATGTTCGAACCATCGGAGCATTCGCTTTCGCATCTTTACACCAATACTCTCTTTCATACCTACTCGCTTTCTTACGTCGTCGTTACGAATGCGGTCGGTCAGCCTAACTCCACAGATTTTCCGTAGAGATCGCATTTCGAACGCATTAATTTTACTTTCATACTCTTTTCTGCATACCCAACTCTCGCTTCCATACAGTAATGTTGGGACAAGCAATCCGTTATGTATTGCATACACGTGCCTTCTGGCTGAGATGGTGGCTACCGAGAAGTTGCCCCAACGCTCCGTTCACTCTATTTCCCGCATTCACTCTTCGCTCTATATTAGTGGTGTACCTTCCATCTCGGCTAAATCCACATCCAAGATATACAAATTCATCCACCTGCTCTAGTACATCATTACCTATTGTTACTCTTACATCTGTTCTGGCTTCATCTCTTTCAAAGACCATTATTTTGGTTTTGCTCACATTCACGCGTAGACCCGTTTTCTTACAATCTTCTGTCATTGTGTTGACTAGGGTCTGCAGGTCAGTCGCTGACTGTGCCAGCAGGACTGCATCATCTGCATAGAGCAGAGCAGTGACCACTGAGTCGCCCATCTGGACTCCCACATATCGTTCCACCTTTGGAGACATTTATCCAGATATATGATAAACAGCCTGGCTGACAGAATAATATAATAATCTTGTAATATATAATCTCGTTTTAGTTAATATATTAATTTATTTAATAGTGCTATTTTTGCTTTTAGATCTTAGTTCCTCTTTGTGGTATAATCATAAACTCCTTGAACTAGCGTGTTCCAATATTAAAAAAAGAATACATATTAATATTAGGTTTGATGGTATGTATATTTATAATGAACAATTTTGTTGTATAAAGTCTACACATTAGAATTACGGGTTTATTTCTTACTACACTAAATATTAGTTGCCCATAGATCCCATAGATACATTATTAACTGTCGTCTGGAAACTGGCAACTCTGGTTCAATTTCGTTAATCAATGGCGTCACCGTCAATGACCCAACCTGTTAGTGTTTTACTTACATACGCTTCTGTGAATGTCAGGCTATTATTAAAGTGTTAGAATTGAAGTTTTAGATTTAAACTTGTTGCGTGTTTTTAAGGTGAGTAAAATATACGACAATTTTTCTTCTGTATTCTTGTTTACTTGATAACACTACTTTGTATGTGAACTCTGCACAAAATGGACGTCAAATCTATTGTGACGTGATTATGTAAAAATACTTGCCATCAGTATTGAAATATGGTATTGTTAGGTACCTAAATTATTTTTATTAGTATTTAATTAGTTATCTGTAGAGTTGTGCATGCTTTGCTTTCGTGAGTGTTTTTTAAGTGCAAACAGGGTGGCACGAGTAGCGGCAGAAAGTAACAGGAAGGTATGTCGATAAGTAGCGGCACATACTTATGTCGAGTTATCAATGCATCTCCATAATTGTTTTTAAGTTGCTCTTAAAATTTACTACAGTTTTTATATGACCCCCTTTAGGGTCAATGCTCCTAGTATGTACTTCCCACATATGTATTAGAAATGTATTTTGCTTTTATTTGCTTTGCGAGTTATTTACCTATATTTTACACGCCCACATAGATTAGTCAGATGCTAAATATAATGTCAAGTGCGTTGTTTAAATATTAAAATGATGGTAGGTAATTTTAAGTTCATCATTTTCTTATAATATATGATCATCTGAAATTATCAAAATTTTAAAGAAAACATATAATAGAATATATGTCACTTATGCATCTTTAAATTCCATATGCACATTCACCACACAAACATTTTTGAAATAATGTCACTATTGTAAATATAAAGCTACAGCTGTTGTTAGCTCAAGCGATTGCATTGTTTTGCATACAATGTCTGCAACTTTTTATTTCTCTGTTAATGTAGCTATTCTCTAATAAGGCATTCATTTTAAATAAACAACAGGGAAACTTATCATATCCTTCATAAATTGGCATTGCTAAAGATGGGATTAATAATTTTTTTACAATATATTATTATAAAAACCTTGGTAAGATTTTCATGCAAGAGAATTAACAATATTGTACAGGATATAGTTGTGTGTATGTATATACCTTTAATATAACAGCCAAGTGCTGGTATGTAACTACTCATCTAAACCTCACATAACCAATAATTATAGAAAGATATATAACTTTTTACCATATTTATTCCCTTAAATATAGTTAAAATTTAAATAACTTTAAAAATATAACTTCAAACACTTGTGCGTTGAGAGAATCAAAAACATGTTTTGATAAAACGAAAATATTATAATTTAACTAGGTACTTGATAATGCTTTTTACTTATTTCTGATAATAGTTATACACATATTAATGCCAGTTATGAATAACTATTTCAACAGAAATTATTACAGAGGTATAGAAATAACATAAACTTAATGAAATCTAAAGTTTAAGGTGTTCATTACACTAAAACATGTTCACATTGATATGGTTTCATAATATTATAGACCTTAACTAACAACTGTCACAATAGTGATAATAAAAAGGATTAACCTCATTTACACAAAAGCTAGGCTAGTAAACAATTTCAAGTCTTGCTTCAGTCTAATATTTGGTGAAACCAAATATTTAGTATTCTTTATCACCTAGAATTGCATTACTTCTGACCTCCAAGCTTGATATTGATAAGGGATGTTTTGTTTCCGGCACACTTATATGAAAAAAAATCACAATTTGTTTCTAAACTGAAAGATTACACTATTAGGATTAGATTGAAGGAAGATTAGACTGAACTGCTAGGTACTCTACTAGGTTTTCTCAATTACTCTTACAATACACTAAATATTGTTTATTTTCGAAATAAAAATATTAATATAAACTTGGCACAATTTATATCATTTTATGAAGTTGATAATTGTAATAGTATTATCGCCTCACCAGCATAAGAACAGGGTATATTTTTGTACAAAATGGCTAATAAGGGTCTTAACTAGATTATAAGTGCTGTGTACCAATGGTGGTGACATAGTCAACTTAACTAAATTTTATCATTGAATTATGTCAACTTTATAAGACTTGAAAGAAGTCTGGTAATACCATATACATATATGATGATCATATAATGGAGATACTGTGCTCAAAACTTTTACTCACTAGGATATGTTTCCATATATTTTCAGTTTGCCTTTGTAATTATTTATTTTTGGAATGTGCTATGTAGAATATTTCCTATATTTTTTTACAAATAGCATATTGTAGTTTCATAACTTTTGTTTCAGTATGATGGAGTTATAATTAAAAAAAATATAAATGCATGCTTATAGCTAATTTTTAAATTATATACTTATTGGGAGAACCTTTACATTTATCATGTGAAGATTAGCATCAATGTAAATCATGTTAGTAATTTTTTTATGAATTTAACCTACAGTTCCAATTGAGTTTGATTGAGTTGAGTTCCTTAATGACAGCATTTTATTGCACATGAAGTACAAATTATCTTGCATGACTATTGACAGTGGTGTATGTGTGTTTAGTTCATACTAAATCATTGGATTGCTATCAATTGTCCTTACATTTGACATCTTTAGTCACATGAATTTAACGATCTCTGCTGTAGTTACAATACCTATCACGTGTTATATCTATTATTTCTAGTCTTCCATTACTGTTATTGCCCTTCATATAGTAATAATATGTTTGCCCTATCCTATCACTTGCCTATATCATAAAAGAAAACATTACCTCTCAATTTTCAGCCAGATGTGCTAGTAAGAATTCTTGATCCACACATTTGTAATTTTTTCTACTTTTGTTGCATAATGCATCCATCTGAATATTTGTATCTGTGCTTCATTCTGTTATCATCTATGGGTTTTACAGTACAAATAATGATCTGTATAGGATAACCATTTTATTGTTCTATATAATGTTGCCTCAAATATAAGAGGAATTATAGTGTCATATATTTGTTCACAAAAGCTGTCATCATTTTATTTACTTTATGCTAAATCTTTGCGTTACTAGATAATCCAGTTAGTTCATCCTTGCTTCAGATAAATGACCATGATCTTATAAAATCTCAGTAAATTTTGTTGAAAATGTACATTTCATCAAAGCATTAATTGTCATCTATGACATTTAAGTGTTGCATTAAATTATGTATTCATATTACAAAATTATAATAATTTTATATGCTGTATTTGTCAATAATATTTAAATGTGAGTATGGTCCATAATAATAAGTTCAGTAAATTTTTTGGGCCATTGTTTGTAACATACAAACTGTATGCTACTTTTGATACTGGAACACAATTTATGTCAAATATTTGGGCCATATTTTTAATTTTTTGTATGCTACTTTTGATACTAGGACACTATTCATCTTTCAGAGTGCAAATCTATCTCAACCAGTTATCTGTTACATATGAAATTAATATCATCAAGGTTCTCAATTGATCAAAGGTCTCCAAGAACTTATACAAAAATTAGAACTATAGCCACATATTTATTTACATATAATATCAAGTTTATAAAAATAATACACTTACAGATTTATTCAGACATATGTTGCATTTTATTTCAGTTTATTATTGTAAATACTAATCTGCTTAAGCATACTTTAATAATAGCCAATGCTAATGTCCTAAATTAAATACATTTTATCATATTTAACTTTTGTTAAAGATTATTCCATATGGTGACAGAACAATAATACATTTCACAACCTCTCTTGCCCTAAGGTGTTGTTAAAGATAGTCATCTAGGGATCATGCATATGAGTTCTATACCAAAGTAGAACTTGAAATTAAACCCTATATTAACCTGTCTGACCAATGTAGTATAAGTCAATTTCCCTTCTGTGTTAGAGGAGGCTCAAACTCAGCAGTGAGTTTTATATGAGCTCAGCTGATGATGGTGAAGTATTATTGTTAGATACATTGATTATTACACATGTATGTAATATACAAAGACCTTTTCAATAAGTGAGAATATTTGTTTTGTTTTAGAACTTCTTGTTGCTATGCTCAAAGAGTTGCTCTGGTCTGAGAGAAAAAGCAACTAGAAGAGTATAAATTTCTGGTGTCCGAATAAAAGATTATCCAAGATGCAGACAATCAAATGCGTAGTGGTTGGTGATGGCGCAGTTGGTAAAACATGCCTTCTCATCAGCTACACAACTAATAAGTTTCCTTCGGAATATGTGCCTACAGTTTTTGATAACTATGCAGTCACTGTTATGATTGGAGGAGAACCATATACTTTGGGGCTCTTTGATACTGCAGGTAAATAAGTATAGATACTATTTTATTTTAAGAATACTTTTAGACTTGTGGCATTACCTATAATTAAGTATTGTTTAACAACAATAAACATTTTGCATTAATGGATAAATTCCTTTATGGGAAAGGTAAATATACTAATTACTCCCAGACTTGTAACTCTGGCCTGGACCAGTTACGGATGTCGAGGAATTAGTACCAATGATTGCCCCAATGATGGTGGGGAGAGCATGTGGTAGGGTTATCGGGCCACAAGCCGTTCTTCTATCGCCCCGGATTAAATGTGCGGGGTATGTTTAGATCATAGCCTCCCAAAAAAAATAGATAACTTCTGCAAGGGAATTGAATCAATGATACTAAGATGATGATATTTTATTGTTATTTAATACAATGTGCCTTGTATGTAGAGAAAATTTTAAATAATAGACTTTATGATTTATTTTTAAAGCCACGGGCTTCAACCACATAATTCTATTAGGAAACAAAGAATATTTGCATTGTTTAATTATTTTAATCTCACTGATGTTTACCACAAAATTGTCTTTGTTTTTTGCCATAAAATCATCAAAGTCCCATACATAATTGTATTTGATGACATATTTATTCAGTATTGTACCTGTGAAATAATAAACTTCTAATTTCAAGAAGAAAGTTAAATTTATTTGATTTAATTGTGATTTCTTTTATAATTAAAATTAAAAAGATAACAGCTTATGGAGTCATATATAAAAAAATAACCTAAAAAGACCATGTATTCAAATTGTGGTGCATTTATAAATGTCTGAAACTAGTGCTTAAGACAACCAATATCAATTGAAATATTAACAATTATTGTTCAAATTATAATTATTATTTATAAGCCATATAATTGTGTTTGACAGGTCAGGAAGATTACGACAGGCTGCGACCACTCAGTTATCCACAAACCGATGTCTTCCTTGTTTGCTTCAGTGTAGTAAGCCCCAGTTCATTTGAAAATGTGAAAGAAAAAGTAAGTAAACTTAGATTAATAGAATATGCATTATTATGGATATTTTGGTATGATCTGAAGGTCTGGGATACTGATTATTCTTCTAAATGTTCTGACCGAAGATTGTGTAATGGATATCGACTTTATCTTAAAATTGTTTCTACAAAACATCTATAATTTATCACTTTATTCAGTTGTTTATAAGTTTGTTTCCATATGTTGGATCAGTAAATATTTACTTTTATTAGTCCAGTCAGTTTTTAAACAAGACATTTCTTCTAAAAATATTCTAAATATAAAATATTCTAATAAATGTAATTATTTAATTCTATTTGGACGAAATTATATTTTATCTTTATGTTTTACACATATTTGGATTGAATGGATGAATTAGTGTATACAAGTAGTCAAAATATGACTAGATTAAATAAATACAATTACATAAAAAGTAGTTTGCAACTCAGGGATAATATATTTTACATATTGTGAATGAACATGATATATTAATTTTATATTATTTCAGTGGGTGCCAGAAATAACTCACCACCAACAAAAGACACCATTCTTACTTGTGGGCACCCAGATAGACTTACGAGATGATCCAGCTACAATGGAGAAATTAGCTAAGATAAAGCAGAAACCAGTTTCACCCGAACAGGGCGAAAAACTCGCTAAAGAGCTCAAGGCTGTCAAATATGTTGAGTGCTCAGCGCTTACACAGGTTAGTGCCTTCTTTATAGTTTTATTTGTATTATTGTAAAACGATTACATCTTAATGATTTTATATTTTGCACTCATATAATTTAGATTTTTTGTTTATTTAGGGCAAAGTAATTGACCTATATCTATACAATTTACGAATGTAGGTGACTTTCATTGGATTTTTTTGAATACAAATGCGTTTCTTTAATGTATTGG
The DNA here is from genome assembly GCA_905163515.2 of Lymantria monacha. NCBI lineage: Eukaryota > Metazoa > Arthropoda > Insecta > Lepidoptera > Erebidae > Lymantria > Lymantria monacha. The sequence goes on from LR991081.1 coordinate 35,343,808, forward strand.
AATTAGTGACTTGCTGGTGTTTCATCATTCTTTGATTCTCGATCGCCTGCTCCATAGATAGCAGTTGGTGTATAATGTATGTTGGTAACTACTGTTTGGTGTAGATAAAAGTTAAAAACCTTTACTCTAAAGAGCAATTATTACAATTGTATTTTAATGTTTTGGTTGTAATGCTCCGTGGTATAGGTTAACCGTTAGGAGTTATTAGTAATTTTAAGTTCGTTTAATATGCGTTAATTCTACATGCAATTCTTAGTATTTTCAGCATGTTAAGCTAGTTCTACACTTCGAATACATATATTTATGGTCATTTATTTTAATTGATATGGTGTCTGCCGAGATGATCAAGCTTGGTGGCTCTTGTGTCTGGGAGGCGTTCCTGTTGCTCCTCAATTTATGTTGGAGCTCGGGAATGGTTCCCAGGGACTGGAATAGCGCAGTCATCGTGCCTTTGTTTAAAAACAACGGTTCACGTTATGACTGCGCAAATTACAGAGCCATAAGCTTGACCAGTTTGGCAGCAAAAGTGTATGGAAAAATTATTGAAAGGAGAATGAGGATGGTGTCCGATGGTTTACTGTGTGAGACACAAGGAGGTTTCAGGAGTAGAAGGGGATGCATGGATCATGTGTTCTCTCTGCGCAACATTGTGGAGAAGCATCTGGCTCTAGGTCAGAGGGTTTTCTGCAGTTTTGTGGATCTGGAGAGAGCATTTGACACGGTTGTACGAAAGGAACTTTGGGACATTTTACCGGAGTATGGTATTAGCGGTAAACTGCTACAGGCTGTGCAGTCCAGTTACATGGGCTGTAGAGCCTGTGTGCGGCTGGATGATGGAATGTCGCCTTGGTTTGACGTCAATATCGGCGTTAAGCAGGGGTGCGTTCTGTCAGCCAGGCTGTTTATCATATATCTGGATAAATGTCCCCAAAGGTTGAACGATATGAATGTGGGAGTCCAGATGGGCGACTCAGTGGTCACTGCTCTGCTTTATGCAGATGATGCAGTCCTGCTGGCACAGTCAGCGACTGACCTGCAGACCCTAGTCGACACAATGACAGAAGATTGTAAGAAAAGGGGTCTACGCGTGAATGTGAGCAAAACCAAAATAATGGTCTTTGAAAGAGATAAAACCAGAACAGATGTAAGAGTAACAATAGGTAATGATGTACTAGAGCAAGTGGATGAATTTGTATATCTTGGATGTGGATTTAGCCGAGATGGAAGGTACACCACTGATATAGAGCGAAGAGTGAATGCGGGAAATAAAGTGAACGGAGCGTTGGGGCAACTTCTCGGCAGCCACCACCTCAGCCAGAAGGCACGTGTAGCAATACATAACGCAGTGCTTGTCCCAACATTACTGTATGGAAGCGAGAGTTGGGTATGCAGAAAAGAGTATGATAGTAAAATGAATGCGGTCGAAATGCGATCTCTGCGGAAAATCTGTGGAGTTAGGCTGACCCACCGCATTCGTAACGACGACGTAAGAGAGCGAGTAGGTATGAAAGAGAGTATTGGTGTAAAGATGCGAAAGGGAATGCTCCGATGGTTCGGACATGTGGAAAGAATGCCGAACGAACGCCTGGTTAAGAAGATATACAATGCGAAAGTGGAAGGATGTAGGTACCGAGGGAGACCGAGACTAACCTACCTAGACCAGATCGGTCATGTACTGAAGGAAGGTGGAGTCAAGAGTCTCCGAAACCGGCGAGCGTGTATGAAGAGAATTATGAATGTTGAGGAAGCGAGTGAAGTATGCAGAGATAGAGTTCTCTGGCACTCAGTTCTCTCTGCCTACCCTGCAAGGGATATGGCGTGATGATATGTATGTATGTATATTTTAAGTATCTATGTACTGGCTCTTTCGATTTTAAAAATGGATGTATGTGCGTTTGGGTAAAAGAAGATATTAGGTATCTCTCTCAAACATGATTATCACAAATGGTATTTAAAAAAACATCAAATGTTTTTAACAAAGGCGAAGCCAATGCTGTTAAAGTATAAATAAAAGATTACATACATATGTATTTCTATGTTCTATAAAACACCTGGTGAGCTAATTTCAAATTATGTGTATTTTCGAAATATATCGTAAATATTATGTTCATACTGTAAAGAAGATTCTGTGTGTGATTTGTGGTGAAATTGATAACATTGAAAATGCCAAAAACAATATTTGTTCTACGAAAAACAGATGTAAAAATCCAGTTGTTGCATGAAAAAGTAAAGTCCTAAGTAGAGAATGCCGAACTCGTAAAATATTCGCGATGTGCAATGAAATCTGGTAGGCGCTGAATAACAGTTCGTGGAGTCTAGTTCCCACGCAAATAAAATACACTGGCAGAAAATGCGTCACTACTGAGCGCCAGGACAGAAAACTCGAAATCTTCCGTGAATCTTTGAATGATCGCAAGAAAATTTATAAGCTCGCTGCCGCCGCCCGCTGTATCCGAAGAAATTAGATAGTACTTATTAATGCTTGAACGATAAGAAAACAGGCTTACAGATATAGGTTCAATGGGATATAAAGCAAGACAGAAGCCAAGCCTCTTCAAAAAGATCAAAAAGAAACGCCTAGAATAGGCCCACAATAAATTTCATGAAGGAGGACTGGTCAAATGTTGTGTGGTCCAATAAATCGAGCTTTATGGTAAGCTTTCATACTACGCATTCCTTAAAAACAATAACACTGATCACTCATATTTTAGTCCTTCATAAAAATAATGAGCCCAGTTTTCAATTCACCTTTTTCTATTATTATAATTATTTAGAACTGCGGGTGTAACCTACAATGTCGCGTCGGAGAGGAATATTATCCAAATTGTGTGGTGCCCACTGTTAAATACGCGGGAGTTAGCATAATATTTTGGGTGTGCATGGCAGGTGATAGTGTCGACGAAATATTTGTTTGCGAAGTGACCGTGAAGTGAAAAGTGTAAATGTGCGCTTAACTACTCTATTGGCTTCGCTTACTTGCATTTTCAGTGACATAAGTAGATGTCGTCAAATTTTATCAAGACAATGCTCTTTGTCAACGACCACTATGCACTGATTTAGAAATAACAATATTATCTTGTTAGAATGGCCGGTCCAATCTCCAGATCTGAACTCTTGGAACATCTTTGGGTTATTCTGAAGCGCAAGGTCAGAGAGCACAGGATTACGTACAAAACAGAATGAGTGAATGCTTTAAGACTGCGACGCCATAACGGTAGCCGAATGTAAAAGGCCTATAAGTAGCATGCCACAGCATGTGCTGTGATCAACGCAAAGAGTGGGACAACTAAATATAAGTGATTTATAATTTTATCAATGTATTAATTTTGAAAACAAACTTGTTTTATTTTTAATCTTAAATACGAGAAAGTCAATACATTTTAAGATGCCTAATACTTTCGGCCAAGACGTGTGACAATATATGTTTTGATATGTGGCATACAGCCACAATTTAAATAATTTGGATATTGTATAACATAATATGTCATTTGCCGTATGGTGACGGAGAAAGAAAACAATTCACCACCCTATCTTGTCCTCCCTGTTGGTGATTGTAAGAGACAACTAAGGGATACAAAACGCATATAACATCTATGAAGACTCAAAACAAAATCCTATACCAACAATTTTCCTCCCATTATTGAGGAAGGTCGAGACCAACACTGGCACATATATGAGCTGAGATGATAATGATGATGTCATTAATATTTTATTGTTACGTCAACAAAATTTTTACAAACTGGCAACACTTGACAAAACCACAACTGAGATTGTCTTCAGTGTTAACCTTTTTGATAATTTGGCTAATTATCCAACACCAGTCATTCCTGGCCGTTTCAACCTTCGCATCTGCCTATCGACGTCTACTGCTGAACACAGGCTTCCCCAAGGGCTATATGACATTTTGACATATGGGTCGGCGATCGTAGTTAGTGTTAGAAGCTTCCTAGATAAGTGCGGTTGCCCATTCTTCCATTGCTCCCTCGGCCATTTTCTTCAGATATTTACCACTCCAATGGTTAGATAAGAAATGATGACACATTATATATATATATATGTGTGTGTACTTATATAATGACAGGGCACAGTGTTTGATAGGACCAAAAAAAATTCCCTCTGCTGTTTATAGCTTTAATCGATCAAAGTATGCATTTAAAATGCAAGAGTAAAACACCCACGTGTCAAATTCATATACTTTTTTATGTAAAAATTATTGAACTTTACGTGACCTTAAACTTTAAAAAACTAAAATTAATTCTGAAAATGTAACTATACAAGTTGATTGTTATAAATAAATATAGTCTGATAGAACATCCTTAGACGCATGTTTTCTATTTTTATGTTTGGAAAATCATTTCTGGATATTTATAGTCCTTAAAATATAGCTTGATCTCTGTGACAGATAGCTACAAAACCGATGAAGTAATTTTGAATACGCGTCATGTTTACAATTTTATTTTGTATTTTTTTTTAATATTTCTTGTGGCAAACGAGCAAGCAGCACACCTGATGGTAAGTGTCACTGTCGCTCACGGACCTTTGCAATAGCAAGGGTACAGCTTAGGCCGCTGCCTACCAATAAAATCCCCAAACCCACCCAGTTGGGCTTTCGGCTCTCTCGCTCACCGAACGAAACGCAATAGCACATTGCCACTACTCAGACGTCGATCTTCTGCGAGAATGTGGTACTACCTCGGACGGACCGGCCCGCGGCTGTAGACAGAAAACTGTTAACAGCGTGGCCCCACCATGATTGATTGTATCGCCTATATTTTCATTCTTTACATGCCACCTATACCTTAACTGAATTATGAATATAAAAATATGAATATTTACACCAAAACTCATCTGTTTTAAAATACTTAGTAATCATTTTATAAAAATATGATGTTTACGCAAGTACAAGGTCATACTGAACTGAGAATAAGATAGAGATGGGGCAATCAATAAACGTAAATCGATAACATTCTTATTAATTATTTATCAAACAAGTAAAACCAATATATTACCTATATGAACCACATGGTTACTCTACAAAATAAGTAAATTGTGTTAATTTAGTATTCAGACATCAGTTATAATATTAATAAGACCATTACTATTATATTAAAAAGATGATTTCATTTATAAAATAAACATGATTTTTCATGAAATAATCCGTGACCAAGAACTCATTATCAACCTACAGGAATGCGCTAGCGATGATGATAATAGTGACGATGAACTTGGCTGTATTCTTTTCAAATAATAAAAAGAATTAAATAACAGCTTTAGTTGAAATTAAATAAAATCCGTTAATTTAAATTCAATAAGATTTTCATAAATTGTTTTAAATTTATAATCGATTCATCCATCCATTTGATTGAAATTCAATAAGATTTTCATACATTGTTTTTCAATTGCAGTAGCAAATAACTTTAATAAATAAGGAATTATATCGACAAAAAGACGGACTGCATCGTAAGCGTGCGGCACTGTCCGGTCGATGGCCCTATACGGCGCACCGGTGTGGGCGGGATCCCTGACCGTCCGACTCAGGGCTCTTCTGTGGCGACCACAGAGGGCCATGGCGGTCAGGTCCGTACGCGGGTACCGCACGGTGGCGACGGAGGCAGCGTGCCTGTTGGCCGGGACTCCCCCGTGGGACCTGGAGGCGGAAATGCTCGCCGATTTGTATCGGCGGGTGTCGGGGGTGCGAACGGGGGGCGGTGTGGTCTCACTGAGGGAGCTCACCGCCTGGCGTGTCGACGCCGAGACGTCATTGCTCGTTGGGCAGTCCGGCTGGAGAGGCCTCGGTTCGGTGTGCGGACTGTGGAGGCCTTCCGGCCGGTGCTGATGCAGTGGTTGGAACGGCGGCACGGGGTGCTCTCCTTCCGACTGGTGCAGGTTTTGACGGGGCATGGATGCTTCGCCAAATACCTGTACACGGTCGTCAGGAGTGAGAGTACACCGTCCTGCCACCACTGCGATTGCGACGAGGATACGGCGCAGCATACGCTCGAGGCGTGTGCCGCTTGGGCAGAGCAGCGCCGTGAACTCGTCGCAATCATCGGTGCCGACCTGACGCTGCCGACCATCGCCAGGGCGATGCTCGACAGCGTCAGGAACTGGGACGCGGTCGCAGCCTTCTGCGAGGCAGTAGTCTCGCGGAAGGAGGCGGCGGAGCGCGTGCGCGAGGAGCGTCTCCTCGACGACGCGAACCGCCGCCGGCGACTGGGGCGGCGTAGGCGCGATTACCTGCGCCTGATGCCGCCCTAGCCGAGGCCGCGGGTGACTGGACCGGGGAATTAGTCCGTCACCCGCCGAGAGGCTGACCGCGCGAGGAGGGAACGACGTCCGCCCCGGGGGGCGGTGTGGTCTCACTGAGGGAGCTCACCGCCTGGCGTGTCGACGCCGAGACGTCATTGCTCGTTGGGCAATCCGGCTGGAAAGGCCTCGGTTCGGTGTTCGGACCATCGAGGCCTTCCGGCCGGTGCTGATGGAGTGGTTGGGTCGACAGCACGGGGTTCTTTCCTTCCGACTGGTGCAGGTCTTGACGGGGCATGGTTGCTTCGGCAAGTACCTGCACACGGTCGTGAGGAGGGAGAGGACACCGTCCTGCCACCACTGCGATTGCGACGAGGACACGGCGCAGCACACGCTCGAGGTCTGTGTGGCCTGGGCAGAGCAGCGCCGTGAACTCGTCGCGATCATCGGTGCCGACCTGGCGCTGCCGACCATCGCTAAAGCGATGCTCGACAGCGTCAGGAACTGGGACGCGGTCGCCGCCTTCTACGAGACAGTTGTCTCGCGGAAGGAGGCGGCGGGGCGACTCCGAGAGGAAATCCTCTTCGGTGAGACGCTCTGTCGCCGGCGCCTGGGGCGGCGGAGGCGCGAGTATCTGCGCCTAATGCCGCCCTAGCCGAGGCCGCGGGTGACTGGACCAGGGAATAGTCCTTCACCCGCAGAGAGGCTGACCGCGTGAGGGCGACGCCCTGGCAGTTAGCTGGGGCGTTAACGGGGGATGGTACCCGAAAGGGTAACCCGCCGGGCTGGCCACGGAAGGCAAGGAAGCGGTACCAGTGGCCGGCCCAATGGCGATGGGGAGGGAATACGGTGGGTTGTGGGGCCACGCGCTGCCCTCCCGTCGCTCCGGACGGTACAGGCAACGTGTGACCGGGCCATAGCCTACCAAAAAAAAAAAAAAAGAAAGGGTTGTCACTCTGCTTGACCTTAATTAATTTTATTTTGAACTATACATTTTTTATTGTAAGTTATCTCATTAATATGTTAAATTAAAATATATGCTTGGCAAACCGTTTTTTAATGATAAGGTAGGACGGCATCCTAAGTTTTTTTCTTGACTATAATTTCGGGCGTGCTATACCATAACTATAACAGTGACATCTTTTTTTATTTCTTATTAAGAAGTAATTCTACATATTTTTTATTTCGTACTACCATAAAAAGAGACACTGCACATTTGTGAGCACAGTCAAGACCGCACCCACCACTACATGAGGTTTGATAAACTACAAATCCTCGCAAAAGAACACTGATACCTACATAGAATAGTTCGCGAGGCTATTGAAATTAAAAAACATAAAAAAAAATAATAGATGATGGATAGGTATAATACCCAAACTGGGATCCTGTCATTCACTTAATTAAAAATAAAACAAAGAAAACCACCACAAGACTGCAAGACACTATGAGCACTTATTGTATAGATTTGACCCACAACAATAGCTAAATATTAAATTACTTAATTTTAGTAAGATAAAGTAGCTCGCTTCTCAAAAGTCGGTAATTAATATTATGCCTACAGAATTTTCTTGCCGGATCTTTCTCAGTGTGGCCGCGTTCCAATCCCATGGTAGCTGAATAGATTTGATAGTTTTTTGAACTAGTAAATTGCCACAATATAATAATTATCTATTATAAATTAAATGTTTAATAAAATATTATAAAGCGGAAGAGTTTGTTTGTTTGTTTGTTTGTTTGTTTAAACGCGCTAATCTCAGGAAGTACTGGTCCGATTTGAAAAATTCTTTTTTTGTTGGATAGTCCATTTATAGAGGAAGGCTTTAGGCTATATAACATTACGCTGCGACCAATAGGAGCAGAGCAACAATGATGAATGTGTAAAAATCGGGTTTATGTTTCCTTTTGAGAGCTTCCGCTGCGTAAACGGTTAAAGTTGCGCAAAAATTATGTACTACATAATTGTTCCCCTTTCAAAGTTCTAAATAAAAGTCCGCGACAGCATATGTCTATCTTTTAAGATTGGCTCACTATAACCTTTTTTATGCTAATCAAATTTGTTTTAAAATAATGTGATATTTTCGAAGGTGTTTTTATAAACATAATATTAATCCGTATCCAAATAAATGAGTTATTCATCACAAGTATTTAATTTAAAACAAAATTGCTCTTTACATTATTTGATTTCAATGAATATCTTAGGAAATATCGCAGTTTAAAAATAACATCGCAGCAAAATAATGATCAAGTACTGGGCGCGCATTTACGATAAAAATACTGGATTTTAATAAGCTTATATTAAAAAAAAACTCAAACTAATGTTATTTCAAAGTACTTCTGCACACACTACATTTTTAGTTTTGTTTTCTTCTCATGACCTTCCGTCGGCTTTACACATTCTAAATAATAATAATAAGTATAGGAAGTATTAGTGCCTGCCCTCATGTATGGCAGTGAAAGTTAGATTTGGCGGGGAAGACATGAAAATAGAATAAATGCTGTAGAGCTGACAGCTCTTCGTAAGCTGTGTGTGATGTAAGTATGAAAGATAAAATTAGGTATAATGTTATAAAAGAGCGCTGGTATGCTGAGGTGGGTTGGACACGAAGTGGCAGAAATAATGAGTGGGCAGAGGTTGACGAAGCAAACATATAAAGCAATCGTGAATGGTACGAATACAAGGGGAAGACCTTTTCTGGACCAAATTGGCGATTTGTTCACGAGAGGTCATCATCATCATCATTCTCCTACTCTTATCCCAATTACTTGGGGTCGATACAATAAGTACTCTTCATTCATAGTACATATTATAAAAGTTATTGGCAATAGTTTTATGACCGGCCGCATGCCAGACGTCAACCCTAATTGGGAATGTAATTGTTGACCAAACGGCATCAGATTGGAGTTGGCCCAAGTCGTTATAAGGCTCTTAGTCGTCTTTTACGACATCCACAAGCAAAGTGAGGATTGGTAGTATTCATAGCCGCTACCACACAGCGATTTCATACACATTAAAAGTATGTGTAATCGTAAATAGGCGTAAGTGTATGTATAATATACATACATTGTATATATCTATAGAAAGTATAGATAAGACCCAATACTTTTACTTGCATTACTTTATATGGTACTACATTGCATTATATGGATTACGTCAAACTTGAGTCACTTTTAAATACTTATTTCGCGTAACTACAAATACACACAAAAAAAAAAGAAACACATACATGCACGCACACTACATCACAAACACACGCACACCACACACACACTTCAGGAACACAGGTATTACCTAATTCAAGAGGCAAAGACATCTATGTCAACTGTCATATGTATTTAGTTTTCAATAAAGATTATTATTATTATTTTACTTAAGGTTAAATGTTCTACTCTTACTAATAAAAGGGTCATGTAGGTACCTAAAACAGTTTTAACGTATGTATTATTTAAAAATATTTCCACCTTTTACGTAAACGAATTCGCGAGTTGAAGTTAACGTTAGCCCAAAGTAACCAATCCACGCGGACGAAGTCGCGGGCAGAAGCTAGTGTTTAATAATAACTTACCAACAAACAATATAAATTTTTATATAAAGAATCGTTTTTTTATACTGGCAATGAATTTGTATTAAAAATGTGGATCAGAATTTTATACTGACACTGTAGCGGGTAGATATAAATCTCTGTAATAATGACGACTTATTGGGCGTGGGACACCTTAGACCTCCCGGGACCATGAACGCTGTAAACTGTTCGAAACTTCGGATAATTAGAAATCAAATACAAACGCGCTAGAATCCATAAAAATAATTTTATTTCAAATACTGAAAAGAAATTGATTAACCTTTTGCGTCAACCCTATACCATATAATTTGACCTTAGAACAGAATTGTCAATCTCTCCCAAAGGCCGCGGAAGTGGAATTTGGTTTTTTTATTATTGATAGTCCTTTTTAAGAGCTATCTTTCTGTGCTAGTCACAAGTCCCACTTTTGATTATTTGAGGAGAAAAAAAATAATTACGAAAATCTGAAAATAATTAATAACTAAACATCCAGAAGTGATTTTCCAAAAATAATAATAGGAAAACTTGCGCCTAAAGATGTTCTATCAGACTATATTTATTTAAAACAATCAACTTGAATAGTTAATTTAATTTTTTTAAAGTTAAAGATCATATAAAGTTCAATATTTCTCATAAAAAAAGTATTTGAATTTGACACATGGGTGTTTTACTCTTGCATTTTAAATGCATACTTTGATCGATTAAATCTATAAACAGCAGAGGGAAATTTTTTTGGTCCTATCAAACACTGTGCGGGGGGTTATTACACGGTAATTTTGATATCTTCATTTTGTATTATTTGATATTCTCCAAAATTACACCAATTAGTACATTACTTCTTTTAAATCTATTAAACGTATTAGATTATTTTATGCATAACCATTTGTCGTCAATATTTAAGATTTTCGAGTGTGTTGGATATAATGTTATTTAAATATAGGTAGATACTATTTCAAAACAGTTTTGTGCATGTAGTTGGTTATATTCAAAATTCATTTGATTGCTATAACAATATTGTATTGATTACAAACATGTCTCAATTACAATTTCATATTGACATAACATCAAGTGGCAAGTTATTAAAATGTCATTAGATTATACCCATTTTCAATAGCAACGATGATGTGTAATGTATGTGTAAATAACGACAGTTAATAAGTACGGTGAGCATTGTCTGACGGATGCCAGCCTAACTGTGGTGTAGTGGTCAGACCCAGGACTACTCTGCCACCCGTAGAGAAGCCGACCGAATGGGGCCGACGGGAGAAGGCGCCTATACCTCGGTGGTTTGTTGAATAGATTTAGAGAGGAAAAGCTATGGTTCATGAAGCTCCTCACAGCCCTTCTGTCGCCTACTATGGTTTGATGGGATATGACTGGTTTATAAGTCGACTCTAAAAAAGGGCTAGGTGACATATTAGATGTTTAATTATTGACCTTTATTTCTTTGGAATTTCAATGGAGATTATTGTAAATTGTATTTGAACTCGGACATAGTTTTTGTACGTATTATTTCTCGCCTGTATAATTTTTAGAAAAATATCGCATAAAATTCGTTACAAAAAAGTCTATGATTGTGGTTGAGCTCTATTTAGAAGAATTTTAATATAGCTTAATTTATTTTTGGCTGTTACAGAAAGGATTGAAGAATGTGTTCGACGAGGCCATATTAGCAGCGTTGGAACCACCAGAACCTGCCAAGAAGAAGAAATGCCTTCTGTTGTAAAGCGTAGAGGCCTAGGGTCCTCACCCACCAACGCTGTGAGCCGACATTATACCACCGGCCACAATGCGACATTTTAGTATTTTATCATATAATATTAATAACGAAACCAACTTTTGAACAAGTAATCAATTAAATGTTTTTCATGATTAAGCTTGGTACCTATCGTCATTATTTGTTATATTTTCTTAATTTAATATTCTCCAAGTCATTTCTGTATTTTTTAAAAGAGTATTACGGAACCTGCGTTATTTAATTTTTATATTTTTTTTGAAATAACGAACTAGGTATAAAGTTGAAACTAAAATGCTTTTTTAGAAACTTATAAAGAGTCTCTCATCGAAATAAAATATTTTAATATGATGAGACAGTCATAATCAAAACACTGGAATTATTTAAATTGCCGATTATTGGTAGAGAGCAGTTTTATTCCATTTCCACTGTTCTCGAAGCAATTTCATTATTAAGCCAATGAGTTAAAAATTTTACAGGCAATTATATCTACATTTAATTTTGTATAGCTAGGTACTATACGACTGATGATATAAGTATTGTTAACCATAGCTTGGTGTTTTTGTGGTTAATTTGCTTAAGGATATGCCTACACTATGTAATCTGAGACGATGAAGCAACTTCGTGCACAATATACGTTAAGCACAGTATGAACAACAATGTATTTTTATAAGTACCTATTACTTGCTAACGTGCTGACCTAATGAAGTCATCGTAATTAGAGTGCGCATGTCTTATTAGACATTCGCCCACGTTTTTATGTTAATATATTATTCCGATGTGTTCTTTAATATTTAACAAATAAGTTTGGAATACATACTTTTCAAAATTTCCAAACACCTATCGACTATAATTAGCATAATATTGTAACTGTTCGCTAAATTAAACGATTCGTAATAGTTAATCTCGTGATTTAAAAGATAATGTGGTATATAGAAAAAATATCATTTGGTACTTCCTTAGCGAGTTATGCTGCGGATTTGTATTTTTATTTATTAAATTAACTTGTATATCCCATTATAATATTAATTATATCTTTTATAAATTTGTATTCATTGAATACGATATTTGTAATAGGAAATATGATTAAGAACCTCGCTACTTATCTGTCACGTAAAATGTCATACTTTGTTACAATATTGTATGTTTGAATTGTCATTATTCTAACATCACTGTTTCAAGATCTAAATACAAATATAGGAACATATATAACACACATTTGTAAATAATAGTACATAATCCGTATGCAAATACTATTGAATCGTAATACAGTGGATCCCAAATATTACTCGAATTCGTAAATATGAATACACAAGTGTATCACGATGTATTTCTTGTCTATGAAAGTTTGGACTGATGGTAATTTAAAAATTCATTCCATGAAATATTTTCAGCATTTACTGAACACAGGACATGTAGGATAATGAGTTTACGTTACAATTGTATTATTTTGGATTATAATTACTAAGATGTCGTAACTAATATTATATTCCAAAGTGTGTAATGATTTGAACTCAAAGAAGCTTACACAACACATATTTGATAACCAAAAACACTTTATTAATAACCCAAGTTATTGTAAAAAACGTGATTTTTAAAGCCTATATTATATTTAATTTTAAAAAGAGTCAAAACAGATGAAGTGCTGATTGAGACTAAAATATTTTTGTTTAAACATCATTTGAGTTTGTAGTACATAGATAATAATTACATCAGCTTATGTAACATATGTGTATTCCAAATTATTACTACATTTTATGTATAATATATACTTTTTATACGCATTCAAAAGGTTACAACAATATTTATTTTACGTTCCTCGTAACTGCAGGGACGATGATTATATTTTGTATGAATATGCATTATCAGTGCAGTTCTTTGTGTCAAGATGTAGTTATAGGTGTATATGGAATAAATATATTATGAGATTGAAATTAGTTTTTTTTATATCTGTTACTTCATAAGTATTTTACATACATACATATCATCACGCCATATCCCTTGCAGGGTAGGCAGAGAGAACAGAGTGCCAGAGAACTCTATCTCTGCATACTTCACTCGCTTCCTCAACATTCATAATTCTCTTCATACACGCTCGCCGGTTTCGGAGGCTTTTGACTCCACCTTCCTTCAGTACATGACCGATCTGGTCTAGGTAGGTTAGTCTCGGTCTCCCTCGGTACCTACATCCTTCCACTTTCGCATTGTATATCTTCTTAACCAGACGTTCTTTCGGCATTCTTTCCACATGTCCGAACCATCGGAGCATGCCCTTTCGTATCTTTACACCAATACTCTCTTTCATACATACTCGCTCTCTTACGTCGTCGTTACGAATGCGGTCGGTCAGCCTAACTCCACAGATTTTCCGCAGAGATCGCATTTCGACTGCTTAAATTTTACTTTCATACTCTTTTCTGCATACCCAACTCTCGCTTCCACACAGTAATGTCTTGCTTGTCCCAACAAGCACTGCGTTATGTATTGCTACACGTGCCTTCTGGCTGAGGTGGTGGCTGCCGAGAAGTTGCCCCAACGCTCCGTTCACTCTATTTCCCGCATTCACTCTTCGCTCTATATCAGTGGTGTACCTTCCATATCGGCTAAATCCACATCCAAGATATACAAATTCATCCACTTGCTCTAGTATATCATTACCTATTGTTACTCTTACATCTGTTCTGGCTTCGTCTCTTTCAAAGACCATTATTTTGGTTTTGCTCACATTCACGCGTAGACCGTACCGCGTAGATAAGTATTTTAAATTTAATAAAAGGAGTAAAATACATTTAAAGGACTGACACAATAGCAAATGTATATATTAGCTATTCGTGTTGATTTAACGAAATAGTAGTTATATTCTGCCTGCCATGTTCTTTTATGATGAATGGCATAAAATAAAAACAAAAATTAGACGAGAGAAAGTCATTATGACAGTACATTCCCAAGGAGAGTTTGGTCATAAAACCATTGTCACTAACTTTGCAATATGTAACTTGGAAGAGAAGTATAAATTGCGTCGACCCAAGTAAATGGGATAAGATGAGGATAATGATAAATAAGCCTTTGTATATTTTGACATTTGGTAACTGGTTAAAAGTTGGAAATATATAAACCTTGGTTTAGCCTCAAAACTTAAAAAAAATTACACCAGGCACTAAGGAAATAATCTCAGACTCAGAACAGCAATTTGGGGATCACACAAAGTATTGGGAATCGTAACCATAGCACTGGCACGGTAGGTCGGTGTCTTAACCAATTCGCCACCTGTGCAGTCAAAGTACACTTGGTTTCAGAGTAACATATTTTCTTCTAAAATAAACCTATTTCTACGGATTCTATCGCGTTTGTATTTAATTTTTAATTGCCCGACGTTTCGTACACTATAACGTTCATGGTGACAGCGCTCATGGTCACGGGAGGATTGTGATTCACCACTGCACTAGAAGATGTCTTCAAGCTCTTAGACTGGACCGGACTTGACATCAAATGCAACGGCGAATACATCACTCACCTTCGATTTGCAGACAATATCGACGTTATGGCAGAATTCATGGAGGACCTTAGCACCATGCTTAACGATCTCAGCAGGGTATCCGAATAGTGGGTTTACGAATGAACATGGACAAGACGAAAGTCATGTCATACCTATACCGGTCCTGGTTGGCAATGCGATTCTCGAAGTTGTCGATCATTATGTTTACCTTGGACAAACAGTCCAGTTAGGTAGATCCAATTTCGAGAAAGATGTCAGCCGACAAATCCAACTTGGTTGGGCAGCGTCCGGTTAACTTAAGAGGATCTTCTCGTCCAACATATCCCAGTCTCTGAAAACACAGGTGTGTGTTACCAGTGATGACTTACGGCACAGAAACGTCCCTAAATGCAGGCCTCATAACCAAGTTTCAAGTCGCTCAGCGTGCTATGAAGCGGGCTATGGCTTACTACAATTAAAAATATTAGTTGCTTTGTTTTAATTGTATTTTGCAATTAACATAACTAAATTTAAATAAATTAATTGCAACATGCAACTAAGAGATTAATTGCAATTAAATTAATTTCATTAAATTAATTTTTTGGTCAATTACTACGATGATTCAAATATTAATTGATTAATGCCCAACACTGTATTTTGTTCTTAGCATAATGTATGGTACTTATTGTCAAAAGTATATTTTCGGGTATTGATGTGCTTTCTGAAAATTATCTATCTCACTATATATTCTCCTATAACAGAAGATTGTAAGAAAAGGGGTCTACGCGTGAATGTGAGCAAAACCAAAATAATGGTCTTTGAAAGAGATGAAGCCAGAACAGATGTAAGAGTAACAATAGGTAATGATGTAATAGAGCAAGTAGATGATGAGATGGAAGGTACACCACTGATATAGAGCGAAGATTGAATGCGGGAAATAGAGCGAACGGAGCGTTGGGGCAACTTCTCGGTAGCCTCCACCTCAGCCAGAAGGCACGTGTAGCAATACATAACGCAGTGCTTGTCCCAACATTACTGTATGGAAGCGAGAGTTGGGTATGTAGAAAAGAGTGTGGAAAAAAAAATTAATGCGGTCGAAATGCTATCTCTACGGAAAATCTGTGGAGTTAGGCTGATCGATCGCATTCGTAACGACGACGTAAGAGAGCGAGTAAGTATGAAAGAGAGTATTGGTGTAAAGATGCGAAAGGGAATACTCCGATGGTTCGGACATGTGGAAAGAATGCTGAACGAACGTCTGGTTAAGAAGATATACAATGCGAAAGTGGAAGGATGTAGGTACCGGGGGAGACCGAGACTAACCTACCTAGACCAGATTGATCCACTACTGAAGGAAGGTGGAGTCAAGAGTCTCCGAAACCGGCGAGTGTGTATGAAGAGAATTATGAATGTTGAGGAAGCGAGTGAAGTATGCAGAGATAGAGTTCTCTGGCACTCTGTTCTCTCTGCCTACCCTGCAAGGGATATGGCGTGATGATATGTATGTATGTATAATTTTACTCTTTTGTGAGTTTTCAAACGTTACAAACGGTTACTTTGGGTTATTTTACCACGGCGTTTGATTTAAAAGATTTTAATTGGTTCATCTTTCATTTATTCATCTCAACTAATACACGTCCCACTGTTGGGCTCGAGCCTCCTCCATAATGGGAGGGCAATTGATCTACTATACCACGCTGGTCAAACGTGTTGGTTATAGGGTTTTGTTTCGAGTTTTCCTTCTCTTGCATAGATGTTATATGCATTTTATATTCCTTAGTCGTCTCGTACGATCACCCACGGCTAAGATAGGGGGTGGTGAATTGTATTCTTACTCCGTCACCACACAGATAATTCAAACTAATTGGTACATTTTTACTTTTACATTTTTTTTTTTGTTCTCGTTAGGTACATCATATGACTGCCAGCTGTACGAGGCGTACCGCAGTGCGCGGACTGCCTTTCGGCTGGCCATCCGAGCCGCCAAGGATGCGAGTTGGCAGGAGATGTTGGACGGTCTCGACCGTCACCCCTGGGGTCGCCCGTATCGCGCGTCGCTGAACAAGCTTCGCGCGCAGGCTCCCCCCTCACCGAGACCCTCCAGCCCGACTTCCTCTGTAGGGTGATCGAGGAGCTATTTCCACGGCAGTCGGGACACACGCCTCCGGTCATGGCTTCGCCAGATCAAGACCGGAAGGCCGACGACGAGAGTGTTCCACCCGTGACGAAGTCGGAAGTGGGGCGGCAGTGGCGCGGATTCGCTCCGCCACCACGGCCCCCGGCCCGGACGGAATACCAGTCCGGGTGTTGACGTCGCTCCTCGAGCACTTCGAGTCTCGCCTCAGGCAACTGTTCAACGCCTGTCTGACGTCTGGACGGTTCCCTGAGTGCTGGAAGGAGGGGAGGTTGGTTCTCCTGCCAAAGCCAGGACGGCCCCCGGATTTGCCGTCGGCCTACAGGCCCATCGTGCTTCTCGACGATGTGGGTAAGCTGCTGGAGCGTGTCCTCGCTGCCCGCATCGTCCGAGACTTGGAGGAGGTGGGGCCCGATCTGTCGGACGCTCAATATGGGTTTAGGAGGGGGCGTTCGACCATCGGGGCCCTGCTACGCCTGAGGCAGACGGCCGCGGAGGCTGTCGCCGGCAAGGAAGTGTTGTTGGCGGTGTCGCTGGACATCGCCAACGCATTCAATAGTCTGCCATTCAGCTGCATCAGGGAGGCGCTCCGGTTCCATGGAGTGCCCCTGTACCTCAGGCGGCTGTTGGCAGACTATTTGGAGGGGCGCAGTATCCTCTGCGCGGGTCCCGCAGGGGACATTGTGCGGACGCCCATGTCGTGCGGTGTTCCACAGGGGTCGGTTCTGGGGCCGACTCTGTGGGACATCGGGTACGACTGGGCGTTGAGAGGGAGTCGCCCCCCCGGGCTGAGCTTGGTGTGCTATGCTGACGACACGCTCGTCACAGCCCGGGGCAGGACACTCGAAGAGGCGGCGAGCCTGGCCACTCTTGGCACCGAGGAGATGGTCAGGCGAATCGAGGTACTGGGGCTCAGGGTGGCCTTAAATAAGACGGAGGCCCTATTATTCCATGGGCCACGCGTAAGGCTGCCAACCGGCGCCTCGTTAGTCGTCAACTCCATCCAAATCAACATCCAGGCCCATATGAAGTACTTGGGTCTGGTGCTCGACGGGCGATTGTGGTTTCGGGAGCATTTCCGACAGATTGCTCCCCGGCTGGTCGGCGCGGCGTCCGCCCTTTCTCGGCTCATGCCGAATGTGGGCGGACCCAGTTTCGAGGGCCGACGGCTGTATGCGGGGGTCATCCGATCGATGGCCATGAACGGCGCACCCGTGTGGGCGAGGGCTCTGAACGCCCAGCTCAGGGCGGTTCTGTGGAGGCTACAGAGAGCCATGGCGGTCAGAGCCATTCGCGGGTACTGCACGGTGTCGACAGAGACGGCGTGCCTATTGGCCGGGACACCCCCGTGGGACCTAGAGGCGGAGATGCTCTGCGACCTCTACCGGCGGGTTACCTCAGTGCGCGAGGAGGGTGGCTCCCCATCGTTGACCCCCGACGGCAAAATCTGTCGGGGCGTCGACGAGAGGAACCCGCGAGGGTAAACCGCCGAGCGGACCACCGAAGACAAAGATCGGGTACCGGTGGTCCGCTCGCACGGCGAAGAGAGAGGATTTTACGGTGGGTCTATGGAGTCACGCGCCGTCTTCTCCGTCACCCCGGACCGATTTGGCGGGGCGAGACGCACCCATAGCCCACCAATAAAAAAAAAAAAAAAAGGTACATCATATGACTAATTCTATCTTGACAATGTTATATATTTGACCATACATAATACACTATAATTTGGCGTTGCTTTGAATAGGTTACTCAAGGAAAGCATAGGATAATACGTGTACACCATCAGTAAATGTGAAATTGAAGAGCCAGCCGACATTTAATTTAATCGTTACTAGATGGCATTGCAGTACTTAAATTTTACCCTAGTAAACTGAATGCTTTGAAAAAGTAATACCTTTTACTATATTATATTAAACCTATAAAAAATACAATTCTGGTCTCCCTTGCTTGCTCGTGTTAGTCGTAATAATCGACTGAAGATTGCCAGGAGAGTTGGCGGTAGCTATATATAGCCTGAGAAACTTACAACATAATTCCCATACCAACAGTAGCGATTATGGCATTATAAGTTCACCAAAATAATTATGTATGCGCTTCATTAGGTAAGTTGTAATGCATTATTTGACGCTGTTATGTACAAATTAAAAAAAAATATTAATTTCTTGAAATCGATCAGAGTGTTATCCAGTAGCCTAAAACAATCTTCGTATTTATTGTTTTTCTAATGAAACCGGGCACATAAGTTTGATGATTTTAAAATACATAACGAATATTTTTTTATGTTTTATGTACTTAGGTATATAGATTTTTGAGTTCGTTCAAATATGTAGGTACATCCAACAGACTATTCAAAAATATTATTGATTCATGTAAATTATTCAATCACATTATAGTATTATTGAAATTAGAAAATCGATGTGACGCATTAACAATTTCATTCAAGCAATAATGTGTTGAAACAGTGTCAATTGGTACTGTCTTTAAATTACATTGATATAAGCAAATTTCATTTGCAGATTGCTTACAATATGTACGCAAATATTAAATTACATTTATAGACTAAGATCCGACTGCAAAATAACTACGTAATTAGAGTTTTTAATCAACATTACCTAAATGTTTATTAAAATTTTCTACTCAAAACATCACAAACACACTAAACAACGTCTTTGTGCCTGATTAGCATCGTAAATACCGCCCAAGTGTTCACCAGGGTTCAGGCAGCTGTCCTCTTCCGGGAAAAGTAACAAAGCTGCTCGCCACTTACATACATAGTCATTTCTACCCTTACAGAATGCATTCGATGACTAAGATAGCTTTCAAATAGTTTGAGTTGGATATCTCTAATTCCTAGGTATTCCATCTTTTGAATTAGTAAGGGCGTTGAAACTGTGTCGAATGCTTTTGAAATGTCAAGGAAGACCCCAATTACTTACTGCCCTTTATCTAAGTTTGCTATCACAGCGAAGTATTTAGCCGTGATAGTAAACTTGTCTACCAAGTATGGCTCTTATAGCATTAATTCCATTATAAATAATTCCATTAGTAACAAACAGCTCCGCTATTCTCTGGGCTTATTTTGGTAGCAGGCTCGGTAGCGGTGGAGTAGGGGGTGGGAAAAGCTCCGGCTACCACCCGGCTATCATTAACAATCAAAAAAATCTCTGGCTCCGGTAACACACAATACTCGAACATTTAGGAACGATGAGAGAGTCATTGCCATGGAAGAGGAATTTTGTAAAGGCATTGTTGGATTGTCAGAAGTGCGAAGAGATGGTGAGAGTACGATAATCCTCCAATCTGGAAATTCGTTCTTCTACCAGAAGGGCGATCACCCTTCCCAAGGCGGTATATAGTTTATCATTCGTCGGTCTCTCATAGAGAAGTCGGAGAGAATTGAAAGTGTGTCGTATCAATATACAAGGGTATAGTACCATATATGTAGAACTACAAAACAGAATTATTATTTGTTTTTTCACGTGTTTAGGTCCATCTTATTCAAGGATCGCCGCACTGATAAATCTAAAATACTTTCTGACCAAACTATCAAATTCGAGAGGAGGCAAATTTTAGAGGTGGAGAAGGGCAATGACGGTGCAGTCTTCAGTCGATTGGTCAGAATGTAAGCAGTTGAACAGACTGATATCCAGGTCTATCCGACGGGATATTTGACAATTTAATACACTTCGTATTATAGAAGTGATAGAGCTGGACCGCGGCTCTAAAGTGTTCGCAGAAGATTTATCTATTGGACGTAGCAAAATGACTAAGCTGAAGATCAATGACGGCACTATCTTTTCATTGCGAAGTGAGCTCTTGGAAGAGGTCAAAAGGTTCTATGGACAGTTATATAAATCTTAGGTTGTCCCTTAGTTGGGTTGCAACCCGGTTGTCGGCTTGGTCCAAGACCCCAGATTCAAACTAACTCAGCATTATACCGAAGAAACCTCGGAGGTGAGTTTGTACGAGATCAAACAACTAAAAACGGTGAGGCACCGGGAGACAACGTAATTACTGACGAACTTCTGAAGGCAGGCGGAAAGTGAAGGGTAAAAGGCTGAATGATGATGATGATTAAATTTTCATGTGTATCCAATTATAAAAAGGATAATTTGCCTTCATCGGATTGCCTATCGAAATGTGTTCGCTACTATTTTTAAACCAATTATTTATTATTAATTGAATTTTCGGCAAGAATTTCATTTACAAGTAACTGAAATTAAATATGGAGTATATTTAATTTCAGTATATAGAAATATACGTAGAGAACTTGGAAATTTATTGTTACCGTTGCGAGTTAGTCTGAAACTTCTTTGCAGGTGTTTTGTTAGCAATAGTAATATTTTGCTATATTTATACTTTTACTACGAATATCAATAATTTATAGATCAAATTAAAGTTATATTTCTCATTTTATAATAAATCACGGTTACATATGCTACTGTAAAATGGCCGCAAATAGATGTTGCTAAGTATTAAAGAAAGCTTAGAGTGAGAAGGAGTTAGCGACCTATATCCCTCGTCAGATAAGGATGGCGATAACCAGGTGCTGCATGAACTTCGTCATTTTGCAACCGGATCTTGTACTATAAGCAAAAATTGCATGCAAACGAATTTTATTAACAATGATTCACATTCTTGCAAAAGTTGGTAATTAGATTGCTTAATAGCTTGAGGATTTCAAAGTAAAAAATGTTTCCTTGAACGAGACGCATGGTTTATGAGACCTTTAATATGATGAGTTCATTTTGTTAAAAAGGATTACAAATGTTAGATATAAAAGGATATTTTGGTAATTGTAGGGGGGTATTGTTAGGGGGTTTTTATTGGTAGGCAGCTACCTGATATATTTTGATATTGCAATGGTCCATGGGCGGCAATAACACCATCAAGTGTGTTCCTTGCTCGTTTGTCACCAAGAGTAATAAAAAAAAAGAGTATTGGACTTTGAATTCTAAGCTGAATAATTTCGAAAGCCAACAACAAAATTTAACTCGTTAATTTTCTTAGAATTTAGTTTCCTAACTCCTATAACTATTACTCTAAATGGAGTTATTGGCCAAATCTTGTGAACGCCATTTATAAAACCCGATGACGAAGTGAAAAATTATGTCACAAGCGGGATTCGAACCCGCGCCTATTGGGATTCCGGCCCAATCGTGCTGCCACTACACCACCGTGACTAATTGTAGGACATGCAAATTTCACTTCGTATCATATTTACGTCTTAAGGTGACGGTATGCTATCTACCCGACAATGTTTACACATTGTTATAGGCTTAATACTTAAAACTTTACAGTTAGAATTGTATTAAACGTTGACACAACCTTGTTATTTAAATTACTGAAATTTAGCATTTAATATGCTTAAGTATTTATAAAACCCGATGACGAAGTGAAAAATGATGTCACAAAGCTATGTACTTAAGCATATTAAATGCTAAATTTCAGTAATTTAAATAACAAGGCTGTGTCATCGTTTAATACAATTCTAACTGTAAAGTTTTAAGTACTAAGCCTATAACAATGTGTAAACATTGTCGGGTAGATAGCATACCGTCACCTTAAGACGTAAATATGATACGAAGTGAAATTTGCATGTCCTACAATTAGTCACGGTGGTGTAGTGGCAGCACGATTGGGCCGGAATCCCAATAGACGTGGGTTCGAAGCCCGCTTGTGACATCATTTTTCACTTCGTCATCGGGTTTTATAAATACTTAAGCATATTAAATGCTAAATTTCAGTAATTTAAATAACAAGGTTGTGTCATCGTTTAATTCAATTCTAACTGTAAAGTTTTAAGTATTAAGCCTATAACAATGTGTAAACATTGTCGGGTAGATAGCATACCGTCACCTTAAGACGTAAATATGATACGAAGTGAAATTTGCATGTCCTACAATTAGTCACGGTGGTGTAGTGGCAGCACGATTGGGCCGGAATCCCAATAGGCGCGGGTTCGAATCCCGCTTGTGACATCATTTTTCACTTCGTCATCGGGTTTTATAAATACTTAAGCATATTAAATGCTAAATTTCAGTAATTTAAATGACAAGGTTGTGTCATCGTTTAATACAATTCTAACTGTAAAGTTTTAAGTATTAAGCCTATAACAATGTGTAAACATTGTCGGGTAGATTGCATACCGACACCTGAAGACGTAAATATGATACGAAGTGAAATTTGCATGTCCTACAATTAGTCACGGTGGTGTAGTGGCAGCATGATTGGGCCGGAATCCCAATAGCCGCGGGTTCGAATCCCGCTTGTGACATCATTTTTCACTTCGTCATCGGGTTTTATAAATACTTAAGCATATTAAATGCTAAATTTCATTAATTTAAACGCCATTTATATAAAAAAAGCTGAATAATTTATTATGCGATCTACAAATTACGTAATCCAGTATCCCGGCTTACATTTTTATATTCTTTACTTTGAGACAAGGTGCTTATGTTAATAAAGTTATTAATATTCGAATGTTTCTGAACTTCTGGGTTCTGGACATATCATTTACAATGAAGTTTTGTGTTCTTACTTATCATAAAAGAGCTGCCAGTTTTAAATTCAGGCTCGTCCAAATAGATTTGAAATAAGAGGCGATGTTTTCTTGTTCTTATGTCGAAACTATTTTGACAACTTTGACGTAATGATTTTATAAGGTATTTTACTATTCTAACACTTTTTGTATTAAATAATCCGTTGTTCTGTTTATTTATTTAGCACAAAACTTTTACGTGTGTTCTGCTATGAAAATTTCAAGTTAATATGGGTGACGGCTTAAAGTTAACTAAAGGCAAGTAGTGATAGTTAACATAAGTAGTAAACTCATTAACTTTTTCATCCCACAATCCATCAGTCTATCCACTTTCGCTGTTGGGCATGGAGCTCAAGGGAGATTATTTCCATAATCCCTAAGCTTCACATGCGGGTTAGTGATCGCATTTGGTGTTATGAGTTTCACACGAGAGTGTAGCTGCTTACTCCTTTGTGCTCGGGAAGTAAAGGGTAGCGACATAATAATATTGTATTCTTAACCATTTCCTACACAGTGTATTAATAGACTAAATTGAAAATGATAAAAGAATTGGACATACTCGGTTTTGAGACAGCTATCATGCAATCTATTTAAAACCATCGATGTAAATTTATAGTGCCCCTAAAACGAACGATGGCAGGGGCGGTTGAAGAGTGGACGGTGTCACTGGGACTGTTTGTTGAACAGGGGCTCAGTAGAAACGTACGTGTGGCAGTGGGGTGGTCTTATATTGGACTTATATTTCATAGCCCTAATATCGTAACACGTGTGAGGAGCTGTTACCTCCAGGAGGAGGTTGAGTGGTCTGCCTTCAGGCTATCCATCAAGCCAAAGATATCCGTCGTCCGGAGATGCTGGACAGTCTCGAGCGTGACCCCTGGTGTCGACTTTATTGCGTGGCGCTGAGTAAGCTCCGCATGCGGAGCCCCCTCTAGTCGAGACTCTCCAGTCCAGCATCTTCACTAGGGTGGTCGAGGCCTGTTCCCACGATGGGCGGAACATTTGCCCCCGGTCATGGCTTTCCAGACTATGACCGAGAGGCCAACGAAACTGTTTCGTCCGTTACGGAGACGGAGATGGGGGTCGGCGGTAGCGCGAATATGTGCTAAGACCACCGTTCCTGGCCGGGCCGGGCCAGCCACGGATGTCAAGGAAGCGGTTCCAGTGGCCGGCCCGATGGCGATGGGAAGAGAACTGTGTGGGTTATGGAGCCACAGGCCGCCCTTCCATCGTCCCGGACGGAATGGGCAGGATGTGTCCAGACCATAGCCTACCCAAAAAGAAAGCGAGGCCTATGTCCACCAGCGATTGTCAATAAGCTGATGGGTTAATGGATTGTTTCTTAGTCTTCCACGTCTCAATCTTGTACATGAGTTTCTTCTACAATGCAAGAAATATTGGATTACTACGTATTGTATAGACGGCTTTGCATAGGAATTTCATTTCGTCTTAAGTTCAGTGATGTTCTCTGCTTGCACCCTTTAGAAATGTCTTATGACATATATAAAAAGTAAACGGGAGAATATATTGTATTCTTAATCAGTTTCCACATGGAATATAATATTTCAATTCTTCACGTGTGGCGAAAAAAATATGGAAAACGCAAAGAAAGTCTCGGCCCCCAGTCACGGCAGTCCCGCTGTTCCACGGGCTCTTTTGGTAGCGGGCCCGTTGGTAGCGGGGCAGGTGGTGCTAAGAATCTCCGGCCGCGATCCGGCTGTCGCAGGAAACCGTTGGATGCAGGTGGCACAGGACCGTTGCGAATGTCATTCTCGTGGGGAGGCCTATGTCCAACAGTAGACGTTTACGATCTGACGGGTGGAATTAGTTTCCACATGGAGTATAATATTCAATGATTATTATATCGATAAATATATATAAAAATATAGGGAAATACTCAATCATCACGCAAATAAAAACTGCAGTGTTTAAGTACTATGCATAGTATACTATGGTAGAATACAGATGCATCTTATAGTTCAGATTGTTGATTGCAATCTAAATTACAGATAAGCGTCATAGAAGTTCCAGCAGCTTGTCTGGAGTTGTGTTAGAAGGCACACGTTCTGAACGTAAATTGGACACGAATGGTAAGAAGGTTTATATTTTGAAAAGCCGTATTAAATATTTCAAAACGAATTATTTCCTGACTTAATGATCAACAATTGTTTTAATAAGCTGTGTGATATTAGTTGTATAGGCATGATATTTGATAAGGCAGTAATATATTTTGAATATTGTTGCACAATTATGTACACATACCTAATCGTAGCATTCCATTTTATGTTTCTTGGTATTTGTAAATTGTTAAATGCATGAATGGATTAAAATCTTCTAGTTTTAGTATATAGAATAATACTTAGGTAGGTAGTTTAAGGCCCAAAGTTTTATAGCCACATGTATCATTAATTTTGTAGTAGAATTTAGAAAGAAGGTAACTAGAAATTATTAACGCAATGAGAGATTGAACATGAACTCTAAAGACTTGACGATAACATTTAGTTTAATTTGCAGAATAACATTAGAAGCAAGGCAAGTAAATATTTGCATAGTAATATAGCTTTATTTATTTTACACGAAATAATTAGGTATTTTTAAAGATTTACTTTATCCGTGTGGTGACGGAGTAAGAATACAATTCATCACCCCCTATGTGGGTTATCGTAAAAGACGACTAAGGCATATAACAACTATGCAAGATAATGTAAACTCGAAACAATACCAACACGCCCGACCAGCATGGATGGTAGGTCAATTACCCTCCCATTATGGAGGAGGCTCGAGCCCAACAGTGGGACATATATGAGCTGAGATGATGATGATGATGATGAATGATTCACTGTATTATTGAATTTACTCAAACAAGTTGATGATAAAACATAGTATTTGAATAAGAGAGATAGCGCAGGCATAAAAGCTTGTATATGCAGCCCTAAACCAGACCGCAGATGGTCTGACCGGAGAAGGTCTGACTGAAGAAACTTCGGCTAGTTATACACCGCAGTACGACGTTCTGAAGTGGAAGGATGTTGCTCAGGGGATAGACTCATGAAACACAAAATGCCACTGCGTCGGGTACTAAACAGTAACGCTCATCACAGGAACGCTCCGCCAAAGTGACCAAAAGCGGTCGCACTTGGGTTTGTCATGCCGATCTGCTCTTGCAACCCAACAAACAGATGGAGTGCAGTATGATAATAGCTCGGCCACAAAAAAGAATGGAATCATTGTGGATTAATGGATTAGAAATATGTAAAACCATTTTTAGAAATTTAATCCGAAGGATTCACGGAGACTCCTTCCGGATCATAAACGCTGTAAAGTGTTCGCAACGGGAAATTAAAAAAATACAAACGCATTAGCAGTCTTATTTTAAATTCATTAGGCATTAGGCAATTGCGCGGGTAACTGTGCTGGAGCCCCGGCCCGCGAGGTGTTACAAATGCATGGCGGTCGGGCATACCCGACCGACGTGTCGCAACTGCTTTGACTGCAGCGGGCTATGCTTCCGCTGCGGTCAGGCTGGGCACCAGGCAGCATCGTGCTCTGCGGTGCCCCACTGCCCCGCGTGTGCGGCGGGCAATAGGCCTGCCAAGCACCGCATGGGCTCTGGGGACTGCAGACCCCCGGCATCGGCCCCAAAGGGGCGGGGCGGCTCATCGACCGGGCCCGCTCCCGCTCCGATCGCGACCCGATCGCCCGTTAGCGCGGAGGAGGAGACGATGGATACGGCCCGTTAATGGACCACGAAGCCATCCGTCTCCTCCAAGCCAATCTCAACCACTCCGCCGGTGCGCAGGACGTTTTCCTGCAAGCCATGGCGGAGTGGTTGATAGCAGTAGCCGTAGCCGCAGAGCCGTACGTGGTGCCCGACCGACCTAACTGGCTGGGTAGCACCGACGGCACTGTGGCAATCGTCGCCTCCACGTCGTGGCCTTCGTCGTCCCTGACCCTTAGGGATAGGGGCGTCGGATACGTCGCGGCGGACTGGGGAGAGATTACGCTTTTCGGAGTCTATCTCTCCCCTAACAGGAGCGTGACTGATTTTGGGGCCTCCCTGACCATCTTAGGGGCCTCGTTACGGCGACTGGCACCGCGCCAAGTCTTCGTTCTGGGGGACTTCAACGCCAAGTCCATGGCGTGGGGGTCCCCCAGGACGGACGACCGAGGACGGGCGGTCGAGGAGTGGGCGGCGGCACTGGGCCTCTGTTTGTTGAACAGGGGCTCGGTGCATACGTGCGTGCGGCAGCGGGGCGGGTCGATAGTGGACTTGTCGTTCGCTAGCCCCATTGTCGCCGCACGCGTGAGGAGCTGGTGCGTCGCGGAGGAGGTTGAGACCCTATCGGACCACCGGTATATCCGGATGGAGGTCTCCCGGACCCTCCCGACGCCCGGCAGGGTTCATCAGGCGGACGGACGTCCCGCGTTCCCGCGATGGGCTGTGGGTCGTTTGGACCGGGACCTGCTGGCGGAGGCAGCCATCGTTCACTCGTGGCTGTCCTCTGCCCACCAGTTGGACGGGGTGGACGCCGAGGCTGGCCGCATCCGCAATGCGTTGACGCAGATCTGCGATGCGGCCATGCCCCGTGTACGGTGTCTGCCCCCGAAAAGGGCTGTCCACTGGTGGTCCCGGGAGCTGGCGGATCTTCGGGCCGCATGTATATGCGCCCGGAGGGCTTACACCCGCAGCCGGCGGCACCATCGTGATGAGGAGCGGGAGGGCCGGCTTTATGAGGGCTACCGCAATGCGCGGTCGGCCTTCAGGCTGGCCGTCCGTACCGCCAAGGACGTCAGTCGGCAGGAGATGCTGGACGGCCTCGATCGAGACCCCTGGGGTCGCCCCTATCGCGCGGCGCTGAGTAAGCTCCGCGCGCGGGGCCCCCCCCTCACCGAGACCCTCCAGCCCGGCCTCCTCACCAGGGTCATCGAGGACCTGTTCCCGCGACGGGCGGAGCACACACCCCCGGTCATGGCTTCGCCAGACACTGACCGGGAGGCCGACGATGACAGTGTTCCGCCCATCACGGCAACCGAGATGGGGGTGGCGGTGGCGCGCATGCGCAGCAAATCCACTGCCCCCGGGCCCGACGGTGTTCCCAACCGCGTGCTGGCCCTGGTCCTCGACCACCTGTGTCCCCGCCTCAGGGGGCTGTTCGACGCGTGTTTAGCGTCCGGGCGGTTCCCTGGGTGCTGGAGGGAGGGGAGGCTGGTGCTCCTGCCGAAGCCGGGACGGTCTCCTGAGTTGGCCTCGGCCTACAGGCCTATCGTGCTGCTTGACGATGCGGGCAAGCTATTGGAGAGGGTGCTGGCTGCCCGCATCGAGCGGCACCTCGTTGGCACGGGGCCCGATCTGTCGGACGCCCAGTTTGGGTTCAGGAGGGGTCGTTCGACGATCGCGGCTCTGCTGCGCCTGAGGGCCGTGGCGACTGAGGCCGTCGCCGGCGGAGGAGTGCTGTTGGTGGTGTCCCTGGACATCGCCAACGCATTCAATAGTCTGCCATTTAGCTGCATCAGGGAGGCGCTCCGATACCACGGAGTGCCAGTTTACCTGAGGCGGCTAGTGGCAGACTATCTGGAGGGGCGCAGCGTCCTCTACACCAACCGAGTAGGGGACGTTGTGCGAACGCCCATGACGTGCGGTGTCCCACAGGGGTCGGTCCTTGGACCCACCCTGTGGAACATCGGCTACGACTGGGCGTTGAGAGGGAGCCTCCCACCCGGGCTGGGCGTGATCTGTTACGCCGACGACACGCTCGTCACAGCCCGCGGTGGGACGCTGGAGGAGGCGGCAGGCCTGGCGACTCTCGGCACCGAAGAGATCGTCAGGCGGATCGAGGCGCTGGGGTTGAGGGTGGCCCTGGACAAGACGGAGGCCCTCTTGTTCCATGGGCCCCGCATGGGCCCTCCCATCGGCGTTTCGATCACCGTCAATTCGGTTGACATCAGCATCCGGGCCCATATGAGGTATTTGGGCCTGGTGCTCGACGGGCATTGGTGGTTTCGGGAGCATTTCCGCAGGCTCGCTCCGCGGCTCGTTGGCGCGGCGTCCGCCCTTTCATGGCTAATGCCGAATGTGGGCGGACCAAGCGCTACGTGCCGACAGCTGTACACGGGGGTCGTCCGGTCGATGGCCCTGTACGGCGCACCGGTGTGGGCGGGGTCCCTGACCGTCCGACTCAGGGCTCTTCTGTGGCGACCACAGAGGGCCATGGCGGTCAGGGCTGTACGCGGGTACCGCACGGTGGCGACGGAGGCAGCGTGCTTGTTGGCCGGGAGTCCCCCGTGGGACCTGGAGGCGGAAATGCTCGCCGATTTGTATCGGCGGGTGTCGGGGGTGCGCGCGGAGGGCGGTGTGGTCTCTTTGAGGGAACTCACCGCCTGGCGCGTTGACGCCCGCCTAGATGTCATTGCCCGTTGGGCAGTCCGGCTGGAGAGGCCTCGGTTCGGTGTGCGGACCGTAGAGGCCTTCCGGCCGGTGCTGATGCAGTGGTTGGAACGGCGGCACGGGGTGCTCTCCTTCCGACTGGTGCAGGTTTTGACGGGGCATGGATGCTTCGCCAAATACCTGCACAAGGTCGTCAGGAGGGAGAGTACACCGTCCTGCCACCACTGCGATTGCGACGAAGACACGGCGCAGCATACGCTCGAGGTTTGTGCCGCTTGGGCAGAGCAGCGTCGTGAACTCGTCGCAATCATCGGTGCCGACCTGACGCTGCCGACCATCGCCAGGGCGATGCTCGACAGCGTCAGGAACTGGGACGCGGTCGCAACCTTCTGCGAGGCAGTAGTCTCGCGGAAGGAGGCGGCGGAGCGCGTGCGCGAGGAGCGTCTCCTCGACGGCGCGAGCCGCCGCCGGCGACTGGGGCGGCGCAGGCGCGATTACCTGCGCCTGATGCCGCCCTAGCCGAGGCCGCGGGTGACTGGATCGGGGAATTAGTCCGTCACCCGCCGAGAGGCCGACCGCGTGAGGAAAGACCGACATCCTACCCGAGGGGGGGATGTCGGTCGAGGAGAGGGTACTCCTCAGGGGTATTCCGTCGGGCCGACCACTGACGTCAAGTCACTCTGCTCCGGTGGTCGGCCCAACGACGAAGGCGACGTCACGGGTGGGTTACGGGTGTGCGCGCTTACGCCCCTCTGTCACCCCGGATGGAGTGGTGCGAGGAGTGCGCCGACCGTAGCCCACCCCCCAAAAAAAAAAAAAAAAAAAGGCATTAGGCAATCATATAGACATAAAAATCATTGAGATTAATTATGTGTGTTGTTTTATAGTCGCGATACCAGAGGTGGATGATCAGTTTATAATAGCAGATGCGCGATGTGAAGAACTTCAAGAAAAGATTAATTTAATAAAATCTTTGAAACGAAGAAAAAAACTTAAAAAACGAAGGTTCGTACTTTTTACCACTCATCAGTTTACGGACGTTTAGTAGGTACCTACTCCCTAAGACGGGTAATGCCATAATTGTCTCATTTGGCAGGCGTTATAATTTTACCAGGACAGTGCTGCTACTCATACTACTGAGTAGTGAGGGGTAATGATATTATATTAATCCGCGTCCACACAGAAAAAATAATATTATAATTATGAGCAGTGTTACGTTCAGTAGTATTTGTGGTCGCTTTTATATGGTACAAGGAATAACAATATGCCATACAAACTTTGCCCCGGTTTTTCATCCCGTTAGGGGTAGAATTTCAAAAAATCCTTTTTTATCGGATGCCTTCGTCCCACAAAGAACACATCCTCGAAGTTTCAGGCCTCTACGATCAGCGGTTTAGGCTGTGCGTTGTTCCATTATTCAGGACTATGAATTTTATATATATAGATAACTAATCTTGGTATGTTGAGTAAAATATTTCTAATATTAATTCTCTCTGTATAGTCTAGAAATCCGATAAGTGATCTGAGGAATGAGCCGCAGCAATTGTTGGGAAACAAATGCTGCGGCTAAAAAAAAAAACAAATAAAACAAACTACGTGTTATAAAAATATATTTGGGTTAAGTTGCCTGTTTATCAAAATATGATATTAAAAATAACGTCATAAACCATAAGTAAGCAGTGCCGAAATTAATAACGCATGGTTCTTACTCCAAAACGATATTTTTCTCCACTTGGTATATTGGCTCTCCGTGTGGTGTCAGAGTAAGAATACAATTCACCACCCCATATCTTAACCGTGGGTGATCGTAAGAGACGACTAAGGGATATCATCATCATCACAGGCCATAAATGTCCCACTGTTAGGCTCAGGCCTCTTTCGTAAAGGGAGGGAAATTAACCTACTATACCGCGCTGGTCAGACGTGTTCGTATAGGGTTTTGTTTCGAGTTTTCCTACTCTCGCATAGCTTTTATATGCGTTTTATATCCCTTAGTCATCTCGTACGATCACCCACGGGTAAGATATGGGGTGGTGAATAGTATTCTTAATCCGTCACCACACGGAGTACGCTACTAAGGGATATAAAACGCATATAACTTCTATGCAAGAGAAGGAAACCTCGAAACAAAAGCCTATACCAACACGTCTGACCAGCGCGGTATAGTAGGTTAATTTCCCTCTCATTACGGAGGGATCCCGAGCCCAACAGAGGGACATAATGAGCTGCGATGATGATATCATAACTTCATATTTTGTTTAACTCTGTGTTAATTCCGTTGCAGATCAGGTCAATTCAGTAATTTGGTTAATAAATCACGAAACGCCAACTTATAAACTAAATCTTAAATCAACCGGTAGACTACCATACATATTTGTTCAATAACCCTTGCTTAAGTGTTCTTAAGCGAGTCTAACTGTGGCAATTGATATGGTAAAATAGATAATTATGTAATATATGATTTAATATATATTTTTTTTTAGTATGACTAAGGTAACAGATCAACCTCAAATAACTGACAACGTCCCGGTTATAACTGTGCGTACCCAGCCGAAGAAAAGTAAGTGCTACATTTTTATACTTGAAAAACGTAATTACTGTCGGGAGATTTCGAGGTTGTCTTTGAATCCACAACATGATGTTCTAGAATAGCAAACTGTAATCTCAACTTTTTCTTAAAGAAGAAATATATTGTTTCATCAACCATTTAGAAATCAATTAATCTTTATAATACGTAAGAGATTCACTCTTTCGTATCATAAAGATTTTAATTGATAATTGTTTATTTTGTAGTTCCATGGAAGTATAACCACATGTAAGGGTACTTATTTACTATGTAACTTATTTTTTACTATTTGTTAACCTCCCGAAGGAGATGTCCTTCAGTGATCATCTGTAGTACACGACCAAGACCTAATTTTGAGCAAGCGTGGTGTTTTTTAAGACTATTTGAACAGATCACGTAACCTAGGTACATTCTCTAGGGCGATTGTGGACTGTTCCTGTGGGTTATATCCCGTGTGGCGACGGGATAAGAGTAAATTATTGCCATTCATTATTTGCCCATGGGCATTGTATGAATCGGCTAATGGTATCACCAACTGAATGAGCAGCTTCTAAGAAACGTATAATACCTTACTGCGATCGATAATCAGATTAACAAGAATAATAGAAGTAAAATCTCGAAATACAATCCTATATATAGCGCTCACTGGCTCACTGGCTGGTGTGGTAATTTGATTTATTTCTTAATGTGGCGAAGCCGCCCGCCGGTGGGACGTACCTATATGTGCTGACAAGGAGAAATAGAAGATCTAATGCAATTTTTGCATATTTACAGTTGATAATATATCATATAGCTTAGAGCAATTTATTGTACATACACAATTCTACGTAATGTTTATACATACATACATACATACATATCATCACGCCATATCCCTTGCAGGGTAGGCAGAGAGAACAGAGTGCCAGAGAACTCTATCTCTGCATACTTCACTCGCTTCCTCAACATTCATAATTCTCTTCATACACGCTCGCCGGTTTCGGAGACTCTTGACTCCACCTTCCTTCAGTACATGACCGATCTGGTCTAGGTAGGTTAGTCTCGGTCTCCCTCGGTACCTACATCCTTCCACTTTCGCATTGTATATCTTCTTAACCAGGCGTTCGTTCGGCATTCTTTCCACATGTCCGAACCATCGGAGCATTCCCTTTCGCATCTTTACACCAATACTCTCTTTCATACCTACTCGCTCTCTTACGTCGTCGTTACGAATGCGGTCGGTCAGCCTAACTCCACAGATTTTTCGCAGAGATCGCATTTCGACCGCATTAATTTTACTATCATACTCTTTTCTGCATACCCAACTCTCGCTTCCATACAGTAATGTTGGGACAAGCACTGCGTTATGTATTGCTACACGTGCCTTCTGGCTGAGGTGGTGGCTGCCGAAAAGTTGCCCCAACGCTCCGTTCACTCTATTTCCCGCATTCACTCTTCGCTCTATATCAGTGGTGTACCTTCCATCTCGGCTAAATCCACATCCAAGATATACAAATTCATCCACTTGCTCTAGTACATCATTACCTATTGTTACTCTTACATCTGTTCTGGTTTTATCTCTTTCAAAGACCTTTATTTTGGTTTTGCTCACATTCACGCGTAGACCCCTTTTCTTACAATCTTCTGTCATTGTGTCGACTAGGGTCTGCAGGTCAGTCGCTGACTGTGCCAGCAGGACTGCATCATCTGCATAAAGCAGAGCATTGACCACTGAGTCGCCCATCTGGACTCCCACATTCATATCGTTCAACCTTTGGAGACATTTATCCAGATATATGATAAACAGCCTGGCTGACAGAACGCACCCCTGCTTAACGCCGATATTGACGTCAAACCAAGGCGACATTCCATCATCCAGCCGCACACAGGCTCTACAGCCCATGTAACTGGACTGCACAGCCTGTAGCAGTTTACCGTTAATACCATACTCCGGTAAAATGTCCCAAAGTTCCTTTCGTACAACCGTGTCAAATGCTCTCTCCAGATCCACAAAACTGCAGAAAACCCTCTGACCTAGAGCCAGATGCTTCTCCAATAGTGAATATAATATACCGTAAGAGAGCGAGTAGGTATGAAAGAGAGTATTGGTGTAAAGATGCGAAAGGGAATGCTCCGATGGTTCGGACATGTGGAAAGAATGCCGATCGAACGTCTGGTTAAGAAGATATACAATGCGAAAGTGGAAGGATGTAGGTACCGGGGGAGACCAAGACGCACCTACCTAGACCAGATTGGGCACGTGCTGAAAGAAGATGGAGTCACGTGGTGATGGACTAAGAATACCATTCACCAATTCATCACTTGTTCGAGGGTGTTGTAAGAGATGATTATATTTGATATACAGATAACATGGATGTAAGTAAGAGAACTGAATATAAAATCCTACGCCAGCACGTGTAACCAGCCTGGTATAGCAAGACAACCATGCCGTTGTTGGAGAGGCTCGTGCCTTTCAGTGGTAAATACGGGCTGAGATGATAATATATTATCAAGGCAATAAGGGTCATTACCCGAATAGCTCATTAGATATTTCTAAGTAATAAAATATTTCTATTTCTTTTGCATTTCATCATCATCTTAGCTTTTATACGTCTCACTGTTGAGCTTGAGCTTCGTCCACAATAGGAAGGAAACAGACCAACGATACCAAGCTGGTCAGACGTAATAATATAGATATATTTTCCAATATTTCTTCTCTTGGGTAGATGTTATACGCATATTATACCTTAGTCGTCTCTTACGATACCCACGGGCAAAATAAAGGTCACCAAACCTTATCTTGCCCGTTTCATTTTAATTTGAATTGTATTATTTCTCTGTTACCACACGTAAGATTTGAAATTTGCATTTGCTTTACGCAAATTGTGGCAGCTTTGTTGATTACAGAAGTGTCACATCAAGCGGCTCGACTGCGAAGGCTCGACTTTCCACCAAATCCTATCCGCGGGTACCTGGACCCGGCAACTTTAGAGCAGCATCGGATGATAGGGCAAGTAAATGGCTACAATGATGCGTTGAAACAAGCACAGCAGGACCAAACTAATATTAAGGTACTTGTATTATATGTAAGCACATAAAACCACAGCATTCATGGTAACTTTATATTTAAAACTCCGGTGTGTAAAATGTTCCTAATTTTTCTAGTTGTTTTAGCCATACCTGAGGTAGTCAAGTAGCGCTATTCTGATGAACTATATGAGATCTAGTTCACCCAGCAGTCGTTGCTCTGTTTGAACCTAAAAAGTTGTGAAAATATTTAAATAAAATTCTTTAAATCTTTCCGCAGCTCTACCTATAAGTGTGTTCAATTGACCATCTAATCCATTTTTGAAACCACCACACTAAACCGTTCTTGAGTCTAATGCACTCAATTTTCGTATTACGAGATTTTTTAAATATTTCCATTAGATTTAAAAAAAAAATACTATAGAAATCTTGTCTTGGCAATAATGTACACAAAAAAGTATGATTCAATTTGGTGTAAATGTTTGGTAGTTATGCGCGTACATACACTTCGGTAATTAATTTTTATTTATATAGATGAGTTTTCCCAGAAGAATGTTGTTGCTAACCCGTTGCTTCTCTAATAGGTTGCCACGACCCCCCACAGGAAAATAAAGGGTGTCGACTTTTTGTATTCTTAATAGGTCACCACACACTTACCAAAATTAGGTTATATACAATACTATTACCTATACAATTACTGATTGCTTGCATAATAGATGAATGATTGCTATGAAACATATTTGTATGTATTATCGTTTATTTGATGTAGATTTGTACTTGTAGCTATCTATAATGTACTATATATTTAGATATTCCTGGTGTTATAACTTCAGAATTCTCCAACAATGCCGGATATCTATAAACCTTATTCAAAAGCGCGTGTAGAACGTCAGCATCGAATACAACCAGATGGAGATAGTGAGTTTAGCATATTTTTATTTGATATTATACATACATACGTACATATCATCACGCCATATCCCTTGCAGGGTAGTCAGAGAGAACAGAGTGCCCGTTTTATATTATATGTTTAATTAATTTGTTTTTGTGTAATTTTTATGGTTTTGTAGAAACTGATTTACTGAATAGTATATTTTAAACTTTTGAATGATTATTGCAGGAATAAAAAATATTAAACGGAAAAAGATATAATAATAGCAAACCCGGCCCGTTGGTTTGTTTGTAGAAGTCGATGTATCGCAACGCCACCTGCTGGCGAGTTACATCATTAGGGATGGCATATAAACTTTATCCGTGAAAAAATACATGTACATACCAATTTTCATAATGATCGGTCAAATACTTTCTGAATTTAGCAATGTCATATATACAAACATCCTCGATATAAGATATAGAGAAGATAAACGTTATAAAGTTAATTAAAATTTATTACAAATTATTATTTTAATTCATCATCATCACAGCCCATATATGTCCCACTGTTGGGCTCGGGCCTACTCCGTAATGTGAGGGAAATTAACCTACTATACCACGCTGGTCAGACGTATTGGTATAGGGTTTTGTTTCGAGTTTTCCTTCTCTTGCATAGATGTTATATCCGTTTTCATATCCCTTAGTCGTCTCGTACGATCACCCACGGGTAAGATAGTGAATTGTATTCTTACTCCGTCATCACACGGACAGTTTTAATTATTAAAGTAATATTTACGTTTTTAAAATGAGAAATAAGACTAACTAGAGTAAAAATGATATTAAAACTGGATTTGAAATTAGAAAGGCAGTATATATGAAAATTTCTAATTGTCATTGTTAGTCATTTCTACCTATTATGAAATGGTGAAAACATTTTTAATTTAGGTGTTTATAGTCAAGACAGAAAAAAAAATATCGATAGACCCGTTGAGATAGCATGCGGTGAAGATGATGTCTATAATGAATATTATAATGAATCTCTTTATAATCAATACAACCCCGCTGTGGAAATGTATGTATTCTTGTTTTACTTTAATATTCATTTTTTTTACATTGCTATTAGTTATTATTAAAATAATTTGGAAAATTAATGAGGTATTCGTTTGCTAAGTTTAGTTTTAAAAAAAAGCTAAATTTATCGACCGAATAGCTCTTTAATTACTCCGGTGCTTCAGAGACAGATTATCCCAAACTAGGCATGTGCCTAGGAGCTCGAAGGTAAAAAAGGGTGCGCGGGCGGAATCGTAAAGGAACCTCTACCACACATGTAGTATTGCCAACTACAGTCATCAAATTTTTACTACTACTAGTAGTAGTTATTTTTAATATAGGGGCGTGGATGAGATGCTTGCCTGCGGCGCTCTCAACGTTTAATGTGCCTCTGTCGTGCTTGTCAGAATACCATGGGTAACCCGCGGTTTCACACGCTTAGAATCCATTCACGTTGGCACACGAAGATACAAATATAGCATGTTATCCTCGCTGATGATACAGCTTTTCATTGGTGGAAGAATTTCTTAAATCGGTTTATGCTTTAGGCGCGAGAGTATAATAAACAAGCAAACTCACTTCACATTTAAACATTTTCGTTGGAATAAGTACTTGCAACAGTAATACTAAACTCTTACTTTGTTAAAATGTCTAGTCCGCTCCAAATTAAAATTTGCCGTATTTATCTAAATTTATACTTGTTTATAATAGGAAGGTTTTCTATTGTAGGCTGGTCACACGGTTGATATTATTTCTATAGTCTGTCTAATCTAAGAAGTGCACTTTGACAGCTGTCTGAGTAAGTTGTCTAGGTATGTGAACCAAATAATCGCTATCGAAAATAGCCGATTTTACTGAGAAATCAATATTGATTCTTTATAATTAATAATCGGTTTATTTTTTTATTTTTCAAAAGGTGATGAATAAATTAAGTGCTAAATTAGTACTAAACAAATTTAATTATTTCAGCATAGAATCTATTCATCATATTTAGTAGGATTAGGTTAATTAAAAACAAAAACTGGATTTGAAAATGGCTATTTATTAAGAATTACTACTATTACTTGAGTTATCAGCGTCGCGAACATTAATAATTATTTCCTCTTCAATCAAAGTGTCTAAATGTACATCTCTGTCAAAATCTCTATTCGATTAATTGTATTATTCTAATATTTTTACCGATTATTTGGATATTCGTGAATTGGAAGTTATCAAGCACTACTGTATAGAACGTGATGACGTGACATTGTTAGATCGTATATAATAATTACTATTTATCATATTATTTTTATTTTAAATTAGTTTTACGAGTTTCAACATTAAATTATTGTACAAGAAAGTCACCCGCAATGTTAATTATGTAAATAACTTAATAGTTGTTTAAAATTTCAGATTTAGTGTTTACAAGCATGTGTATACGTTTGACCAAGGTTATTGTGTATTAAAAAATGCAAAACGTCAAAATGCACTTCTTAGATTAGATGAACTATAGGTTTCATTTTCTTACGTTGTAATTTGACATACTTAAGATATAATATACTCGAGACGAAACTAAAAACCGTGTGAATGCTAAAGCTATAATCTCACAAACTGAAAAGCTTAATCAGCTAGTTATAAAAACAGGAAACCAGCACGTCGTTATCAGGTGAAGGCGCCAACGAGGCGGCGTCAGCAAATACGTACGGATATATCGTCCAAAGAAGGTAACTTGACTTGATTATATAAGTACTAAAACTAGCAGGGCCTGGAGCTTTGGTAAGTTAGATTTCTTACTTACATATATTTAATGTAATTATTTTGAGTAGGTACTGACACTTTTTAAGTTATTTTGGCTTTTATTTGAAAAAAAAATGAAAATAATAATTCAATGACAATTCATTAGAAATACGTGGAGTGCAACATATAACCATCTAAAGATTAGTACGCTAGCGGATGGGCCAGCGGCAGGGTTCTTTTCTCTTTCTGACTGGTGCAATTATTGTCACGACATGTTTACATCTACATATGCCTGGACATCGTCGCGAGGAGGGTGAGGTAACCATCCTCTCAACATTGCTACTGCGACGAGGTCATGGCAAAGTATAAGCTCAGGGGCTGCGGCGTCTGATCAGAACGGTGTCGTCAATTTATTGCAGACGTCGGTGTCGACCTGACGCTGCCGATAATCGCTAAGACAATGCTCGATAATGCATCAGGTACTTAGGCGCGGGTTATCATGCAATATACAACGGCCGCCAGCAGGTGGACTAATAACGTTGTAATGATGAATTAATAGGCCGAGCAGAGGTCTCCCAAAGTTGTTCGCTAAATCTTATGGGCGTCAATCACATAAGATTTTATAACATATGTTTTAACTAGTGTACGTTCTGTTACTATTCCTATGTGCTACGCTAGCTTAATTGTTAAAACGTTTGGAAAGGACCCACATTATCAAGTCCTGTGTAATTATTTTATATTTTCCATTCGCAAATCAGTTAATGTTATCTGCTTACGACTATAGGTCGTCTTTCACTATACCATAGAAGCGGAAAGGAATGTGTGTCATGTTTTGATCTCGATGTCCAGAAGGGTTCTTCATATACCCAGCAGTAGAAGTAGTTAGACTCATAATATTCTGTTCTAGACGAAGGCTTAGAAGGGACATGGCGGCAGTCAACCACATCACCATTACCGCGGCGGCAAATACCATTGAATCAAATGAATCGGAGTTTCTCAGGTATCAATGATATCTTTTCTTATATTCTACTTATATTAATTTACTAGAAAATCGCCCTCTTCGCTTCGATTTCGGCTGCTCTGACCCCGCATTTTAAACCTCGGGTAATTTCTAAGATAATAATTTTAATAATATGCTATTAAAATCAATTTTGTTCTACATTAAATTCACCACGTATCAATAATGCTTTCAATTGGATAATTAAACAATATAGTATTATATTGTTTAAAATAGTTTTGTAAACCAGACATTATTTTTCAGTACTATTTCAAATATATTATTACTGCTGGTTATTCTTAGCAGATAAACATATACCATTGCGGCACTTTTAGATATTGTTAATATACACTAGTTTGTATATATTTTTCTGTCTACTTTAATTTTCTATCTCGGAATGCCTGACAAAATAACACACAATACAAATACACACGGACACACATAAATATACACAATACAATTTTTTGGCATATATATTTGGCATATAACCAGATTAGTAGGTACTGCGATCGATTTCAAGGGATCCTGTTTTTAATTTTTATGTTTTAGATTTGTACAAGCCAGCGTCTGTTGGGTCAGCTGGTTAATATTGTAATCATTTTTTTTTCTTTTTTATAAAACGCCGCCCTCCACTAAAGAAATAATCCTTATATTTCGGGGGACTATAAAAACATACAATTAACGCAGACAAATTACACCCAGACTTAGGACAACACTTTGTGCATCGCCCAAAATATTATCCTGTATGGGAATCGAACGCTCGACACTGGCACGGAAGGTCAGTATCTTAACCCCTACGCCATCTGTGCAGTCATTTAACAAGCTTAACGTAAAATTACTTTTACTTTACTTACTGTAAGTTGTTCCAATTTATAATGAAAGGCTTGTCTACTCGGGTGAACTCCATTAGCACATAGTATGTGCCTATGACTCAAATGCGCTGAATACAATTCGGCGAATCCACTTGCCTATTAAATATTGAATGAACGTGACTAGAGCAGAACTTCATCATGGCGACTGTATGCGTTCTGTTTATGGGTTTTCGAATAAACTGTGGTTACCGAGGAAGCTCATTTTCTATTGTCCTGTATTATATCCTCTCCTAAAATGAGGCATTTCACGTTAAATGGACTGTAAAAAAACAGTTTTTGGATTTAGTTCATAATTGGATCAATTATTTTACATTCTTTTCTTTTCAGATCCTTTTCATTTGAGATTTTAATTGTTTTTCTTAGAAATTAATTGAAATAAGAAAGAAAACTAGTAAAAAGAATATAGAAATGGTATGTAAAAAGTTTGAGAATGATATCTCAATTCGTTTAGAAGATACATAGTATGCAGGTGCTGTATGTCACATAGTAGTATAGCAGTAGTTATACTGTATAACCACAATGAGAAAGGAAATTAAATCAATTTGAATTATTTGTTTACACGTAATTATCATTATCGAGATATAATAATCATAAGTGCATTAAATTCAGATTTGACGTTTTGAGGTTTAAAACGTGATAAAATAATAAAGTTTATTTATAACATATTTATTCGTGTGGTGACGGATTAAGAATACAATTCACCACCCCCTATCTTACCCGTGGATGATCGTAAGAAACGACTAAGGGATATAAAACGCATATAACATCTATGCAAGAGAAGGAAAACTCGAAACAAAACCCTATACCAAGACGTCTGACCAGCGCGGTATAGTAGGTTAACTTCCCTCCCATTACGGAGGAGGCCCGAACCCAACCGTGGGACATATATGAGCTGTGATGATGATGATGAATAAAATATTTATTACCTACCTATTTTTAAATATTTAATAGCTTGTGAGCAGGATGACTTTCATACTAAGTAACCGCCAAGGACTGCGCGACGTACGGCACTTAATCTTTTAAACGAATTGATATTCTCAATTTTCATTCTCAATTTTTTACACAATACTTCTATACTTATAAGCTATGTTTTCAGCTAAAAATGAATATATAAAATATGATAAATTAAAAAAAAAAAACAATGTTTAATGTTTATGTAAAAAGGTCGCCTTTTAAAAATTCATTTTGTAATTTAATTGTAGCACTATTATTAAAATAATAACGAGTACAGTAATAATGAAATAAATACCACTTTATAAGATTTCGAATACAATGCCAAATACTGTAAGATATAGAGTAGTCTCAAATAGTAGATTATCTTAGCAAGATTTATAAACGCACTCGTTGAATCATAACCTTACCCTTTGTCAAAGCAATGATGTAGTACTTATCTAAATTCCTTCAGTACGGTCATGGATTATTTATTTATTTATTTAAATAGCAACATCAAATTAATTAAATTAAACTTATACAATTTCGGCATACAATTATATCTATTTGCTAGATTAGATTTAGCTCTGGACTCCACACTAGGAAACCCTGTGTCGTGGAGGCCAGTCCATGCCCAAATAATTATATAGTGTGTATTTAAATATATGCATGCGTTCTTGAGTATATCCGTGCATGCACATATGCAATGTGCATGTGTAATCATGTACATGTTTTCGCATGTTCATATTCATGTGTTCGCATAGGTATATTAGTAATACAATATGCTCATTTTCCCGTAACAGTCGTTAAATCAACTAAATCTCTGATTCTGTATAATTATAATACAATACATTTTAAGTAAGATGTGTGTTAGATAACCTCACGAGTTATTTATTTACTAGTAACATTGACTCATCATCATCATCTTAGCCTATTCCCGTCCACTGCTGGACGTAGGCCTCCCTCATGTTACGCCACAGAGAGCGGTTCTGTGCCGCCTGCATCCAACGACGCCCAGCAATCTTCACAAGGAACATTGACTAATTGAAGATAAAACTTGCAGATGGCGTTATCTTGAAAAATGGATGGAAACTTTTTCACTGAAAGAAACTTAGGAATTTCCATTCCACAATGTTTAGTAGTGGCCAAACATTGTATTCAAAAATCATTACAAACACAGTTGTGATGCTCATAATTATGCTCAAAGTCAAGTTTCATTTATAAATAGCATATCAATAGCTTTCATATCCAAAATCTTAAATACTTTTTATTATATTTAACGGTGAAGTGAAATATAGTTCATAATAGAGAAAACTTTATACTTTGAATAATTTATATTTTCGGACATACGAGAGTTTGGCAATGTCCATTGTTAGATGTAGGAGACTTAACGAAAATGCCACGTCGAGCGCTTTTGTATCGCCTGCATCCAATGGCTTTTTACGCCTTTTAATATACCAATATCCTAGCTGGTGGCGATCTGCACGGCTTCGTCTTATTTATGATATGTCATTTCAAAAATTTATTATGAAATACATACATTTTTCTAGATATCATTCAGAATCCTATGATATCACCCAAAATTCCATGAATTATCGTATTTCTGATAATATTACTGGAAATTTTATGATATCATTCAACATCACATAAACTATCGCGTTTGTATTAACTCACTATCGCAAAAACATTTTGTTTTTCAAAATACCACAATACTAATAATTAGTCTATTTTTTTTCCAAATGCCCTAATATTAATAATTATTCTATTATTAAATTATAATTAAATAATAATATATAATATTATAAATTATACTGAATTATAAATGTAAGTAAATATGGACAGTTGCAGCTTTTGCGGTAACCTTTTCATTGTTAAACTCCTCTAACACAACTCAAGCGTTCCATATTGGACGCAGTATATGCGATTAAAGTCTTTACCTTTGATTTAAGTCTTTACATATGACTATAATGAAGTCACGTATTCATTCAGTCATGTAATGCTACAGCATCTCAGGCGGAAGAGCGCCCTGTCGTCGAACTATTTAATAAGGACCACCTGACGCCACAGCCTCAACAAGAAAATTCAGATCCTCCGAAAAAGCCCAGAAAATTAAAAAAAGGCAAGCTTATTCTGCTAATGTATTTTGTTCTTGATGTTTGGAATAGAATATACTTGAGGATATAACCCGTGTGGTAATTGGTTGAGAATACAATGTGCTACCACCTCCCACCTTGCCATGACAATTGCATCATCTAACTGAGGGGTCAACAGAAGAATATACAGCAATTTTTTTTTGATAAAAGAAATATATCTCAAACTGTAATGATGCGGCCCATCGCCTGCCAAACGTGGCGAATGTATATTCTTTCTAATCGGCCAACGAAATTGAGGCGGAAAACATGGCTAAAAAATTATTGAACATGTAAATCACTTGGTCTTGTTTGCATATATTTCGGCCCTAATAACCTGCGATATTTTTTTTTGCTAACAAAGATATATTGGTTGACAGATGTCACTTTTATAAATACACGAGTAGATAGCTCTCAATTACCACGTAGATATGTGTAATATAATATCAAATCAGAGGTCTCGTGTTTAAAAAAAATAGTTTAACCAAAATTTAAGAATACTTTGAAGAAAAATAAAAATAAAATTTTGCTCACTTATCTTAAAAATATGATGCTATTCCTTTCAATGTGTAATTCTTACAAACATACATAGCCTATTATCGCATTTCTTTTCATTTTTAATGCTTTATCATCAAGCGATGTTTAAAATTGTTTTATCTTTGGTCATGGACAATTTT
This sequence comes from Lymantria monacha, assembly GCA_905163515.2. Taxonomy (NCBI): domain Eukaryota; kingdom Metazoa; phylum Arthropoda; class Insecta; order Lepidoptera; family Erebidae; genus Lymantria; species Lymantria monacha. Next base: position 35,388,700 of record LR991081.1, read on the forward strand.
CTTACGATCAGCTACAGAATTTCACTCAAACTGACGTAAAGTGAATCTAGCTTGTGGTGTACGCGTGCGTACGCCAAAAGGAGCTAGTGATTTTATTAAGTAATTGATAGCGAAATAAGCGCTCAATCGAAATATCTGAGATATCTTCAGCGGGTAAAAATTGATTAGGCGTTAATGCGGTTATATCTGAGGGATCTGAGTTGTATTTTAACAAAGAGGTCGACTATTGAGTAGACCTTCAATCTATACAAGTAATGTATTAAATTCGTATTTGTGAGCCTATTACCTTAAATAAATGAGATTAATAGAAGAAAATTTATTTCACTAGGGCCCTTAAAATATGGGCCGTATGGCTTATGTCAGCTGAGAAGAATAGGACATAAAGACAGGAAAAAAAATTAAAAGTGCAAGCCTCTTATATCTATAAATTCTTCACATTCCCGTATAAATATAAAATAAAACTAGAGATATTGTTATTCATCTCTTGTTGTAACGAAGTGTAATCATTTCAGTTCGCCCAAATAGGATAGACGAACCCGTCGTGAGGCGATTGGAAAACAAAAATTTGGAACAACATCAACCAAAAAAAGTAAGTAAATAAATCGTAATATTTGATCCTTTTAAATATTTATAGTTAAAACTATTAGACCATAATTATTAGTTTAAGGCATTTTTATTAACTTGAATATGATTAAGGAAGTATACTTTTATTCCTAATGTTATTAGGAGATCCATCACCCCCGACGAATCAAGTATAGAACTCGTCGTTACGAGCTGCCAACTGTAGCATCCCAAATGAAACAAGCGGGAATGCGTTACTATTATGATAGTGCCAATCACACTAATATACCTTTCGTAATATCTAAGAGTACCGCGCCATCGCACAATATTGGGGTCAACATACAACAAGTAAGTGTCTTATTTATTCCGCATACTGAGATCTTATTTTTTTATTTATTGTGGTAACACTATCTTTGAAGCTTGATAAGATTAATGTATGTAATAACATGTTACTGAAGTTGGTTGAAAATTTATTCATTCTACCTTCAGATATCTTTAATACTTCAATTGCACAAGGGTAATTTATTTTCTCGTGTGAATTTATATCTACAACGTAATTATTACTGTAAGGTAAGCCTTTTTTGTACATTGATTGTCTAAAAAGTAATGTAAGGACTTGTATAGTTGCACTTGAATACTTTCGAGTGTGCAGACATTCCGAGCTTCTTTATGTTTATGCTTGAGGACTGCTTTTATCCATAACGTGGTCATCAATTTATTTTGGTATGTTTCATCTAAATGTAAAACAATAATTGCTGAATTTTAATGTCGCCGTGTAATTTTCACATAAGTGTACGTTCAGTTGTGTGTTGTAAAAGATAAAATAGAGGAAATTTTGTTTGAAAATAACATGCCAAAATGAACACTGTAAAAGGTATGGTTCGCTTGGCAGAATATATACATGTATTATATGAGGTGATTACGGATAGAAATAATTCAAATATTTCTAACGTTTTTTATAACGACTTGCATTATGGCAATAATCCTTGTATTGAGAAGGACTTTATGAACATATAGTTAACGGGCGCAAATTGCACCCAGAATAGGAACAAGAATTTGTGGATCATAAGAAGTAATGACCTACATAGGAAACGGACTTATGACACTGGCACGGTAGGTCAGTATTTTAACCATTACGTCATCTGTTCAGTCGACAGCCAACTATCTGAGAAGTATTTTAATTTTATCATTTTTCAGGTTCTTAACGGACTTAAAATACAACAGCCTTTATCTGGTATACCACTAACCATAGCACATCACATGGGTAAGTGTATATTTTTGCATTAATTTAAACTATATACTCCTAAATTTTGAAAAAGGGATTCTCTTTAATATAATGTATATTTTTCAAATAAAGCTCTGTACTATAACAGTAAAGTTTAAAAAAGGTTTATAGATAAATTATTAAAGTACCTACGTCAAGCCTAAGGGTTGAATTTCATTTGTAGCATTTGACACTACAATTATTTTCTATCGCCGCTACTAATACAGTAGTGAGTGTTGAAGTAATCGTTTATGTAAATAAAAATAATAATTGTAATGATATTATATATTTTTTCGGTGTGACTTGTAAATTAATATTTGTGTTTGTTACGTATATGTATGTGGAAGGTTTGTATAATTTTACTAGGTTCATGCGGTAAATATTTTCAAAAAGAGGACAAACTTATTAAAATAAAAATGCACAACTCATTATTAAAGTTATATACGCATAAAATTAATTTACGCGTATTTGGAAAATCAGAATTGCGTACGTCTTTAAATAAAAGCTTATCAGCGTGTAAAATTCTGTGTAATTTTTTTTATACAAAATAGGATGGCCATTTATTGTAAAATTAATAATCATTAACGACAATTATTTGAAATTAAACTATTATTACGGATTCTATCGCGTTTGTATTTGTTTTTTTTTTATAATCTAGACTGTGACTGTGGTCTCTATTACATAGGCTGGGTATTATCATAATGCTGAGATCCTGTTTATCACTTAATTAAAAATAAAACAACGAAGACCTTTACAAGACTGCAAGATACTGTGAGCACTTATTGCATAAATTTTACCCACTATTATGTTAAATATTAATTTACTCAACTTTATTTGCCACCTCTCGAAAGTCAATAATTAGTGTTATGCCTTCCTTAAGTTTTCCTGCCTGATCTTTCTCGGTGTGGCCGCGTTCCGATCTGGTGGTAGCTTAATAGATTTGTTAGTTTTTTAAACTAATAAATAGTCACAATATAATAATTACCATAAATCAAATGTTTAATAATAACTCATAAACAATATAAAATTTTATATATAGAATCATTTTCTTTTTGTACTGGCAATGATTTTGTGTTAAAATTGTGGGTCTAAATTGCAGCGGGTAGATATAAATCTTTATAATAACGATGACTGCGATGTGGACGTGAGAGATCTTAGAGCTCCTGTGATCTTAAACGCTGTGTAGTGTACAAAACGTTCATCAAAAGAATTAGTACAGGAAAATAATGAGTGATGAATAGGGATTCATGAGAGTTTGTTACTTTTGGAACACTATCATCATTGTGCTTTATTTTATTGTAGGTTTAGGTCACGTGTCCACATACGGCACGAAAAGTGATGCAACAGTGGTAAGTGGACATTTTAATTTTCTTAACAATATTTATTCTCGTTTTTTACTTCGTTATTTAATTATTAATTTCATAAAAATATGCTATTACGTAATTTTTTGGCATCGGCGTAGGTATGGGGGTAATTCTTGTTTGCTGAACTTTCGTTTTCATTTGGAATTTTCCATGTAGGCAATAGAAGGAAAATATGAAATAAAAGCCAGAATAAAACTTAAAATAAAACCGTCTGGTAAACGCAGTATAGTTAGGTCAATTTCCCTCCAGTTGTGGTGTAAAGGCTTGAGCCCAGTAGTGGGACCGTAACCACAATTACCATTTTATTTTGTAATATCAATTTCTAAAGGAGACTTTATTTTGTAATTACCTAGACAAACATTTATTTAGTGCTTAGCTTTATGGAGGTAGTTTTTTGCTTAATAAATTGTCAATTGATGTGTTTAATATTTTCAATTTTTAAATTACCAGCAACATTTTTATATGGTTGTATGGTTTTATGATGGATGGAGGGTTATATTGTTTTTAATATGTTCTTAAAACCATATAATCCTCGAAAATGCGCGACATCAGCGCCGCGCTCGAACCAATGAAAATAATTTGAAAATTTTATTCGATTTCTTGTCCTGTTATGCCATTATAGCTTTATGTATAAAATTATTGGTATTATACTACTGTGCTTGTGACTAGGGATGTTGCAGATATAATTTTTTGGTTCTGAATGTGGATATGGATATTAAAATAACATTATATCGGTTACAGATTCGGATTTTTAGCCGAATGTGAAAGGGAAACGCTAAGTATAATGATTATCGTATTCTTTCCCTTTAGCCTGTCATTTTAATAGGTTGAACGAAAATCTATCGTACCGTGTCACACATAAACGCCGACACTATCCGAAAAAATTCGAAACTTTTATATCGGTTTCTATTTCAGATATATTTTCCTTTTGGGTATCCGATAGTTTCGGTTACAGTTATGGGGCTCCATTACATCCCTACGACAATAGTTTATAATTGAACAAGAATTTAAAAATTATAGCGAGCTGAATATTTTGCTGAAATATTACAGTTTTCTAGTTCTTTAATCGCCATAGTATTGGCATATGCTGATCATCATAATATAAAAAGATCACCAGTGATCACTACAATCTTCTTTTGTTTCACACCTCAAAATTATCGTTAACTGTTTATTTATTATAGCTGTTATTGTAACTGTTTATTTATTCTATTTTAAATATAAGAATACAAATTAATATTTGTAACGATAACTATAAGGTAACAAATCTAGTTAAAAATTAGCTTCTAATGAACTCAGCTACTGTGCAAGTCCTTTAACTTACTTATTGGAGGCGTGGGGCTCCAAAAACTTATTTTTGATATGCTCATGGTCTAACAGCATAAATACGTAAGAAGTTTGACGACATAAGTCGAAGACTTGATTGATTCATAGTTCGGCATAAGCTTGCAATAAGCAAAGGCGCGTCAGATATTACGTGTAATAAAAAAATAACATTTTTATACTTTGGATTATTTTGTTGGTAGGGTATGATCTAATCACAAACATAGCCCACTCACTATACACCACACATAGGCCGCAAAGGCCTGCACTCTATGTGGGCCTTTCGGTTTTGCCCGAGGGATAGTATATTAAAATATACCTAAAAGTTAGCTACCACTTAAACGACATTTTGTCTATTATTTCCCTAAATTAAAATCCACTTAAAAAGTTAAACTACTATTTAAATGATGCACAGCCAGCCCTCGATCATCGAGAAATCAACGTAATCAAGGTGGGCCGGCGTCTACTCCATCTGCCATCGTACAAATACGTATCGTACAATCGGTTACTGTCTCTATATCGCGAGGGTGACGGTATGGTACCTCGTTTCCTACGAGCAATTAGCCGTCCGCACTACTTCTACACCTCAATGTACAAGTGAGTCCTAAATTTGCATAACATTCATTGTGTATGATGTCAAAAGGTTAGTTGTAAAATATATAAAAAAAACTAGTTAGTCCTATAGATATATATCTGAATAAACTAACCAAAGTTATATTTTAGATATAGGCTCAAATACCATTAAATTATCAGTTAATTTTGTTATGGCACCTTCACTTATTAGTGACGGCGTTAGAAGAATTTACCAATTGGTATATTTATAAACTGTATCAGTCAGTATTCTCGAAGTTGGTTAATCTCTGTTTAACTGAGATATGATTATGTGTTGTGCTGTGAAATTTATTAAATATTAGATTTATTAATCTGTGGAATAAAGATCTGTGGAGAAAATATTAAAATCAAACAAGGCCAAGGATATAGGTCGCATAGAACCACTTCATATACCACTTTGCATTTTCAAAAGGAAGTATAGGAGGAACGGTCGTCGAAGTCGTCATTCATCCATGATACTGGAAGGATTTGAATACGTTTTGTTTTTGATCGCCCACCTTTCAATACTGTTTAACTACGATTTAATATTTGATGCGCAATAGTGGTAGGGCCACACTATAGACAGTTTTCTGCCTACAGCCGCGGGCCGATTCGAGTAGGGTTGTACCACACTCTCACAGAAAATCGATATCTGAAAGTGGCAATGTGCTATTGCGCTACGTTTGGCGTGCGAGAGAGTTGGCAGGCCAATGTTAGGGATAGTTTTGAGATTTTCTTTGGTATGCAGTGACATAGCGGTACCACTGGTATTGAAAAGGTCCCGCAGTGACACTTACCATCAGGTGTGCTGCTTGCTCGTTTGCCACGACTAACGATAAAAAATAAATTCTATCAAACTGTTTTGAGGATGCCTCGTTTAGAAACACGTGTCGAATCATTACGATTAAATAGTTGAAATCCACAGAAAATTATCAAGTGCTAGTTATCATTTTAAGCAGTCTGCCCACAAATCACGAAGACCTTGATGGTGCTACCTCGAAAGGACGCGCAACGAATCAGGAGGCAAAACAGAATCTCGCAGAATTCGCCAACCTGTATCGAGAATACGAAAATCTTAATAAACGTCTCAAGGAAGGCAATTGCGAGCCTGAACTAGAACGACGCAAGGATGAACTATCAAAAGAACTTACGTATCGTGAACAAAATATACGTAGAGTTAGTATAAATCAAATAAATAAAATTCTTTCATAATATTCATATTTCTGCATCAATAGTTCATCTCTTTCGATTATTTAACAGAGACCTCAACATAGTTTAAATTATTCTCGTAGTTGAAATTATTCTACATCTTTCACCTTCAACGTAATTTTATATTATGTAGCACCCTATGGATAATTGTATCGCAAAATCAAAGTAGAAATATAAATTAAAACAGAAAACTATTTTTTAGTTAGATCTAATATGGAAAACATTAATTATGTAAATCTTATCCACAGTGTTGTCATTAAACGTTAATTTTAGTAGGTAATTAACATTTTTCCGTGTGATGACGGAGTAAGAATATAATTCATCACCTCCTATCTAACCGTGGTCACCCACGTACAAGATCACTAAGAGATAAATAACGCATTAATATCTATGCGAGAGAAGAAAAACTCGAAGCGTAACTCTATACCAACACGTCTGACCAGCGTGGTGTAGTAGGTCACTTACCCTTCCATTATGGAGGAGGCTCGAGCCCAACATTGACACATATATGAGCTGAGATGATGATGATTGTTATTATTAACATTTTCATCAGTAAACCTGCACTACTGGACATAGACCTGCCCACCGAGAAGTTCAAAGACATAATTTCTACGCTTTACACCGCTAGCAGTTTGTGTTATAAGTTTCTCAGTAAAAGGCTTTTTGCTCATTCTACTATCGTTCCGTCAGTTTTTAAGACAATCAAAAAATGGAAGAGATGATATACACAGTATACACCAAACTCGTTTCCACGCGGGAATAGTAGATATACTAATATTAGTTTTGAGCACATACTTGTATATTCAGGTGGTTCGTCGCTTCAGTTATTTCTTCCTTTAGCAGTTCGATAATTATTTTCATCTTCAAGCTAGAGTACTGATGCAAGCCACCGTTTACTTGTTAGAACTGTACCAACCTATCTAATACTGGAGCTTAGGGTTACTTTGATCACATTGTTTACTGTTCGCAGATTAGTCTGATATACCATTCAACTATTTATATTGTAGCCTACTGTCCTTTACCAGCGTAAGGGACAGTAGGTTGACCTAGATTCACCACCTCCTCTCATGACATTCATCATATAACTTTTAAATAGCTAGATTCAATAGTTAACAGCCACTTGTCTAGTCGTTAGTATTGTTAATCTCGTTTGTATTTATTATAATAAATAGATGCTGTGGTATTTAAAACACACTTTGTATATATATAAAAAAGATAAAATTAATTAACACAATTGCACCGGTAACAAACTTTGGTAGTAAATTACAGTTTACGTTACTGCTATTACTATGAATTAATTACAGAATTGTATCACTACATTGTTTGAAATAACGTTTTGAGAGCATAATGGCGCGGATTACGACAATTTCTATTGGTATGCAAAATAACAAAAAGTACGCATATAATATTATGTTCATTTCTGCTCAGTTTGCAATGATTAAAAGACTAATTTTGTAAATATTTTTTTTTCGAATATTAATTGATGAAGAGTCCTCATACTTAGTGATGGTAGATAAAGACTATATGATTATAGTGGTTTTAATAACAGGTGGTGCAGGACTATCGTAGGTCTCTGGACAACGATCATACTTTACGTACTACAGCATCGACAACAGAAGATGGATGTCGGCAATCTGCATACAAAATAGGGGTTTCCCAGTAATGGTCGGCAATAGTCATTATACTTTTGGGATTCAATGTTTAATACTTTTCATTCTGATACTTTCGGCACGGACGAGTTTCCTATGAAACATCACTGGAATAAATTTTATGACGATTATAAAGCAATGTGCATTATTAGTTGCTGAATCTAATTCAAATACCACGTAGATTGATTTAATGATATGAAACAGCTATATATTCTTATTTTATGCCAGAAAAAAATCTCGCACTAAGGTAATAATAAAATTTTATAATTTGAAATGCATTTTGATTGATTTAAGCAGTGATATTTCAATATAATCGATTCGTAACATTATTATATGTTAGGCCTAATTTATATGTTGATTACGGTAGCCTAATTACAAAACGTGTAAGCATTTTCTCTTTTTGTATATGTGAATTTTACAAAAAAAATTGTGAATATCCTATATTATATGAGATCTTTATCAACTGCGAATATTAAATATTTGTGAAATATATTATGAATAATATAAAGAATTTGAATACATCCATTGGATTTTTTTAATTTATTAATATGTATTATTTGTTATAGGATAATAAATGGAAAATATTTGTAGTTGTAAATTCTAGAAAGCGTTACTTGTTGTCATAGTACATCGTTTAGCATGCAAGTATAGCAAGTTTACTAATGAGAATTATTATACTATTTTATATTATTAACTATCAATGCTAGTGATACATTGGAGTATTTAAATATATTAATTTAACATTAGATACAATTTAATATATACAAGAAATAACAATAAGACTTTATTTAAATTATCTAAATTATTATTATCAAAAGAACAAAAAACCTTATTTACCCTAGGATTTTGGCTATAACTCGTTCAATGGGCATAACATTATGATTTATATTTACAATTTAATTACACAATATTATAATAAATATCTAAAACTACAATTATATTATTTTATACATATTTAAATAGGTCTATAACAAAATTACAATTACGTCATAAGAATTAATTTGATTACATACGCGATGTTTCGCATAACATATAACTTAGAAATTAATATATCAACCAATATGTATTTTACGTCATTTTTTTTAATAGACGGTTCACGCCCTTATGACGACTTTTAAATAAATGTAATTCAATAAGTATGCTTCACAATAATTACATTATAATTCATGAAGTTAATGTACGTGTAAAGACGGAGAAAGTCTACGACTCGTCCTTCTTTTTTCATGGGAGTGTCGCAAAATACGGCTAAGAGATGTATGATATTCATGAGAAGGAAAATTCGAAATAAAAACCTATGCCAATCCGTTTGGTTGGCGTAGTATAATAGACCATTTGCCCTCCTGCTGTAGCAAAGGCTAGTGCCCAATTGTGAGACTCAAAAGGGCTGAACGAGAAGAGGAATAAAGTTAATAGACACAAAGGATATTTTTAGCATGTTTAGATAATATTATTAAGTTCATATTAATATGTATACTGTCAATATTTCAAAAATATTTAAGTTAATATTCAGCCTATTTAGGCAAATACCGAGTTTAATTGCGTGTGTCTGTGGATGAGGGTAAATTTTCGCCGTCCATTTTGTGCCGCGCTGCCTGCATGTACGCCTCCGCAGCGAGTGCTGGCCAAGTGTCCGGGGTAGCGCCCCACTCAGTAGTCGATACCTCGGCCGGACGCTCTGCGCTTTCGGTCTTTGCAGCGCATTCCACTGACACTGATTTTGGCGTTTCAATCCTATGTAACAAATATAAAAATCCTATATAACAAAACACTGCCACCCTATCCGATAGATCAAAACAAATGGTGAAATAATAATTACCCGAAACTTGCAGAAACACAAAAATGGTTACACATACACGCTGGTTACCAAGAGATTGATATTACTTACGAAAATTACTTTTTGGGTTTTTAAAAGAAAGTATTATAAAAAAACCCAACACGCCAAATACTAAACTGCAAAGTGATAATAAATACTTTATTTGTTTTTAATTTTTAAAAGACAACACCCCGCGCTAAGGAAATGATCTTTGTATTGCGGAAGATTGTACAATCGTATAAATTACACCCCGACTCGGGACAACAATTTGTCGATCGCTCAAAGTATTGTCCTGAGTGGATCGAACCCGCGACGCTTGGCACTTTAGGTTGATAATTTAACCGCTACGCCATCTGTGCAATTAAATGTGTCAAACATATAAACATTAATATAACTGATTTATAATTCAATTATTAAGAATCTTAATAGCTGTTAAAAACTTCAAATAAGGCCTGATAGAAGGAAAGTTTAACTTTGTTCCAAAACATTAACGTCACACTATTCTGAAAATTCATTATTGTAGATCTAAATGCAATGTAGCAGAGCAGTAGTATAACACACATAAATTTATATATAACACTGCGTTTGTGTGCCGAAACAGATGCATGGCATTATGTTCAAAACGGCTATACGAGTCTATTTCAATAAATACTTTATATGGAAACAGAAATTTTAACTTAATAACATCGGTGATAGCCGTGGCAGGTTATACTGAAGTCTGGAAAGCTTATTGCTCAAATGGTCAACGAGGAGTATGCGAACGCTTTTTGTTAAATCGCGACATAGATAGAAATATATACATAACAAAATATATACAAATATTAACAAACCAAGGAGTGTTAAAAGGACAAGGTGTGGTTTGGACTTTTAGAGAAAAATACCTCACGCGTTCAGGTGACTGCATAGCGTCGTTGGTGCTTGAGATCTCGAGATCCTCTGCGTAGCTTAGATGTAACTTTTCACCTTCGCTGCGCGATTCCTTTTCTGTATAAATAAATTCCTGTTACTAAAAGACAGTTCATCTCACTCTTAATCGCTTCATCAATGGAAATGAGACTCCACTAACGTATATTGTTCCTAATGCAAAAGTAAATCTGTCCAGATATATTCAACATAAATACTATGCTGGGCTACGTTGAGTATTTATTTGGTCACAGCAAATTACGTAGTGTGTGTCTATATTAGAAAGTGATGTGCAAAGTTAAGGAATTTAAAAGTATCTTGTACGAGTCAAAGATTTAGCCACAGAAACATGCTTTTATCGTATTTACAAAGATCTGTACTCCTATAAAATAAAACACACGGGTCACTGGTTAAAGCTTACCCAAGATTCAGAATCTTTGAGAACATGAAATACTCTTACCATCAACGTTTATGGCTGCTTCAGGCCATCCTAGTGAATCGCCCTCTACATCAACAGGTTCATCTTCTGCGTCATATTGTCTCGGTTCGCGAGATCGTTCTTCTCGCCTTTCTTCATCGAGGTCATATCCTAGCATACTTTCGACGGTGTGGTGACGTTTGCGAGTGCGCAGCTTAAGTCGACGTTGGCGATTAGCACGAATTCGTTGATATGTCTAGATAATATTCAGCCAAATAATTATCTTTGCTTATAGTATGGTCTGGTATTATTTATATCCCGTAGTTACAGTTTAGTAGAAAGATCAGATCAGATCAGAAAGACTTGACTTACATGACATTGATATAGGCTTCGGTAACAGAGTGAGTACTTTAGTAAATTGGCTTAATAATATACCTAATATGGTACCACGGAGAAACTTCCATAGAGGTCTCTCGGTGGTAACATGCTAGGTATATTAAATTAGGTATACTATTAATTTAATGATAGCAAAGCCGATTTAAATTTTTAAAAATTCTCTCATACGCGTATATGTGATATAATTTTATTTTGAATAGCACTGCGCTGTACATACTCGTTGTCACGATCCATCATTGATATAGGGAGTTAGTGTGGTAGGACGGATTCAATGTTGAGAGTTTTCTGTTTAAAGCCTCGGGCTAGTCCGTCCAGCGTAGTATCACGCTCTCGCAGAAAATCGACGCCTGAACAGTGGCAATGCGTACTGGCTTCATTCGGTGAGCGAGAGAGCCGGCAGCCCAACTTTTTGGGTGGGTTTGGATTTTTCATCGGTAGAAAGTACGGCGTAGCTATACCGCTGGTATAGCAAAGGACATGAGTGACAGTAACACTTACCATACCATCAGGTGTACTGCTTGCTTGTTTGCCAGAAAGAGCAATAAAAAAAAATAATGCCACTAATATAACCTCTGGTCTAATCCTAGAAGTATTACCTATATTATTTGGTTGCACAGGTTAAATAACTGTCTCGCCTTGGAAAAGCGATTATCTGCTGAATTTGGTCAATCTAGGAAATTTACTTATTAAGTAGATACAACTTTTTTTTTTTTGGGACTACTCCCACCACACATTCCCACCATTGTAACTCCTGTAAGCCAGGATCCACAATGGTCACTATAAATGACACCAAGGTTTGACCCTCAGGCAGTCCTGGGATATGATTTTAATTGTCTTGGAACCCGCAACAAATTTAATTAGAAAAGGTTAAAGAGGAGGAGTTGGAAAGAGCGATTCCACTTCCCTCCTAGGCAAAGCGGGAGACAGGAAAACAAAATGACTAGTCAGCCAATAATTAAAGAGGTGTACTGCTACGAAGAATTAAAAAGAACTAAAGAGGTGTACGGCTACTAAGCGCAGCCGTATGGCACCACGGATACGGAAGAGCTTAACGGGGCCTATATGTGAGCGTTAAGATTGATTGCTACAGTAGGTATGGCAGAAACGCATGAACGCACGGAAATTTTCTCGAGTTGCCACAAGGTCCGTATAGTATACTACTCCACAGGTAACTTGCAAACTGTTTAACAACGTAGTAGATACAACTGTACAAACCGGATTGTGCAATTATTATTCAAATTTTAGTTAGGTATTTAAAATTCTGTAATTAGTTTTACTATAAATAAATACCTCCCAACGTGCATCTTCATCCTGATGATGCAAGGAGTGTGTTGGTGGGGCGACTACTTCCCTTGGTAGTGCACTTAGGCTATACAAATGTTGTAACTCTTGTAGGAAATGCGCCTGCGCCACACCGGGTCCCAATCGAGCACCGCACACACCACACGCTGACTTACGCTCACCGTCAGCTGAACGACACAATAGCTATATTTACAACTTATATATACTCGTTATATTCCCTGTTTTTGATACTATGCTTTTATTTACATACATACATACATACATACCATTACGCCATGTCCCTTGCAGGGTAGGCAGAGAGAACAGAGTGCCAGAGAACTCTATCTTTGCATACTTCACTCGCTGCCTCAACATTCATAATTCTCTTCATACACTTTCGCCGGTTTCGGAGACTCTTGACTCCACCTTCCTTCAGTACATGACCGATCTGGTCTAGAATAATAATCCTTTTATTTCATTATAGCAAACTTATTTTACTTAATTCATTATTAAGTCCACCGTCCCCCGGAGGCGACGCGTACCGATCCGCTCCCGTCGGTACGAAAACCGGCATATGCGGCGATGGGGGCCGTCACCCATCACGCTTTGCCCAGTCAGGCGAGTCGAGGAAAGCAGAGTGCCGGGTGGGCACGTGTAATGTAAGAGGTTGTGTGGAAGGTAAGTTGCACGAGCTGATAACTATCATGGCGGACAAACAGCTAAACGTGCTCTGTGTAACAGAGACCAAGCGAAGGGGCAGCGACGTCTGTGATCTTTCTAGTGGCGGGATGGCTCTGTGGTCTGGTGTACCACAGAGCGATTGAGCCAGCATGGGGGTAGGAGTGCTGTTGTCCTCTCGCTTGACCTCAGGTGTGAAGGATTACGGAATGTATAATCCCAGACTTCTTTGGGTACGTATAAAACTAGGTGTCACCAAGGTATTCATGGTTGTAGCATATGCTCCCGTAGGATCCTCGGTGGCATCAGACCTGGAGAGATTTTGGGATAATGTTAGGGAAGTTCTGGATATAGCGGAAACCAGTGAACGCGTGATTGTATGCGGAGATTTGAACGGATGGGTGGGTACCAAGCGTCCCGACTATGAGGACGTACTTGGTATGCATGGAGAGAAACCTTATTGTGTCAAACACATTTTTCCAACATAAGGACATTCATATGTATACATGGAGAAAGAATGAATAGAAAAGTATAATAGATTTAATTTTGGTAGACAGTCACCTCCGAAGCAAAATATTGGATGCAAGAGCCTACAGGGGCCCCAGAGTCGATGCGGACCACTATCTAGTTATTGCGAGATTTAGTGTTCTGTTCAGAAAGTGGAGGCACTGGCGAGAGCGTGTCCACTTCGGAGGGCTTGAAAGAATAAAGATTGAAAGTTTGCAAAAAGAGAGTGTAAGAGAAAAGTATGCAGAGGGTGTCCAAGAACGGCTGACGATGGCAAGCCAGCTGCAATGAGGCAAAAGATAGGCTGACTAAAAACTTCGAGAGTAACACCAAACTCTTTTGGAGAGAGGTGAAGAAGTCTCGGGGTGGTTGGTCAGCCTTCAGAATGAATAAAATAAGGTGTAAAGGTGGAGACATTCTTACACAAACACAAGACGTGTTAAGCCGATGGAGTCATTCTTACACAAACACAAGACGTGTTAAGCCGATGGAGTGAATATTTTGGCGATATGTATGCGGATACTCGAGTTGGCGCCGGTGTCGCATGTGGTCTAGTAGATCAACATTCAGCACCGGCGTCCTCCGATGGCATCAGTATGGATGAAGTTGAATGGGCGATAAGAAGTTTGAAAAATGGTAAGGCAGCGGGCATTGATATGGTGTCTGCCGAGATGATCAAGCTTGGTGGCTTCTGTGTCTGGAAGGCGTTCCTGTTGCTCCTCATTTTATGTTGGAGCTCGGGAATGGTTCCCAGGGACTGGAATAGCGCAGTCATGGTGCCTTTGTTTAAAAACAAGGGTTCACGTTATGACTGCGCAAATTACAGAGCCATAACCTTTACCAGTTTGGCAGCAATAATGTATGCTAAAATTATTGAAAGGAGAATGACGATCATGTCCGATGGTTTACTGTGTGAGGCACAAGGAGGTTTCAGGAGTGGAAGGGGATACACGGATCAAGTGTTCTCTCTGCGCAACATTGTGGAGAAGCATCTGGCTCTAGTTCAGAGGGTTTTCTGCAGTTTTGTGGATCTGGAGAGAGCATTTGACACGGTTGTACGAAAGGAACTTTGGGACATTTTACCGGAGTGTGGTATTAACGGTAAACTGCTGCAGGTTGTGCAGTCCAGTTACATGGGCTGTAGAGCCTGTGTGCGGCTGGATGATGGAATGTCGCCTTGGTTTGACGTCAATATCGGCTTTAAACAGAGGTGCGTTCTATCAGCCAGGCTGTTTATCTTATATTTGGATAAATGTCTCCAAAGGTTGAACGATATGAATGTGGGAGTCCAGATAGGTGACTTAGTGGTCAGTGCTCTGCTTTATGCAGATGATGCAGTCTTGCTGGCGCACTCAGCGACTGACCTGAGGACACTAGTCGACACAATGACAGAAGATTATAAGAGAAGGGGTCTACGCATGAATGTGAGCAAAACCAAAATAATGGTCTTTGAAAGAGATGAAGCCTGAACAGATATAAGAGTAGCAATAGGTAATGAAGTACTAGAACAAGTGGATGCATTTGTATATCTTGGATGTGGATTTAGCCGAGATGGAACAACACCGCAACAACTCCTTGTATTGTCTATGAACAAATATACCTTAAACGCAGCTCTATGCAAGATCTAATAACATTTATGTCAAGTCAAATTCGGACATAGGTGTTGTGAGATATTGTACTACAACTTCCCTTATTATTATTTAGCCGAGATGGAAGGTACACCACTGATATAGAGTGAAGAGTGAATAGTGAATGCGGGAAATAGAGTGAACGGAGCGTTGGGACAACTTCTCGGTAGCCACCACCTCAGCCAGAAGGTACGTGTAGCAATACATCACGCAGTGTTTGTCCCGACATTACGTGGTCGTATGGAAGCGAGAGTTGGGTATGCAGAAAAGCATGAAAGTAAAATTAATGCGGTCGAAATGCGATCTCTACGGGAAAATCTGTGGAGTTAGGCTGACCGATCGCATTCGTAACGACGACGTAAGAGAGCGAGTAGGTATGAAAGAGAGTATTGGTGTAAATATGCGAAAGGGAATGGAAGGAAGGTGGAGTCAAGAGTCTCCGAAACCAGCGAGCGTGTATGAAGAGAATTATGAATGTTGAGGAATCTAGTGAAGTATGTAAGGATAGAGTTCTCTGGCACTCTGTTCTCTCTGACTAACCTGCAAGGGATATGGCGTGATGATATGTATGTATGTATATAGATATTATACTTATGACACGAATAAAAGTTTATTTGATCTTAGTGAAATATATTAAACCCATCTACTAGATAAGATAGGTATATCGTCAAATGATATAAAACGTATTCGCTAATTAAACTTTTACCACCTAGGAGTTGACTCTCAATCGATCTGGTTAGTTTAGGTTTCAACATTTTATTTCAAAATTTAGTAGGTGCTTAAGACTATTAACAATATAGAAATTTGAGGCCATTGGCTTCTCTAGAACGTACAGATCGAGCATCCCAAGTTGCGGTAAAATTTACACGCGATAGCAGTGATTGATTCAAAAAGTATAGCATTTTGTAGTGGCTTACGCTAACACCACTAATGCTCAGGCATTTCTTAGATATACCATAATGCATGCATTATATTAATGGGTATACTTTATAATAACAGAATATCAAATGGCTTGCAGAAGATTCAAGAGTATATATTTTAGGGGACCGGGAGGGTTTTGTTTAAGAGCTCTATTTAGGTGCACGAACAATTTAGAAAGTATTAAAAGGCTAGTCATTTTTGTAAGTAATACAATAGAGGGTTGCGAATGGGTTAGAATATTTTGCAAGTTATATTATTTACGTGAGAAGAAGTCGTGTGAGTCGGTACAGGGCGTGGATGGTGGTGCGTCGTCATCCTTGCAAGGTCTCGGTGATGCCGATGCAGCAGAACCCGGCGAGCTGGTGTCATCTCTTGCTGCATAGGCATGCCGATACAGAGGTGGAGTGCTGCTATCATCACGTACGCTCTAAGCAATAATATAAAATTTATGTTTCTGATATAATAAACTGATAAATAATAATAACAAATATCGATATCATAAAATACGTATATGTTGAATAAATAAAGTACTCTTAATAATAATGTATGTAAAGATTAATAAATAATATAAATGCACCTAAAAATTCGTTCTAATCAAACACTGCAACGGAACACCGTCGGTAAGTGTCTTACGTTTTTATATTTCGACCAGAGACTATATGAATTAATTCCTTTACATTATCATCGTTGAAAGTTTAGAAGAGTATTGTAAATAAATAGAAGTGCTCTTTGAATGAGAAACAAATTTGTTCTTGAGGTCCGAGAAAGAAAATATATCATATTTTTAGCTTAGGAGTAAATATACTCACTCTCAACGCTTGGCCAACGCTCTGACCAAGTGCGTATTGTTCTCCAAGATGTCTGGCAAAAGCCTTGCCGGGATACAAGGGATGAAAAGCTCCTCCAATCGGTCGAAATGCTCCACAGCCAAAGGTTTGAAGTGCTGGATGTAGAAATTGTGGTGCCATATGGTGAAGAAATCCCTCCATGATAGATGCGGCACACTACACAAAGATTCTTACTGAACAATTTTCTTAGTATACCTAACAATAACGCCAGCATTTATCAAAATCAAATACTAATGAATACAATATAAAATTGAAATTATAAAAAATTGATTACGAGCAAAAATGATTGTCACATATGAGATTCGAACCCACACCTATTGGAAATCCGTTCCAATCGTGCTACCACTTGCACCAGTGTGAACTTTTGTATAACATTCAATTTTCAGATTTCCAATAGGTGTGGGGTCGGATCCCATGTGTGAGAATCATTTTTCATTCGTAATCAAGTTTTTACAAATAATCAAACATTATAAATGCTAAATTTCAGTCATTTGGAATTACATACATACATATCATCACGCCATATCACTTGCAGGATAGGTAGAGAGAACAGAGTGCCAGAGAACTCTATCCTTGCATACTTCACTCGCTTCTTCAACATTCATAATTCTCTTCATACACGCTCGCCGGTTTTGGAGACTTTTGACTCCACATTCTTTCAGCACGTGACCAATCTGGTCTAGGTAGGTGAGTCTCGGGTCTCCCCCGGTACCTACATCCTTCCACTTTCGCATTGTATATCTTCTTAACCAGACGTTCGTTCGGCATTCTTTCCATATGTCCGAACCATCGGAGCATTTCTTTTCGTATCTTTACACCCATACTCTCTTTCATACCTACTCGCTCTCTTACGTTGTCGTTGCGAATGCGGTCGGTCAGCCTAACCCAATTTGAAATTAGTTATTACAAAAAATTTGCTGACTGGCGCGGGCGTGTCGCGATTGATTAATAACGTCTAAATAAATACAAAAATTTAATCTAACATATTACACCGCTATAGAGCATTCTCACTTCTAGCAATCCCTAGAAATAATCCTTAGAAATAAAAATAATACTTTGAAATTTTTAATATTTATATTGTCTAATGTAATATATATTTTTGTCCTTTACGAAAGTATATCATGGCAGTTTCAAATCGGGTAAAAAATTATTCGAATGCGCGATTTGCATAAAATTAATTTAACATGATTGTTGATATCTATTCTATTTCTAAATTTAAGGAGATAATATATATTATAAATAAACGAGCATTAATAAATAAATTGGTATTAATAAAAATGAACGAGCACGTTAAACAATTTACTATGCGTTTTGTATTAAAAAAACTTGGCTTTAAGTAAGCTTTATCATACAACTTGTGCTTAGGTTCTACTCAATAAAATTTAGTGAGCGTCTATTTTGAGAAATCCTAAGGAAAATGCTAGTCCAGATGTCATATAAATTTAAACAACACGTGAAACAAAATATTTCCACAGAGAGTGGCCATCGTATGGTTAAAGGAAATAAACAAAAAATCTGAATTACAGCCACTTAACCTCACACGAATAGAAGGCAACGTTTATTTTGTTAGCGATCATACTACGGGTAAAACCAAGAATTCTATTCTACACAAAGCGGTAGCTTGATCACGACAATAAATAAATTTTATAACTATTTTATTATAATAAGAACAGTGTAAGAAAGAATGAATGTATAAAGAATTAATAATATTTCAAGGTCTCATAATGATTTACTTACAATAAAAGAAATAAAGGCCAACCTAACCGCTCTTACTGCAAGTGGCACTAACCATATAGTGCTAGCAGTAATTATATTATATACCTACATCTATTGGCGGTGACATGGCTCTGTTGTTTGTCTGCTTAATAGGCGTCTACAAAGCGAAATACTGTAAGCCACGAACTGATTACACGGTGACATTTAATGCATTAAACCACTATGCTAATTGGGGTCTCAAACGTTATGTCAAATATAGGCAACATCAATGTATCATGTCGCAGGTCTATTACCTAATGACGATGGCTGTTGATTGGACATGAAAGCAATATAGCCATAGTGTTTATGCAGATTATACTGATCAGGTATTAGATGTAAATTAAGATTGTCACAAATGTTAATAGACACTGTGGTGGCGCCCTTATATTCGCCTACTTAACCGAGCAAGAGCAGTTGGTCTACGTTACTAACGCTATCCATTCTATTGCTACTACGTGTAAACACTGAGAAAAGAATAGTATGGCCGGAACAGTAGGCAATAAACAGAACAAATGTAAACGTTATGAAATGATACATACGGTGCATTAAAATACTGGACGATGTGCGTATATTTTTTCAAGTCACTTCTGGGTGTTCTAGAATATTGATTTCAAATATAAACAATGTTCCTGTTTTTAAAATAAAATTGCTTTTGGTGTGGCCCTTTCAATATAGTTAGGTTAGGTGGGTGGTGATACCAGGTTATCGTAGCATAATATGGTTATTTTTAAATAACCAGCCTTAAACTATTTATTAAAGTACAATCGAACTTTTTATTAGAATTAGATAGCGCTTCTGTCACATATGGAATTTATTCAGTTGGCAGGTCAGATTAATAAGAATAAAACGGAAACTGTTTATAATTTTATACACACTATAATGTAATTTTCTTTTTTTTTGCAAATACGGAATGAACTATTTGCAGCATTTTTCGATGATAACATTGTACTTATTATGATATTATATTATTTATTTAAGCTGTGTGGAAGCGGCTACGAATACTACCAACCGTAAGGTTTGCTCGTGAATGTCGTAAAAGCCAACTAAGAGCTTTATGACGACCTGGGCTAATTCCACTTGATGTCGTTGGGTCAACAATTAGATTGCCAAGGAGGGTTGACGACTGGCAGGCGGCCGGTCATAAAACTATTGCCAATAACTTTTACAATATGTACTATGGAAGAAGACTATATATTGAATAGAACCCAACTAATTGGGAGAAGAGTAGGAGAATGATGATTATACTATTTATTTATATACTAGCGGCCCGACCCGGCTTCGCACGGGTGAACATTTATTTATTAAACATTTTGGCAAAAACGTACAGTAAATGCAGGACATACCTAAATAATAATGTATTTAGCAATAGTGTATCGCTGGCTTCCCTTGGGTTGATGTTTGAAAACAAAATGAGTAAACAGAATAAATGACATCAACTGGTAATTTTTAAAAACATTTCACTGAGATTTAGAGTATAGGTATACTATAGTCTATCTAATCTAAGAAGTGCACTTTGACAGCTGTCAGAGTAAGTTGTCTAGGTGTGTGAACCAAATAATCGCTATCGAAAATATCCGATTTTGATGAGAAATCGATATTAATTCTTTGTAATTAATAATCGGTTTGTTATTTATTTTTCAAAAAGGAGATGAAATATTAAGTGCTAAATTAACACTAAACAAATTTAATTATTTCATCATAAAATCTATTCATCATATTTAGTAGGATTAGGTTAAGTAAAAACAAAAACGGGATTTGAAAATAGCTATTTGTTCAGAATCATTAGTATCTATTACTTGAATTATCACCGTCGCGAACATTAATAATTATATCCTTATCAATAAAATTGTCGAAACGTACATTTCTGTCAAAATCTATATTCGATTAAATATATTAATCTAATATTTTTACCGATTATTTAGATATTCGTGAATTGAAAGTTGTCAAGCACTACTGTTTAGAACGTTATGACGTGATATTGTAAGGTCGTCCATAATAATTACTATTTACAATGTTATTTTAATTTTAAATTAGTTTTACGAGTTTCAATATTACATTATTGTACAAGAAACTCACCCGCAACGTTAATTATGTAAATAACTTAATATTTCTTTAAAATTTTAAATTAATTGTTTGCAATCATGTGTATACGTTTGACCAAGGTTATTGTGTATTAAAAAATGCGAAACGTCAAAATGCACTTCTTAGATTAGATGAACTATAATAATAATTAGATACATTATATACCTACTATTACTGTATAAGTACTGATTATCACATATTTCATAGAATAAAAAATATAGCATCCCGACTTATGTGCTAAGTTTTTTTTTACATTTATTTTTACTTTTTAATTTATATTTTTATTTATTTTAATGTAGTTTTTTTTATTTGTGTATTATTTCTTTATTCAAGTACACCTTTCATTTTAAAGAATTTTAAATTTTATTACATTTTTATTTTAATTTTCCATTTTTACCTTAATGTTTCAATATACACTATGTTAGCAGTGGTATTTGTAGATGGCAATAAAACATATTGATTTTCAGGAGACCCTACTCGAGAAAGTGCAACATATACCTAGTTGGCCATGAGAAAAGCACTCTTTTCTTAGATCGATGCCAACCATAGAAAAAGTTTGTCCCTGGGATTTATTTATTGTAAGGGCAAACGATATCTTTACAGGAAACTGTAATCTTTTAAAAGATATAGGACAATCCGTCGGTATCATCGGGATCCACGGAAAGTGAGCAAGCTGTCCGGCCGCGGGGCCGGCGATGATAGTAGCTACAATAACATTGTCTCGCAATTCTATAACCAAAAGTCTTGTTCCATTACACATATTGGGAGGGCTTAAATTTCTCAGAGCGAGCCGCGCGGCTACCTATTTCATAGATGTGTCCCTCTCCTGCACTCCGCCCCCGCCGCACCGGCGCGTCACGGCGGCGAATTAATTTTATTTCAATTTTATTAAACTCGTAATATCTTTCGAATGGAGTGTCCGATTTTAATAAAATAAAAAGTTATTTACAGGTATTTAAAAAGCCTTGCTTGAGAAATCATTTATTTAGTTAAGGATTAAGGCAAAGGTATAAATAACTTGGTCTGGTTATGGTCGAAATTTCTATTAAATTATAAATTTTAAAAAGTAGTTAGAGTGACATAACTACAATAATTAGACACATGCTATCGCGACATTTTTTGTAGATATTGATATGTTCTTTAATATTGTGGAACATTTTTGGTTCTATTATCAATAGTTTTCGCAGCACATGCGATGAAAGATATTTTATGGGCGTTTTTTTACACCTTGGATAACATTATTGTAATTTTAGTAGGGATCCTTATATTTTTCTTACAATTAAAATAGCCTATAATAATCAGTGATAATGTTGCATTCAAATGGTGAAAGAATTATTTAAATCGGTCCAGTACTTTTTGAGCCAATTCATTACAAACATACATACAAACCTTTCCTCTTTATAATATTAGTATAGATAGGTATCTTCAACCGGTGGAACGCGATAAGATTTACTAATACATATTTTCATAGGACCCATGGACCCGTGACGGGTATACACTTGGATACCCGAAAGAGATATTCGTGTACTCTTTAATATTTCACTTTATTTGTTACAGCCACACTACTGCGGAAACTATAAAAGTATTATAAAAGTATGATGATAGTAAAGTTGAAAAACCTAAAAAAAAATATCGTCTTGTAATATGGTTCGGATATAAATATTTCAAATAAATATTAATTTAAATTACCCGTTAAAATATTTGTGATTATTTATATATTTGTATACAATATTTTTTGTAGCTACTGATAGCATTGTGTGGTAGCGGCTACGAATACCACCAACCCTTACTTTGTCGTTGATGCAGTTTGGTCAAAAATTAAATTCTCAAGAAGGGGTTCACGTCAGGCAGGCGGCCGGTTACAAAAATATTGCCAATAACGAAATGTACGAGTATATGTTGCGTTATTGGTATAATAGCAGGAGAATGATGATGATTTTTGTTGATAATTACTATTTGTTGATAAATAAGTAAACGTAAACAAACTAAAATGTGACATTTCTTAATTTAATATTATTTTCTTTCAAATAACACTGTATATTGAAAATATAACCTATTAAACTATCTTATTCTGTTCTCATTTAACTTAGCCCTAGCCAAGAACGCTGCTGGGTGGACTTTTTTTTGCGGCGTGCTATGGTCTGGTTACACCACGCTAAATCCGTCCGGGGCGACAGAAGAAGCGGCGCGTGACCTCATAGACCCCCGCCTTGCAACGTACCTCTCTTCGCCGAGCGAGCGGGCCACCAGAACCTGGTCTTTTGTCTTCGGTGGCCGGGTGGACTAGGATCTAGTCCGCTACACATAGAGACGCTGAGAACAACAGCCTAGTTTATTGTCATAGCGTCGACATGAGACGGTACCCGAAAAGTTAATTCACCGAACGGGTCAATGATGATACGGACCGGGTACCGTTGGCCCATCCACATGCCGCTAGCGAGGTACATGTATGGATGGTTGCGAGGTTGCGCGCATGCCTTCCATCGTCCAGGACAGATCGAGCGTGGTGTGACCACCCCATAAATAAAAGGGTCAGATTAAAAAAAAATAAAACTGTTAGTGATATAACTATGATTACTATTATTTACGATTGTTTAGTTGTTTAGTAACTATGATTACTATTATTTACGATTGTTACTAAATGGAAAATAACCAATGTAAATCATAGTTGATTTACATTGGTTATTTTCCATTTAGTAACACAGAGGGACTCTGCGGTACATTGTGAAACACTGCCAAACACTGTGTAAAAGTTTAGTTATTAGTAACACAGAGGGACTCTGCGGTACATTGTGAAACACTGCCAAACACTGTGTAAAAGTTTAGTTATTAGTAACACAGAGGGACTCTGCGGTACATTGTGAAACACTGCCAAACACTGTGTAAAAGTTTAGTTATTAGTAACACAGAGGGACTCTGCGGTACATTGTGAAACACTGCCAAACACTGTGTAAAAGTTTAGTTATTAGTAACACAGAGGGACTCTGCGGTACATTGTGAAACACTGCCAAACACTGTGTAAAAGTTTAGTTATTAGTAACACAGAGGGACTCTGCGGTACATTGTAAAACACTGCCAAACACTGTGTAAAAGTTTAGTTATTAGTAACACAGAGGGACTCTGCGGTACATTGTGAAACACTGCCAAACACTGTGTAAAAGTTTAGTTATTAGTAACACAGAGGGACTCACTTTTACACAGTGTTTGGCAGTGTTTCACAATGTACCGCAGAGTCCCTCTGTGTTACTAAATGGAAAGCAACCATTTACTTCATTTATATATTTACAATGATTACTATTATTTACGAGTAATAAAATCCTCCAAGACTTTATAAATTGTATTAATTTTAATAATAATATTAGGAATTGTATTCGTCTTATGAATATCATATTTATAATCAGCCATCGTCATTTGACGTCTTATGAGATAACTATATTCTACGATCAGACCGGGACGAAGATATTACATAAAAATTAGTGTTCGTGAATGGCTATGACAGCCCATTTGTTATAGTTGTTGATTATCGCTGGCATAATTTCACATATCTAAAGTATGTATGTATTATGTATTACACACAGTACGTCTATGTATATGTAATAAGTAATATATGTATAAATATACTGTGTATTATTATGTCATTTTTTTCTATTTACTTTTCTTCCTTTCCTCTTTCAATTGTTTAGAACACCTCAAGTTCCTTGCTCACTAAAATTAAAAATCCATCCCAAGGTTGTCTGGAAGAAATTGCAGTATGCGATAAGACCGCCCAATTGTACCAAATTTTATTATTATTGTTGTTTCTTATTCCTGTATATAATTATGGTGTCTAATAAAGAGTTATTATAATTATTATTATATTCATCTATATACAAGAAAATCTTTTTAAAACCCGAGGTTACTCTATTGATGTTTTCATTTACAGTAAAGCAAGCGATAATAAATAATTTACGAATTAATCACGAATAACTCTGAATAGTAGTGTAGTAGTATTTGTACCCGAGACATTCGCATTACTTATCTTCATTATTAATCTTCTTCTTATGTATTGGCAATCAGCTACATATACGAGCTATTGGTGCCAGTGTCAAGTTATACATATTTTCACGTTTTTAGTCTTTCAAGTCAGTCGTTGTCTAAGTCAAATTGTCACCATTAACAGTGCAATGGCCACACTGTTAATGGTATCTTGTGGGAATTTTGATGGCAAACGAAAACGTTGTAAAGCACTTTTATATGATATTCACTACATCCCAGTATTTCCGCACATCACATTATATAAAATGCCATCAAAATTATCTAATATAACACCTTAAAACACTAAGATATCGAATATAATACAAGAGCACCACATGACGTTTTCAAATTCCCGTCAAAAGTCCCTACTATAATCTTTAAAATATAGCTTGATCTCTGTGACAGATAGATACAAAACCGATGAAGTAATTTTGAATACGCGTCATTTTTACAATTTTATTTTGTATTTTTTTTATTGCTTATG
Organism: Lymantria monacha; assembly: GCA_905163515.2. Lineage (NCBI taxonomy): Eukaryota > Metazoa > Arthropoda > Insecta > Lepidoptera > Erebidae > Lymantria > Lymantria monacha. The sequence goes on from LR991081.1 coordinate 35,414,386, forward strand.
TTGGCAAACGAGCAAGCAGCACACCTGATGGTAAGTGTCACTGCCACCCATGGACTTTTGCAATACTAAGGGTAGCTTAGGCCGCTGCCTACCAATAAAATCCCCAAACCCATCCAGTGGGGCTACCGGCTCTCTCGCTCACCGAACGAAGCGCAATAGCACATTGCCTTTACTCAGCCGTCAATCTTCTGCGAGATTGTGGTACTACCCCGGACGGTCCAGTCTGCGGCTGTAGACTGTCAAAAGCGTGGTCCTACCAGTATGATCGCTTATATTTTCACTCTTTACGTACCAGTTATATCTCAACTGAATTATGAATATAAAAATATGAATATTTACACCAAAACTTGTACCTCATATGTTTTAAAATATTTAGTTACAATTTTATAAAAATATGATGCTTACGCAAATACAAAGTCATGCTGGACTGAGAAAAAGATAGAGATGGGACAATCGATAAACGTAAATCGATAACATTCTTATTAATTATTTATAAAACAAGTAAAACCAAATCATTACATATATAAACCACTTGGTTACTCTATAAAATGAGAAAATTGTTAATTTAGTATTCAGACATCAGTTATAATATTAATAAGACCATTGCTTTTAAATTAAAAATATAAATTCTTTTATAAAATAAACATGATTATTCATGAAATAATCAGTGACCAAGAACTCATGATCAACCTACAGGAATACCCTAGCGATAATGATAGTAGTGATGATGAACTTTTATGCACTCCTTTCGAATAATAAAAATAAATAATTAACAGCTTTAGTTTAAATTAAATAAAATCCATTGATTTCAATTCAATAAGATTATCATAGATTATTTTACATTTTTGATCGATTCACCCATCCATTTGATTGAAATTCAATAAGATTTATATAGATTGTTTTTCAATTGCAGTAGCAAATAACTTTAAAAATAAGGAATTATATCGACAAAAATACGAACTGCATCGTAAGCGTCCGGCACTAGTGAGAACTGTCACAGAGATCATGCTATATTTTATAGACTATAATGTTTTGCCACTCAACTACCGCTGCTCCCGTATTTACTCGAGTATTAGATTTATAAAAAATATTTTTCTCATAAAACTTTAACAGAGTGTATTTTTATAGTCATAACAATAATAAATATTAAAAATACAATTAAATCATAAAATAAAATGTAGAAACTCATACAAAAATGAAATATTTTGGAGCGTACTTGTTCATGCAAATGTTGCGTAAATTAAATCTATTAAATTATACAAAACTTGGAAATATTTGCGTCTTGCCTGTTTATTTTATAAAAGTAATAAATACGTGGTTTTAAATCTTGTAAAATGTTAACCCCATAACCCACCATGTTATTTATTTCTCTCAACCTATTGAATAGACCACCGCAACTGCTAACGTAACTTTGTTGGTCCACCCGGCGGCTTATCCTTTCGAGTCGGCCCTATCTCTCAGCTACGTCCCAGCGAATGGTACCGAACTCTCACGAGTTCCACTCGTAATTTTATGTTTTAAAATGAAAAAAGAATCAAATTGAAGTAATGAAGGCATTTTACGCATGTTTTGTATGAATGAATACTATTTCTATTCTTTTAGGCAACAAAATTACCTATACCAACCCTTTTGAGCACCTTAGTATGTCAATTCTTGTCTTATTATGGAGGACTCGAGCCCAGAAGTGGGTCGAGCCGAGATGATGTAGTATATTAATAATAACGTAGAATTTTACAATAAATGGAATGTCCTTACTAATATTATAAATGCGAAAGTAACTCTGTCCGTCTGTCGCTCTTTCACGCCAAAACTACTGAACCGATCTAAATGAAATTTGGTATACAGATAGTCCTGACAAGGGACATAAGCTACTCTTTACTGCAAAAAAGGGTTGTAAAGGGGGATGAAACGTTGTAAGAAATTACCGTCATTTTTAAAGCCAGAAGCTTGAAAGTTATTTTTAGGCTATTGATTAAATATAAATAAATATGACATTAAAATTTCGCAAAAATATTACTCTTAAGGGCAAAAATTAAAATAGGGAATGAAAAATTTTAGGATAGTAAACTTTTACGCGGGCGATGCCGCGGATAGAAGCTAGTATATAATAAATTGAATAGCGTAGAATAATAAATGGGAAATTAAAATAAAAACCTATACATTTGCATAAATAGTCTTCATTGTGGTTTCATGGAATCGACTTTTGTGTATTCCTTGAGCTCCACCTTAATTTCGAAGGTACATCTGCAAAACTAATTATTTTGAATTACTTGTCATTGGACCAATATTTTAATGAGTAATATCAAAATTATTTTTCGACAGTAATTTTAAAGGGATTTTTTTGGATAATAACTCCATAATATATGAATATTGTGGAAAGTAAATATTTTAATATCGAACACAATATTCCTTTTTAATTAAGGCTTGCTGTATTGTATATGTTGGAAGAAAAAAGCAACGGATTAGAGACGATTACATGTAGCAAAGATGCTAATGTTAAGATCGATGTGCGGCGTGACGAGAATGGATAAAATAAGTAATTAGCGTATAAGAGAATGTTTAACAGTTGCGCCGGTGATAGGAAAGTCATATAGTTAACGCCTATTGTTGTATAAACATGTGATAAGAAGGGATGCAAGTAATATTGTAAATAAAGTGTTAAGTCTGACATTATTTTGTCAGTAATTATAATGTCAGTATGACAGTATTTTGTCTACAGCGGCAGCGGTGGGCCGGTCCGACCTATGTAACGTGCTCACGCAGAAAATCGGTGTCTAAGCAGTGATAATAAGCTGTTACGTTTCATTTGGTGAACGAGAGAGTTTGAAAGCCAAGTTGAGTGTTTTTCGGTTGGTGGGCAGCATTCTAGCTATACCCCTGGAGTTACAGAGGCCCAAGGGCGACAATAACACTTACCATTAGGTGTACTACTTGCTTGTTTGCCACCATAAACAACAAGAAATAGTAATAAGGGTACGTATCCTTCATACATATAAAATAATATTACGCAACCATAGTTGAGGTCATCAGCTAGTATCAAATATATGTAACTGTTTATTTGACTAATTATTAGATTCAAAATTATTCAAATACTTGACATGTGACATTTATTGTTTAATGATTTCTAAGCATAGATTTTATCAAGCAATATAAAATATACAGTTAGATGAATACAAAAGTTGTCTTATATATAAATTTATCTTAAAAAAGTCTTGAAATAATCGAGTCTCTGTATTCGTCAACATCTACACTTGATAGTAAAATAAAAAGTTTGCAGACTATAAAAAGCGATTTAATTGCATACCTTGGCCGCCGTCACGCGGCGATACGCAATGATTCTTATCACGACCCTTATTGAAAAAGGGGCGGCCGCGTTCCGATCACGCATAAATCAGGAAACACGTATTTCTTTCAGTCGAAGCTAGCTCGTTTTATTGCTCGCTTATTGCTAACTACCATCTGATATATTACGTATCGCTATTACTAAACGATTGCATAGACGACATAGAGGTTTCAGTACAGATCTCACTTAGCATTTATTGTCAAGTATCCAACCCCAATTTGATACCTTAGTATTCATCATTCTCCTGCTCTTCACCCAATTACTCGAGGTCGACGCTAAATCTTGATTCTCCTCTTCCATCGTACATACTACAAAAGTTATAGGCAATAGTTTTATGACCGGCCGCCTGCCAGACGTCAACCCTCATTGGGAAAGTAACTGTTGACCAAACGGCATCAGATGAAGTTGGCCCAGATCATTATAATTCTCTTAGTCGTCTTTTACGACATCCACGAGCAAAGTAAGGTTTGGTAGTATTCGTAGCCGCTACCACACAGCTGGGTTTATACATTAATGTGTAAGGTATAAAAAAATACGAGCTCATACAAGTATATTGTGCGATGTTGAAAGTCCACTATATAGATCGCATATTTAATATTATTAGTCGTTTAATTTCATTATAATCAGCTAGAGAGAGAGAGAGAGGAGACCGAGACTAACCTACCTAGACCATATCGGTCATGTACTACAGGAAGGTGGAGTCAAGAGTCTCCGAAACCGGCGAGCGTGTATGAAGAGAATTATGAATGTTGAGGAAGTGAGTGAAGTATGCAAAGATAGAGTTCTCTGGCACTCTGTTCTCTCTGCCTACCCTGCAAGGGATATGGCGTGATGTATAATCAGCTAAATTAAATGGAATTCTTCTGGATATTTTATGAACAGAATTTTTGCAACATGATTTCGCAATATTGTCTAATATTGTAATGTGGCGTGATGCTTGCGTTAGCAAACTTGGTATAATCGTTAACGTTGGGTTGTGATATTATTTCAATGAAATATGATTTTATTTAAATGAAATTTGATGTCTTGGAATTTAGCTAATTAATCATGGCATAAAACGAATGTTAAATAGCGAGTATACTTATAAAATATTTTCGTTAGATCAATAATTCACAAACGTTTTATCTGTAGATTCTCTTATGTTCAGATTGTATAGATATTGGAGATAAATAAGAATTACTAGTACAATGAAACAATATTGTTGAGTATTTAAGTATTTCGTTTAAGGTATTTTTAATTTGTTAAATCTAATGAAGAAGAATCCTACTAATTTTATTAATAATAAAAATATGAAAGTTTGTGAAGATGTTTAGATGTTTATTACTCAATCACGCGTTTTTTTTTTTGGGTAGGCTATGGTCCGGACACCCGCCGTCCGTTCCGTCCGGGACGACGGAAGAGCTGCGCGTGGCCATAAAACCCACCGTATTCCCAATCGCCATTGGCGGCATCAGGCGCAGGGCAGCATCAATCACGCGTTAACCGTTGAACAGATTTGGATGAAAATTGGCACACAAATAGTCTATTTCCTGGATGAACATATAGGATACGTTTCATTCCAGTAATTGTTCCCTTGGGACAATTTAGTGATAAAGTTTTATATCATGAGTCACTTTTTATGCGGGCAAAGCTGCTGGCAGAAGCAAGTATTATAAATGAGAATGTTTGTGAAGATGTTTGAATGTTTGTTACTCAATTATGCGTAAACCGTTGGCTAGATTTATATAAAAACTGACACGCGTATAGATCGTTATCTGGATTAACACATAGGAAATATTTTTATCGATAATGTGTTCCCTGGAGATAATTTAATGATGAAATTTTATATTTTGAAAATATTTTTTTACGCGTACGAAGTTAGTTTATAATAAAATTCGCATTGCAATACGTAAAATTTGTAAATAATTACCATTGAAACGTTAAAATATACAACTGTGACACTCCATGGCTAAATATACGTCCAGCTGAAGAAAATCACTGCAAAATAATCGTATATGTGTTAATTATCCTTAATACATAACTGCTCCTTGGGTTTAGGAATGCCATAATTTGTAAATATAGTAAATTTAGCAGGTAGTGCAATGGGCAAGTACACAAACAAGTATTCAAAACAAAAAATAGGCGGTAATTAGTGGCTTAACTTCGCCAATCAGTGGCTTCGACTTTTTTCACCTGTGTTAAAGAAAGAATATATGATATGCCGACAATATAAATTTGGAGTAACAATAGGCGAATGATTGTAATGGTCCTCGACGAAATGTACAGTATCTAGACATCGATGACTTATAAAAACATTATTATCATAATAGTGAGTGAACGGAGCGTTGGGACAACTTCTCGGCAGCCACCACCTCAGCCAGAAGGCACGTGTAGCAATACATAACGCAGTGCTTGTCCCAACATTACTGTATGGAAGCGAGAGTTGGGTATGCAGAAAAGAGTATGAAAGTAAAATTAATGCGGTCGAAATGCGATCTCTGCGGCAAATCTGTGGAGTTAGCCTGACCGACCGCATTCGTAACGATGACGTAAGAGAGCGAGTAGGTATGAAAGAGAGTATTGGTGTAAAGATGCGAAAGGGAATGCTCCGATGGTTCGGACATGTGGAAAGAATGCCGAACGAACGTCTGGTTAAGAAGATATACAATGCGAAAGTGGAAGGATGTAGGTACCGGGGGAGACCGAGACTAACCTACCTAGACCAGATCGGTCATGTACTGAAGGAAGGTGGAGTCAAGAGTCTCCGAAACCGGCGAGCGTGTATGAAGAGAATTATGAATGTTGAGGAAGCGAGTGAAGTATGCAGAGATAGAGTTCTCTGGCACTCTGTTCTCTCTGCCTACAAATGACGCAGTGGTTTAAATCTGAGATGCCGAATGACAGGCTCCATTTTCATGGGAAATATAATACTTTGTATGATCCACGAATAATATCTGGGGTGTGTTTTGCGTCTATTAATTGTATGTCAGTAAAGTAAGATTTTATTGAGAATGTTTGAGTGTTGATTTAATAAAAAAAAAAAACACATCTCATATTTTTTTTTATAATAAAGGTGGCACAGACATTGTAGAATCAGAGATATTATATATCCTATCCTCGCAATAGTACATGGATTCAGACCAAGAACAGGGTTCTTTATCTAAGGATTCAAGCATAGGTATACAATAAGTAAAACAATGCTAAGTATTTTTAAAATGCTCCCTTAACGTTTATATTTGAATTAAATCAACGCACACCAATTAAAATATAAAATGTCATCATATGAATATAAAATAATGAATTTCATATGTTGTAGGTGATGTTTGGATGCAATTCTTCTTCTTTCTTCTTTTTTCGCCTATTAGTGGCCATTTCTAGGTACAAGTCTCTTTTCCTCCTTTAACATGGACGCTAGATGTGTTTTTAATGTGTTAGTTTGGTTGCTTGTTTCAGGGAAGTTAAATATCATCAGACGCCCTCTCGGCGTCTTTATAATAAAGAACGGTCGGATATGACTGTAGTTGTAGTGGCTATTCCAGTCCCGTAAGTAGGTAGGTTATGCCGATAGCGTATACTTTACGGTGGCAAGTCTCGCATCTCGAGTCTCGACTCTCACCAGCGGAGGGGTTCGTGTAAACATATTATCCCAGTGAAAACAAAATGTTGTTGTTGAAATAGTTTGAATTATATTTAAAACTTTCATACATTTAAGTAGTTTTAGTTTTATTAGTCTTGTAAAAAGATTGGCTTATTAGTTACTGCAAGAGAAAGAAAACTAAAATGTGAACGTATGGGTATTCATTTGGCCGTATGTGATAGTAGGGTAATTGCTATCCAATCGTATAGCCGGCTCGTTCGAAATGATATAATACTAATGACTTGATAAGGAAATACATTATTTTTTTTGTCTTTATTTGTCGATCATACTCTGGTCAGCTTTCTAGCGCATTAAATTGGACAAAATCTATTTTTTTATGATGCGATTGTTATTTGTCTTCCGAAACCCAAAGCGATAACAAGTTTCTGTGAATAGATAACATAATGAAGATTACTGGCTCTTCATATTACATTTATAATTACTAGAACTAGCACATGTCTGCTCTGCAAAGCATGCATTTTGAAAATCCTAGACAAGTCTTTTTCTTTAGTAATAAAAAATTATGAAGTCACTCTTACGACGCTCACGACGTTCGCCTTCAATATACTTATGATTTCTGATTTAATACATATGTATTGCATATATTACATATGCAGCAAAGAAGCGATATCGCTTCTTTGCTGCAATAATGTATTATCTTGAAAATGACGTTTAAAAAGGAGTCTTTTTCAAATTTCAAAAAATAATTGTTTGGCAACAAATATTTTTTATCGTAATTCTGATTAAATCATAGATGATTTAATTATAGAATAATTAAATAATTAAAATCATAGATTTATATAATAATCAATTATTTTTTGAAATTTGAAAAAGACTCCTTTAAAATGTAATTTTCAAGATAATACATTATTTGAAATAAAACTACTTTTACGGATTCTATCGCGTTTGTATTTGATTTATAATTTCCCGACGTGTCGAACACTTTACAGTGATCATGGTCACGGGAGGACTTAGGTGTCTTACGTCCAATAATACATTATTGCAGCAAAGAAGCGATATGTAACTTGAAAATGCTCTCTTCCACTTGTGATCTCGAACTCAAGACATCTCCATATAATCTGTTCATCCCTCTTCTAAACTATCGCTGCTTGATTGCCAATGTATTGTTATATTTACATAATATATCGTTATACCCTTATTTTTCGCCTTACTTTATTTAGTCAGCTTTGTTAAAGTATATGACTACTTCAGAAAATTTTAAATATACAATATAATTATTATATCTCATCAAACTATTTTATTTTGTAGTTTTAAGATTGCTGTTTTGTCATTTGTTCACTCAATGTTCATGCCTCCAAAGGTTGTGTTTTCATTAATTTTTCACATTATTTTTATTACCGTATAGTTTTTGTCACGTTTGATTAAAACACATTAACACCATTTTTTGTAATTTGTATGAATATTCACAGTGTTGCTAACCGAACTAAGAAAAGTATTAGAACGCCTTAATTCCTCCTTGGGTCGTTAATTACGCGCTATTTTGCCTGGTACTTCTAGATACCGCACAACACTGCCGAGAAATATAAATCCATGCTACGAGTATAAGTTATTGGTTAGTGCTATAAGCAAGATTATTAAATGCGACAGTACGGCGACAAGGATCTGTCGTTAACTTGCTTGATGGCATAATCACTACGTTTGGTAAATAAATTAGTGATCACAGTTGTGTTAAATGTTGTCCAGAAAATTGCTGCTGATCTATTTTAAATCCCACAGGAAAGTAAGCGGTGGTGACAAAAATCGTATTCTAAACCTGTCACCATATGGAGGGTTGTTCTATGTTTTCAATTAATTATATTATTTTACGATACTTTTTTTTTGGGCGTTGGCTGCGGTTGTCGCGACGGAATACCTCTTGATGGGTACTCTCTTCTTGAGCGACACCCCCCCCAACGGGGAGGACGTCGGTCTTTTCCTCGCGGTCAGCCTCTCGGCGGGTGACGAACTAATTGGTCCCGTCACCCGCGTCCAGTCACTCGCGCACGTTTAACGATACTTGCGAGTTTTACAGGTGTGATTATATAACTAAATGAAAAACATATTCGAACTTGGATAATTTTGTCGATCATGATAATATTTGACCTGCTGGACATCGAAACCTCAATTCTTGCTGCAATTTCAATGTTTAGATCTGGTTTTGATGACGAACACGTTATTTTTCATATTATAGTTATTATCTAGGAATGTGGAGATATATTAATACACACAATAGTAATAAACGACATAAAGAGAACGGTAAAAAATGGCCGACGTAATATTTTAAACATCTTTTTCTCTTATAAATATATTTTACAAGTTTTAGGATCTTATTATATGCATAATTGCCATTTTGAATTTAAAAGCTTGATATGAACAAAATTTGTGTTTCCATATTTTTTGAGTCTGTATTGTATACATACATAAAAATAGGATAAACTGCGGGTGTATCGTCGTAAGTATAGACCAAAAATTGCAAATTATGTAATTTTAAAATATTGCAATAGAAACGGCCAGAACTTAAAAACCGTATTAAATTGAAAAAAAAATTATGCCGCTTTTATTTTTAATGAAAAATACTAATAATTTCTAATAGATACTTCTCCATAATATTTTTTTGGTTACACAATATTTTTACTTATTTTTAATAAGTTTTCTCAAATCGTACAACAAATCGAAGAACACTTTTTATTGCACTATCATATAACGTATTTAAATTTGTAATTATATTCCCAATTCACTTTTTTTTATATTCATTGATGTAATTTACTTGCAGCCCAATACTACAATACCCATCTTTATAAAGCTAGACGCTAAGTTAGCTATGCTAACATTTCCAATTAACTGATAATTTGATTTTCAACGAGATTATTGACTATAATATCTTTTCAACAAAAATATCTAAAGTTTAAATGTAAAAACAAAAATATGTTTAACTGCTTTTTTTGCGTGGTATAACATCTTTCTGGGTTGCTGATATTTGTATAACTGTGGATAAAAAATATGAAAAGCTTTTACAAATTTTCAAAAAGTGACTTACCCAAAATGCGACGGAACCAAAACTCGTAACCAAATGCCGACGGAATTCGGATAACGTTTTTCGAGATGTATTCACAACGCGATAGCGACGATGTGACTGAGGAGCGGCGCGTCGCGGCGCTGGGCGGGCGGCGCTAACGACACGCCCCTACATCCACAGCTTTCGCTAAAAAGTTTTCCGACGCTCTAGAATACTAAAGCAAATTGGAACGGATGTGGATTTAAAGAATTTTATACATTCGTTATTCAAGACAATCTTAGCAAAGAATCATTTTTATTAGTTTTCATTTAAGTTTTCCATAAAGTAATAAGAGTTATTATTTACATCTATTTTGATTATTATCAATATTAACGTTTAATTTCCGTGTGGTGACGGAGTAAGAATACAATTCACCACCCCCTATCTTAGCCGTGGGTGATCGTAAGAGACGACTAAGTGATATACAACGCATATAACATCTATGCAAGAGATGGAAAACTCGAAACGAAACCCTATACCAACACGTCTGACCAGCGTGGCATAGTCAGGTCAATTTTCCCTCCCATTAGGGAGGAGGCTCGACCAAGACTCGCTGCAAGAGTCTCGCAGTGATAATCGTGTGTGTGCTCCCTTAGTGCTGCCCTTAGACAGAGCATTTTACGAATTCCTTTGGCATAGAACGGATTGTCAACATTTTCTATTCTTAATACCAGTACACGGGGAAATAATTTGATGTTATTTTAAACAGTCTCATGATAGATAGATGTGATTATAGCCCCACTCCCGTTAAGTGGTATGTACCTAATTATTGAAAGTTGTACAGTTAGGGCCACTAGATGAATGGAATTTCATTAATTTAGTTGGTTTTTCATTTCTATCAAAACAAGTGACTCTGTGTTATTCTAACAGCGAGACTCGCAAGAGTCTTGCATTTGGGCAACACTACTAATAATACTAGCCGGCAGATTTTTATAAATAGACTAGTAGCTACATATCTAATATTTCAGTATAGTCAAAGCAATAATCTAATGGAAATATTACCCAGTACCTATTATTATATAAAACTATACGGTATAATCGTGAACGAAATATCGAATATGAGTGTGGTGGAGAATTATTTGAGAAAGGTGAACGAGGAAGAACGACCGACCACTCACAGCAATGAAAATTGTAACAACATTTAGGTACATTGATCTGCTGCGGATTTTTCCTTTTCATTGTCCGTAAGTTAGAATAAAATATATCATGTAGCCAAAGATTTATTTTATGCTATTTTCATTATATACATTTTTAATCGTTAAATTTTTGTCTTAAAACATAAGAATTTCGTCTTTGATATGAATATATGTTATATATCAATAATTAACTTTTTAAGTCAAAAATAATACCAAAAATGGAGTATTAATCGTAATACCTTATGATAATCAATTAAATTCAGAAGAATAGATATTTACGTCAATTAAATTAAGATAAGCAGATAGATTTTATATCGATAGATTATTTATAAAATAATTATTTTGATGTAGTTATAACAAATATTAACAACTAACTACACTTGTACAACACCACTCAACAACACTTAACAATTGCCGTTATACATTTTGTCGATTTTGCTGAAATTACTGGTCGTTGCATTATTTATATGTCACAGGTTTTTTTCGACATGTAACCTTTTTAGATTAACAGACTCGCTAATATAAAAGTAATTTCATCATCATCATCACAGCCCACATATGTCCCACTGTTGGGCTCGGGCCTCCTCCGTAATGAGAGGGACGTTAACCTACTATACCGCGTTGGTCAGATGTGTTGGTATAGGGTTTTGTTTCGAGTTTTCTATCTCTTGCATAGATGTTATATGCGTTTTAGTCGTCTCTTACGATCACCCACGGGTAAGATAGGGGTTGCTGAATTGTACTCTTACTCCGTCACCACACGGATAATAGTAATTTAACATATAACAATTTAACATAGATAAAAGTAATTTAACAGAATAAAATATAAAATATTTTTTAAAAGCCAGCGCAACGTCCTGTTTTTAAAAATAACAAAAACAGAGATCACGGAAAATTTCAACCTTTCGTCGTTCGATCTTCTTTACCATTAAGAAACTTTTAGAAATTTTGTAAATGAATCACTCACTAATGGCTGCAGTTCCAATACTCTCACTATTAAACCAAACGTGAGTAATGTTGAATGCTTGTCAATAATCTTTATATAGAATACACATAACTATAGTTAGTTGGGCCAATGAAAAAAAAAATCTGCATGTTCTCTTGCTTCGTCGGTCAGGCTTTTAATGTGACACAGTAACTTCATCTTTCTATTATGACTACACTGCTATGTACTACTGACAATAACAAGTTATTTTTTACCATATTTGCTTAAAATTTAGAACGACCTATCTGTGTACTGTAAATGTCTATTGTAACTAGCTTTAAGAAAGCCAACGGCTTGGTTTGATATTACTAAAGTCCATGAGCAGCATTTAACTTCTTACAATCTAGAAATTAGCCTATTTAAATGATGTCTACCGATGATGGCGACCACGAATCGGACGACGCAGCGTAGGACGACCCCCCACTCGGTGGACTGATGACATTGTCAAGGTCGCAGGAAACCGTTGGATGCAGGTGGCACAGGACCGTTGCGAATGGCATTCTCATAGGGAAGCCTATGTCCAACAGTGGACGTTTATGGACTGATGGATGGATGAAATGATGTCTTATTTCTTTAGCTTAATAAACTATATAAATATACATGTATAAATATGAAATCGTTTAAAATTGTGACCATAATTTAGTTCAATTTTATTTTTAAATGAAAATATGAGCGTAGGTCTGTGTAAATTAACTTGGAGCTACAGCTCTCTCTAGTGATCATTATATTAATGTTCATATTTATTTAAATTTTTCATATTTATATATATATATATATATATATATATATATATATATATATATATATATATATATATATATATATATATATATTACTAGCGGACCCGGCACACTTCGTTCCGCCTAACAGTTAATCAATGAGATGAGCAGATTTCGATTAATTTAAAATATTTGATTTTGTTGGTCGCGGCATTGTTGATGACAATATAGACATAATATGTTTTATTATAACAATATTCGTAAAAAATCGTAACACTCACACAAAACGAACTCTGACCGGTCAAATTTTGCACGCCTCATAAGCGAAGCGTAGAGGTCTTTTGCACGCCTCATAAGCGAAGCGTTTAGGTCTTGCCCTACTCTCGATATATGAATATCAAGCACTTTTCAAACCTAAAATTGATTGTATTTTTTTCACATTGCACTTATAGGATAATATTATCATACAATGTCAAGAAAAACATTCGTTTAAACGTATTTGATATTTTTAAAAAGCAATTATTTTGTTTAAAGTAAGAAAATAGTTGATTAAAAAAAATATTCGAAGACGTCGGATAAAATATTGCGTATCTGGCAAGAATACGACCGTAAAAATTAATGTATCAAAATATTTCTTTTTTTAAAAGCTTCATAATCGCAACGCGCGGTTTCCTTTAGAAAATGGTTTGGTAATTCTTTGTCGTTTAATTGCAATTAATAAAAAACTAAACTGCTTAGTCATTAATGTATGTATAACTTATGAAAATTGGGTTCGTTTACACTTTTTGTTCGTCCATTCGGACAGGCAAAGGAAATAGATCCCATACAGCCTATTGTAAACGAACAGCTGTTTAGTACTGCGTCTAGAATGGCACGAAATTATTTTTCTTTTTCATTTATGGCATTGACTAATAGTAGATAAATAAAATATTGAAAAATTGTCACATGGCTGTTAACTTCAGTAGGTATAAAAATATTGCATTTTTTTTTGTTTCTCTAACTTTTTGAAGTGAAACTTTTTTATCGTCGTATGGGAGAAATTTTATATTGTAACGTTTTTCTTTTACGCGCCATATTTATTTTGAAGTGTAAAGCGCATGGGAGGGTTATCCGTGTGGTGACGGAGTAAGAATACAATTGGCCACCCCCTATCTTAATCGTGGGTGATCATAAGAGACGACTAAGGTAAGGGATATAAAACGCATATAACATCTTTGTAAGAGAAGGAAAACTTGAAACAAAACCCTATACCAACATGTCTGACCAGCGTGGTAGAGTAGGTCAATTTCCCTCCCATTATGGTGTAGGCGCGAGCCCAATAGTGAGACATATATGAGTTGAGATTATAAGCGCACGAAGGTAGAGAGAAGAGAGAGAGAGGGAGGGAGAGAAGGTGAGAGGTAGAGAGACAGAGAGGGAGAGAGGAAGAGGGGAGAGAAGCAGAGAGGCAGAAGGGAGAGAGGCAGAGAGGGAGAGAGAGAGAGAGGATTTTTAATAGTGGCAGGACCATGCTGTTGACAGTTCTCTGTCTACAGCCGCGGGACGGTCCGTCCGGGGTAGTACCACACTCTCCCAGAAGATCGACGTCTGAGTAATGGCAATGTGCTAATGCGCTTCGTTCAGTGAGGGAGAGAGCCGGTAGCCCAAGTGGGTGGGTTTTGGGATTGTAATGGTAGGCAGTGGCCTGGTTATACCCTTGGTATAGCAAAGGTTCATGGGCAGCTGTGACACTTACCATCAGGTATGCTGCTTGCTCGCTTGCCACCATCAGCAATAAAAAAAGGCAGAGAGGGAGAGAAAGATGGAGAGAAAGAGAGAGTGAGAGAGAGAGAGAGGGAGAGAGAGAGGGCGAGAGAAAGGGAGGGAGAGGGGGAGGGAGAGAGGGAGGGGAGGGAGGAGAAGAGAGAGGGAGGAAGAGAGGGATAGGGAGAGAGAGAGAGGGGGGAGAGGGAGAGATTGAGGGGGGAAGAGAGAGATAGAGGGGGGGAAGAGAAAGAGAGAGAGAGTTGTTAGCCAAAGTGTCACTTCTGATATGTGTACGTACTTTATACGCACGCATAATTTTTTGATTTTTTCATAAGTGCAATTTTATTTAATATTACTACCAGATCTTGCTCAATGAAATAATTAAGGCGCTTTATTTATCGTGCATATTATAGCATTGACTAATAGTAAATGCTAAATAATATAAAATTATGAGGCGTGCACTATTAGTTTTTCCAAATTATAATTTTAACTTTTCGCGGTATTTACCAAACAAACCATTAGACCACGTAATGACGTGAGCTGTCAGTTGCCAATGGTTACATCATCAACAAATGGACGTTTAGAATTGATGTTTTTAATTTTCTTTTTTTTTTTTGTTTATTAATATCATATTATAATATCCTATATCCTATACCCGACAACAACAAACTCAAAAACATAGAAATCATAAAAATTGGTGCAGCCGTTCTCGAGTTGTGACTAACACAACCTTCTTTTATATATATAGATTACTGACAAGAATATGATTCAACAATGAATAAAATGAACATAAAATACATAAAAATAAAATGTTAAAATATCTCGACGTTCTCGTTCGGATATCGGCGTTAATTTTTAAATTAATCTCTACTTTTTTTATATGTTATGAGTATATATGTAATTTTCAATAGTGAAAATTCACCATTATTTTCTGACATAATTATAGGAGCACGTTGCTGTATCTACTTAAAATTACTTATTTCGTATAGATTAGCGAAATAAAACATTATATTGATTCAAAATAATGCAATACATATAACATAACGAGTATAGTACATACTAAAATAATTATATGTAAGCTATATATTTGGACTACTTGCATATACTATAAATTGCTAATAAAGAAATATATTTAAAAAAAATAGCAGAATATATAAAAGAGTACTTCCTAATTTCACCACCTTCATCAACAATGATTGTGATAAAATTGTAGTCATTTATTATAGTAGTGCTTAAGAGCAAGCAATAAAAATGAGAAATTATTTTTAATAATATTGCTGGAACGCAGGGGTGCGGTGACTAGGCACAATATTTTGCGGAGGCTAATACCGATCCTTACTGCCCAACATTCTTTGCTCGCCTCTAGTGCGTAATAATAATGCCGAGACTTACTTTACGACTTTCTTTACGTTTATGTCAAAATAAACGTGTCGAAACTTGACGATTATTTATATTGTACATACTTATAAATATTGCTTTGAGATACCGTTACTTATGCATATGTAAATGTTTGCCGTGTGGTGACGGAGTAAGAATACTATTCACTACCCCATATCTTACCCGTGGGTGATCGTACGAGACGACTAAGGGATATAAAACGCATATAACATCTATGCGAGAGAAGGAAAATTCGAAAATAAAACCCTATAACAATACGTCTCACCAGCGCGGTATAGTAGGTTAATTTCCCTCCCATTACCGAGCAGGCCCGAGCCCAATAGAGGGACGTTTATGGGCTGTGATAATGATGATGATGAAGCATATGTAATTAGACTAATTCATTTCACTATTTTTAATGCTTTCCGTTGAAATAGACAAATGTATGATGAATCAGTTATAAAATTCCATGATAACAAAATTATTAGCACATAAATTTCTTTTAACTTGCAGGTAATTTTGAATGTTCTAATAGTGCGTTTCACGGGAATGAAACTACGACTGCAACAGATATTTACTGATGTTTATATTCAGTATCAATCTATATATACCGTTATTAATATGTACATATTATGATATATTAGATACATATATGACAAAAATATAACTCGTGCTAAATGTAAAGATATAGACCTCGAGTAACATATGAAATCATATCCTAATTGATATAATATATTAATTCAATTTAAAATGGTGGAATTTTCCGCTATAGCGATAGATTGAGAATATAGTGAATAGTTCTCGTTTCTCCGTTTATGAGAGGAGTACGCATATAAGTGCCGAAAAAAAGAAAACTCGATATTGAACAATATATATAGTCCTATGAGTAGCGTGGGAAAATAGATTGTTACGTATATCGCAAATTTTCAATGTATCATAGGGAAGATTTTTGCCCAACAGTGATTATATGAAGTACTGAAATATAAAAAAAATAAAATTTTTACCCCGTAGAAAATGTGCGGTAGCAATCACGAAATATATTGAATAAAAAAATTAATGAATGAAGTATAAAAAAACTCTATAATATGCAATATTGTGTAGTTAAAAATCATATGATAACATTAGTCTGAGGCAGCGTCACCATACGAGGCAATTTCGTAACAGACATATTTTCCAGAGGGAGGACAACTCGGTATGGCTGTGACGAGGCTTGGAATGCAACACGATTATGAAACGCCATTTGTCAAGTTTTTATTGGGCACCCTTGAGCACCGTCTATTGTGGTAAACCCCTGGCTGCTCTCCGCACCCCGCTGGACCCTCGTCTCACTGACGTTAATTCATAATTTTTTATAACTTGTTAACGTTTGCGTGTTACAAGCGGGATCACATTTCCATTGCGGAAACCATGATCTCAATACGATCCGCCCTAGCATTTTAATTAATATTTTATACATACTTTAACAGAGATTAAATAACAAATATTATACGACGTCTATATAATACGACCCCAATAAGATATATATGTATATATATAGTTTGCTTTATAAACTGTAAATCCCATATAAATGACGAGGACAGGGCAAACCTATTAATGCCTATGGGTCACAGGTTCGGGCTTCAACTTCAGTTCGAAATTCAAGCACGAAAGCTCTCATAGGAAATCTAATAAATTAAAGTATAGCTAATTTTACATAGGCCGGTTATTTAAATTATTATTGCCCAAACACGAGAAGTTCTGTAAGTCATAATAATAATAAAAAAAACTTTACTGTATCAATAACTTTTCACAAGTTTGTATCCAAGCTCTGAAACTAGTCTGAGCTTGCATCTTGTGAACTAGTTTTATTCTAATAACAAATTAATTACACAGTAAATTATTAAAAGTGGCCAGTTACTATAACAACATGCCAGCGATACCATCAGATCAACTCTATGATCACGTTTATTTCAGATTCAGTCTGAGGTGGATCTTATACACAATTCATTTTAAAATTTGATATTATAGTGTAACAATTATAAACAAATTAAGAAATGCCTGTAAAATACGTAAAACTTCCAACAGTGATTCTTTTTTGCTTCTTCGCTGATATTATTCTAATGCTGTACGTGATACCTTGTCCACGATTGGGAATAGTGACCTATTATACAGAATTGATATAGGATTTAATTCGCGTTTTAGCACTCTTGTAGCAATTTCTCTCACTCATATGAAAAAACAGGATGACACATTATATCTTACATCCATTCTTAAACATATAACACAAACAAAAATCAGTAAACCACTAAATCAGAGGATTAGATACTTTGGATTCTTAAGTACATCTATGTACAATGTTATATACCGTGTATGTAATAAAATCCCTCTATACATAAGTATATATATATACTTATGTTCAGAGTGATCTATTACATAGTCTCGTCAAAAGTAATAATGGATTTGATTGCTTTTGAAACAGCGGGAGGTTTGCGTTTCGACTGTGCATCCATATTTCACAGATGAACGATCAAAGTCTGCACCGCAACGAACCGTTCACTGAAACGTCTGAGCATCAAAAGTCATACATTTAATTATTATATTATATTTGCGTCAGTTAGATAGTTGCTCTTCATATGGTAACGAATTAAGAGTACAATGTGTGACCACCCCCTGTCTTATTAGTAAGTGTTTTAAAACACTACCAAGGGATTATAATATGAAGATAACACCTACATATATAAAAGAAGAAAAACTCGAACTAAAACCCTAAGTCAACCCAGACGGGTTGATATGATTATGGCAATTAAAATATATTCCCCCTCAGTCTATCCATGTTCACTATTGGGCACTGGTAGATTGATATTATCACGTACATCGACACATAGTAAACATAACTATTATATAATTAAAAGGCAATTTTTGTTTCTAATACGAAATATATTTATTATGTCGATGCATATATGTAGTGAGGTAGGTGAGGATAAAATATTCCAGAACGTCCGGATGTCTGTCTGTATAAATCTGGCACTGTCACGACCGTAAAAATTAATATCTCGAAGTATTTTTTTTAAAGCATCATAATCGTGATGCGCTGTTTTCTTTCGAAAATGGCTTGGTAATTTTTTGTAGTTTAATTGCGATTAATAAAAAACTAAACTGTCTACTACTAACTAGTCTTTAGTGTATACGTATACCTTATGAAAATTGGATTCGTTTACAATGCTTGTAGGCTATGTTTTGCGTTACGTCGAGAATGGCGCGAAATATCAAAATTATATTCTTTTTCTTTCATTTATGGCATTCTCTAATAGTAAATGATAAATATTTAAAAAAATTTAGGAGGCGTGCAATTTTGCATTTTCCAAACTATTTTATATTTATTGACGTCCATTGCCTGATGCATTCGTTTTATTTCAACGAGATTACCTACATTTTAGGCAACATCTAAGACGCCTCCTAAATAGGTATCATTGGTGAAAACTGGTAATAAACTCAGAAACGATAGATAATACTATACTTACAAGGCATCATCACACTTACAAGGCGAACTGGCGATCATGATTGCGTGTTTATATAACAGCAGGAGTTGTTTATATAACAATAGCAGTTTCTCAATAACAGTCTAGTTTAGCACTGCTACCGATTTTCCCGGTGATTCCTGAGCCAGTTTTATGACTCTCACGAGAAAACAAAAGATGGTATATACATGAAAGCTAATCTATTTTATTAGCATTTAGCTTATTTTAGATAAAAAATAATAGCATTTTGTGTGAGTCATAAAAATATGTAAATATATCTATACCAGAAAAACAGTTTTATCCGCGTAGCTCCTGTTCCCGTGGGAAGACTAGGATAAAATCTATGCCACCTGAGATGAGTGGATACAAATCAAAATTCAACACTTTACAGGAGAATAATAACAAGATTTAAAAAATGGCTATGTAAGTGAGCTACATTAACCTTTAACACCATGTTTTGTAATTAAAAACATTTAATTTCAGTGTAGATTTAACTTTTGGTGGCTATTACTCCCCATAAACTCCTGTGCGCGTACCTCTTTCTCTCTCGACTAGGACGTATTTTGAACCCTTCTCCTTCCAAGAGACGACTGCCCTGCAGAAGGCGGCGATCACTTCCCTCCTAAGCAAATACTCGCTAAAGCAATCATTCTCGGCCAAGACCTGCACCAGTCGGAAGGAGAAAACCCCGTACTGCATCCTATCCACTGTATCAACACCAGCCAGTGTGCCACATCACAATCCGAACACTAAACCGAGAGCTCTCCAGTCGTGCTACCCAATGGATAATGACGTCTCGGTGGCCGTTTCCCTCCCATTATGAAGGAGGCTCGAGCCCAACAGTGGAACATATATGAGATGATATGATGATGTCTTCTATTCATTTCTGAAAAGCTTTTAATAAGCTAAGGAGCGTGAGATCATGATACGCCACAATATTTAGGTGCCTATATACTTCAATGTAGAATTATCACTCCCTTTTCATCGGGTGCTGGCGATCGTAGAGAATGATGAAATATCAATTTCTTACATTGTCGGTATGTTTCGTATTTAATTGTCTAGACGACAGAGTATAAAATCAGGAGGAACCATACCAATACTAGAAACTACGGCCATTTTAAGAAACACGTCCGTGTATTGGAAACAATATCAATTAGCAATTGTTCAGCTAGAAGTCTTATCTAAGAACTACATCCGCCTGTTACACTACACTATTGGACATACGCCTCCTCCATAACGGGACGTAAATTGACCAACTAGAGGAATTGGCATAGGGTTTGATTCGACGTAATTTACACTAGTTCTACGCAGTATCTACGGAAAAAGATTTGGTCGTTGATAGTAACTTAACTCGTCACCATGTTGAAAGATATAAAAACATACCTACCTATATTGTTGTAATAACAAGTATTTGTATAGGTAAAATCGAAATGCGTACCGCAATGCGGGTTAGGGCGTCCCCCGGAGGCGACGCGTACCGACCCGCCCCCGTCGGTACGAACTTTGGCAGTTGCAGCGATGGGGGCCGCCACCCATCACGCCTTGCCCAGTCAGGCGAGTCGAGGAGAGCAGAGTGCCGGGTGGGCACGTGGAATGTAAGAGGTTGTGTGGAAGGTAAGTTGCACGAGCTGATATCCGTCATGGCGGACAAACAGCTAGACGTGCTCTGTGTAACAGAGACCAAGCGAAGGGGCAGCGACGCCTGCGATCTTCCTGGTGGCGGGATGGCTCTGTGGTCTGGTGTACCACAGAGCGATCGAGCCAGCATGGGGGTAGGAGTACTGCTGTCCTCTCGTTTGGCCTCAGGTGTGAAGGATTACGGAATGTATGATCCCAGACTTCTTTGGGTCCGTATAAAACTTGGTGTCACCAAGGTATTCATGGTTGTAGCATATGCACCCGTAGGATCCTCGGTGGCATCAGACCTAGAGAAGTTTTGGGATAATGTTAGGGAAGTTCTGGATATGGCAGAAACCAGTGAACGCGTGATTGTATGCGGAGATTTGAACGGATGGGTGGGGACCAAGCGTCCCGACTATGAGGACGTACTTGGTCCATTTGGTGATAAGAGAGTGAACGGCGCAGGTAGGCTCATAGCGGATGTATGTATGGAGAGAAACCTTATTGTGTCAAACACATTTTTCCAACATAAGGACTTCCATATGTATACATGGAGAAGGAATGAACAGAAAAGTATAATAGATTTAATTTTGGTAGACAGTCGCCTCCGAAGCAAAATATTGGACGCAAGAGCCTACAGGGGCCCCACAGTCGATACGGACCACTATCTCGTTATTGCGAGAATTAGTGGTCTGTTCAGAAAGTGGAGACACTAGCGAGAGCGTGTCCACTTCGGAGGGCTTGAAAGAATAAAGGTTGAAAGGTTGCAAGAAGAGTGTGTAAGAGAAAAGTATGCAGAGGGTGTCCGAGAACGGCTGACGATGGCAAGCCAGCCGCAATCGGACATTGAAGAATGCTGGAGAGTATTGAAAGAGAGTATGGTAGACACAGGGAAAGAAGTATGTGGAAGTTCAAAGAAGCATAGAAACTCAAATGGTGATGCATGGTGGGATGCGGAAGTGGCAGCTTCCGTAGAGCAAAAGAAGAAAGAGTGGCTGGACTATGTCTCTTCTTTGAATCTGAATGACAGTATGACTGAACAGAAGAAAGAAATATATCGGCAATGTAAGAATGACACCAAGGCCTTAGTGAAAGAGAAACGTGATAGAGCAAGTATGAGTGCAGAAGATAGGCTGACTAAAAACTTCGAGAGTAACACCAAACTCTTTTGGAGGGAGGTGAAGAAGTCTCGGGGTGGTTGGTCAGCCTTCAGAATGAATAAAATAAGGTCTAAAGGTGGAGACATTCTTACACAAACACAAGACGTGTTAAGCCGATGGAGTGAATATTTTGGCGATATGTATGCGGATACTACGGTTGGCGCCGTTGTCGCATGTGGTCTAGTAGATCAACATTCGGCGACGGCGTCCTCCGATGGCATCAGTACGGATGAAGTTGAATGGGCGATAAGAAGCTTGAAAAATGGTAAGGCAGCGGGCATTGATATGGTGTCTGCCGAGATAATCAAGCTTGGTGGCTCCTGTGTCCGGGAGGCGTTCCTGTTGCTCCTCCATTTATGTTGGAGCTCGGGAATGGTTCCCGGGGACTGGAATAGCGCAGTCATCGTGCCTTTGTTTAAAAACAAGGGTTCACGTTATGACTGCGCAAATTACAGAGCCATAAGCTTGACCAGTTTGGCAGCAACAGTGTATGGTAAAATTATTGAATGGAGAATGAGGATGGTGTCAGATGGTTTACTGTGTGAGACACAAGGAGTTTTCAGGAGTGGAAGGGGATGCATGGATCAAGTGTTCTCTCTGCGCAACATTGTGGAGAAGCATCTGGCCCTAGGTCAGAGGGTTTTCTGCAGTTTTGTGGATCTGGAGAGAGCATTTGACACGGTTGTACGAAAGGAACTTTGGGACATTTTACCGGAGTGTGGTATTAACGGTAAACTGCTGCAGGCTGTGCAACCCAGCTACATGGGATGTAGAGCCTGTGTGTGGCTGGATGATGGAATGTCGCCTTGGTTTGACGTCAATATCGGCGTTAAGCAGGGCTGCGTTCTATCATCCAGGCTGTTTATCATATATCTGGATAAATGTCTCCAAAGGTTGAACGATATGAATGTGGGAGTCCAGATGGGTGACTCAGTGGTCTCTGCTCTGCTTTATGCAGATAACGCAGTCCTGCTGGCACAGTCAGCGACTGACCTGCAGACCCTAGTCGACACAATGACAGAAGATTGTAAGAAAAGGGGTCTACGCGTGAATGTGAGCAAAACCAAAATAATGGTCTTTGAAAGAGATGAAGCCAGAACAGATGTAAGAGTAACAATAGGTAATGATGTACTAGAGCAAGTGGATGAATTTGTATATCTTGGATGTGGATTTAGCCGAGATGGACGGTACACCACTGATATAGAGCGAAGAGTGAATGCGGGAAATAGAGTGAACGGAGCGTTGGGGCAACTTCTCGGCAGCCACCACCTCAGCCAGAAGGCACGTGTAGCAATACATAACGCAGTGCTTGTCCCAACATTACTGTATGGAAGCGAGAGTTGGGTATGCAGAAAAGAGTATGAAAGTAAAATTAATGCGGTCGACATGCGATCTCTTCGGAAAATCTGTGGAGTTACGCTGACCGACCGCATTCGTAACGACGACGTAAGAGAGCGAGTAGGTATGAAAGAGAGTATTGGTGTAAAGATGCGAAAGGGAATGCTCCGATGGTTCGGACATGTGGAAAGAATGCCGAACGAACGTCTGGTTAAAAAGATATACAATGCGAAAGTGGAAGGATGTAGGTACCGAGGGAGACCGAGACTAACCTACCTAGACCAGATCGGTCAGGTACTGAAGGAAGGTGGAGTCAAGAGTCTCCGAAACCGGCGAGCGTGTATGAAGAGAATTATGAATGTTGAGGAAGCGAGTGAAGTATGCAGAGATAGAGTTCTCTGGCACTCTGTTCGCTCTGCCTACCCTGCAAGGGATATGGCGTGATGATATGTATATATGTATGTATAGGTAAATTTGGTTTCTCTGTAGTGACGAAGTGAGAATTAGTATAGTAGAGAATATAGTTTACTACCCGTGAATGTCATAAAATATGATACGCAATGAAAAACATGAAAATTAAAACTTGACGTAAAACTCTCTATATCAAACCATGTCATCAGTGCGCTATAGTAGATCAATTTCCCTCCTATTTTAAATGATTCTCAAACCTATCGGAAGGATATATATGAAATGAAAAGAAGAAGAAGTTTGGATACTGGTTAGGATTTCTGGGCTACTGAGCTAGCTTTATAACCTTTGTATCTAATGGTAAGACACATTAACCCTAAGTGTTATGGGGCTTATAATATCTATCCAGAAAAATATTTTACCCCCATCACCTAATGGAGATAGCATGCATGTTGAGCTGATTGTAAAATTTAAAATAAAGTTTTCTGTAGAATATTTACAATACCCAAACTATGTATCAAAATTATATTAATACAATGTAGAACTTCTTTAAATATAATTATTTCAATTTGCGTGCTTAATATAATTTCGTAAGAATGGAGCAATTCAAGCTCCAGCGTATATTTTGCTTGATACACATTTGTAATATGATGCTAGTAAGAGATCCGGCTGCAAAATTACTACGTTCGTCGATCAGACTTTTATGTACAATTATAAAAAAGGCAATATTTTTTTGCCGGGCCGGGTTGCCCATTCTCAATGTAATTGGATTTTTGGAGAGAATTCAATTCACTAACTATTGAAATGAATTATATTCCACGCCATAGAAATATACCTACATACATACATATCATCACGCCATATCCCTTGCAGGGTAGGCAGAGAGAACAGAGTGCTAGAGAACTCTATCCTTGCTTACTTCGCTCGCTTCCTCAACATTCATAATTCTCTTCATACACGCTCGCCGGTTTCGGAGACTCTTGACTCCACCTTCCTTCAGTACGTGACCAATCTGGTCGGTAGGTAGGTAGGTGAGTCTCGGTCTTTCCGACCTATAGGTACCGACCTACATATATCCTTCCACT
The DNA here is from genome assembly GCA_905163515.2 of Lymantria monacha. Lineage (NCBI taxonomy): Eukaryota > Metazoa > Arthropoda > Insecta > Lepidoptera > Erebidae > Lymantria > Lymantria monacha. Next base: position 35,439,471 of record LR991081.1, read on the forward strand.
TTCGCATTGTATATATTCTTAACCAGACGTTCGTTCGGCATTCTTTCCACATGTCCGAACCATCGGCGCATTCACTTTCGCATCTTTACACCAATACCCTCTTTCATACCTACTCGCTCTCTTACGTCGTCGTTGGAAATGCGGTCGGTCAGCTTAACTCCACAGATTTTGCGTAGAGATCACATTTTGACCGCATTAATGTTACTTTCATGCTCTTTTCTGCATACCCAACTCTCGCTTCCATGTAATAGAAATATACCTACTTTAGATAAATTGAAAAGTGACGGTTGCATTTGCACGCTTGGCCGCAAGTTCTTCGGAACCAGATTTAAACAGCTATTATTTTGTTACATTTATACGTTCATATAAACAAAGTGAAATAAGCAAAGTGACTGCACGGGTGGACACATAGCAGCACACCTGATGGTAAGTGTCACTGCCGCCCATGAACCTTTGCAATACCAAGGGTATAGCTTGGGGCGCTGCCTACCAATAAAATCCCCAAGCCCACCCAGTTGGGCTTCCGGCTCTCTCGCTCACCGAACGAAGTGCAATAGCACATTGCCACTACATAGACGTCGATCTTCTGCGAGAGTGTGGTAGTACCCCGGACGGACCGGCCCGCGGCTGTAGACAAAAAAACTGTCAACGTGGTCGTGGCGTGGTCCCACCACAATTGATTATATCGCCTATATTTTCATTCTTTAGGTGTCAGTTATATCTTAACTGAATTATGAATATAAAAATATGAATATTTACACCAAATTTAGTACCTCAAATGCTTCAAAATACTTAGTAACCATTTTATAAAAGTATGGTGCTTACGCAAGTACAAGATCATACTGAACTGAGAATAAGATAGAGATGGGACAATCGATAAACGTAAATCGATAACATTCTTATTAATTATTTATAAAACAAGTAAAACCAATACATTACCTATATAAACCACATGGTTACTCTATAAAATAAGTAAATTGTGTTAATTTAGTATTCAGACATCAGTTATAATATTAATAAGACCATTTCTATTATATTAAAAAGATAATTTCTTTTATAAAATAATCATGATTATTCATGAAATAATCTGTGACCAAGAACTCATCATCAATCAACAGGAATGCTCCAGGGATGATGATAATAGTGACGATGAACTTGGATGTATTCCTTTCGAATAATAAAAAGAATTAATTAACAGCTTTAGTTTAAATTAAATAAAATCCATTAATTTAAATTCAATAAGATTTTCATAAATTGTTTTAAATTTATAATCGATTCATCCATCCATTTGATTGAAGTTCAATAAGATTTTCATGCATTGTTTTTCAATTGCAGTAGCATTTTAAGCAATTACTTTAAAAAATAAGCAATTACTTTAAAAAATAAGGAATTATATCGACAAAAATACGGACTGCATCGTAAGCGTGCGGGACTAGTGAGAACTGTCACCGAGATCAAGCTATATTTTATAGACTATAGTGGCCGAATTTTCATAGACAACCCGGCAAAAACACTTTACGCCTTTTATAAATGTACATAAAAAAATATTATTAAATATTTAATGAACATAATAATTTTGCAGCCGGATCTTAGTCTATGCAAGGTTCAAAGTGTGCTATATCGAGGACTAATTGTGCTAAATAAGGTTTATACGCCTTACTAGACAGTTCTATATATTAAAGAGGAATTAATGACATTATTTGTAAAAACGCGGTTGGTGCAGGTTGTGCAGACTTGTGTGCAGATAAGTGTTAGTTGTACTTAATAATTCGTAGCAAAGAACAATTATACAGCACTTTATTTAAAAAACTAAATCTTATTAAGATTTTTTTTAACTGATACTTCATTGATATTAAATATAATTATTCATAGTCTAGTCTCTCATCAAAACTCTATATATAATCACTGTAAAGATTAATTCGTTTTCTTTTTTAACTTTTTATAATCCATTATATGATAACATTTATTTAAATAAATACTCTTTATTTCTACTTTTGGTGAAATTTATTTTAATTTTCTATATTTTATTCAAATACTTTAGGGTGTATAGAGCATTATTACTGTATTTCTGAGTGTGGTAGTTTTTACAATATGTTGGGTAAGCTACTGAATTCTTGAGATTAAATTACTTCTCATGGTCATTTATTTATATTGAGAAAATGGCGCATACGAAAATTGCTTTTAATTAATTTTAGTGAAGTGTTTTTGAGTTAGTTTATACTTGTATGTATGAACGAATGAAATACAAACTTCTGAAGCTTTTTATTTAAGTATTAAACAAGAATATTAAAATAATTAACAAATATATTTAGCACTAGTACCCGTTTTAAAGTAACTAACGGGACGTTGAAAACATAAAAGTTTTATTCTTATAAATATTTTTTATGCTGTAGCCTCTAATTATTAATAAGTCTTTCACCTTCAAGAATTTTTAATGTTTCTTAATTGTGTCTGAAAATACCTAGCTTATATAATAGAAGTATTTCTTCAAGTTGAACACATATTACATACCATAATTATACCAAATAAACGTTTAAGGATCGTATTAATATTTTGAACTGAAACAAATATACTTAGTAACTAAATGGTCACTCAGTTCTAAATTTCATTGAGGGAATTCTTCTTCTTCTTCTTCTTATGTATTGGCAATCAGCTACATATACGAGCTATTGGTGCCAGTGTCAAGTTATAAATATTTTCACGTTTTTAGTCTTTCAAGTCAGTCGTTGTCTAAGTCAAATTGTTACCATTAACAGTGCAATGGCCACACTGTTAATGGTATTTTGTGGGAATTTTGATGGAAAACGAAAAAGTTGTAAAGCACTTTTATATGATATTCACTACATCCCAGTATTGCCGCACATCACATTACATAAAATGCCATCAAAATTATCTAATATAACACGTTAAAACACTAAGATATCGAATATAATACAAGAGCACCATATGACGTTTTCAAATTCCCGTCAAAAGTCCCATTGAGGGAATTTTTAATAATTGTAAGTAGCTTTCTATAAATAAATAAATATTATATTTTTTTTTTTTTGGAGTTTATGGCTTGGTTACTTAGACCTTTAAGCCAAGTCTTCATAGTTTAGACACTTCGTGCCTTGTCTTCCGTATTATTGTTTACCACTTCTTCAAATTGTAATTAGTCCTTGATAGTCACTGTCCGTCAGTAAGTCAAGTCGTTACTATCAATTTGGCGCTGATAACCAAATTCATAGTTTTGTTGGGAATTTTGGGTGAACACGAAAATACACGAAAACCACTATTATACCATATTCACTACACTTCAGCACTTTAACTGTATCATATTCCATAAAATACCAGCAAAATTATTCAATATAACACTACAAAACACTAAAGAAATGAATATAATGCAAGAGCGTGACATGACATTTCCATATTCGCGCCAAAACTTATATTATAATCAGTAAATGTATCCACAGGCAGCAAATACATTAGCAATTCAAAAAAGTACTAATACTAAAAAAAAAATTGTTAATGATTCGAATTAAGAATAACTGATGAAATTATTGAATAAATACCTATTTAAGCGATGAACCTTAAAAATATTTTATCTATGGTATTTTTTTTTACAAAACATGAAATTTTTAGTTTTCAATTTCAAATAGATAAATTATAATACAATAATAATTATTATTATGTAGGCATATAGATATGTATATTTCAATCATTTCTCTGAAGGCGTGTTTTTTAGTGAATTTTGTATAATATTTATCTGATAACTATTGCTTTTCGATGTTGCTAAAATATTCAAGAGGTTTGTTATTTTTCACTTTCTAATAAAATTGAATATATTTGCTGACGGATATGATTTGATTAATAATCCAGTACTACTGAATATTTAATTTTATTACACATTAATTTATACTGCTTATAATAATAATATTATAAATTAGGTCACGAATGTGCAGGATTATAACTTTGCTGAAGTTTTAGGTTGTGACTTGGAAAATTAGTGGAAAGTGTTTATTAGTGAAGTAGGTGTAAGTGAAAATATATATTGCCTCCTGTTTATACATCTGTTCAAAAATGAATTCACACCCAGCCTGTTATTTTGCAAATGATTGGATTCAAGCTTTGTTAGAAGAATATGATCAGGAAGGTAAAGTAATAAATATAATATTATATGAAAATTTTATTATTTCCTCTCCGTGTAGTGACTGAGTAAGAATACTATTCACCACCCCATATCTTGCCCGTGGGTGATCGTACGAGACGACTAAGGGATATAAAACGCATGTAACATCTATGAGAGAGAAGGAAAACTCGAAACAAAACCCCATACCAACACATCTGACCAGCGCGGTATAGTAGGTTAATTTCTCTCCCATTACGGAGGAGACCCGAGCTCAACAATAGGACATTTATGGACTGTGATGATGATGATGAAAATTTTAATGAAAAAAATTTAAACAACTATGTCCTAAACATGTCTTAACTAGGAATTATTATTTAATTTAGTGTTTTATGTAGCAAAATTAGTACTTGACAAGTTGTAATAGTAAGTGATAATGAATTTCAAAGTACTACTATTGCTATTGAGTATTGCATAAGGATCACATCGGGATAATGATCTACGTCATTTAACAGTGAATCTTATTCATCATCTCAGTTCATACACGTCATAACACGTCCCACTCCTAGGTTCGGGGCCTCCTCCGGAATAGGAAATAATAATCTTTATATTAGATGCATATCGTATGCCTTAGTCGTCTTTTACGAGACCCACGAGCTAGATATGGCGTGGTGATTTGTATTCTTAGTCCACCATCTTACAGTGAAATTTATTAGATAAATAGGAGTGTCTATATAAATATGTGTAGAAAGTAGTGAACGACCAAAATTTCGGTTTTGGCCAGTTTCAGCCAAAAAATCTAGTTTCGGCCTTAGGTTCGTTTTCGGTCAAAATATAGCCGAAAGCTTCAGCTTCGCCGAAACTCGAGTGTTTATCTTTAAAATATTGTGAACACAATCACGTATAATCTAAGAAGTGCACTTTGACAGCTGTCGGAGATGTGTGTCTAGGTATGTGAACCAAATAATGGATATCGAAAACATCCAATTTTAGTGAGAAATCGATATTGATGCTTTTAAATTAATAATCAGTTTTCTTATTTATTTTTTCAAAAAAGAGATGCATAAATTAAGTGCTAAATTAATACTAAATAAATTTAATTATTTCAGCATAAACTCTATTCATCATATTTAGTACGATTAGGTTAATTAAAAACAAAAACTGGATTTGAAAATAGCTATTTATTCAGAATCACTACTATTACTTGAATTATCATCGTCGCGTACATTAATATTTCCTTATCAATAAAATTGTCAAAACGTACATCTCTGTCAAAATATCTATTTGATTAATTATATTATTCTGATATTTTTATCGATTATTTGGATATTTGTGAATTGGAAGTTGTTAAGCACTACTGTGTAGAATGTGATGACGTGATATTGTAAGATCGTCAATAGTAATTACTATTTACCATGTTATTTTTATTTTAAATTAGTTTTACGAGGTACAACATTAGATTTTTGTACAAGAAAGTCACCCCGCAACGTTAATTATGTAAATAACTTAATAGTTCTTTAAAATTTTAGATTTATTGTTTGCATTCATGTGTATACGTTTGACCAAGATTATTGTGTATTAAAAAATGCAAAACGTCAAAATGCACTTCTTATATTAGATGAACATATTAGATGAACAATAGTTAGTATGTACTATACGAGAAGAGGTCCAAAAGTTCGTGGAATGGAAGAGTTATAAATAAAATGAATCAAATCTATTTTTCCTTTTCAATATAATCACCCTTAAGTTGTATATATTTATTAGATCTATGAATTAATTTTGATCTATGAATAATGATTTAGAAATCACTGTAAAAATATTTTTAACCATTGCCTCAATTTTGTATAACACGAAGCGAGCGTCCCAAACCCCGCTCCATCCCCTCCATTTCACGAACTTTTGGACCTCCTCCTATATTTTATTTTATACCTATTTTTTTTTTAAATTTACTTCCAAGAGTGTCTTGTATATTTATGTCATGAAAAAAATTGTTACGTACTTTAATGAGTCTTTTTATTTTATTTACACTTTTTGACGGTCTGCATATATATAGTAGTAAGTAAACATATACATACATAAGTATACATATATGCCAATTAAAGTTAAAAAAACAGTCAATTTTAGTTTAAATGTTTTAATAAGTTTCGGTTTCTGCCGAAACAGAGAGCAAGGCCGAAAGTTCGGTTTCAGTTTCGGTTTCAGCTGAAAAATCAGTTTCGGTCGGACACTAGTAGAAAGAGAACTATGAAATTCTTTGTATGTTGACAGTAAAAGAAGAAGCTAACTGGCCGATATTGTTGCTGCAGTCAACTTCTAGAAAGTTGGTATGGTACCTTGCCAATCTATTCGGCTTAAACAATAAAGGGATACCAGGGAGTGCTTGCCGTCTAATGGAGCGTTATCTGTCCCGTCATCTAAAGACCTATCTTCTACTGGATGGTAGTGAGTGTTGAATTATAATAATATCTCCCACCTAATTTAATTTAATTTTTTGGACTCCTGCAGGTACATTTGTACAATACAACAAATTAATTACAATATTAACATTTCAGCTAACCATGAATGGCCACGCTACAGGCCTTTGTTGCAATCACAATACTATTTATTAGCAGCAACCTGCATTCAGCTGGCAGTTAAGATGACTGATCTGCCATCTCAATTGACGGCGTCATTGGTGCGCTTAACGCTTCTTCAAGAGGGGATTATACACTCGAAAAAAGAAATTGTTGATATGGAATTCCATGTCTATCACACTTTAGGTGCGTATTTGTTTATTACATTATTTTACAATATTCCGTACAATGTGTAAACAATGTTGAGTAGATGGCACACGTCTCTTTAAAGACGAAAATATAATACGATGCGAGAATTGAATGTCCAACAATATTTCACGGTGGTAAAAGCGGCAGCAGGATTGAAACGGATTTCCAATAGGTGTGGAAGGGGAGGGTGTTCGAATCCCACTTGTGACAATTATTTTTCGCTCGTAATCGGGTTTTATAAATATATATGGTGTCTCGAAATTCAACGTTCAACGGGAAGTGGGTGGTAGGTGACTCCACGACAGCTTTGACAAAAATAAAAAACCACCACCTACCACCAACTGCCCGTTGGACGTTGAATTTCGGTACAGCCTGTATATATATAATGTATATGTGTGTGTGTGTGTGTGTGTGTGTGTATTCAAAAATAGACTACCTATTTTTATGAAATTATCAAAGATCTTAAGATTAAGATTAACTACTAGATTTAGATACTAGTCCTGTGAAGTTTGGTACCGATGGGATCAATAGCAGTTTTTTTTATATCTTCTTTGCCTTTTATTATACATACATACATACATACATAGCCTCACGCCTGTTTCCCAGAGGGGTAGGCAGAGACTACGGATTGCCACAAACCACGATCCTGGCATACTTCCATCGCTTCATTCACACTCATAATAGTCTTCATGCATGCTCTACGATTACGCATACTCTTAATAAGACCTCTCGTCAACACATCCCCAACTTGGTGCAGAAAAGTATGACGTGGTCTTCCTCTTGTATTCGTCCCATTCACGCTTGCTTTATATATTTGCTTCGTCAACCTCTCGTTACTCATTCTTTCTAAATGTCCAAACCACCTCAGCATACTCTTTTTGATCTTTGTCACTACTTCTTCATTCACACCACAGCGCTCTCTTATAACACTATTCCTAATTTTATCTTTCATACTTACATCACACATACTACGAAGAGCTCTCATCTCAACAGCATTTATTCTACTTTCATGTCTTCCCTGCCAAATCCAACTTTCACTACCATACATGAGAGTAGGTACTAATACTCCCTTATGTACAGCTAAACGTGCCTTTTTGGACACGTTTCTGCTTTTCATAAAGGTGTATAGTGCCCCATTCACTCTATTACCAGCATTTACTCTTCTTTCAACATTATCATCATTTTTACCATCTCTAGTAAACAAAACACCCAAATATAAAAATTCTTTCACCTGTTCCAGTTCCTCACCATTTATAAAAATTTTACATTCCGTCATACATTTATCCTTTTCAAAAACCATAATTTTCGTCTTACTTACATTTACTTTCATACCTTTTCTTTCAAAAGCTTCATGCATAGTAGTTACCATCGCCTGCAAATCTTCTGCCGATGATGCAAGTAATACCTGATCATCGGCATAAAGAAGACATTTGATAAGTAACTCATTCATTCGTAAACCACAATCATTATTTTTCAGATCTTTCAAACAGCTATCCATGAATAGGTTAAACAGCCACGGGGACGCTACACATCCCTGTCTAACACCTTTATCGATATTAAACCACTCCGTGTAGGCTCCGTTTATTCTTACGCACGCCCTGGAATCCTTATAGATGGATTTCAACGCGTGAATAAGATGGCTGTCCACCCCATACATAGACAGTACCGACCACAGTTCATTCCTCCTCACTTTGTCATAAGCTTTCTCCAAATCAATGAATGCACAAAAGATTTTCTGACCTTTAGCCAAAAATTTCTGCGTCATGCATCGTAAGGAGAAGACTTGATCCGTACAACCCATACCTTTTCGGAAACCTGCTTGTGCATCCCATATTTTCTTGTCGGTTACTTTCACTACTCTTTCAATCAATACTTTCGCATACAGTTTGCCGACTATGCTAAGGAGGCTTATGCCCCTGTAGTTCCTACAATCTTGCTGCGAACCTTTCCCTTTATACAAAGGTACAATTACAGCCTTACACCAGTCGTCAGGTACTTGGCCATTAGTCCAGCAGAGATTGAAGAGCTGGTATAGCATGTTAGCTATGATATCCTGTCCAGCGGTCAGCATCTCAACTGTAATCCTGTCGTATCCTGCAGATTTACCCGCTTTCATACCTTTCAGTGCGTTCATAATTTCCACCATAGTAATACATTCTCCATCCTCAAGATCTCTTTCACTCTCAAATGATAGATCTTGTGGCTCTTCTCTTTCAAATAAGCTTTCAAAATACTCCTTCCATCTCTCTAGTACACATTCTTCTCTATTCACTATCCTTCCATACTTATCCCTGATCGAAGCAAGCTCTGTACTTTGAACTTTACCTCGAGCTGATCTTATGGATTTCCAGAAAACCTTTAAGTTAGATTGGTAATCCTGCGATAATCTTCTATCATACTCGTCTTTCTGATCCTCTTTCTTTTTTCTGACAATTTCTTTCACTTCTCTTTTTCTTCTCTTGTACTCTTCTTTGGCTATTTCTATATCATGAATCGTTGCTTTCTCTATTCTCTCACTGGCTCTGATAGCAAGCCAATCTATCCAGGCTTTCTTCTTCTCACAAACTGCACTCTGCACATCTTTGTCCCACCATATATTCTTCATCTTATTTACTTTCCTTCTTCTGGTCACGCCACATGTTTCTGTAGCAACATTTACCACATTTTCTTTAAAAGTCTTCCATAATTCTTCCATATCACTAATATTAACCGAACCATACAACTTTTCTGTCAGTTTACTTTTATACTTCTCTCTAACAATCTCATCTTGCAAATTCTCTACTTTTATCCTTTCTAGTACACTTGTCGTGTTATGTATCCGGTTTCGCCACGTTTTTATGAGACCACTTATTCTAGTCATTACTAGAAAGTGGTCTGTATGGATACCAGTACCGCGATACACCCTGGTGTCTAGAACTTTGTTTCTGAGTCTTTCGTCTACTATTATAAAATCAATCATACTCTTTCTTACATTCTTTGCTTCGCGTGTATACATATGGATCTTTTTGTGTTCAAACATAGTGTTTGTAACACAAAGGTTCCATTCCAAGCACACCTCTAGCAGACTTTGACCATTTTCATTCACACTTTCATCACCAAACCTTCCTAAAACGTTTTCGAATCCTTTTCGGCCTACTCCCACCCATCCATTAAAATCACCTAGCAAAATCAACCTTTCATTTAACTGGCATAATCTTAAAACATCTCTTAGTTCCTCCCAAAACTTTTCTCTTCCATCCTGCTCACATTTATTTTTAGTCAAACCCGTGTTTACAGGAGCATATACTCCTACAACAAAAATACGGGTCAGACCCACTTTCATTCTTAACCATACTAATCTAGCATTCACACAATCATACTCTTTCACACATTGAGCCATTCGAGCAGAAAGAAGGAGACCAACTCCCTGGCAGGCTCTAGTAGTCATTGGTACCCCGGACCAGTATGCCGTATAAGGTCCATGACTAGCTATCTCACATCCCTTTCGCTTCGTTTCATTCACACAAAGAATATCAATCTTTTTATCATCCATCATTTGACATACCTCATTTAATTTCTCTTTCATTCCTCCTCCTACATTCAACGTGGCAAAACGGCACTCCGTAGACCGCTTTTCGCCCTCATTGGGATCGAGACGTGAAGGGTTGCGAACCGCATCGCCGTCATTTGGACTTTTAAAATTTTTTATACAATCCATAGCGTTCCCACGAGTAGTAGGGTATTAAACGATCCACCCCCACAGAGCCCTTGTGTGGAGGCAAGGTGGAATCACCGCTGTGCCCTGTGACCACCAACACATGCACCCTCCGTTTTTGACCAGCTTACCCTCTGGCCGCGAATCCCTCAGCACGGGTCGGTTTACACCTTAGATCGGGGGTTATATTTTGGAGTTTTCCTTCTCCTAGATAAGTTGCAGCGCAATGCTTATGAGGCTCATCTCCCCAGGTTATATTTCGGAGTTTTCCTTCTCCTAGATAAGTTGCAGCGCAATGCTTATGAGGCTCATCTCCCCAGGTTATATTTCGGAGTTTTCCTTCTCCTAGATAGGTTGCAGCCCACCGGTGGTCCGCTCGCACGGCGAAGAGAGAGGATTTTACGGTGGGTCTATGGGGTCACGCGCCGCCTTCTCCGTCACCCTGGACCGATTCGGCGGGGCGAGGCGCATCCATGGCCTACCAAAAAAAAAAAAAAAAAAAAAAAAAAAAGATAGGTTGCAGCCCAATGCTAACGAGGCCTATCTCCTCGGGTTATATTTCGGAGTTTTCCTTCTCCTAGATAAGTTGCAGCCCAATGCTAACGAGGCCATGATCTAAACGTATAAATGTGAGATTCTGTAACTTATATTAGAATTGTAAAATGGAATGGAACATAAATGATATAAAATATTGCTCTACAGATTTACAAATTGCTAACGTGTTTACAAAACTGTTTTGTAAAAACAAGTTCAAATTTCATTGTGTGATGATCGTAACATAAAAATATAATAAACAAATAATAGCATATAAATATACTAGCTTCTGTCCGCGACCTCGTCCGCGTGGAACAGTTACTTAAGCGTTAGCCCAAAGTAACTATTTCACGCGGACGAAGTCGCAAACAGAAGTCATAAATACGCGCGCCTTTTATTATACGTTACTAAATTCAGTGAGATAAATAGTAATATAAATATGGTTAAATTATATTCATATTTACATACGAATAACATAATAGTATACAATATGCCACGAAAACGGGCGGGAACCACTAGTTAAAGATGTATTCCAAATTTTGTTAGAGCACAGAAATATTCTAATGAAGTTTATGAGTATTACTCAGAAGCTTAGGAGTAATACTTATGTAGTAGGCCACACTGTTGACAGGTTTCTGTCTGCAGCCGCGGGCCTGTCTGTCCGGAGTAGTACCACACTCTCGCAGAAGGTCTACGTCTGAATAATAGCAATGTGCTACTGCGCTTCAATCCGTGAGCGAATAAGCCGGCAGTCGAACTGGGCGGGTTTGGAATTTGTATTGGTAGGCAGCGGTCCTAGCTATACTCTTGGTATTGCAAAGGTACATAGGCGGCAGTAACACTTACCATCAGATATGCTGCTTGCTCGTTTGCTACCATTAGCAATAAAAAAATTACCATATGGTAAATTTCTTAAGATTAGGTTATGTCACCATTCAATAATTTGCTTTAAAAGTCACAAAAAGCGGGCATGGGGCATCACTACGACAATGGACTGCTAACTGGAAAAACTTATATCACTGCGATAGCAAATCGGACTGCTAAGCAAGACAATTATGGTATAGAATATTCAGACAAAAATAAGGTCACAGGTTCAGGTTAAACATATTGTAAGTGTTTTATAATTAATCCATGCTATAAGTGTAATATTAAGTAATCACATTTGCACACTTATGTTCCAGATTTCCGTATACCTTTATGGAATTCATTGGATGTGGCTGAATTCTTTGCTATCCAAGTAGGAATCCGTAATTCACACACCATGGAAGCGCTTGCTGTCATTATCAACCTTTCAGAATTTCATAGAAATGTGCTTGAAGATCACATTCGGTGCTGTAACGACGATTGTAACACACCATCATCTTCTACAAGAAGTTAGTGACTATTTATAAGTAATGAAAGCAAATATTTTCTCTGATCAATGGCCAAGTTCTTATATAGAGCATGAACTGTAACTTATAGTGCGGTAAATTAAAATAGTATTATTATTTAAAGCTTGCTTTAGTCAGAATATTTCTACCTTAATCTTTTTCAGTCTTAATTATAACTTTCCCTATTATTAGAATTGGGCAATGAATTTTCTTTGCAAAATTGTCCTCAACACATAATTGTTAGACAATTGGGAATAGAAAATTTTTTTTCTAAAATTTTGTTATTCATTATATTGAAATTTAATGCATAAAACTTAAAAAAGAATTTGAATTAATTATAAACAGTTAAAATGTTATAAAACTTATGACGAAATATTATGACGTCACCATACTTGTGACGTCATAATATTAAAGTAATTCAAACATTATACTTGTTATCTCCGTATGCTACAATGGGTCAAAACTAACATTACGACGTCACACGCGCTCGGGTTCGCTCGGGAGTTGTCGACGGGGGGTATCGGTGCTGGATTCAAAAATTAATTTTTATTCATACCTATAACTTTTTAATTATTGGGAAAATATAAAAAATGTTTTGTTATAAAACTTATTTATGATCTTTAATTAGTCCCAAAAAAAAATCAAAACCCAATTGGCATTTAAAATCCTTGTTACAATCAATGTTAAGAGAGCACGGTCTGAAAATATTTTATTTACCAACAAACGTTAGAACAGACATTTAATTATTTAGAAAAAGCAATATCTTTAACGCTCTATTTTGATCTCAGATATATAGTGTCTCTATGATAATAATTTTGACAATATTATTAGATTTTATAAAAAATATGTTTTCAACTACCTTAATTTTTTATTGCAGATATATATCGTTCTACGCTTCACACATTGCACATTTGTGCTGCCAGTGTGTGTGCTGCGGCGAGGCTAATGCGTATATCCAACGAACTGGAGCCTTCTCTGGCTGCAATCACTCGTACAACACCGGCGTTTATCAAAGCTATCACGGATATCATTATTAAGCATATCATCATACCAGGGAAGTAATACAATAGTTGTTTGTCGCATAGCCACGTTATAAACAACCACTTATTCAGCGTCGATAGTAAATAGAGGCTGAATTTTTAAAGAAGAACATATTTATATCCGTAATTGAAGAACATAGAAAAATGTTCTGGCTGCCATAGTTATTATGCATAACTGATTAATATCTTTAAGACGTTGCCTTAAACATTCGTCTTGAATATGAAATAACTTGTAAAATTTACTTAATATGTATATGGGTGTTTTAATCTTCATCTCAGCTTACACACATGCCACTGCTGGGCTTCCGCCTCCTCCACAACAGAACTGCAATTGACCTGCACCACGCTGGTCAGTTGGATTACTATAGGATTTTATTTCGAGTTTTTCTTCATTTGCATAGATGTTGTCTGTATATTATATCCCTTGATCGATTTTTACGACAATCACGGGTAAGATGGGATAGTAAATTATATTCTCAGTACGCCATAACACGGAAAGTGTAGGTAGGTTTGTGGGTGTTAGTAATTATTCTTTATAATTTATACATAATCATAGAATTTTTGTTTGATAATTTATACTTGATTAACCCATTATTAGTCGTTAAAAATTGTAGTTTACTAGTTTGTATGCGGTATACTTTAGAGAAAATGAAAAAAAAAATACGATTTATGTATACCCCAACTCAATTCATGAATGTTTAACTTTAATTTGGCTATAATATTTTTTGACTTGGTTTAGTAACTTATATAGTTAGAAGTAAAAATACAATTCAGTATAGTTTTCTTTTCTGTGAGTGTTGTAAAAACGACTAATAGATGTAAGTAGATACTGCTAGAGAAGAAAAAATCGATAAATCCGTAACGACCTGTCTGATCAGCATGGTGTACGTCAAGTTGCTTTTCTACTAATTTGCGAAGGAGGCCAGTGACTAACATGGTAACATTTATGGGGAATTTGTGTTTATTATTGTGTGAGCTGTAAACACTTGTGTATTTTAACAGCAAACTACATTTTATATACTTGAATTATATTTCATTTTTAAATATTAAAGATAAAATTGGAAACAATAAAATTTCTTGAGCGCAGATGATTAGTTAGTAAGTTTTATTAATATATTTTTTAATTCTTAAGGTGCATTATTCGCATATTTTTTATACTGCTCTTACGAAATGTATGTACTTACGATGATAACATTAAAAATCAAGTAGAATATTAAATATGCTTAATAATTGTACTTACAGTTATTTTTCCTTAATTTTTAATGTTATGTGTCTATTGTATTGCGTCGTTACGTCGCTTGAACCGATTCCTTGACTTCGGCCACCCGCCCGACGGGATCTTGCTCATGTGGCCTAAGTGACCATATCACTCGGTGTAGAACTGAATTGTAGTGCTAAGTACTCAGACTTTTATACTGGTTCAATTCTACATTATTGTTTTTATAAAATTATGCTTGTCTTACCCTATATATTAAGCGGAATTGAGAATTAAGATTCATTACCATAATTTCGTCACATATACGCCTCACTCCTAGGGACGAACCTCCCCCACAATAGGAGGGAGATTGACCTACTATACCAAGCTGGTCAAACGGGTTGGCATATTATTTCAAGTTTACCTTCTCTTCTATATGAGTTATATGCATATTATATCCTTTCGGCGTCTTTTAAAATACCCACGGGCATATAGATGGTGGTGAATTGTATTCTTAGTCCGTCCTGAACTGAAAAAGTTAGTGTTGTGACATTTGATATAGTTTTGATAAACTCCATGCTTTCTCTTTAGTAACGAAGTAAATATACAATTCACCATATATTTTACCGCTGTTATTGTAAAAAACGTCTAAATGGTCTAAGCAGATAATATGATTGCAAGAGAAAGAAACATCAAAACAAAAGCTTATGTCAATCTAACTGAAATAATTTCAATAGTTCACTATTTGCTCGTATGTTGTAATAATGGGGCGCAGGTAGATAAGGTGAAGAATACTTAATTATAAAGACACGCTAGTATTTCAATGTAGGGGTTAAACTAGTTGGTTTAGATTAGATATTTGGGTGAATTTCTCCATGCACTTTTTTAATTTTTTATTTCATTTTTTAAATGTATTAAGAGGCTATTAGCTTAATAAAATTATTGTAAGTTAAGTTAAAAATCTATGGCGATGGATTTATAATCTATAAGTCATACTTAGATGTATATTCTCTCTCTATTCCTGTCTTTTAAAATGAAGAGAACAGTGTAATACTTGAACCATGTGCGTTTATCATCTGTGTAATAATAATAAAAAATATTTATCATTAAATAGGGGCCACCTCATCGGTAAACGGCTTCATTCATATTAAGCAATATAGAGGTATCGCAACTGTTTGTCGTTGACTCACTTTAACATTGACATATTTGTTTTCTCATCTAGGACGACGTATAAATAGGGTACGGGGTACTTTACGGATGTTTCGCTAGGCATATCACTGTGGTGATATCTTGCAGTTCCTGTGATCCACTTATAAGACAGAAAGATGCTGTTTAGGAGGGTTCCATCATCCCGTAAAATAACTGGACAGGTTGTAATCGAGTCATAGCCTAACCAGAATAATATGATGACTTATAGATTATATAACATTCATTTTGAAGCGCTAACATATTTTTTGAATACATTAATTACTTATTGGGGGTTGTTAGTAGATTAAGATTTAATATTAAATAAAATTATGAAACTGTTTATTTTTTTTATTTATTTGACACAAAAGAAACGACATGCGTTTGCTTTTTAGTAACCTATTATTGCTCCAAGGCCGTTTTTACGATAACAGGCCATAAAATCTTAACCATTTTTCTAGGAGACTACTGCCGAACGTTTCCATGATGATCACTCGGCCGGTTTTTATGGCTCCCATGTGAAAACGGTAAGAAATGGTGACTCATTGTATTCTTAACCCGCTGTCGTCTTAAACAGATAAAAATATTCTAAAGTTCACTAGTTTACCTAATATTTAACTACTTATTTGTTTTTAATAAGACATCACATAAACTAAGGAAATGTTTCTTGTATAGCGAGAGTACGTACAAACATGTAATTAAGTCTCAAAGAACAATTTGTGTATCCTGTAAAGTATTGTCTTGCGTGTGTATTGAACCCACGGAACTGGCACAGTAGATCGAAATCATTAACCACTACGTCGTCTGTCCAGTATTTATTTTTTTAATTATTATAGTTATGCTAACATACAGGTCCGGCCGGCTAACATGCTCTTGGATGCCTAGATTTATTCGACGATATTTAAATAAACTTATCAATACTGGCGATTAAGAAATATCTAGTTGTGAAAATACCGTCAATATACGTTATCCGTGCGGTGACGGAGTAAGAATACAATTCACCACCCCTATCTTACCCGTGGGTGATCGTAAGAGACGACTAAGGGATATAAAATGCATATAACATCTATGCAAGAGAAGGAGACTCGAAACAAACCCTATATCGACACGTTTGACCAGCGTGGTATAGGTCAATTTCCCTCCCATTATGGAGGAGGCTCGAGCCCAACAGTGGGACATATATGAGCTGAGATGATGATGATGAGTGGTGAAAATACGAAAGTTTCCTTCATTAGCATACTTTCACAAATTATTTGTAATGTGTTGAAGGAGTAAGAATACATATTGATATCTATTTATGTCCTGTGGGCATCATACGAGGCCATTATTGCATGTAAATAGGTAAGCGAGAGTAAAGGTCTAAACATTGTCTATGTCAACTATGTTAAACTATGGTAAGTTTTCTATCATTGAGAGACAAGGTCGTGGACAATATACATCCATCTACGTCCACCATTAGATGACCATAAAACGCCTACCAAGTGTATTATGGCAATCAGTATATCGGTTAGCGACTGTTGTTAAAGTTATGAATACATTGTATTCTTAAAACTTGTAAGTCTTCACGACATAGGTAATTGGGTCGTAAATAGGCTTGCAGACTCTAAGATCTTTATGATTCTATACTGAGGGACTTTACAAATATACAAGTAACGGATAGAAATTATATCCAAATATAGAACAAAATTTTGTGATCGCACATAGTTTTATGTTATACGGGAATCGAACTCGCTACACTTGTCATCGTAGGACTGTATCATAACTACTACACCAGCTGCGTAGTCGACTAAAAAAAAGTAGAAAAATAACTTCAATATTGAATATATTGCGTATTGTGGGCGAAAGCACAAAGTTCGAGACTTTTATGTGGCAGTCTATTAGTCTCACCACTGAGCTGCCACTGCTCAATAGTAAAACGATAACATGAAATTTTATTACATTGATGTATGGTAGGACTAATCGTATAGTAGATATGAGCCTATATGAAGAGCAGTGGCAGAGGGAGTAGAGTGTTGTAGGTATAGGTAGGTTTGTGTATGACCACGATACTCACACGGAAGATATAATAAAATGAATCTAAGTTAAATGGTTGTGTGGAAAAGCGAAGCAAGGTAGGCGTGGCAACAGAAAGGCGGTACATTTTTCTGATAAACTCCGCCCAACAGAAAATGTTCAGTATCCGCCCCACGCTATTATAATACAAATCGCATTTAAAACTGGCTATACTCGTATATCTGTGCTATTATCCATGGGCGTCATTTAATTAAACGTACATTTATATTTTGCACCAGATAAACTTTAAGTAAGGTGGTTGTTTTTTATAACAATCCTATTTATTAGGATAACATTATTTCACCGCCATTTGCAAGAATAATCTATCGTTTTAATAAAGCTACACAAGAATGTTTTTTTGGCGGGTCACTATCTGATTGTATGATTCGGCGGATTGCATGATGTAGCACTTAGGGTTTAGGCCTTTTTGCGGTTGATTGCCGATCCGTCCGTAGAACCGATCAGTTCGAGTAGCTTCAGGCGCAGATACGTTAGTGCCGTCATATCTTTATATCTACATCATATCTTTGTACTTACTTTCAGTACAATCACCTATCGATGTTTGTTATTGTTAGTCAAATTTAATTATTAACTATCAAATAACTATCCGTGTGGTGACAGAGTAAGAATACAATTCACCACCTCATCTCTTACTCATCGGTGTCGTAAAAAACGTCTAAGGTATATATGCACATAACATCTATGTAAGAAAAACAACTCGAAGTACATCTATGTAAGAAAAACAAACTCGAAATATATCTATGTAAGACAAATAAACTCGAGATACATCAATGTAAGAAAAATAAACTCGAAATACATCTATGTAAGACAAATAAACTCGAGATACATCTATGCAAGAAAAACAAACTCGAAATACATCTATGCTAGAAAAACAAACTCGAAATACATATGTAAGACAAAGATATGTAAGACAAACAAGCTCAAAATACATTTATGTAAGAAAAACAAATTCGAGATACATCTATGTAAGAAAAACAAACTCGAAATACATCTATGTAACGCAAACAAACTCGAAATATATCTATGTAAGACAAACAAACTCGAAATATATCTATGTAAGATAAACAAACTCGAAATACATCTATGTAAGAAAAACAAACTCGATATAAAACACTATACCAATACGTCTGACTAGCTTGGTATGTCAATTTACCACTCATTGTGGAGGAGAGCCGAGCCCAACAGTGGGATTTACGTTGGCTACGGTGATGATAATGATATCAAATAACGCAAACATCATTCATATGTGATTGTGAAACCAAAACTCAAAGTTATTACAGGGGGTAGTAGATAAACGTAGTTAACAATTTTTCCCTGATTAAAAATAAATTAAATTAAAAATAAATTAAATTTAAAAATAATTGTTGTCGGAAAATCTACTATACTTAGGGGTAACATATTTTTCATTTTATTTTATTGCTTATGGTGGCAAACGAGTAACCTACAGCACACCTGATGGTAAGTATTACTGCCAACCATAGACCTTTGCAATACCAAGGGTATAGCTAGGCTGCTGCCTACCAATACAAACCTCAAACCCACCCAATTGAGCTCCCGGCTCTCTCGCTCACCAAACGAAGCACAACAACACATTGCCATTACTCAGACGTCGAT